>CM056580.1:37464866-38664866 GCA_029721435.1 Gymnothorax reevesii | reverse complement strand
TCAAAATCTCTCTATCTCTGTCTCTCTCTTTCTGCTTTTTCCTCTTTCTCTCTCTCAAATTCTCTTTGTTTGTCTTTTTCTGCCCTCTCAAATTCTCTTTGTTTTTCTTCTCTTGCTAATTTTTCTGACTCAAACTGCCTTTGTTTTTCTTTTTTCTCCCTCTCAATCTCTAGCCGTTTTAATTTAAGTTCCATTTCTAGATTTGGATTTTCCACTGGAAACTGTTCCAGATCACCTGGTGCGAACACATTTTCATCAATGTAATATTCAACAATCTCTCTAGCCAGTCTTGCTTTTCGCATGGCTGGTTTTACCTCTGTCAGCTCTAATTGTCTGCATATTTCTAGCAGTTCTGTCTTTTTTAAAGACTTCAAAACCTCTACGGTTGGTGATGCCAAGAAATCATCCATTGCTGTTGATCTGTCTATATATATATGTATATATAATAAAATTTAAAAAAACAATTTCACAATTTGAAATGTTAGATTTTCAATGAATGACTCACACAATGATCTAACCCGAACTTGAGCCCCCAATTTGTTATGGCCCCAATTTGTTATGACATTTACGACAGCAAGGGATGACTGACAAAATTTTAAAACTGAAACAGGTTTAATTAAACAAAGACCAACACTAACCTACAATTTATACTACTGACCAAGATTTATAATATACAAGAAAAAAAAAAAATTACAGAGATGGGGTTGAGATGGGGTTGCTTGGTGATGTTCCGGGTGAGGAAAATGCTCCAACACTTGCAAAAATCCACAAAAAGCTTCACAGGTCTTGAAAAGAGTGACAGGTCTGGTCAAATGTATCCTTCCACTATTTCTCCTTGCAATATCTCCTACTACATTACTCTCTCAATTTTTCTCCTTATATACTCTTTTTCAGCCCCCTCCCACCTTTTAGACCAGGGGTGTCAAACTGACCCGTAAACGGGCTAAGAGGCAGCAGGTTTTCACTCCCAACAATGCAGGAACGCAACTGATACAACTAATCAGGTGTGCAGGCCTAGATCAGTTGATTAAATCAGTGCTTTCAGGTGAGTTTCTGCTTGGTAGGATTGAAGACCTGCAGCCTCTTGGCCCATTTACGGGTCAGTTTGACACCCCTGTTTTAGACTTTTTTTAAATTCTCTGGGACTTTCCCTTTTAGACATGCTCAGGACATGCCCAAACCTAGCTCCAGACTAGGGTTAACAAAAAAAGGTCATCTAGCCATCTAGTGGCTTCTTTCCACGTTACAGTTTGCTAGTTGGCAGCTGTTTTGAGTAGAATTGAGAATTATGTATCTTTTCCTGTATAAGCTTCACAGGCTAAGAAGAAATTGAACAGAGAGAAGATGCTTATATGTTGCTGGTCTCTTTTTCCAAGCAAAGCGATTTCCTGGAGTTTAGAAATTTTAGCTGACAGGATTGAGAGCCCATATCTAGTCAGTGTACCACGGGGCTAGTCTTTTCTTCTTTGTAATCCTTCTGCATTTTAATGACCAGCAAAACTGAGGATATTTCGCAGGGCATTTCCAAACTCTTCTGCTACATCCTTAATGCACAGGCAACTATGCAGACTGTCAAAATCAAAGTTAGTTTGAAATACTCCAAGGAATATCGTGGAAGTCGAGGCAGTAAGAGTATGACATGCACATAGTTTCTGACATTGCAGGGTGGGCCACTTAGGTGAGAAAGTGGTCAGACAGGCTGATATTTATGCGAATGAATTTCAGCCTTTTCAATATCAACACTGAAGTTTAAGACCAGGACTAAAATATGACCATGGAAATGTATCGCACCAGCAACACTCTGAGTAAAGCCAACTGACTCCAAAAAATTTGAATAAGGAGGATCATCTGTCCTCTCAAAGTGCAAGTTAAATTCACCCTACATCACTCATAGCTTAAAACTAACTAAGTGAGCCAGGGTATTATTCTGGTAGCCAATAGACTGTCACCTGGGCAAAAGGGTGAACAAAAACACGGTTTATACCTCCACCTGTTTGCAAGAAATTTACAATTATTACCTCAAATGAATCAAATTTATGCTGTGTTTGCCCACTGAGTGTCTGGAGTCATTATAGATAACAGCAACACTACCCCTTATCAGCGAAGACAGGGATTTTGAGAAAAACCAGGTGACAACGATTCGTCCAAGAAAAAGTTCTTATCTAGTTTCAGCCAAGTTTCTTTGACACAAAATTCATCAAGAAAATAGCCAGAGATTCATTTGTTCTCAGGAGGTTCTTTAGAATTTAGCAATATTTCATGAAGTGATCAGTGATTTGAGAGTAAAATTTTTTGCACAGGTTTGTTTTTTTAATCAATTAATTTTTTTTGTGACAGATTCTGCCATTCTTCCATTTTAGGTTCATTAGGATTTGGAGAACACAGTCTCTAAGGTTTTACCTAATTGATGGTTTATCTAAATTGTCTGCATTGGATGCCTGCAGCCTGGTTTTATCTCTTAACAATTTAAGCTGGAGGCTACGTTTCTTGATAAAGGAGTGGTGACCTCTAGGGATGGAGGGACATCATCTCTCCTCAAAAGACCACAGGTATTATTTATAAAAATTGGCATGAATTTCAATAATAAATACATTTCATATGCTTAAAAAAAGAAAAGAAAAATGTATAGTAAAACTACTACTATTGAAAAAATAGCAGGCTCGCTAAACTGCATGTGTTTTTCTTGAATTACTTGTAGACAGGGTCAACTTGGAATTTTTCATATGGCCATTAGCTTATCAATTTTGTTAAGCTTTTTGTGTAGACGTGCCTTTTCAGACTTGCGTCAGTCCATATGTCCGTCAGTTTAGTTCTCCAAAGCATTTGTTTGAAGGCCAGATAGCAGCCTGGGTGTGGCAGGGGATCTGAGTATTTTATGCCTGTTCATTTAATTTCCAGCCTTGCAACCTTGCATTGAAGCGTAACATCAATCAATCTTTTTGTCATCATCATTACTTGGTCATTATAGGCAACATACAGGCAAGGTCTTAATTATTTAGTAGATAATTTGATTGATGTGTTGTCTGGTGATCATATTGCCTAAATTCATTCATATATTACACAGAAGTAATAATTCAAGGGGATCTAATGTAAAAGAGTCAATATGTAGTAAGCCCTGATATCCCATTTTTTTCTAGGGGTTTTTAAAGATAATTCTGGGGTCAGCAACTGACGTACAAGCATTTTCCTGTAGCAGAATAAAAATTACTCAGCCAATCAGGATTAAGGATATTCAATTTTGTGGAGAGTGGGGATTCCCCATGAAATCACTCCTCTGGGCTGTAGAGGCCATATTAATGAAAGTGTGTGGGATTGCTCTGGGGCCGGAATCATCCCAGATGACTGTACAAGCACAGGATTGTTTGGAAGCGCATTGCAGTAACAAGGTTGAGCCAATCTGCTCTCACATTTTTCAAAACTTTGAGTGAGGACGAAGTTGTATATGTACGACAAGGGAAACCGCGATTTTGAAGGCAAGACCTTCAGAGCTTTCAGAAAAGTGGGGACTCTATCTTGGACAGTAGAGAGATAGTGTGCTCTTAAGTGCATTAGATGTAGACATGGGACTTGTCTTTTTGCAGTTATTGTTTGCTATCTCTCGGGGTTCACACTGACGGTACTTTCTAGACCGCCATGCCCAGTGGTTGAAAGGGCCTCCATGGCATTCAACGTTCATGGTCACACTGAGATATTTTCAATGGAGTGTGAGTCTATGGTTTTTCAGCTTTGTGTGGCAAAACCGCAACACGCAAATTTGAGAGTCATGGGGGGGTCTTGTGTGGGATAGGCTGGTGTCTCTGAAAGGAAAAGTTTGGCTATTGTCATGCAGGACATTTATGAAATTTTCATGAAGGATATCCACTGTTCCAGGCTGGATGAAACCCAGGTTTTCAGTCCTGCACTTTTCCTATTTGACCAGGCCATTATGGTCGGACAGCTCTCTGGGGGTTGCCTCCTAGATGCTGTAATCCCAATTTCCTGAATGATTAGCACATATTTGTACACAGTACGCTGTGGTGGCGGAGAGAGAGAGCAATTAGGGACCGCAGACAGGCAGGGCCACAGCTATGGCCAACTGCCTTATTAAATGTCAAATAAATGCCCATCTCCGAGACCAGACGGGGAGTCTGTGTAATTGTTTAAACACGAGTCTCGAGCATACTGGTTTGGCAAATAATCCCAAGAGCTGTCCCTCAGGAATTTCTTATTTTGTTGCCTTTTCCTTTTCACATTTGTGGCATTAATTTTCCTGTTCCCAAAATATTTTGTTTTTGGAACCAATTTAGAGTTTGCATTCCTTCGTTTTTGAGGCGCACAATTGCTCTTGCACGCCATAACGGGCCTAAACAGCTGAGGGAAGGAGCTGTTGACCACGCGCTTGACGAACCTGAAACCAAGTGCCTCATAATGTTCGTGTGAAATCAGCACAGATCCCATTTACTGGATCACATGAATGGCCAGCTCTTTGTACTGCGTAAACAAACCAAACACTTGAACCACCCTGTAGCCACATGAAGGTCATTCCTGTGGTGATAGGTTGACTAAACATGATCAATGGACGAGCGTAGCCTATCACCTTGACACTGACTGTCCAGAACATACTTTATGTCTGACGTCATTAGTTCGGTAAAATGCGGCGTTGCCATGTCCAAAGGGGAATAGACAGAGGTTTTCCATTTCTTGGCTCTGACTTTGAGCCTGTCTTTCATCACAGTTTGCTGATGCCCTTTGCTCCTGTTCGCCCAACTCCTGACACAGACTTTCCCTGACAACTCTTCTGCTAAACGCTTTTTAAGTTTGTATTTTCTATTTGTGCCACTTACAGCAGATTACATTATTTAACACACCTCCTTTTGCGGATCTGCGTCTGGTTCTCTCACTGCAGTACGTTACAACAGTAGTTTCCCTGTTGATATTTTGGACCCTGTACCCTTTCCTGAAATATTATCACTAGGCAAAACTATGCATTTTGCCTATGGGCAGCATGATGCACTTTTGCCATATATTCTGCTGTTGTCCACCAAGTAGTTTTATGTAACTTTACTGATGAATCTAGGCAAGCTATTGGAAATATACATTGATATGGCAATTAAGTGTAAGATGAATTGAGTGTTTTGCTTGCGGAGCAAGTCTGCGAGCTGGCAGACAGCCAAAGACAAGCCCATATTCCCCGTGTGTCCATGGTTTCACTGCTTAGGAACCCATTGAAAACCTTTTGTTTACTTTGGTGAATTTGCCTAACGCTAGCTACTCACTGTTGCTTTAATTAACAGTTTATTAGGCAAGAAAATCATAGTTTCAAGCCTGTTCCGGGTCATATTTATGTTATTAAATTCAAGCAAATTATACTGATGGACTTTAAAAACTTATAAGTCTGACTCGACAGAAATAGTGTAGTTGGGTTAGGGGAACTTTAATTAGATGATTACATAATTGATATGCAGTTGTCTTCGAGTAAGGAGACACAACAGTGCGTGAGGTCATGTCCTTGTTTGTGTCTGTGGAGCAGGATTTGAGGAATTAGTGACATAACCTTGTCTGTCTTCACCAATCACAATTGCAATGCTGTCAAATGCCTTAAAACAGTCCTTGAGGTCATCAAGCCCAGAACCCGAGAGCATTTGTTCAAAGACACTGCATGCGCCACGCCTCGCCTTTCCAGACCTCAAGGTGATCAAGCCATTGGGCTGTGGACGGCTGGGACATCCCAAAATTGCATAACCCTGCGTTTTTGGGCAAGCTAACTCACAATTTCTAACCTTGTGGCTTGTTACCAGC
Source organism: Gymnothorax reevesii (assembly GCA_029721435.1). NCBI lineage: Eukaryota > Metazoa > Chordata > Actinopteri > Anguilliformes > Muraenidae > Gymnothorax > Gymnothorax reevesii. The sequence continues at coordinate 38,659,088 of CM056580.1, read as the reverse complement.
AGACTGGAAGCACCAATGATCGACCCCAACCTGCTCAGCCTAGGGTCACGACCCCAGCCCAGGACAATCAGATCCGCCTCATTCACCTGAGAGATTGGTTTTGAACATGCAGCAGGATGACTCAGGAGACCCTAGGAATCCACAGACCAAGGATCAGCAGAAGAACAGTGAGTCGCAGACTCGCAGAGCGAGGGATCAGAGCCCACAGGGCATGTGTTGGAATGCAGCTTGATGTACAGCGCAGGGCTACCAGGCGTCGCTAGGCTGAAGAATGTTGTCAGAGACGAGTCCCCAGCCAATTTTGGAGGAATGTTGTCTTCAGTGATGAGTCCAGATTTTGTCTGTACTGACATGATGAAAGAGGGTCAGAGGGTCTACAGACGACATGGTGAGAGATACGCGGCCCCCTGCATTGCTTAGATGGATCGCTTTGGAAGAGGCTCGGTGATGGTTTGGGGTGCCATTCGATGCGGCTGGAGGTCCAGCCTGGTCATAATCAATGGAAATCTTAATGCAGCCTGCTACTGTGACCTTGTCATCAACCCGCATGTCGTGCCTTACATCACAGACCAATCTGAGGTCACGTTCATGCAAGACAATGCACGTCCTCACTCAGCACATGTGACCCAGCAGCGCCCAGCCCAGAATGGTGTGTGAGTCATGGAATGGCCACCTTTCAGCCCTGACATGAAGTGCATCAAGCATGTGTGGGACCTGTTGGATCGGCGGGTTCAGCAATGCACTCCAGCGCCCAGGACGAGGGCGGAGCTCCAAGATGCCCTTCAGCAGGAGTGGCAGGCCATTCCCCAGCAACAGCTCAACAGAATGGTGCTGTCCAAGCCAAGACAAGTGATGACTTTGTTGCAAGCACGTGGCGGTCACACTCGGTACTGAGATTGGAGTTGATCTTTGTTGTTGATTTTATTGTTAAACTTGGTATTTTTGATTCTTTTTTTGCGTTCTTTTTATTTTGTTGTTGATGTTATCTGACATTTTGTTGACGTTGTTGTCATGGGTAAAGTCAATAAATGGTTACAAATTTGAATCTGAGTTTGGCTAAAAGTCTGGTTATAAGTTTTTAATGTCCATCAGTGTATTTTGAAAGAACTCTAAACACCTGTATTAAGGAACCTAATTTGAGGTTTACTGATTTTCTCGGTGTCAGATTTCATCTCTTTATAAAAAGTTATTCCCTGAAATTGCTTGCCATTTAGAAATATAAACACAATTTGTTAAACAATCTTTTAATCTTCGTTGCACCCATAGATATTTCTGTCAAAATGTGGCTTGAGACGGCAAATAACTACTTCAAACAAAGAATGCACATTATTAGGACAAATAAACTGCCAATGAAAATTCTATGATTACAGTAATGGTTGGAACCAGCCGACACCGGGGGCCACCTGGACCCAGTTTGAGAATCACTGCCATAGACAGTGCCATACGTATCAGACTTTGCTCTGCCCCTTTTAATTAGACGAGGGCTTGATTATATGTTTTCATTTCATTTCAGTTTCTATTTTATCCTGTTTTGTGTCTTGTGTCTCATTCCATGTTTTATGTTGTATATCTATTGTAAAGCACTTTGTGATTTTTATCTGTGAAAAGCACTATATAAATGAAATTTGCTTACTTGCTTGCTTCCCGCTGCAAGGTGGGCTATTGAAGCTGCTCTTCTGCAGCGCCTCTGTTGCAAAATACCCCTGCATCTGCTGCAGCACTGCATCACTCTCTGCTGCTGAATCACTGCTGTCTGCTGCTCCTCAATATCTCTCCCTCTCACCAGCATTCAGCTGTGGGCTCTGCATTTCCCCCAGAGGGGCTGGGGTAGAGCCTGGTATTCTCTGCTGTCCTCTGGTTAAGCTCAGCAGGCCTCAGGGTGCGCAGAGTCCGAGCCTTGACCCCAATCTATCATTTTGTCTTTTTCTTAATACTGCTGTTAATGGTTGACTCTTGAGTTTGCTGAAAGAACTAAATGTATTGGCAGCTTACTCAAGAGCTTCTCTGAACAGTGCATTTGTACATCTCATTGACCGAATTTCCATTTGAATAGTAGGACATGGCAGAGGCAAAGGAAAACAAGCGAGGAGTTCATTTACATGATGGCAGTTGGCTTTGATATTTCTTTTCTGTGCAGTGTAATAGAGGAGCATTTGTGGCATGTTGTTTCAGGTGAATGAAATTTATCATGATGACTCACTGGGCGTCCATATCAACGTGGTGCTCGTCAGGATGATAATGCTGGGCTATGCAAAGGTGAGTTCTCCATGTAAGATGCCTAAACATTCACCTCCCACATCTAGCTGCATACATCACTGCTGGTCTACACTGCCCAAAAGATGCTTTTGTGTGTGTGTTTGTAGGTTAAATATGAACTTGATGCATGCATTATGCCTTTATGCAGAAGTTTTGCCGGGTTAATTTCATTTTGAGAACTTCACATTTAAGTGTTGTTGTACTGTTAAAGGACCACAGTCACACTTTGTCAATTTGCTAACCTATTTCTGTATGTGATTAGATTTAATTTGAAACACCATAGTAATTTCTTTGAGAATGTAATCGCATTGTGTTATTTGTTTTTTTTAAGATACACAAATGGTCACCTTGCTTACATGAGCCCCATGCCCTCAGAATGCTAGTTGCAGCATAAACCTTTTTACATTAGCGAGCACCAATGGTCTGATGTCATGGTTCTGGCAGTCTATCAGCCTTATAGAGAGGGGGAACCCATCGAGAAGCCTGGAAAACGTCTGTCGCTGGGCTTTCGTCCAGCAGAAGGCTGACCCAGAGCATTCGGAACATCACGACCATGCCATCTTCCTGACCCGCCAAGGTTTCGGTCCCACAGGCATGCAAGGTAAAGGAGGCGTGTAGCAGTGAAGTCAAGAGACTCAGCTGCATAGGTTACAGTGAGGCTGGGAGTGACTGGGGCTAAGCGCTCTCTCTCATTTTACTGAGGCAGAAATGTAAATGTATAAAGGCTGTCAGTCTCCAATATAATCACAGTTGAAAGACATATGTCAAAATTTGTTAAACTCTATTCAGAAATGATTTGCCGGCAAGCGTGCTTTAGAATGTGGCTTCGAATGAGTATAGATGACACTAGCCCAGTGTCCCCAGTGGTTGGCCTTGCAAGTGAAAGGCTTTATCGCACATTCTAAGCTTGCTCGTTCAGCAAGTCCTCCACTTCTTTTATCTGGTATTATGTGAAGGAATGCAGATTAAAAATTGAATCCAGCGAAAGCTTTTCTTTTTCTTCAAAGAATATAATTTAGCATGAAAGAAGTTTAACACAGCTGTAAAAACGTGGTACAACATAAAATGAAGCTTGGAGGCATTGCCAACATGGAAAATAATGCATCTCGTTTTTAATGAAATATAATCCCTTTGAACTTGTTGTTTCAAACTGAGCTCTTAATTTTGCAAATAATTGCACTATGTACTTTTATTATATTTTAAAATTGTCCCTGATGATTTCGATTACAAGTTTTAAAGTTTTCAGCTCTGCACTCACTCATTAAAACAATCAATCGCAACAAAATTGTGTTGCACATTCAATTCACGGATGAATTCTCTATTGAAATTCTGGGGCATTTATGCTTGACATTTCCAGGCTGCTGGTGTGTAGATGGCAGTGGGTATAGCAGTACCCATGGTTACTAATAAACGACAATTAAACATCCTAAAACTCTAGTCTACTCTCTGCAAGACTGCTCTGAAATAAAGCCCCCAACATTTATATTGAATGTATACCCTGGCTGTGATAATAATTTGATGTGGGCAAATGAGACCTTTGTGCTCTCGGTGCATGATGTAATCCTCAGAGATAAATGTCAAAATTACTCTAATCTCAATCAGTGTTTCAACAGTAGGCTGTATTGAAGCAGTAATAGAACCGCGAGAAATTCCTCATGTTATGATAAGACTCCTAATCCAGTCATTTGGTGGAAGGTAAAAACAAAGCAAATGGAGCACTTACATGAGGTATACATCCGAATAAACGCTGCTTGGCTATTTTCCTGATTTTCTATCTCTGGGATCCAGACAGGATACCCATTTCCACTGTTTAACTGCTTTTCGATTGGAAATAAATCAAGCCTGGCGTTTACACTGATTGTGTGAATGCCAGCTGAATTTCAAAATATTTCGCCCCCATGAGAGCTCTTTCTCACAAAAAACGTGCTCTAAAATTCAACTTACTCCATTTTAGCTCCCAAAATTAAGTCACACATTAGTCTGACTGATCAGAGTAAAATTAACTCTTATAAGGATCAAACGGTTTCAATTGCACCTACATCTACTCTGTAGGAGTTCAGGTAAAACTGGGCAATATATCGTATTATTGAAATTGGAAGTATAGCAATGTTCAAAAGGATAAACCCAGAACATACTGCAAAAAGTGCATCTTTATTTATTTTAGTTTATTTAATTTATAACTGTCTTTCCAAAAAAGCTGGAACACTGTGTAAAATGTTAATAAAAACTGTGCTGTGATTTGCAAATCTATATTGAATTGACAATTTAACAAAGATAACATATCAGATGAAACTGAGAAATCTAATTGTTTTTTGAAAAGAGTCTTCTCATTTTGAATTCGATGTCAGCAACTCATCTCAAAAAAAGTTTGAACAAGGGTATGTTAACCACTGTGTTGCATCACCTGTTTTTTTAACATGTTTGATCACCTCATTTCCCAAGCAAAATGTTTTTCCATTCTTGCAGAATGTAAGATTTCAACTGCTCAACTCTTTGCAGTCTCCTTTGTTATATTTTTCATTTCATATCTGGACTGGTCTGGACTTCAGGCTGGCCAGTTTATCAGGTGCATTTACTACAGAGCCATGTTATTGTAGTACATAAAGAGTGTGGAATTTGGCTTTGTCTTGTTGAAATAAACGATGTATTCCCAAATAAATACCTCTGGATGGGATTATATGTTAGTCCAAAACCTGTTTGTGTGGTTCAGTAGTAACCCCTTTGCACAGAATACAATGAATGAATTAAAGTTTTTTAAGGTGTCATGCAGCAAAGTCGCTCAGCCCATACAGGCTTATTAGACACCAAAATCACATAAATATAAAGATCACATAAGTATCACACTTACATTACGTAACACATTGTGGCAAATCCAATGAGGCAGAGGTAGTAACTAGGAAAGCAAGGAACGGCTAATTCAAATAAAAAATGAGAACAATGAGAAAACTGAATTAACTGAATAAAACACATGGTACAGTGAGTCAAATCAAATGAAACATGAGTAATAAGTGGTTGTAAATTAAGGCACATTCAAAGGTGACAGTGATAACATCGGGGAAAGCACGTTACTGCGAAGAAGATAAATGATACGTAACACCGCTAGTAAAACGTGCATATACATAAATGTAATGAAGCAGCAACTGACCAGAGTAGGTGTAGGAGCCATTCCCTGAGTTTGTTTACTTTGCGATTTCTTACGCATGAATTTTTGTATTTGGTGAGTCTGTGCCTCCTACAGGCCGAAGGTGACTGACTATAAATCGGGAGGCTACCTGGAGGAGGGTGTGGCTGACTGGGAGCACAGAGCCTTTGACCTTAGCAGTCTTGCTGTGACTCACCTGCACTTTGAACTTTGTGCTCATTTAAGTTAAGTTTGGCCAGTCTGTCTTTATTTTTCTATGGCTAAAGGAGCCTTGTATTATTTGTAAAAAAAAAAAAAAAAAACAATTAAGAAACTAAAATTCAAAACATTTATCAACTTAAAACCTTGTCTGTCTTGGATTTCTGGATCTTGGTCACACAAACACTAGCGTCAAAAGGTATCAGTCACCACCAACAAAGGGACAAAACAAATGGACTTTAAAAAACAGGAAAATTGTTAATTCAGTAGGAATCAACAACGACAACAAACCTCAGGTACCTCAAATGTTAGTAATACGGCAACAGATTATGCACTATGTGAAGATGTGGTGTTTCCGTTTAGCCAAGGCATCTTGAATAAATTTTGCGAATTCTAAAACCCCATCATTGAATAACCATTTAAGCTTTACTTCATCCCTCTCCCAGGTGATGTCCGGTGATTTCTTATACATTTTCTGAAATAGTGTGTCAAGGACATCATCATAAAATGGACAGTAAAAAAGGAAGTGAGATTCATTTTCTATCTCTTGAAGGTCACATAGCTTACATTTCTGTTTTCCTCTGGAGTGCCATAAAAGCAAGCGGTTTCTGTGCTCAGTGGTAAAATGCCAACCCTTAGTTGGGCGCACAAGGATCTCTGGCATCATGTCAAGTGCATAGTGAGGTACTTTTCAGTAACATATGAGTCCTTAACAAGAGAGTTAGTTCTTAACTTAGGTTTGTACCACAGTCCTGATGCCCATCTTTCTTTAAATTGCAAGAAATGTCCATCTGAATAAACTGAATAAAACACACAGTACAGTGTATCAAGTATCAAGTATCAACTGATTTGTAAGTAGTAACTGGTTGTTAACTAAGGCACAATTAAAGTGACAATGATAACATCGGGGAAAGCACATGTTACTGCCCTAGCCAGCTTACCTTCTGAAACATTTAGCCTCTCTGGAATGCTCTCTTTATACCCAATCATTTTATTGCCCTATTGCTAGTGAACTTAATTAGCTGTGCATTGTTCCACATGGTGTATTTTTTTAAACAGTTTTCTGATATCAGATTCAAAATGGGAAAATATTTTTCAAAAAACAAAAATTCCCCAGTTTCAACATCTGTTATGCAGTCCTTGTACTATTTTTCATGTTAATTATGTTTAAATGATTTGCAAATCATTACTTCCTTTTTATTTACATTTTACACTGCGTCTTAACCTAATTGGAAACGGGGCTCTAATGGAAGTAAAGGTGCCCAGCAGGAGCAGGCAAGGCTTATAGCTAGAAGCCCCTGGTTCCCTAACGACTTGGACTGAGCTTATAGCCCTACAATGGGCAGCCCTAGAGTAGGATGTTTTCTCGATTGGAAAAGTAGCGGCGCACTGTCGCAGCTGTGTGTTTCCGTGTGGATACATGGCCAGCCTGCCCTCTAAGAAATGTGATTTTCTTTCAAAAGTCCTGGCATCTCTTGAGAGTGATTTTATTCATGCTTTGTCAGAACTGAAGTGAGAGGTAAAGGTGAAGTCATGATAATGGAGTCTGAAATTGGAAGCAATCTCAGAATATCAAAATAATACTTTCACGGAGGCTTTTTGAGAAGCTATCTGAGCCTGGGAGATTTAGCTCTCTCTCTCTCTCTCTCTCTCTCTCTCTCTCTCTCTCTGTCTCTGTGCTTCATCACTCATCCACATAACGCTGTCAGACTAGCATAATATTTGCGCTTGTCTGATACTTTTTTGGTGTTGGCCTCTTTACATGCCGGCTGCTAGCTTATGAGGAGTTTGAATTGGTCAATTTCTGCTATATATTTTTGATTTAAAGCATTTGTCTTGCATTGGTTTCATTAAAAATAACAGGAAGTAAATGAAACAGGGCATCATTGTTCACAGGGACCTTTGCTATTAAAAAGGAGAATGTGATATGATTGTAGCGGACAGCAGGCTACAGATTTTGACTCACTGTCACCGCCACTTAGTGTTAAATAGTAGAAATGGAGGCAACTAATTGGAGCTGATTTTGTGGAGTTGATCCTGCTGTCAGAGTGGGGAGGAGTTGGGATTGAGGTGCATTGTTATGACAGGATGAGTAATCCTTAGCAGCAGTGCATCTGTCTGTGGACACAGGGTACGCCCCGGTAACAGGAATGTGTCATCCCGTCCGGAGCTGCACCCTCAACCATGAAGATGGCTTCTCCTCGGCCTTCGTAGTTGCCCACGAGACCGGTCATGTGTAGGTTCCTACCCGCAATTGTGTGCGTGTATGTTTGTCTTTCATGTTAGTATGTTTGTGCGCACATGTGTGTAGCTTATGTACTTGTGAGTGTGCATGCTTTTCTGTGTGCTTCTGCATGTATGTGCTCAGCGATATGTGTGGTTATGGTGATAGGTGGGGGGGTGTTGCCGAAACCTGCATCAAAGGTTATCTCCATTGAGCGAAATGCAGACTGCCTGGTGTAATGAATGCTCCAGTGTTTCCCATACATTGACGAGATTATGGTGGCCCACCATAATATGCGCAATTGCTGCGTGTTGATCATATATACGCACGTTTGGGGAAAAAAAACAGAAAGATCCTGGAAGATGCAGAATTTGCGCAATACCCCTCTGCACAACATAATGAGAATCATCTCTTCCTTCCGCTCAACATAATGAGAATCATCTCTTCCCCCACTCAACATAATGAGAATCATCTCTTCCCCTCGCTCAACATAATGAGAATCATCTCTTCCCCCCGCTCAACATAATGAGAATCATTTCTTCCCCCTGCTCAACATAATGAGAATCACCCCCCTCCCCCTGCTCAACATAATGAGAATCATCTCTTTCCCCTCCTCAACATAATGAGAATCATCTCTTCCCCCCGCTCAACATAACGAGAATCATCTCCATCCATACGCATATCTGTTGCACCATTTCTCACAAATATCTTGTCTGTGCTGTATTAACTGAAAGAATGGAGGGATTTTCACCAAATCAGGCATGGTAGCTCCCACAGAGGATAGCTGAACTGATTTTGTTTCGGTTGTCATCAGGTCAAAAGTCACCCAATTTCACTTATATTTGGGGGCCGAAGATCAACTTTTAGGGCGTATGAAACTTCGGCAGGGGGAAGCATAGTAATCAATGCTTTGTGTTGAGTTGCAGTTTGTTTTTCTCTGTGCTGATGGTGTCTCTCCATATCATAGCTCCCATCTTGCTGCCTTGCCTGGAACTTTGGAATTCATTGTGCACGCCGATTGCCAACTGAATGGTGAAAATATGTGTCCAAAAAATGGAACACACTTGTCATCATGAAAACTGTGTGCCCTGTCTCCATGTCTTGTTTCATACACATAATTTTGCTAGGTAACCAAGCCCATTTATTGTGGTTTTGAGGGAAACATCAAACTACTGCATTACAATGTGAGCAGAAATGATTTATGTGGCCTTGAGAAAAGAGGATTCGTTTTCTCTTATCTCTCCAAATTTGGCTGAAAAATGTGTCCAGGCCTATGAACAGGGAAGTCTTTTATTTTCAGTGGCTTTATGACTGTTGCTGTTCTGCGAAAGAAAGGGGACACAGTATCAAGAAAAGTTTGTAACAGAGTACAGACCTCAAAATTGCACCCTGTATGCATTGCTACTGTTGCTAATTTTCTCTTTTACCAACTGAGCTGGACAGTTACAGCTTTCTGTCCCCGACTGAAACTGGACCAAATCTATCATTCAGCTCAGCAAGTTAGTATTGGCACAGTAAAAAAACAAATTCTGGAACAAATGTTTAGCTGAAAGGCTGACCTGCAGAGTTGTGGAGATGAAAAGGATGTTTCAATATTGTGAGGTTTTTGGTTTGGCTTTGCACGCAATCACATTGATTTCAATTAAGCTATTTGTACTAGATGAAAGTACAGAATTTTGGAGGTGGGTACATGTATATTGAGTGATCTGTGCAAGTTACTGCCTGTTGTGTGTGTCACTCACCATTTTAAGTGACTAAATGTACAAACCAAATTCTGAAGCGGCTGGCACATCATGGAAAAACCAAATAAAATTACATATTAGTAAATAACCGAAACGTTTTATTGTTCTGTTTCCAATCTAGTGGACTTCTTCAATGAGTCCTTTGTGACTTTATTTGCATTTTCTATGACGTGCCAACTTTTTTTGAATTAGGGTTCTATTGACAATATCTTAATTTAACCCAGTATGTGTTTTAAACTCATAAAGACTACTGAAGTCTATGACCCATAGATAATCAGATCTTGCACCTCCTCCTCCTGGGCTCTATTCTGTGTGATTGGCTGGTTGAAGTCTCTGTTCGCTGTGATAGACTGGTTGAGGCCTCTGTTGTCTGAGATGGGGGTGAGGTCTCTTGTCTGCGATAGGGTGACTGTGTTATGGTTCAGCGTCACGTGTGCTGTCTAGTCATTGCGCTTATTATCTTTTTATTTGTGCTTCTGCTTTTTCTCCTGTGCCTGACTTTCGATTTATTTTTCAGCTTTCATTTCCGCCGTCTGAGGATTGATTCACTCTTGCCCAAACTCCTGTGATGTCGAATGACAGCCTTGAGCATGTCTGCCTCTCATTGTCCAATCACGTTTCCTCATTCAGAATCGGCTGTGGTACTTCATTCATTACTTGCACCTGTGCTTAATTCTGGGTTTTGCTAAACTCTGAGTGAATGCGTTCTCTGATAGGATCATTACTAACCCGTACTAACCAGCACTTATTTTAGGGTGATTATATATATTTTGTCACGTAGTATTAACCTTAATTAACTCATTAGCGTGTGCGAGCGTTTCTAGCTTTTGTAATTTCTTCCTAAGCTTTCCCTGATTAACTGCGTTTAAAGCTATGCTTACCTTTGCTTCTCTCTCGGTGCTTTTATACTCAACATTTAGATTACCTTAATCTAAACTGTCTAGTTTGATTGATTGTCTCAGCGCCTTGTCTTGTCATTATTGTTAACCCGGTTCACGTGAATTTTTTTTTTAATCCTATGTGTTTCTGTTTCCCTCTGATATTGCCTTTCCGAGTTCCCGCCTCCTCCCGTGTGTATATCTGTGGGCAGGAGGGAAGAAATCGTCAGATGGAACTTTGTTGGTCATGCGCTACATTGTGAAATCTCAGCTCCTGTGCCTTCCTGAGTATTTCCTTTGTGCGATTCCTGAGCCTTGTGTTTTTGCTGCGCCCACGTCTTGTCTCCCCTTTGTCTAAGTCTCCCGGTGTTTCCATCAGTCTAGTTAGGTCTAGTTTTTGTTTTCTAGTTTAGTCACTCATTAATTGTGTACTCCTGTTTCCCCTGCCTTGGGCAGTGTACATAAGCTTCTCCCATTTGTTCAGTGCATGTGCACGGTGTTTTATTTCTGGTTTGTTTGCCTACCTTTCTCCTTTAGTGTTTTCTGTGTTTATTACAAACACATTGGTTCCTGCATCTGGTGTCCCTCCCCGACTACTTCCTAACAGACTGAGGCCTCTGTTTTCTGATAGGCTTGGTATGGAGCATGATGGACAAGGGAACCGTTGTGGGGATGAAACCGCCATGGGGAGTGTCATGGCCCCTCTCGTTCAAGCTGCATTCCATCGGTACCACTGGTCAATGTGCAGCGGCCAGGAGCTTAAAAGATACATACAGTAAGTTGTCTGCTACACATCTGGCAGACTTGTTTTCACTAGTAAATTTATGTACAATGGAATATATTTTTTCATTTATTATTTCTAAAAGGAGAAATGTACTGTTTAACTTCTTAAACCTCAACTCCCCCAGTACCGGGAGCAATCATAATGCATCATAAATCGACATAATTCCAAATAGCAACATCTATCATACGTCATTTCTATTTAAAGGGAAGAAACTTGGCGAAAAGCAGGTGACCATTTTTATCTTAACCGAACACAATTCACACAGGATAAAATAATCAGTGCTTGATCGCTAGCGTTTCTACTGAATTTGTGCTATGCATACAAGCGATACATCAAATGAAAGAGGAAAGTCCACAGAATCAAACAATATAAACCATGTCATTTTAAACCGACACCGCACTCAAAGAACAGAAGGCATACACTTTGAGAATTTATCTGGGCTCGCTATTGTTAGCCCAATGTGTTCACGTTATATCAAAACTAGATTCGCCAGTCTCCTTGCATGTTAACTGCCAGGGCACTGCTTCAAGTATCTTAGTTCCTCAGAATTCAGCTTGCTCACAATGTATTTTCCTCTCTGCAATCAGTTTGTGATGCTGTCAATAAGACTTTGTGGGTAGCCATTTGATTCATTGGGCTCTGACATTTCCAGCGAACCTTAAACCACCTGAATTGCACAAATGTACTCAGAGAGCCTCGCATTCGCAGTGCGTCTACATGCGTGTCCATGCACCATTCACATGCAACAATATAAACGCTTAATTGCTTTGTTTGTAGTATTTTGGGTATAATTATCCGCTAAATATTCAACAGTTGTGTTCAAAGTAGTCTTTCGAAAGAATCAATGCACTGTTACAAGCAAGCACTGAGAGAATGCATGTTTTGCTGACTTAGGGCTCTAATTTCCTGGCGCAGCGCAGGTGGTGTAGCGAGGCGCAGCCCGCGCAGTGGTAATTTTATGGGGCGCAGCCCGCGTAGTGGTAATTTTGTGAGGTGCGCAGCCTTCGGTAGACGAAGGTGCGCCGAGATGAGTGTGGCGGCGTAGTAGGGGGAGGTGCCACATATTCATCAAGACGCAGTGACAATTTCGTAGAAAAAGTCTCCGCTGGAGTTGCGCAGAAAACTCGCCAGCTCCAACCTGGTTTAATTTCCGTGCAGTGGTAATTTGGCTGACCGGCGCAGAGTGCGCACACGTCACCGAAATCTCACAGGCAGGTTTACAGAATGTCAGGCACATTTCAATGGAAGAAATAATTACAGGAAGCACAATTTAATGTAACTATCTGAATAAGGACATAAATTATAGTATCTATATCGATTGTCCTGATGTCAGATTAAAGGCAGTTGCCACGCGTAATGGAAACTTGACCTGGCTTAATCAACGCAGCTGAATCTGTGATGCAAACTAACGACTTCACATCTCTCTCAGCCGACCACAAACTGTATATAAATATCAAATGCTTGCGTTCTATGCTCATTAAGGCCACTTGGGCACTGGACGAGAAACAAATTTTTCGCAAGGCTGATTACAGACAAAGTCAATGCAATGACGTGATAGTCGGACAGGGTTTTAATATAGCTCCGTGTCTGAAAGTCATAAAAGTTCTAATTTTTCCGAGTATTCCAGGAATTATTAGACATGCAAACTTGGCTATGTTTGTGTTAAACCTTCACAAAATGCAAATTAATAGCAATCGTCTTTTCTTGGTCGTTGAAGATAGACGGCAGTCTTTATTCGGTCTTTCTTTTGAAAATTAGTCAGATGGACCGAACAGATTCACTCTTTATTTCCACAGCAGAGATAATAGTGCGTGAGCAAATCAATTCCATGACCATTGACAGTGTGAAGAAATTATCGCATGCACGATCAAGACTGTCCGACACGAAATGCAAAATACTCCATGTCCACCAGTCAGCAAAAAGTAAAAGTATTGATATAAGAACAGATTTATAACGAAATAAAGAATAAAAACCAACAAACAGGATATCCAGCAAAGATGACCCGCCAATAAATAAATCGCAGTGTTCATTGGATGTTCTGTTAAAATGTTTCTTTTTATTCTTTATTTCGTTATCAATCTGTTCTAATTGTCCTCTTTTTTTGTGGCTGTCAGACACGGAGGCATTGTACATTGTCTCGCGCCGTGCCGCGCCTGCGCCTGGTCTAAGAAATTAGAGCCCTTAGTCTTGAAATTGACAATGTTGCAGCTCCTACATCTTCTGCTGAGTTAGAGTAGTGGCTTAGGCGTCGCATTCCGATGCGGAAGAACTGGGGTTTGGATCTCGTTAGTCTGGGTTTTTTTTCTGTTATTTTGGTTTTTTTTCTGAGCAGCTGGGGCATAGTTTGTTTATTAATAATTGCTGGGTGTTTGTTGTTTTTACTTTTTTTTTTTTTTTTTTTACCTTTGCATTCATAATTTTGTTGTTAAATTTGCTTGTTTCATTGAAAATGAATTTACTCCAGTGGAGTCAAGCTTCATTTCGTTTCGTGTGTATTTTCTTTAAATGAGAAAATATACACAGGACTGGTTACAATTTAAAAATAATAATAAAAATATGTCTGACATGTGACATTAAAACCCCTTAAAACTCCGAGAAAATTTGCCTAAAATGCCTATGAAAAGCATACCCAAAGTAAATTGAACGCTGTTCTTGAACCGTTTGGACTATATGGATGGTTATGGTCTCATTTGAAAGGAAACACTCTGAAGTTTTACCCCAAGCTAAGAGAAATACTCTACGTGCTATTGTCATTGAGTAATCCAAGCTGGAATACACTGAAGTAGAAGGTTTTTACTCTCGCCAAAATTTTTTTTTGCAAAAAGATGCCTGTAGATGAGAGCAGCTGGGACTTATTAGCTGAAAAACACAATGGGACCACAGCATGAAGCCTTACTTAGTTCCAGTTCAAATTTGATAACAATCCAACAGAAAATGAGCATTTTACACATGTTTTTCTAAGGCCATGTCTAGGCGTTTCCAAAAATGGCCATTTGGGGACTCCAAAAGGACCCTTGGATAACCATGGTCACAAACCTAGGATAAAAGGGCATAACTCTTGAACGCTTCAATGTATAGTCATAATGTTGGGTTCTAATGAAAGGTGACACTTAGAGGAATCCAATCCCATATCCAGATTCACTATCAATATTGCTGAAAAAAAGTTACTGAAGCATAAACTCAAATTTGTGCACATAAGAGTCAAAACGAGTGCCGTTATGTAAACAAATTCTTTTTTATATGAAAGGTAAACAAACAAATAACCTTTACGCAGCAAACTCACAGTAAAATATTTACAATATATGATCTATAAAAAAAAATGTAAAAGTTACTGAAGCAAAAACTCAAATGTGTGCATATAAAAGTCATTACAAGTGCTGTTATGTAAAAAATGTTTTTGATATGAAATGTAAACAAACAAATAACCTATCCATAGCAAAATATTTACAATATATGATAAATAAAAAAATTAAAAGGTTACTGAGGCATTAACTCAAGTTTGTGCATATAAACCCCAAGGGGAGGAGATTCTGACTTAGTGCTTTTACATATATCCAAAGCAAAGGAGAGATTCCTTTGTCTTTGTCCTTGCCTGTAACGAAGACCCTATGTGGCTCATAGTAAAATGGATCCTATTTACTTACTTTGTCTCACTCTGATTTCTTACGGGGATGAAAATTAAAATTCCCACAACAACCAACGCCGGCGAAAAAATAACTTCCTTCCACCTTCGGTGACGGAGGTAATAACGCGTAATATGGTTATAATATAATCATCATAATATCAGCATCATATTATCATATCCTTTTCCCGTAATTATTTACCCAGAATTACAGAATAAGAAACAGAATCACCAACTCCGGTGAAAACATGACGTCCTTCCACCTTCCGTGACAGATGCAAATAATACGTAATAATAATAATAATAATAATTATAATTATAATAATAATAAAATATAAACGTAATATTATTATATAATGAAATATAAGTTATAATATGAAGCGTACTTGTCAAGAGTAATGTCATCTCCTGCGAGAAACATTTCCTCTGCTACGGAGCCATCACGGTTTTGGTCCGATATTTCTTCCCCTGAGCAATCACTTGCACGCCAAGTGCACAGCTCTGCAGCTTCTGAACTGAAAATGATTTTTTTTTCGCAACCTTTTCGCAATTTTTTCTTTCAAACTCCGAAAACAACCATCAGACATTCGCTGGAAATCTCTCTCTGCCTCGCTGTGTTTTGCGTAACGCGCTGCAGGCATTACGCACAGCTGAGCCATATTCTGTCCATTCTCTTACGCGAGCGATAGGCAGCGCTAGGTTTTTCTCCACCCCAACAACCTATATATCGGCGTTTCCAGAATTTCGGTGGTATTACAATGCAGCAATCGTCGTCTCGATTGGTTGTTGGTTGCTCGGGCTACACGCAAAAAAAGGAGGCATGAGCTTCGTTTCAACACAGGCACTCGTTGGCTATAGCAGGCTGAAGACAGAGCAAGGAAGCACGTAACTGGTCGAGTAAGGTGTCAATCGAAAGGTTAGTGGAAGTGGAAATGTACTGTTTAAATCTGTATCGAAGCTACGACTACTAATGCTGCGAACTTTGTGGATAACCACCGACTCATTTCAAACGATGCAGCAGCTGTTCATGGATATTTACCGGTATAATAGTGTGTTTTGGACTAAAAACTTTACTTGGTTGGATTTACTGGAACTTCGTGGATGTAACAAGACCATGTTTGAGGGGATATGTTGAACAGGGGAAATGCCAGCTGGTGGCATTGGTGAGTTACCTCAGTTCTGTAACTGTTCGTTTGTTTGTTTGTGGTCTGACATAGGCGTTGATTAAAGCTGCTGTGATGATTAACCTTTGAAATGGTTGGCATCATTCGAATCTCAAGAATCTTAGCTTTCCGACGATATGTGGCATGAGTATCTCAGTTGCATACAAGCTGTGTAAATGACGTAGTATGTTTTTAACTTCACTGACGGCCCGATTACGGGCCGTCGGAGTGGTAACGGGTTAATGAGTTTTCCAGTTTGGTACCTGAGAAATCTCAAATGGGGCACATTGCCAATTTGGAGATGCCACATGGACATTCCCAACCTTAAACCCCTCTGATTTTGCCCTGATTGACACAGATCATGGTGAGATTCTGCGCTGTAATTTTTTTTTTTGAGGTTTCAGACTGCAACTAAATAAATTCAAAGGGGATAAAAGTAAAATTTTGTTAGGTGCAAATGAGATCTTTCATTTATGCTGTGTTCCATCTTCATTTACTCTAACTAAATTACGTTTTTTTTTTTTTTGCACAAAAAAGTGTTACCCCAAAGTGTTACCTTTGATACCAAGATTTTTCAAATGGACCAAGTAGTTGCAGAGATACTCATTTCATTCTGGGCATGTCATTTTTGAGCTAGAGGCTCAGGGCTTAAGAGGTTAATGAACTTGTGCTTGAACAGTGCATGGCTTTCAAAATACGTATTGATCCTCCCTGGAACAATATGTTCCTCAAGGGTGTCAACGTGTGTAAGTACTAGAGTTACTGTTGTCGTGAATCAATAGTGTCTTGCAGTATTGCTAATTAAGTTTACTTCCCTTTCTGACAATTGTTTGAGCAGCAATTTCTTTTGCAACATTAAATTACAACCACAAAAGTTACACTCTTTGTTTAGAATATCCTGAATGGAAGTATTCCGCTTAGTGTTAGGCCAGGATAATTATTCTCTTATGTTGCTGCATATTACCGTGCTTATGTGAACGTATTTACTTTAGGAAAGAAGAACATTTTCCAGCTTGTCACTGAAAAGGTGTTCAAAAAAGAAAATAAGAGAAGGGAAAATACAGGCAGGTTTTCAATCAAAATCTGTCTTTTAACTTTAAGAGGCAATGCTGGCTCTTTTATCTTCCCTAACTCACCAAATCATATATGTAAGGAACGTCTTTCCTTGAATCCTGAGACAAAGCTTAGGGCACATGTCGATTGAATTTATTGCACTTTAGTTGTTCAACTAGCCTTGGATGTTGTGATCTTCAATTATTTTCATAAGGCTACCAGTCCATATAAAAAAAAAAAAAATGATATGTCAATGACAGGAGAAACCTCGGTGGTATGCAGATCAAGTTAATTACATGTTGTAAATGAATGAATGGAAAATTGTGACAGTATAATGCAATCTTTCATGATTTCTATTGTAAAGATCATATTGTTCTCTGAATTACATGTGAAATATTCCTGCAGATTATTTGATTACCTTTCTGATGTCACTCCTAGCTCTTATGATTGTCTCTTGGATGACCCATTCAAACATGACTGGCCTCAGCTTCCTGAACTTCCTGGAATCAACTATTCGATGGATGAACAGTGCCGCTTCGATTTTGGCGTAGGATATAAAATCTGCACCTCAGTAAGTACCTCATATTTGCTCAAAAAAACTGTTTATGACTGACTTGGGGCTTAGATCTCAGGTGCAGATGAAACTTCACTTTCACAGTTTATTAAATGCAGGCTCAGGGTCAAACAATCTGGTTCTTTAACACATGTAATGGTTGCAGTACCAAGGGAGAAAGCAGAATTATTGTCACTAAGCAGGCAGTAAGCCAATAACCGGGGGGGCAGAATGCAGTACAGAGGAGCAGGAAAGATCTTAAGTTGTATGACAAGCAATAGTTCATGACCAAAATCAATCAGATACTTGAGGGCAATCCAAACTGGTAAGACTATAAAACGAAGATAATCCAAATTGGATTCAGACACCAGAAATATAAAGCTTGTAAGTATATGAGAAAACACAAAGACAGACTCATAACAAGAAAAACTGAAGGCTATTTATACATAAGGAACTAATCTGGGAAAACTATCACAAATGAGACATGGGGGCACAGAGGATTTGAAGGTGTGGCTACAAAGAAGGAAATGACTAACAATAATTGGGGAGGGCGAGTGGGGAGCAGGAACAAAACTAAGGCCCTTGGAGCATCGCACGAAAGGAGAAAATGACAACATTGTGCGTCATTCCAGAAAGTCAAAATAGAATGAAAAAATGTGAACGACTCCAAAAGTACTGACAGTTCTGTGTTGAAAAAAGCACATCTGTAATCTCTTCAGACTTAATTTGCAAAAACATTACATTTCTCAGATTATTACCTCCACCAAACAAAGTTGGCAGGAGTTTATGTGATTTGTTTTTGTTTGTTTGTTTGTTTGTGAACCAGATAATTCAAAAAGTAATAAACGGATTTCTCTGAAATTTTGGGGGTAGGTCGCTATTACATCAGAGATGGACGCTATTGGTTTTGACTGCGATCAGTCAAACAGTATGGCAGCCAGTATGGCCGCCAAGGCAGCCATCTTGAAATCCTATGACACGTGATAACTGAACTTTGCTCCTACTCACCAAGATTTGGACTGTGCTGCCATGGTGGAGGTTTGCACTCTAGCAGTGCCTCTGGTGTATACGCATTGATTCTTTAACAGTGCTTTCAGTAATCCCATGCCAACATACAATTCATTTATGCCAATGGGAATTTTGAGTTCCTAATTATCCTAACATGCATTTCTTTGGACTGTGGGTGGAAACCGAAGTACCCAGAGGAAACCAGTGGGAACACAGGGAGAACATGTAAACACACAGAAAGACCCCAGGCTGGATTCAAATTCATTATGTTCTTGCTATGAGGTGGCAGTGCTACCCACTTTGCCACTGCGCTGATCTCTGATTGAGGTGTTTTAAACCTCTCAAGTTCTACTGGGCAGACGTTGACCAGACTTGGTTCAAATGTCCATCTTAGGGCCCTGGCCAAGTGTTGTTTTTTGGCTTGATTCAAAATCCAATGCCTGGGTGACGCATGTTCCACTTCTGCAGTACCAACTGTAAAATTTTAATCAGTCTGTCTGTCTCATAGCCTTGATTAAGTTTTGTTGTTTTCTTGTCAACGCAAGATCCAGTATGGCTACCCTAGCCCCTGAATGGCTGCCACATTTTCAACATCTTCTACTTTTGCTACTTGCCACAACATTCACCTCTAAGCTCTTATCAGGTGTTGATGATAAATTGGATCGATTTACAATACAGTATGGTTGGCCTAGTATCTGATCGGCTAATACATTTTCAACTTTGTCTCGTTACAGTGGGCAGATTTGGATTTAACGTCCTAAAAGTGTTCAAAGTCTTGGTCCACATAAAGTTGAAATACTGATATTTTTTTCAGTGCATGGGTCAAAAATTTAGTTTGGCACTCTCTAGACTGACTTGCTAACTGACATTTTTGTATTGCCTGTGAAGCAAGTGGACTCTTAGAGATCACTTTTCCAATGTCACATATTGTTGTAACTGTTGAAAGAATAATCGGATTTGAATGAAACTTCTTTAGGTTGCTTAGTACCAAGGTCTCTCAGACAAGGTCAAGTTTCGCGCTTATTAAATTAGGCCGTTGTCATGTGATTGGCTGATGCTTTCCAGACTCTTACTCTTGGAAAGGGTAATCTGATTTCAGTGAAACTTGATGAGTTCACTTACTACCATAGTCTCTTGGGCAAGTTCAATTTGGGGACAGATCCGCGCATATTTAATGAGGCTGCTGGCTTCTGTTCAGTTGACAAAAACTATCAAAAGAATCCTTGGATTTGAATGAAACTTAATCAGCTTACTCAATACCAAAGTCTCTCAGGCAAGTTAAATTTCAGGGATAGATCCACGCGTATTAAACCTGTTAAACCTAAACGCCTCCTAGCGTAATTCATACAACGTTGTTTTGAAAAATGGTTAAGTAATTGTGCTTCGAGAAAAAATATCTGTTTTTTTATCTATTCGGTATTTATTCTTATCTGATTTTCCGAAGCTAACTGGCCTACGGAGGG
Organism: Gymnothorax reevesii; assembly: GCA_029721435.1. NCBI lineage: Eukaryota > Metazoa > Chordata > Actinopteri > Anguilliformes > Muraenidae > Gymnothorax > Gymnothorax reevesii. The sequence goes on along the minus strand of CM056580.1, from coordinate 38,639,002 downwards.
CAAATTGCTCTCGGGATTATGCATCAAACTTTCGCATTGCGAAAATCCACTTTCATCCTCGACCTCCACTGGTTTTCTCTTTGTCGCCAAAAAGGTTCCTGAAGATGATTGATGACTTTCATGAAGAGCCATGTCTTACTTGCTGTGCTTTATTGATGGGTAGGGACTCTGGCCAATTCCTTTATATCCACATTAATGAATTCTGGACCATTCCCAAAGTAGAGGAGAGTATTGGGTGGGATTGCAGATCGCAGCGCCCCCCGGGTGGCGAGACTCAGGGTGGGGCTTGCATCTCTTGTCAGTGTGGCTCCTAAGCCCCAAATAGTGTAGAGATGGGCTCTACGTACGTCGTCAACATTATTGCAAATATAGCTTGCATACGAGTTCCATGTCCAGCGGCCGAGGATTATAATCAGGTGGTCCCGCACTCCTCGCTTGGATGCTGTGGTGGCGGCGCCGATGCGGAAAGAGTGCCCAGAGGAGTATTTGGGTGGAATGTTGGATCTAATTAAAACTTGACGGAAATGGTAGATGAACCAGCAGTGAGTGGCTACGGCCCCGATGTTGATCGTGAATTGATCGTGGGTCAGGGGGAGAAGCGTGGTTATTGTATCTCAAGGGACGTAGTTTGATATTGGCTTGAACAGACTGAGGGCAGAGTCTAGGTGAAATAGGAATATGGGCTGAGAAATGCTTAACTGATTTGTTTACTTCTCTTTCTTGAACATGAGGCAGTCGGTGGAGTAGAATGAGATGTCGTTTAGGCTGGCGTGACAAGAAAGATAATAATTAGAGAGAGCGGAGCGAACTCTGCACATCTGAAAAAAAAAACAAAGAAGGCTAATAGAAGCACTGCTTCTTGAGCAGAATCCATGAAAGGAGAATGGTACCCTGAACGCAGCATCTGGATGCAGGGAGAGAGAAGGTCTGCCATTAGGGGTAAACGTTTAGTTGGAGCGAGAGGTTCTTGTTTACGTAAACCTCTAAGCAGTGTTTACACATGAGAGTGGGAAATAGACGAGCACGGATAACCAGTGGCCAATTTGACAAAGAAGTTGATGCCACTTAGGAAGACTTGTATTGGGGCTGGTCGAACGTGGTTTATGGAGTGAATGTATGAAATGTAGCTCGTCGGGGAAACGACGTCAAGTGCCAGGAATGGCAGTCAGAAGGCAGAATGGAATTTATTGAATTGACCAATCTCAAGCCCCGCCCACTTTCAGCTACGTCACAATGGGGCAAGCAGGGGTCTGACTGAATCTTGGCAAACTTTCACCTCAGGCAGCTGTCAAACTAGGCATTTTGGGTTTCTGACGATGGTAAAACGATGTAAGATGTAACAGACACTCGATATGCCGACTGTGTTAAAGGCGTTTTTTTTATTCCATTTCAAAAAGCATAATAAGCTTTTTAATGTATTCCTAAACTAATTTGAAAAAAGGCCTAAAACAGGTGTGAAATTAATGTCTTTTTCATTGGTGATAAATCTCACAAGATAATTACAATTTAGGATACAAGAATAATACAGACAGCATTTTTATCAAACAATCCTATCCAGTTGTATTGTCATGCCTTTTGCAGCAGTATTCATTTGTAGGGCAGTAGTAAAACAATCCATGCTAACTAGCTAATTAGCCATCCCATTGACTTGAATAGTCCACTGACGACAACAACAAATGCTAGCGATTGATAACAGTCACTAGCGAGCTACCTTGCTACCCTTATCGTCACAGGGACTGCTTTAACTAGCCAGTTAATAAAATTAACAAGGTGACTAACAAGCTAGCTGCTTGTAACTGACATTCAACGACAATACTTCTTACCTGCATAATATTTAAAACAGTGGACTAGTCGCTTTGTCTGTTTATAAAGAGTTTAAAAAGACAAGGGGGGAGAAAGGTTTGGCTGTTACCTAGAAATCAGGAGAAAAGAGTTTTCTCTGTCCCCTTGATCCTTGCTGTGCAATGGAAAATTAGGATTAGTTTCCTGAGGAACGACATGAACGAGAGGGAGCGGGAATGGCCTTTTACGGTGTCTAATGTGGTCGGTTGTCAAAAAGTCACGGTTATACATTAGGCGGCCCGTTCGTGACCCTGAATGAGGGAGGAAGCGATGATGGGATTTAGTGAGGCGAACAGCGAAGTAATGATGCTCCTTCCAGGAAGCACCAAAGGAACCTCCAAAAAGCGTGGGTTGAGTGGGATGGCCCTAAGCATTTGCGATATCGGCTTTAGCCATCCAGGCGCCGTGACCAACGAGGCAGATGAGAGTGATGAGATGGAGGACAGTTGGTAAAGGGTTAACCACTGTTGGGCAAGCGGCCAGTCGGATTGCATGGAGCGACGTGCTTGTGCGTGGAGACGGTAGATGGACGGTATGCAGGCGATTCAGGGTGATGGATTGCGGGACTGAAAGTCAGTGGGAGCGTGAACCTTGCTACTGTGGGTGCCCGTGAGATGGAAATGCGTAGAATGTTTTTCATGAATGTTTGCTGGTTAGTTATAGGATGGTTGAATGAGCTGGGCCGGGTCGACGTGCATACCCGATAAAAGTCTGTTGTCTAAGTGTGAGTACTTATGGCGAAGGGTATGGAATAGGTTAGGAGGGGCGTAAGGGAGGTAAGGCGGTGGCTAGAAACTGTCATGAGGGGAAAAATGCGAGGAGCCGAAGTAGTTGATCGGAGAGGCAGACCTGTAGGAGGAAGCACAGAATTATTGACGTGGGAAATGGGGAAGGGGGCGGGGAAAGATAGTGCAGGGGGAAGAGATGAGCGGATAAGGCAACAGCAGGTGTTGGTGGGTTAACACCGGAACTGCTGGACCCTTGGAGAATTCGGTTGTCAGCAGTGGGAGCGTTGAAGCCGGGTTTCGTCCGGCTAGGGGACGAAAAGGGGGTGGGGTGTGGATTAGGGCCGGACTTGTTGGTTTGTGGAAGGAGTGGCTTCCGCCGAATCTGGAGTGGGGAGGACGTCTGCGAGCGTGATGACGCTGGCGCTGGGGACGTTGAGCGCGGAACCCGGAAGTGCTTTGTGGTCTGCACAACTCTGGTCTGCAGATGGGGAGGATCAGCTACATTGCTGAAAGAGTCGATGTATAATTTTAGTCTGGCCTGGCCTTAATCTGGCCTTGTTGTCGGAGCGGTGGAAGGAAATTTTCTTCTGCTTGAGTGCCCGATGTAGTCTGGTGACTGTCTGATGTGGGGCTTCGGATGAGCTTGGAATGCAAGCCATGGTAAGCCTTGCTGGGGAGCCTTGGACTCTCGCTTCTCGGTGCCACGGTTAACGAGGATCGTAGCTGGAATTCCTGCAGCACGGAGCCCGAGACTGGGAAACAGCTTCAGTCGCCATCGTAAGGAAGCGTGGTGCGGTATCTGAGCTCCCCGGTTGGGGCGAGTGGGTGATGCTTTGCGGTGGAGGTAGGAGAAACGGAGTTGCAGGAACGGATTGAGAAGATTCCTCTGGAGCATCGTAGCCTTGGAATTATTCTGCGCCCGAGGGACTCGGTAGGATTTCGAATTTCGTACTTCGGGTAAGCAAACTCTTGCTGTGTGCTGGCTGTCCGGTTTGTGAGTGAACGATGTAGAAACGAGATAAGCAGGGATTGTGGGAATATAGGAGGTATATATTGGCGTAAGGAGAAATAGGAAGGCGCATTGGGAGTGGCCTTGTTCATTAACCTACATTATTGGGAACTCCCTGTAGCGGAAGTATCTTCTCCTTTGAGTCGTTGTATGGCAAGCCACGTCAGTCAATTTCTTCGACCATCATACAGCCAATCACTCTCTAGTTGCACCCAGTGCAATCAATGTATCATCCGGGTTTTTGTTTTTTGAAAGTGTGTTGTGTATTCAGTTGTCATGGAGTGTCCATAATGGAGCAGTTGTGTCCTTATTTGGAATTTTTTTTTTTTTTTTGTTCACCTTTTCCAAGGAGGTTATGTTTTTGCCGACATATGTCTGTCTGTCTGTCTTCTGTTTTTCCGTTTGTGTACAAGATAACTCAAAAAATAATTAATGGATATCTCTGAAATTTTGGGGGTGAGTTGCTATTACATCAGGGATGGACCCTATTGCCCACGATTGGTCAAACAGTAAACAGGTGGCGTGGTGGAGGTATTTGCTCTTCCGGGTGCCCTTCTAACAATGCACTTTATTTATGCATAGTTGATTGTGCATTAGAAAAAGGGTCATTAGGGGTCCAGGGCTGTGGTGGATATAAAAGGAAATTCAAAAATTCCATTGAGAGACTCAAATTGTAAATATTATCCATTATTTTTTTTAGCTATTTGTAAATTTATCATCTTATCACTCTACTGGACCACGGAGACAAAAATAACAATTATCATTCACTGTAGAGACACTTTGGTAACCATTCCAAAAGGGGATCGCCTGCAAAGCAACAGAATATCCAATCTCTTATTGGATATATTGATATTATTTTTTTCAAAAGTAGCAAGCATATACTAGAATCTCAAAAAAGTGTAATTTTATGTTTCTGTGCCACATCAGAGAAAAAAACATGTAAGCCTGATTGCAAGCAGCAGGTGTATTTTTTTCACATTTTATGTACATATATTGTTGAAAGTAAATATCAGATACTAGACTTTGGTTAAAACAAACTGTTTAGTGGTAAACATGTACTTCCCTAGGTATAAAGAAAACTTTGACTCATATCCCTAACCTTTATAGAGTTTTCAATACTGGGCTTCCTATGTTACTTTATTAAAAAACAGGCAAAAATAAGGTATTTTCTCCATTTTCAAAAAAAAAAAAAACTAATTTGAATGGTTAAAGAATTCAAAGTTCTTTTTTTTTCGAAAACATTTTGAGGACATGCTTGTACACTAGATTGGTGTAAACAGCAATATTAGAAATTTGAATTTTACCTTTGATTTTTAGACATTTTTTATTCATAACTTGATGAAAATAAATACCTGTATTAGAAACTGAACTGAGATGGAAAGTGACGATTTGTTCATAAAGGTGCTGCTTTCCAGTAATTTTTTTTTTGAGCTACAAAGCTTTTTGTAACAGTGGTGAAAATAGGTGGAATTTCATGTGTTTACCCCTTGGATGGAAGAGGTTAATTACAAACGCATAAAAACTGGCCATTATGTAATTTATTATGGCACATAGGGCCTGGACTTGTATTGAGGACTTACAGGAACCCTTAGGTGGTATGTCAATTTCTGACCTTAACCTTAAGTTTTGACCTTATGCTCAAGGCCAAATGATGATCTTGTTGACTGGATGACCGAGTAATGCAAGCATTCAGGGATACAGGTATTGGTTGTGGGCAATCAAACTCTCTAGTTATGCAGCTAAAGTGCTCGATCTGCCATCGAACCAACAGGAAAAAGAAGCCTCGCCAGAAAAGATGATGTGGTTTGTTTTAGAGGAGGTGTGCGCCACAGGGTGAATGTAAAATGTTGGATCAGGGTCAGAGTCTGGTCATCTGTGTGATATACAACTTGGACTGGACTTGAACCTAGTCACGAGTTGATTATGTGGGAGATTGAGAATGGGAAAAACCTCAAAAAGTGAAAAGTCTGCTGTCTCCTATTGTGATAGCAGTGCATGTTTTACCTTGGGGTACCCGATGAGACAGATGATGGGCGCTCACAAAAAGAATGGAAGTCAATGGAGTTTGAACTTAAAACTTCAAAAATCACTGCATGTCTTTTCAGATGAAATGGAAAAAAATAAGTTTTCTTTCTCCCTTATAACAGACACCTAAATTATCACGATCACGTACAATTATATATACATAACCTTAATTATAGTGCATAACCCCGTATGTGATTTTGACAATGAAACAAAGATCTGCTTTAAGTCTGACTAGCGTCCGTAAAATAAGGTCATTCTGAACTTAGCATAATGTAGTATTTGCAGCAAATGTCAGTCGTTTCTTTGTGGAAGAAACAACAAGTTCTCTTGACAAACAGTGACACTTGACGAATGAGGGTTAATCATCCATTCAGCCTCTTCAGTCTAGCCAATTTAAAATAGATTTAGCTGCTGCTGTGACTTCATACTTTATACTAAAAGAGTCATATAAGCAGCTTGGAGCTTGCTGAGAGAGAAAAGGACTACTGTGAGCCACGGTCCATCGTGTACTCCCCATTGATTTCCTGTGATGTTCATTACCCTGCCCAAGAAGGGGTCGCCTGTATCCCATTGTGAGTCTAACTTCTGTGCATCACTTTTTCTGCTCATTACGGTCTATTTGAGTGGCAAGTGGGGACAGCTTTTCTCTGCTACATTCCCGAGAGGATATGATTTGCCGTTTTGTGTTAATGCTAAACGGCCTCCTCTTGGAATAGAATGCATCAGAGCAGAATTTAGATTCTTATCTGGAAATCAGGTTCGCTGGGTACTATAGTTGTATGTGCTCAGAGGGGGGGCTTTCAACCTGCAGCCGACAGAGACTGGAAACCCAATAAGACTGAAATGTGATGAATGTGCTGCTGTTTAGCCGTTACAGGCTCTCACCATACAGCCGGGTACCTCTGTAAAAGTTACACTGTAAAGCCAAGTGTTTAAGTTCTGAACATATGCTGAACACTTTTTTGGAATACTTTTTAAACATGTCACAGTGTTTAGATTCAGTTTTAAAGTGTATTCAACAAAACTGGAAATCATTGATCACAATATCCATTAAACATCGGAGTTTTGAATGAGATCACCTATTTAAAAAATAATCACGCAGCATTTAGCTTTTACTCGCTGGTGTTTAGATCATAAACATGTCACATGTTCCACAGTTTTACAGTGTATCTTATTAATCAGTAATTAAAATCCTATTTGGTGAGCTGCCGGCTAGCTCACTGGGTTAAAGCACCGCACTGCAGAGCAGAAGTGTCACGGCGCGGGGTCAAGCCCCATTCGTACCAACCGTCAGTGGTCGGAAGCTTTTTCAGAGTGGCGCACAATTGGCCATTGCGCTACAGGGATGCAAATTGAGAAGGGTCTGCTGGGTAGGATAATATAAAAATGGTTACATTGTTTGTTGATCAAGAGCCTCCTATTGGGCAGACAGGCGCTCGTGAGGGAGATTTTAAGCTTGTTCGTGCTCGGGTGTCGTCGGCCCTTGTTCTGAACTTGCGAAGCTTCCACCAATGAGTGTAAAGAAGCAATAGCTGACAGGCGTGTGCTTTGGAGGAGAGCCACGAACTGCCCTCCCCCCCAAGTTTGCAATATGGGGTTGCATACGAGCAAGCCTTGCACATAGTTCCCTAATTGGGCATTCCCGATTCGGGTGGGATTCGAGATGCCAAATTTTTTTTAAAAGAAAAAAAAAATCCTATTTGGCTGCTGTAGTCATCCCCACTTATTTCCTCGCCATATTGCAATTACAGGCTGCGCAGTCACCTCTCCAATCACTTCTGAGCAGGCCAGACTCCTCGGCAGCATTACAGCTGAAGTGTCCACACTCCTCTCATGCTCTCTGTTCTGTCAGTGATTAGTGTCTCTCAGACACTGAGAACATATTTTCAAGCAGGGCATTTGTACCTGCATGGAAAACTTCAGGAAACTACAACATCTTAATTACTATATGTGAATGGTAACACAATTAGAGGAATCTTACGCCCTCAGTGGTGTTGGCCATGGTGGGAAACATTCAGTATTATTTTTGAATGGATGAGAATGTTGTTGAGTTGGCAAAATTTACTCTAAATGTATTGGCCCAAAATTTGCAGGAGGTTGCATTTTTGTGTGTTTTGGAGTATTTCCTCCATTATTTATTTATTTTTTCTCCAGGATTTAAAAACTGTTCAGGTGACAAATGAGTGAAGTATTTTTCAGATACTAATGAAGCCTGTGTTTAGCCTTTTGATGGTGCCACAGTAGACTTCAGAATGTTTTGTAAGAGAGTCTTTAACAGCAGAGCTGGTGGGCTGCTGTAGTCAGGCTCTGTTCTCCTGCCATTGAGGTGGAAAATAAATCAATATTTGCACAGCGGGAAACATTAAATTATTTTTGCACTTGAAGAGGCTTCTTGCTGTTCTGGTGTTTTATTTCAGACTTTAATCACTCAACTAGAAGAGAAGCTAAATGTTTCATCTGTATATTTTTTTTTTAAATTTTTTTGATTTATTTTTAAATGATGTGGATGCATTCCGTGGAGGACGAAGAGTCAGATGTTTATGGACATTCATCACTTTGAGTCCTTTTTTGTGCTTTTTCCCTCCAAATTGTTTTGACCCAGTTGACTCTGATGTGACAAAAACCATCCAATTTCAACTGCAAGTGGAACAAATCGACTGTCTGCTTTGCCGGATTTCCATCCCTCCATCTTTTAGTCAGACTTTAAAACACTGGTTTATGTAGAAGTAATCAGTGTCATAAGGCGTGAAAGTAATTTTAGCTCTGAAGAAGTTGAACAGTATTTTCAAAATAAAGTTTTGCAATTCAGTGGCATGTAATCACTTCTGAGTTTTTGATATTATTTATTTAAAAGAAGAGATTGGGAAATCGCTTTAATCTTTGTGGTGTGAAAAATTTCTGTGCAGTTGTCCCTGCTGAAGGAAGAAAATCAATTCAATCCACATCAGATTACTCCTGCTTCTTCCAGTAAATCCATTGCTCAGTTTGTGCTAAATGTCATTGGATTAGGTTAAAATCACAGCTAGGTCAAATCACTGCTTACCCCTATCAGAAATTTGACTTGTTTTATTCCCTGTCTGTGTGACAGTTTCGCACATTCGACCCATGCAAGCAGCTGTGGTGCAGTCACCCAGACAACCCCTATTTCTGCAAAACCAAGAAGGGTCCCCCATTGGATGGGACAGAGTGTGCACCTGGGAAGGTAAGTTGGCACATCTGGAATTGTTTTTCTGGAAGTTTCTCTCGGCAGCCAGGATGGTGCTGTGGGTTGCTCCGTTGCCTAATCGCGCAGACGTCCCAGCTTGGGCCTTCCTGTATCAAGATTTGAGTGTGGGAGTGAATGCCGGGTCTGCCCTGTGATGGATATATGACCTGTCTCGGGTGTCTTCCTGTCTTTTGCATAATGCATGCTGGGATATGTTTTCTACAATAATTGGAGAGGACCCTGACCAGGAATGAGCGAGATTGTAGATGGATGTTTCTAATATATTCTTGTGAGAATTCTACGTATCTCTCATTTAATGAGGCTCTTTTTATGATCATTTAGTGGTGTTATAAAGGTCATTGTATGTGGAAGAACACCAACCAGGCAAAGCTGGATGGGGCCTGGGGAACCTGGACGAAGTTCGGCCCATGCTCCAGATCGTGCGGGACAGGAGTGCGCTTCAGAACCCGCCAATGCAATAACCCTGCGTGAGTCACCTCTACGATCCACTGCTCCGTGTCTCTATTCGTATCCTAACTAATGCTCAAGGACAAGAGCCCTCCCACTGTCTGCCTGCAAAAATCTTTTCAGTCATTTTACTAGCTTTGCCTTATTGGCTCTGCACCAACTGAAGCAAACTGCGAGCAATAATAATAATAAAAATAACTAGAAAGGCTCTTGGTAGAGCACATACCTCTGCCACGCCATATGTCAGTATTATTGGTTCTTCCAGATCTATAATCCAGTATATGTTCCGGATCACTTCCAACATTGAATCAACTCATCCTTGTACTACCACTACCATCCTACCAAATTTTGTGCCAATCCGTTCATAACTTTTTGAGTTATCCTGATAACAGAGGGACAAAGAAACAAACAAAACAAACAGAGGTGAAAAAAACCTCCATAAGACCATATAGTTCAAAAGATGAGCATTTGATAAAATGCCCTTTGATTTATATTGCTATTTATTTTTGATGTGCACAGTGCACTCATTCCAACTTGCAAAATTCTCATTTTTTAGAATGAGGCTTTGTAGACAATAGACACGATAGTGAAACAGGAGGTGAGTTCACTTTTGTGGCAATGTGTGCGCACACTTGCGTCAATGAAGCTGAATAGCTGACCATTGTCCATGGAGATTATGGAGGATGCAAGCAATGGAAGGCGCTTAAACTGAATGTTTTACTGTTTTGTTTATCCTCAGGCCTTCAAATGGGGGCCAGGACTGTCCCAGTGTGAACTACGAGTATCAGCTCTGCAACACAGATGACTGTCCAAAACACTTCGAGGATTTCCGAGCTCAACAGTGCCAGCAGCGCAACTCTCATTTCGAGTTTCTGGGCTCAAAGCACCACTGGCTCCCCTATGAACACCCAGATGGTGAGCAGCTTGCTGATGTCTATGGGTCGAGTGGGCAACAGTGTCTGCTTGCTGATAGAAATATTGCTTGAGGGAAGGTGGTTCTTTTGAATGGAGAATATGAGACTATGGACTGGAGACGCATAAGGCTGGTTTTTGCAGACACGGGTTTATCTTTATCATGTGCTAAATAGGGCTATGTATGGAATATTTGCGTTCAAAATGTAATTTAGTTCTAGAACGATGTTTACCTGTTGTATGACTTGTGTTTTGTTGGGGCTGGACTGAAAACCTACAGATCGTTGGCCAATCCATTTAAAGGGGACCTAATACGCTATTTTTCCAAGTTTACATTTTGGTCTTTGACACCCCTAGAGTACTCCTGATTGCGCAAAGTAAAAAAAAAAAGTGTGCTTATTTCGCTCATACTGCCATCCTCAAAAAACCCCATTTGTGGTAGTCTCTGTAGTCTCTGCCTGAAACACCTCATTGAGGTGGCTCTTCTGGTATGGCCCCACTCCCCATGTGCCCACTTTCTCCTGACTGGCCAGCTCTGTGGAGGGCGGATCTGGCAGGATGAGGCAGCAGAACAGTTTTCCTGGTCCGGCAAAAAGAGTGAAACTGATAGGAATCAACGGCAGTACATGTGCATAGATCTAATGAAATTAACTTGTTCTAATAAACGCAACGGCAAAAGTGGAGGACGCAGTGCAAAAGTCTGGCAGCTCAAGCACGAATCTGCTATCGGCTGCAGTTTGCTACGGCAACAGTTGGTTAGTACAGCGGTTTTACTACTCCGTAGCTCGGATGAAGGGAAAGCTAGAATCCACCCCATATAGTCACATTTGTAGAACGGGTCGACATGCCCAAGTGTAGACCGGAGACCATAGAAATCCGCTGGGTCTGAGTTTAGAGGGAAACATGGACAGTGAGGAGCAGCTAAAAGTGGACCAACAGCTTATGGACTGCTTTGGTGTGTATTAGGACCTGCTGGTTCGTGTGCATAGCTATGGTGTGTTGTTAGCGTGGAGAAACAAACAGCCTCCGCGCTGGTATATGACGGAGCGGCGAAAGCTCCAAACTAAATGGCCTTTTTGGTAATTGCCCGTGGAAATGGTATACTTATTGCTTTGGAATGACCAACTTTTCCTCGCGGAAAATGGGCGCATTATGGATAGCGTGTGAGAGCTAGATAGAGCTCCAGTTATGTCATGAACGTAATACAGGTTTTACAGACCGTAAATTCCATCTGCCTGAACCGTTGCTTATGTAGAGCTAGCGATTCAATCACTTTTACAGGAAAGAATTTAATATTCAATCGATGGCAATGCAGCATTTGTTATACCGGACACGTGCGCCTGTGCGCTTCCCTATTGCTTTCACCGGTAGTATTGGAGAGCTTGTCCAGACATTGGAGATGTATCAGGCTGGTCATGGATAAGTAAAGCGATTGTTTTATAAGCACCCCATAACGCACCCCAAGCTCTGAAAAAATCTATGTCAATTAATCACAAAATTATGTTCTTGGTTTACGGCAAAATCCCTGTATCTTCTGTTTAGAAACTTTTCAGAGGTTGAGCATGGACAACAAACATTATAACATTACTAATATATATTAGAACAAGGATCAGCATGTTGGGTCCCCTTTAAATGATGATGGTTTCATTTACACTTAGCTCCAGAATGAATCAGCACCCTTTGGTAATAATGAGCAAACAAATATGTGAATATTTTACAATGCATTTTTTGCTTACCCTGATGATTATTCATTCAAACTGTTTACAAAAATGTTACCTCGGATTGAACTCATGAAATTAAAGGAGTCACGGAGTGCTTGTAATGAAAGGAATATTTTTTTTCTCCAAAAATATGTTTGCCACAATTATTAGCACCCCATTAATTTAATGTTTTCTGCAGACGTTTTTCCAAGAAAATGGCCTTGAATCTTTTCTTGTAATGCATGATAAGTTTGATGAACACTAGGAATGGGTTCTGAGACTGTTCCTTCATCTAGAATCTTTCCAGGTCCTTCCGATTTTGAGTTTAATGCTCGCAGACTCTCCTCTTCAGCTCATCTTGCATTTTTTCTGCAGGGTTCAGGTCAGGAGACTGTTATTGCCATTGCAAAACCTTTACAGTCAGTGAACCATTTTTGTGTAGATTCAGAGCTGTGCTTCGTACCATTGTCCTGTAAGAGTGCCCTATTCCAGCCCATTTTATGCTTCCTGGCAGAGGCTGTTAGGTTTTTATTTAATATAAGCTGGTATTTGTTCAAGTCCATGGTAGCATCTATCTTAAGATGATGTTCAGGGCTTTTGGTAGAAACACAACCCCAGAGAATCAAAGATCCACCAAAGTATTTCACAGCTGGTATTGGTATGAGTAGCTTTTCTTTATGGCTATCATCCTGTATATGCCAAACCCACCTGTGATGTTTGTGGCCTGAAAGCTCTAATTTGGTCTTATCTGACCAATTAATGTGGCCCCATTGGAAGGCCTTTAACATTTGGCAGACCGAAGGTGTTTAATTTGTTGGTGATTAACAGCAGAGGCTTTTTTTCTGGCATCCCCTCCTAACAACTTGAGGTGATGTTGGTGGCATCTGATGGTGTTTTTTAGACACTTTCTGACTCCAGGGCTCAACTAACCACCGCAATTCTCCAGCTGTGATCCCTGTTCTTGCCAATAGAACCATCATTCTTGCAGTGCGTGGGGTCAATGTACAGACCCGTCCTCTTCTGGACTGATTTTAACATCTCCTGCTACTTTAAACTTCTTAACTATTGTCCTGAGAGTGGAAATGGGTATTTTCAAATGTTTAGAGTTTTTTTTTTTTTTCAGTGTCCATTTCCTGATTTTTGCAGCTTGAAAACTTTTAGTTGTGCATCATCACTGTGTTCAAGAGTCTGTCTCGTAATGATGAATGACTAAAGGCAAATTGGCTTGTGTCACGTCATATTTATTCCCTAGTGAAACAGAAAGTCATAGTTGATTACTCAGTGCATAATCAAATAGGTGCACTTGAAATATAAAATACGACTGTTATGACTATACTTCAGTTAGATTTCAAACATGGGCTTTTCTTGGGGCTCCTAAAAATTGTGGCAAATGTTTTGCAGAAATGTATTTATGTAAGGTTGATTTTTTACATTTTTCAATAATTTAAATGTGATCAAAAAGTATGACTGTTGTGAATATTTTGAGCAAAAGACCCAGAGGTTAGAGAGCAAAGATGTTCTTTCACAGTCTGTTCTGCTTGTATTCACTCAGGGTGCCCATGCTGAGGGCACTGCATACTCTGCAGCAAGTCTGGTGAAATGTACATTCAAGTTCCCAAAGATATAATCTAGGCTCCATAAAAGCACTACTGTGCTGCACACCTACTTTGTATTTGCAAATGGCATGCATAGAAATGTGATGCGCAGCTCAAGAAATGGCACTACGACCAACTCACTGATAAAGCTTGCAAACAAAGGCTTTCAGTAGAACATGGCAGCTCATCAATGTGAGCTACTGCTGAAGTGGGAATACAAATGCAATGACAATGAACAAATTTATCGCAGAACAGATTTTGTCTCCCCCCGTTTTAGTCATGTAGTTTCCTGTATATAACTATCAATCCTGGTCAGGAAACAGTTGCTGAAGCTTTATGCTTTTCATTGTCTTTCTAATAGAAAAATGGATATACCCAATTTTTGAAACACTTGAGTAAAACCTAACGAGAGTAAAAGCTGTTAATACGTATGTGAAGGTTTATGTGCATGCAAATTTAGAACATACTATATACTGTATTACATAGAAAAGTATGCTAATGAGATTCAATCGGGTTTACTTTTAAAGTTATTCCGTTTTTTTTGCAGCCAATAAGAGATGTCACCTGTATTGCCAATCAAAGCAAACTGCAGATGTGGCCTACTTGAAGCAGTTAGCTCACGATGGAACGCGATGCTCTTATAAAGATCCGTACAGCATCTGTGTTCGAGGAGAATGTGTGGTAAGCTCTTTTCTGCTGGCAAACGATGTACATGACTGGTGTCTCCAAGCATCACTCTATCAGCCAACAAAAACATTGATTTAATGAATGCTGATAATCCTTTGCAGTAACCTTAATTTCATCTCAAGTTAATGCTTTTCAGCACTGCAATCTTAAAAATCACCTTCAGACTGCTGCTTAATTGAATTTGTTTTATTTATAATTGATTGTTATGTTGACATTGGCTCCTTGATTTGAAATATTGCTTTATTTTTTGGGTTTTTTTTTTTTCATTTTAGTAGTCCTTTCCTTCAGAAAATGGGTTACATTTATCTCAGTTGAAATTACATGAATCAGATATGAATCTTGAAAGTGTATTATTTTGTTTTTAGTCTGTGAAGCCCACTGTAGTACTTTGCAAAGTGACATTTTAGTTTAACGTATTAAATTTTTTTTTAAATTGTCTCTGCTCTTTTACTTAGAGACTATAACAAGAGTGCTGAGGACGTCTCATTTAACACCTTTTCATGAATATGTGATTTGCAGTAATATCCAAAATCATAAATAATGGCATTAAAAATAAGTCCTACAGTATTTAATAGCAGCACTAGGGTTGTTTCAGAAGTGTGACTACTGCTGTTGTTATTTTGCCTGGTGATTGCTATTGATAGTGCTTTAAGCAGTATTTGGGGCTGGATGAAATGCTGTATGGTTATATGCTCTAATCTTTGCCGTGCATTTTCCGAAATAACGGTACAGAGGCATCTATTTAGTTAAGCATAAATTTCCCAAAGGTACCTTAAAAGATACTATAATATTCTTAAGGTCGAAATAAACTACACTTTGCAGAAAAGTTGGAATGAATTATTAAACCAATGACTAGGGGCTCAGTTTTATGTTTTTTTTTTTTTTTTGGCCGGATGATACCGCCGCAATGAGGAGCTTTAATACTGTGTTCAACAGTTTTCATGCTTTTAGTCCCAGGAGTCAGGGAAAAAGTCTCACCTTAGATGGAGCCATCTTGGTGCGTACACTCTCACCGAGCTCTTAATTAGCAACACCACACTCATGCGGAGCTGGGCCTCCTTTCACTCCGAAAACTGCCTCAATTCTTTGTAGCGTGGATTCCTCTTGATGTTGGGAGCATTGCTTTGAGAGTGTGGTCCATGCTGACATTCAGACTGCAAATCTTCTGTTCAATCACATCCCAAAGGTGCTCTGTTGGATCCAGATGTGGTGACTTCGAAAGTCACTGAAGTCATTGTCATTCATGAAACCAGGTTGAGATGGCATTTGCTTTTTGACGCGGTGCATAATCATACTGAAGGTACCCATTAGTATATGGTTAAATTGTGGCCACAATAAACATGGTCAGGTACAATACTCAGATAGGCTATGGCATTCAAATGACGATGGACTGGCATTAAGAGGCCAGAGTGTGCCTAGAAAATATTCGTGCAGCATTACTTTACCATCAGTTGTACTGTTGACAAGAGAGAGGTTGCATCCGTGGATTTGTGCTGTTGACACCAAATTTTGATTTTGAGATCTGCGTGATGCAGCAGAAATCAAGTGAAATCCAATCAGGTCACATTTATCGAATCTTTTCAAAAAATTAGTCCAGCTTTGGAGAGACTGTGGCCACTGCGGCCTCAGATTTCTGTTCTTGTCTCAGTGGAGTGGGACTTGATGTGATCCCCTGATCTTGTAGCCCATGATGCACTTGAACGCTTTACATGCCATTACAGTTTTAGCAGGTGGTTACTAGAGTTACAGTATTCTCTCTTGTCAGCTCAAATCATTCAGGCCGGTCTCCTATGACCTCTGTCATTTATAAAACATTTTGTTTCTGTTAAATTGCTGCTCACCTGGTGTTTTTGGTTTTCGCATTCTACGTACTCTCCAGAGACATTGTCAGTGATTATCCCAGGAGATCAGTAGTTTCAGAAATTCTCAAAACAGCTTGTTTGGCACCTACAGCCATGCCATGGTCAATGGTATTGGGATCAAAATTTTTCCTCATTCTGATGTTTGACATGACCATTAATTGAGGCTCCTAAACTGTATGTACATGAGCTTATGTACAGTTAGGTCTGTTTGTATTTGGATGGGGAGACAATTTTAATTGTTCTAGTTTTGTACGCCATCCAATGGATTTGAAAAGAAACAATCAAGATGTCCTTGAGGTGCAAACTTTCAGTATTGATTTAGGAGTCCCCCAACCCCCCCCCCCCAAAAATAAATAAATAAATAAACATGCTATCTGAACCTTGAATGGATTACACCCATTTCATGCACAGCCCCCTCTAAGCCCCCTAAGTTTATGGGCTTAGAGGTAATTGGATAGACTGGCATACAGTAATCAATAATTGAATTGTCATTTTTAAAACCCTTTGCAGTGAATAATTGTCTGAAGTCTGGAACCCACAGACATCATCAGACACTGGGTTTCCTCTCTGGTGATACTCTACCTACCCTTCACTGCTGCTGTCTTCAGTTCCTGCACTGTTGTTGGGGTTTTTTGCCCCCAGCAAGTGAAATGCACGCTGAATTGACCGATCCCAAGCCCCGCCTCCCATTATTACTGTTGCTTGGTTGTACAACTAACCAGGAAACTTCAGCCTTGCCTGAGTACAAAACAACAAGCATAGCGGCGCCGGTTCCGTTCACTGATGTGTTGCATGCGAGTCGGTGTTATTTTGGCATCGACATTTTGTCTCCCTGAATATGTGCTTTTTGGAGGATGAAAAGCGGCGCACTTACTAATGGGAAGATCAAAATGAGACTTGTTGTCAGCGTATAAGTGCGAGCAGAAAAGTTAACGTGACAGAGACTTTTAATGACCCTCTAATAAGATATGTGCTTGGAAGTTTTCCCCATTATAAGGAACTTCGATGAATGTCCGTGTATTTTGTCAAATTACTCTCTCATTTCCTCACTTCATTGTACCCTGGTTGTCAACCGAATTGTTCATATTGAATCATATGGCTAATGCTAATGTTGTTAAAAGGAAGCGCTAGTTAACTCTGGCCACACCTTCACTAAGCTTCATCCTTGCCCCTGTCCCGTTAAAACACTGCTCTCAGAAATGATCACTGCACAGCACGGATTGAGGAGATAAAGAAAACTTTTTGTCCTGATTTCTAGCTAACAGCCAAGCCTTTCTCCCCTCCTTGTCTTTTTGAATTCTGTATAAACAGACAAAGCGTCTTGTCCACTGTTTTAAATATTATGCAGGTAAGAAGTATTGTCGTTGAATGTCAGTTACAAGCAGCTAGCTTGTTAACCACCTTGTTAATTTTATTAACTGCCCAGTGAATGCAGTCCCCGCGAAGGTAAGGGTACCAAGGTAGCTCGCTGGTAACCATTATCAATTGCTAGCATTTGTTGTTAGTGAGCAGTCTATTCAAGTCGATGGGACGGCTAATTAGCTAGCTAGCATGAAACGTTTTATTACAGCCCTTGAAATGAATATTGCTGTAAAAGGCCTGAGAATACAACTGCGTAGGTTTGTTTGATAAAAGTGCCTTCTGTAATATTTTTTAATTGTAAAGTGTAATTATCTTGTGAGATTTATCACCAATGAAAAAACACTAATTTCACACTTGTTTCAGATCTTTTTTAAAATCTTTTTTTAAATTAGTTTAAAAATACATTAAAAAGCTTATTATGGTTTTGGAAATGGAGCAAAAAACACGCGTTTGACACGGTTAGCATATCGAGTGTCTGTTACATGTTACATTGTTTTACCATCGTCAGAAACGCAAAATGCCTGGTTTGACAGCTGCCTGAAGTGAAAGTTGTCTGAGGTTCCGTCAGACCCCTGCTTGCCCCATTGTGACATAGCTGAAAGTGGGCGGGGCTTGGGATCAGTCAATTGGATTTAACTTTTAACTGATTGACTTTTTTTTTTTTTTTCTAAATTTGGCATCTCCAATCCCACCCGAATCAGGAATGTACAATTGGTGAACTATGTAGAAGCCCTGCTCGTTTGCGACCCCTTGTTGCCAATTCAGGAGAGTGAAGACAGTTCACAGCTCTCCTCCGAAGCACGTGCCTGTCAGCCACCGCTTCTTATACACTCATTGGTTGAATCTTCGCAAGTTCAGAACGAGGGCGGTGGATACCCGGACATGACCAGTCTTTGAGTCTTCCCGACGAGTGCTCGTCTGGCCAACAGGAGGCGCTTGAGCAACGAACAAAGCTATTTATTTTATTTCCCATTCCTGGCAGTCCCTTCCCAATTTGAAACCCTGTAATGCTATAGCCAATTGTGCGCTACTCTGAAAAAGCTGTACGAGTTGGTAAAAGTTGGTACGACCGGGGCTTGAACCCGCGACGTGATACACAGTTCTGATGATTGACTTTTAATGGTAGAATTTTCCACTTTTTGCTGTGTAAAATCTTGCATTGTTGTTTGCATTATGCTCTCAAGTCAGCATCCATCTGCTCCATAAAGTATTTTCCAATGAGTTCTGATGCATTTGGCTGACTAAGCGTACGATATAGCCCCATAAAATTCAGAATTCATCTGCTAACTTCTGTCAACAGCATCGCTGGCAGATGCACAGGAACTAGCTCAATTATCAGCCGTACATGTACAAATATTGCCACTTTTCACAGATGTGGTGGTATTCCTCAGATCATGAGCAGTTCCTTCCCTTCTCCATATTTATCTTGTCCTTTCTTTTTTGAATAAGTTGATTTTTGTCTTGTTTGTCAGAAGAGTGATCTCCCAGAACTATAGACATTTTTACCTCCGTCAAGGAGTTTATGTTTTTGCTTTCGTCTGTTCATTACCCCCTCCAAGGAGGTTATGCTTTTGCTTCTGTTTGTTTATTTATTTGTTTGTTTGTCTGTTAGCAGGATGTCTCAAAAATGGTTATATAGATTTTAGCAAACTTTGCAGGATGTTAAAGTAGCACAAGAGGAACAGATGATTAAATTTTGGCATATCTAGGCCAAAGTACAGCTGAGATATAAGCCAAAGTTTAAATCCAGCTATGCTGGCAGAGGTATGGGCTCTTGCAAGTCCAGCTCTAGTCAGGCATGTTTCCAGTTTTTGAGCCTTGCCACTAGTTTATGTGTTAAAATAAACCATCTGTATTTATTCTGGTGAAGTGTACTTTTAATTGCTGACTTTGACACTGATACACCTACCTCCAAGAGAATCTTGACCTGGCCAACTGTTGTAGATGGTTTTTTCCAAGTCAGGGAGAGAACTCTACTGCCATCTGCCCCTGTTTTTATCTGTGGTATTCCTTTTTGTATTCCTGAGTTCACCAGTGCTTTCATTCTTTTTAATGATATAGCAAAACATTCAATTGGCTATACCTAATGGTTTCTTTTTTTTGTCTGGTGGGATTGTTTAGATTTTTAAGCCTTATAATGGTTTGCTTCCCTGGTAGTGACAGCTCTTTGGATTTCATATTGAGAGTTAACAGCAGCGAATTCCAAATGAAAATCTAACTCTTGAAATCAACCGAAGACCTTCTTTATGTTCACTCGTAAATAATATTATTAGGGAAAAAAACACACTTGGCCATGGAACTTCCAATTGTCCAAATACTTTTGGCCCCTGAAAAATAGAAGACCTCTCAAAAAATGTTGCAGTTCCTACACCATCCTCTCAATTTCCGATCTGTTAACCTTCAAGCTGATGCAGAATGGCCTCACTTTCAGATCATTTTTATTCTCTAATTTCAACTCCAGTATTCTATTGTCGGCAGCTAAAATAATAATAATAATTTTGTCAATGTACAAATATTAATGGACCAAACTGTATTCTGCTGGTGCCACATGATTGGCTGATTGGATGGTTGGACAAATGAGCAAGTGTTCCTAATAAAGTGCTCTGTGAGTGCAAGCATGCAGTATAAGGCTGTGGTGCTAACAGACAGGTTGTGTTTGAGTTCCCCCTGCTCCGTGTCATTATTGCAGAAGGTGGGATGTGACAAGGAAATCGGCTCAAACAAAATGGAGGACAAGTGTGGTGTCTGCGGTGGGGACAACTCGCACTGCCGGACTGTGAAAGGGACCTTCACTCGCACTCCGAAGAAAGCTGGTAGGCACCTTGTGTTTTTATTGCAAGGCATACCCCACCTACTCATAACTCTGTGATGTGGGCGCTAAGTTTAAATTCAGGTCTGGTGTCTGTTTGGTTATGACTATTAATCTACTGTATATACTGTATATTTATATAGGATCTCTGAGCCAGGCAGCGTGGGAGTGAGTGAGCCCGAGATATCAAATTGATGAAACGAGAGCCAAATTCTCATTTACTCCGAGCCCTCGGCAAGGCGATAAATTTAATATCTCAGACTCTCAAATCTGAGATCCTATCTATCCCATAACGTCATATCATTAGTGAAATAAAAAGAAAAAAATTGTTAGCCTGCAGTTGGCGGTCGATTTAAGACAATGGAATGAATAATTAATAAATTCAAGTTTCTATGATAACAGTTACTACATGTGTAGAGCTGCCGGGTTAGCTCTTTTGGTTAAGGTGCTGCATTTGTGGAGCAGTAGTGACTACTGATGCGGGTTCGATCCCCGGTCATACCAATCGGCAGTGGTCAGCAGCTTTTTCAGAACAGCACACGATTGGCTGAAGTGCTGCAGGGGTGCATATTGGGAAGGGACTGCTGGGAAGTGATATTAAAAATGATTGCATTGCTCAAGCGCCTCCTGTTGGCCTGCTAGGCGCTCATCAGTGAGAATCTAAGCTTGCTCATGTTCGGGTATCCTTGTTCTGAACATGCGAAAGTTTAGACCAATGAGTATAAAGACGCAGGGGCTGACAGGCGCGTGCTTTGGAACAGAGCCGTGAACTGTCTCTCTCTCCTGAGCTGGCAACAAGGGGTCGCACACGAGCAAGCCTTGCACATAGCTCTCGAATTGGGCATTCCAGATTCGGGTGGGATTGGAGATGCCAAATTAAAAAAAAAAAAAAAAAGTTATATGTGTAACTTATTACTTTGATGGCAAAAAGCATTGGCATGCTTGCTAGAGAATTATTCATCCCATTGTCTGGAAAAGACCACCAATTAGAAGGTGCTGCTAGAGATGATTAACAGTTACCAGCAGGATTGGCCATATTACTGCTGTGAAGGTATTAGTTGCAGTTTGCCAACGAATGATATATACGTTTGTACATTGTACTGTATGTAACTGTCAGTAAATATTATGTAGTTGTGTAAATGTGCTCATACACCCATGCAAATAATGTCAAAAATGTATTTTGATTGGCGTGTCTACACTCAATCACATTGGGACATAGTTAAACTCAAGTTAGTCTCCCTTTTATAACCAGCAAATCAATTGGCTATATCATTTGCTTCTTGATTTGCATGCTATTATTGTTTCTGTGGTGAAAACAATTTAACATGTTCTCAGTTCAGCACATTCCTCAATTCCAGAAATATGGGTTGATGCAACTTCCTACAGCAAAAAGAATAAACAATTGTATTGTTGCAGATGTTGCTTCAGATGACTGCGACGTCAATTCACAAACCATGCCTGGATACATTAACTTCAGTCTGGCCTCATAAGATTTATTCTGTTACATTTGCACTTAAACCTTAATCTTACTTCATAGGATTCAGGTCAAAACATATATGTTATCACACCACTCCTAATATCTAATTTGTCTTAATGCAGTACCATCAAATCTTTTTTGGTCATGAATGTAGAAGTGAGGAAAGGGAGGCTCGGCTGTGGTTACGTATTCAGCAACAGTTCTTGCTTTTGCTCATTCGTTACTGAGTCATTTTCAGTGGCTTGCAGCTCAGCAGGAGTGAAAGAACCGGAGGGTGTTCTTTGACGGTACGTGCAGGGCCTTGATTATGGGCACGCTCGCCTTTAATAAAGTGGCCTAACATCTGTGTTGAATGTCTGCCGTTCATTAAGAGAACCCTAGAGAGTATATGATAGAATGTTGATCTTTCTGGCAGATTAGATTTTTTTCCAGCTTTGTCTAAGGTTGGTTCATTAGAGGGGAAATAAGTGGTTGATCTGTGTTACTTTGGTCATAAAAATTATGTGGGATGTTATACACTGCCTGTCCAAACAAACAGTTGCCGGTTGGATTTAAATAAGAAAATACCCAAGAGCCTATGATTGAGTTGTATTTGCAGCGTTAAATTAAAAATCAGCTGTCAATAATCCTTTTAATCCTGATTCAATGAGTTAGAAAATTATCTACGGGTATAAATAAGGTAACTCGACCTGCAGGTATACATAAAGTAACTTGACCCTGACCTTGACCTCGACATCTCATTTCTTAAGAAACCATCTTGGAAGATGGATCTCATGGTCTTTAAAATGCTACTGGGTTTCAAGCGGGGCAAATTATTGGCCAGCATCATGAAGAGAAAACGGCGATGGATATCACTGAAGTAACTTAAATTGGGTCAGGAACTGCCCAACAATGTATTAACACCTGGAAGGACAGTTGTGAACAGTCAACTCCGCGGAAGAAATGGGTTGGAGAAAAATCAGGCATGATCCCGATCGGAGATCACTAAAATACTCGGTGTAGTCTCATTTTTAAAAAAATCAACAGTAGAATATTTAATGTTCTACTGAAGGTCAGAGCATTTCTACATGTACAATGCAACAAGACTTTGAAGAATTGGGACTAAACAGCTTTATGGCCACAAGAAAGCCACTTTTTAGTGAGGCTAAGTGGGAAAAGGTGACATCAATTTGCAAGAGCGCATGAAGATTGGACTGAGGGGCAATGGAAAAATATCATGTGGTCTAATGAGTTCTCATATCCCCTATTTCAGAGTGATGGGCCTATCAGGGTTAGAAAGGAAGTCCATGAAGCGGTGCACTAGTAGTGCATCTGTCCCAGCCTCTGGAGGAAGTGTTATGATCTGGGGTTGCTTCAATTGGTCAGGCCTAGGCTCAGCACTATTTTTTAGCAATAAAATGAATTCAGTAGGCTACCTGAATATACTGAATGGCCAGTCACCCATCAAAGGGCTTTTTCATCCCTGATAGCACAGGCATATTTCAGGATGACAATGCCATGATTAGTCGGGCGCACATTGTGAAATTGTGGTCACTCATTTTCACATAAGTCCAGACCTTAACCAATCGGAAGTCTTTGGGAAGTGCTGGAGAAGGCATAACAGAGGTGTTGTGACATCTGCACATCTGGTAGGAAATAAATAACATTGTAACATTGTATAAGATTGTCGAAACAATAGATTGCAACTTTTTGTTCGGACGGGCAGTTTATATTTTGTGTTCATTATATTTTTGTCGGCTTTTTGACAAGGTCATGAAAAAGAACAAGAGATGGGTTTGTGCAATTTTTTGTGGAGGACAATTTTGTGTCCAGACCTGCTATTGCTATTTTCAAATTGCCAACCCTGTTCCTGGAGACCTACCATCCTGTACATTTTCACTCAAACTCCAGCAAAACCTTCTTGCCTAGCTGTTAATTAGTAAAGCCAGAGCAGGGATAAGATGAAGGTTCTTTACCTCTGCACTCTGTTAAAGTGCAGCAGAATGTGGGTATATTTTCATCACGTTGTGTTTTGGTTTTTCCAATTTTAATAAGGAACAGTGAAAAGGGAATAAGAAGTTATCCTTGAAGTCTACTCTGTATGTAAAAAAATGTGTTATCATTATTACCTCCGCCAAGGAGGTTGTGTTTTTACCCGTGTTTATCGGTTTGTCTATTATCAGGATCACTCAAAGTTATGGATTGGCACAAAATTTGGTAGTATGGTAGGTGATAGTCCAAGGACGAGTTGATTCAGTTTTGGAAGTGATCGGAACATATTCTGGAGAACCGGAAGAAGTTAAAATATACCTGAATAGAATGATTGTCCCTTATGAAAGATTTTCATAAAATTTCAGCATTGAATAAAATCTACACTAATGAAGAATTGATTATATTTGTTGGTGATCTGCATAATATTCTTTTGGATCCAGAAGCAATAACACTGACACATGGTGTGGCGGAGGTATGCGCTCCACAGAGTGCCCTTCTAGTTGTTGTTATTATAATTTTTATTTTATTTTATTTTATTTTTTTAAGTGGTGGCAGTAGAATGATTTTATTTGGGCAAAGGGCAGATTAAATCTAACCGTGTGGTCGGCATTGTGTTGCAAACAGGCTGAATTGCTATAATTCCTTTCTGGTCAAGCTTGCGTCAACAACAAACGTAGGCCACTGCTGTGGAGTAAAGAAAAAGTGACCTCTTTTAACCGCGCCCTGCTCATGGACACAACTCTAATAAGGGTGGCAGGCTAAGCTGCTGATGCTGGTCCCTGTCTGACAGTGGTGTCCTGAGGTCGAGCTCTAACATGCCCGGAAAAGCCACACGAGACCGGGCTGTTGTTTGTATTTCTCAATCCCGAGCAGAAACTGATGTCATTAATGGCAAGGCCGTTAAAGGCTAGTGTCCTCTCATGTAATCATCCTGAGGCGAGCTACATTACACTACACTGTATCGACATCACCATGACACAAGACATTCAGACGACTGGTGATTTCCTTTCGGCAGATGTCTGAGGCTTAACGCCAACCTCCCACTGTTCTGCAGTGACAGGCAGAAGCTTCCAGCAATTTATGGGATGAGTGCAATGGCACTTACCCTTCCTTTGATTTCTGTCTGCCTGTCTTCCCATCCAAACCAACCAATCACCTCTTTTCGCAGTTATAATTTAAGCCAGAGATGCCAAATAGAAACCCATCGTGCAGAAAACAACCTTCAAGCACTGCATTGGCCTGATCTTAAATACAACACTCCCTCTTCACAGTAACTTTTTTTGCTTCATTGACCACTTCATTGGGTCTTCCAAAGAGCAGATAATAGAATTTGTGAAAAGTTAGCAATTAATCAGTCCGAGCTAAGACAGAGGTTTCATAAATAGTAAACAACTATTATAAAACCCATGTCTTTACTGCCTAGACCCTTCTGGTGCTTTTATTTTAATGATATATTTTCATCTAATAATTATATTTTTTTAATGAATGATATGATGATGCACATTTTCTCATGAGGCATTCGTTCATCTTCAAAGCTTTAGTAACCTCATGAAGCTAAGGACAAAAGCTTGCAGCCCAGTGGAGGGCAGGATTGGATATTAGTGCCTTAGTCAGTTGTCAAATAAACGCATGTACATACACGCTCAGTTGGCTTGAGGGGAACAGCTTCTTTCGGGATTTGCTTGCATCTACCACCCACTGTTTGGTCATAATCACAACCTGTTCCTTATTCACCTTTACCACCAGTGGTTCCATCATATTCAGCACCCGCAGGTGACAGCATGATAAATACAGAGCGAAGTTCAGGCTTTTCCACAGCTTGAAGTGTTTTGACAGTCACACCAACTGGGCAATTCTTCTGTTTTTCATTTTAAATGAGTTCTTCTTGTGGTGATAGATATTGCTGCTCTAAAAAGTAGTTTTGAGTGAAAACATAGAGCCGGTTTTATGCTTTACCAAATTAAATGTAAATGTTTGACCGTAATAAAATGTATAGTGCACTTTTGTAGGCAAGAGAGAGCACAGATTATGAAGTCTCGCAAACACAGAAAGATAAGATTGTTGTCGACAACGTTTTCGGGAGCCATTTGATTGCTTTCCAATGAAAGTGACAGAACACATTGACTGCTAGTTTATGAAAAGATACAGTTTTACCTTCATATGAAACTATATGGTGAATCTTTTTTCGTCATTTTCTGTGTCAGTGTCAGCTGAGGGGAGATGCAGAGTTTCCAGAGATCTGCGTATCCCCGTCCAACTGCTCTGTCAAAATCTGATCGTGGGACAGTTTGTCCTGAAGCCAAATCTAGCCTGGGCAAAACTAATCCAAGAGCAGATATTCCACTGCAAAATTAATATGAGGTGTCTTCATGATGAATTGGCTGCTGATTTAAAGACGAACTCTGAGACCAAGTTGGCTGCGTCTCTCTAATAATGCTTTCCAATGCTCATCAACCCAATTAATTACTACCTGGTCATTTCTGTCTGGATTCCCCGAAGATTTATTCCTACAGGAACCCATTTCTAATTATGCTTTTGAAACTTGGTCCATAAATCCTTTTTGAGATTTAAGATTATGGTCATTCCATGTCAAATCAAGAAATTAAAAAAAAAAAAAAAAAAAAGAGTGCAAGAGTGCAAAATTCCAACACTCATTACTTTAAAACAATAAAAGCTAATTATATTAAATTTGCTTGACTTGTTCTGTGTTGTTTGTGCTCTTAAACTGGTAAAGAACAACAATCAATATTTTATATATGCAATGTTTTGACACTTAAAATTTTGTTTTGACATTTTATCTTGTGACTGGATCAAGTGAGACATTTCAGTTTTTTTTTATTATTGGCAGCCACATGAGTATATGACCCCCTAAAAAAAACAAAAAAACTTAAGGCAAAACTTTAAATTAAGGCACCATTTTTCGATTTTAATTACCAATACATGACACGAGATTCCCGATAATAACAAATACCGTTTGAAAGAGCATCATTTTATTGACACGTGTACCTAATACCTAGGTGGTATCCTAAAGGAAACTATTCACCTGAGGGTATCAAACACACTGCATCTTGTGGCACCTAGAAATTCTGGCCGATGCTATATTGCATTACATTGCATTTAACAGATGCTTTTATCCAAAGCGACTTGCAAAAAGGAGTAAATCAAGCATCTGTAGCAAAGTGCAATAAGCAAAGCATTAACAAGTGCACAAGAAAAAAAATAAAAAACTGGATGAAGTGCAATTGTAGCAAAACATCAGGACAGAACAAAATAAGCACCAATCAGATTTGTTTAAGGAGAGAAAGACAAGACTGAGTTTGTTGGTTAGGAGAGAAGGTGGACGCAGAAGAGATGAGTCTTCAAGAGCTTCTTGAAGCTTGAGAGGGACGCCCCTGTTCTGGTTGCGGCTGGCAGGTCATTCCACCAGCGTGGAGTTGCCTGTGAGAATTGTCTAGCCTGAGAGTGCCTTGTGCGTGGGCATGGCTCTGCTAGACGGCGTTCCTTGGAGGAGTGCAGTGATCGGCCAGGTGTGTAAGCCTGTATGATGGGGTTGAGGTAGGAGGGAGCAGACCCAGATATCACTCTGTAGGAGAGCAGAAGTGATTTGTATTTGATTCGAGCTGCCGCAGGAAGCCAGTGGAGGCTGATGAGTAGTGGACTGGCATGAGCCCTTTTGAGTTCATTGAATACCAGACGCACCACCACGTTCTGGTCCATCTGTAAAGGTTCCACAATACAGGCCAAGAGGCCAGCCAGGAGGGCATTGCAATAGTCAAGCCGAGAGATGACCATTACTTGGACTAAGATTTGCGTAGCATAGTTGGTTAGGGATGGCCTGATTTTATTTATGTTTTATAAAGTGAATCGGCACGACCGGGTAACCGAGGCAACATGAGTTGAGAAGGAGAACTGGCCATTGATCATGACACCCAGATTCCTTGCCACTTTGGACGGAGTGATTTCACTTAAGGCGATATTGATCTTGAGATGGTTATGGATTGATGACAGGACAGGAATGACCAAGAGATCGGTCTCTAGGTTCGGCTGAAGGTGCTTTTCCTTCATCCATACTGAAATATCCGAGAGGCAGGTGGATCTTCTTGCCAAGATGGTAGGGTCATCTGGCTGGAATGACAGCATGAGCTGTGTAACATCTGTATAGCAGTGATATGAGAATTTGCAAGAACGAATGACTTGGCCCAATGATATTGTGTACATGGCGCAGAGCAGGGAGAGGAGTTGTGACGGGGATGTTTGCCCTTGCCATGACACCGAAAACGAATGCCCTGTGAGGTATGACTCAAACTAAGAAAGTGCTTTGCCCAAGATGCCCTTATCAGCGAGGACTGATAACAGAATTTTGTGGTTTATCGTGTCAAAAGCTGCAGACAGGTGCAGTAGAATAAGGACTGAGGATAGACCTGCTGCTTTGGCAGTGCTTAAGGACTCTGTCACAGACAGCAGAGCCGTTTCAGTAGAGTGTCCGCTTTTTAATCCAGACTGGTAAAGGTCTCGGATTTTGTTTGCAGAGAGGAACTGTGTGATTTGTCAGGAAACCGCCCTTTCCATGACCTTTGATAAGAATGGGATTAGCAAAACTGGCCTGTAGTTCTCAACCCGGATAGGGTCGAGAGGAGGTTTTTTGAGGAGAGGCCTTACCCTTGCCTGTTTGAATGTAGTATTGTAGTGCTGTATTGGTTGATTCTATCACATATCCATATTCAGGCAATAAATTTACTGGTTATAATAAAATAATACCCTGTTCAATAAGTAATATGATATAATGGATTCATGGTCGTTGTCTTTGCAGCTGCCGCCACGTCTTCAGAGATTTCCTTGTGGACTCTCTACAGACCACAAATTTCGACCTATTCCTTTGATGTTTGGTGTGGGCATAGGTTATGTTTGGGACACAACACCTATTGATTTTGATTGCAGTCACAACCGAATTGGCCTAATAAAATGCTATTTCTTTCTTAAAATTAGCAGGTCCCTTGAGAGTTTCTTGTGCACGTGATCTACAGGCCTCGAAACGATGCCTCTGATATTTTCCAAGTTATGGTCAGGTCAGGATACCAATCAATTTTGGTTTCCATGGCAACAGAATTGGCCAAATAAAGCTCAATTTCATGCTAAAAATTGTGACACAGTCAACAAAATGTGAAAAGGGAACAAGTGAGCTCTTGGGGGCACCAATCATATGGTCGTGGGCGATGGGACAGTCTACTACTACTATTGCAGTATACTACTTGTAGATAGAAATGTATTTATCAGAGAAATTTTTGACCGGAAGTTCATCCGGGATGTCGAATGAATTTCAAACATTGATCAGCTTTCTTTTACATTTCTTGACATCAGGCTGCCCATTTGGTCTATAGGTAATTTCTTTTGCAGCTAGTAGGCTCGATCAATGACCTGTCCTTGCAAGACGGTGTTCTCTGCAGACAGTGTTCTCCGAAAACCGAAACTTTGAGATATTTAGAGCATCACTCCACCAATTAAGGCAGCCAGAGAATGTAAACACATTTGTCACCTACCTTAAAGTCAAGGTAACATTTGTAGACTCATGTAGACGTTGAAAGCTATGATAGTGGTGCTCCGATCGATCGGCCACCAATGATTATCAGCTGATTTCCGTGAAAAAGTATGTGATCTGCGTTTGCCGATCAATGCCTTTCACTGCCGGTCACAAAAACCGATCACCGAGAATGAATGAAAGACTGTGGAACACGTTTGGTCTGAGGCTGCGTATGTGTTATCATTGGATGATTGCGTAATGTATATTTCTCATCAAAGCCTTTCCCTGATCCAGGATCAGGAGTTTGTGGGATATCTGCCCTCAGCGGCACCAGGGGGCGCCGCCACCACAGACCACGATAATCACCATTGGGACTGCGCCCTAGATTAAATATAATCTTGGAAGAGAGGGTCTTAATTATGGAGTTATGAAGAATGTAAAAATATAAAAACAGCAACAAAAAAAACAACACTGTTGCTGCTATTGAGGCCAGAGAGGTCCTATGGTGGAGTAGTGGAAAATTACTTTAGTTTCTCAGCCAAGTCAAACAAAGTAAAATTAAATTATGGACTGAATATTATCTGATTGTGATAAATAACAATAGTAGACTCAGTTTTACCAAGTTCTTCATTTTTTTAAGTATTTTTTCCATTATTTTTCTTATATACAGCATGATTTTAATAAAATCTTTTCCTGCCAATAACCCTAACCTGTTGCACCACTGCAAATTTACAGTAGTCCTATGGCAGATCAAAGAATATGAGTTTAAGAATATTTGTTTATTCATTTTTTACTGCTGCAAAGTGGCTTTTTTTATTGAATTAAGCAAGTTTTAGACTGTGCACCTAAACACGCACAAGTGCACCCATTTTCAAAATCTGGGTGCACCCTGTCAAAAAATCCTAATTCGAGCCCTGCAGTAGATGATGAGTGAATTTTCATTTTTGGGTGAACTTTCCAATCAGTTAAAGATTGTGTTCATGAAAGCAGGTAAATTTAAGTGTTTTTCAGTTGTCCTTTTGACTGAATATTTGCTGCATTGTGTCTGCAAGGTTTTTGTATTTTTTCTCTCGAAGAAGTTAGTAAAAACATGTTTTTTTCTAAATTAAGATTATTTTATGGTTCCTTTTTTCTGAATCATGTAGCCAGTAGCGCTCATCATAACCGAACCAAAAAATTTACAGCCAATCCATGTGATCAGTATCGGTGATCGGTAGTGATCGGCACTCGTGGCTGATTGTTATCGGTGATCGGCAGCATAAAACCTGATCGGAGCATCCCTAATAATATACCATTGACCATTTCTGTTTCCCATGAGACATGGTGTGTTTGATACCCTCAAATGTACGTTGTACAGTTTGACCAATTAAATTTACCTCTGTCATCAATAGCAAAGAACAAAAGATGAAGAGGGTCATTTGTGGCGCATGGACGGTCCAGGCCACCTAACGCCCTCACGAGTTAGTAAGCTTCCAACAATCAATGCATATGTTTTGCTGAGAAGAGAGAATTACTCCAACAGCATCATTGATGCATATGTTAACATAGGATTGTTTTTGCCCAATGGACTTCGGCACGCAATCCCAGATGTAGCTACAAACCAGAAGCTATCCTGCAGAGAAAGTGATTCCTTCATGCCACCCAGCAAAGGCATTCGCAACTCTAGAGAAAATAATGCATTTCACCAGACGCTGACGGTTTTTGTAATGGCATGATGTAATCTGCATAGAAATTTTAGTTGGCTCGGTAGCTATTAACTAGTCAGTTAACGTGCTACAATCAGATACAGAATTTCAGTCGCGTAGCCAAAATGAGTAAAGTTAGCTTGTCATCGAAATTCATTTGGAGGAAAACACCAATACAACAAATGTTAGATTAATAACTTGATTATTTCTAATAGCTGCACTGCATAATATGATTTATTACAAAGTCTAGCTAGCATATTGCCTGACTCATGGCCAACTGACGTTTTTTTTTGGCTCAATTTATGTCATTTATGGGGTGTTCAGCTTTTCTGCATCAATTGCCAGCACTTCGCCGTGACGCTTGCATTTCTACCCGTTTCACTTAAAATTTTGATTTCCTGGATATATCCTTGCGTGAAATAGTTAAGACCCCTCTGGACAACTTTGCCAGACAAGTAGGGTACATTCGGTAATATAAAAACCGCAATATTTTTGGAATATGAGAGAGAGAGTGATGCTCAAACTTTTGCTACGCTGCTCTCAATGCAGAACTTAGCTGCGTTGCATGGGGCTGATAGCAACGGTAACTAAGGGGGTGGAGCTGGTCGGAGCAAGTCGGAAAGGTCCATTGTCGTTCGATTCATCGGCGAGTTAATGACGCCAGCCAGACGGCGGAGCTATAACACAGCTTAGAGAGGCTAAAGAGTGACTAGTGTGAAGTTAGGCTTATTCTGCCTTGGTTTATGGGGTGTTCTTAGAGTAGTTCTTATTTATTTATTTATTTATTTTTGACCGGGCGGCCGACGCTTATGGCTGCATACATGATGAACATTATGAACAGGCAGCGATGGGGCAATGAGTAATAATGACTGGGCGGCCAGCCCAGTCATTAACGATGGTGGAGAACCCTGCCAATGACCCATTACCATTATGAGCTTGAATTGAATGTTTGAATGCCAATACAGCAATTGCTGATGGACTGCTGATCCTGCTATTTAAAGGGTTATACTGTATCTTTTAGGAGATGTATCACTATATTTCTTACCACAACTCTGTTAGCTTGAACATGTTAACGGAGACATAAGTTGTGCTAATGACAGAACACTATGATTCTGAGCATGGAATTTTCTGCTGTAGTGATTCTCCTCTTTTTGACATCTGTGTGTACTCACCTGCATAATGAGAAAGCAATGGAGGTTTGCAGCTTTTGTAGCAAAAAAATAAGTAATCTTGTCAGTGCAGGTGCACCAGATTGTCATAAAAATTTTCCATGTAAACAGTTTGTGGAATTTGACCTCTTTTTTCGAGCTGGAAAGTATGTTTTTCACTGTTTGTTTTTTACCCTTTGTATGATTTGAACTGGCCTGTCTTGGTTAATCCACACAATGTGTGTTATTAAAATGACTCGAAGATAAGAACTGTCTATTAAGTGGAAATTAGTTATTAAAGATAATGAAAAACAGGACAATCAGGTTTCATGAAATAACTATCTGATTTCATTTAAAGGGAAGACGAGAGGAGCATTCTCTTTGCCCAAGGGAGCTCGCAATGTGTATCTGAATGAAACTGAAGATTCTAGAAATATTGTTGGTGAGTCTCAATAAGTTTGCAGAAGTGTGGACATTCGCAGAGTAGAGCAAAAGGTAGCTTTGTCGCTTTTTATTTTATTTTGAAGTTTTCCCTTTCTAACCTGACAAAAGGTCATTCATTCAGATTTGTATATCACCGTTCTTTTTTTTTTTTTTTGCATTGCAGTATGTAAAATAGGTTATTTACATCGTCCTTGTCTTTGTTATTATATTTCATAAGGTTAAAATGGTATGAAAAAGTAACATGCTTTAAGTTAACAGTTCTTTTAAAATAATTACATTTGACATTGGTTTCCTTTGTATCAGAATTTCATTTCAGCTTTGAAGGTTCTTAATTGTTTGCGCCGTTCTTCCAAAACAATAAAAAGCTGCTGCAAAACAAGGACAGTGAAAATTACCTGTTCTCAGGATTAGTCTTCCATGAACCCTGAATGAAGGCAATTTTGTCAGGTTTTCGCATTTCTAACTTTCTTTTGCTGGTTTGTATGACCTGTGCAATGAAAGTTAACGTAGATGTGCGTATCCTCTCAAACCTGTAGAGTAGCAAACGCACCTCCAAAGTCCACCTCTGGATGGCGAATGTCCACTTCTGCAAGGAAGCTGTGTTTTTTTTTTTTTTTTTTTACTCATCCTCACTAACTGCTTTAATTATCTTTCCCAATCTTTTGCTGCCGTTGCTGGTACAAACACTTGCCAAGGTTTCCTTAAGATGTTTCTGATCCCGCCTGGTGCCAGGCATGTAATCATCCAAGAACATGAGGCTTCTCCTCACATTCTTGGTAAGTGTCATTTTATGTCTGCTCAGAAAGCTACAAGTGTGCATGACCACTTAAAATGTCACTAATATAATTGTGGTTGGGGGATTTTCCAGTATTAACACTGCATATACAACATAACTACTTTATAGTGCCAGTAAACCGCTTTTGCAGGTAGGTCACGCACAATGTTTTCTCAAGATAGGGGGACATGCCTAAAGTAAATTGTAGTCTTTACCGGAGTTTAGATAGTTTAGATGTTTGAAGTGTGGTTTGTAAGGTTTGATTCAGCCAGTACCACCGTTTTGACTTTATTTTATTTCAAAAGAGCCCAAGCTGCGGAGTTGTTGTCTAACCTACTTCGTAACTTTTTTAAATTGTTCAGTTTTTATTCATTTATTTAAAATAAGTTTATTTTAATTTTAGTCACCCAATTTCTCAGTGGTAGCTGTGGGTTATGTGAACTGCATGACTTACATGTCTTGTTTGGAGTCAGTGGTACAGAATAGGAAGTAATCTGCAGCAAGTTAAAGCGATAGATATACACAGCATGGCAGAGTTTACTATCGAAAGAATTATCCAATCTGTGTACATTCATCACATAAAAATTTTTTTTTTTTAATTCTCTGAAAGAGTAAACGGCAATTTTATGTCGATGCTTCATCCCCCATGATCTGCGGCATTTTGACTGGGCTCAATCTGAAACGTGACGTCAGATTGACCCAGCCGCTCTCCAATGTCTGAAAACGAGTAGCATCCAGCTGCAGCCCCGCAGCAGAAGCCCCTGACGTGACACAAGCCCTTGGCTTGATGGAAGTGAGATAATGGCTATTCACCGTTTTAATGCTTCATTCGGTAAAGCTTTCCACGAGCTGTGTTTTCGAGACACGACTGGTGAATTCTGTTCTTTTGACTTAACTGTCCGAATGACCCTTCCTCGTACCTTCGACTTAATTCACGACACGACTCGTGTTTACGAGTGTTACCAAATACAGCATTATTCACTTAGCTAGCTAGCTAGTTCGAGCTATTTCACTAGCCTAGCTTGCGAGTTGGCTAAGTAAATAAAGACAGTGATTAGCCGTCACTTCCGTCACACCAGGGGCTTGTGTCACATCAGGGGCTTCTGCTCCGGGGCTGCACCTGGATAGTATTGCTGAAAGCATAAAACGATGCTGGACATACGCACTGCGTGCTAACTCTTCCAGCCTATCAAACAGAGAAGATGATGACAGTGTTACAAGTTCAGACGAGGAAATTACATGTGATGGAGGTTTTCAGGGATACCAGTTTGAACCTAAACGAACACATTTTGAGGATAGTGACAACGAGGCGATACAGTCCACCATTGTAAACTCGACTGGACTGGGTCACTCAAACATCACAAGGAAAAAATACCTGACATGGGAAATGCTTTTGATTGGCGAATGCATTTCCAACCTTTCACAATGGCAGCGCTGCACAGTTTGCTACAGAACCCATGCATTCTCAATGTTTGACAGCTTTGCATTTATTTAAAAAAAGAATTTTATTTTGTTTGGTTTTTCAGATAATAGAGATATAGTTCTTCAAAGATAAATGTATACCATCGCAGAGTATTCTATCACTTAAAAGAAAAATTTAGAAGAAAGGCTAATTGCTGCAATCAGCTCTCATTACTCTTAGTTAGTTAGAGCTTTTTGTTAATCGCAGAAGTGCCGCTAAAGCTTTGTTTGTCTGGCCGATTTTTGGCACAAACCATGAAAGTAATTGCTTTGTGGGTATACTTCCAGTGCAAAGCTTATGATTATATCCATCACTACTTTCTAAATCACTCTGTGTATATAAGCACTCATTATTTCAATCAATAATAAATGAATGTATGGTTGTATTTGTGATTTAATATGACAGTTTCCTGTTACATAACAAGTGCATACGTCTTCATGATTTAAACTGAAAATACGGTTTGTACCGGCATTCAGCTTGGTATGTAATTTGAACTGCAATGGTGAATTGATGGATATTCACTGGAATGCGCCCAACCAATTTCAGAGATAACAGTGCCATACATCAGTGCCAAACAAATAAAACAGTGGCTGAAATGTCACTTTTTTGTCTCATATATTAAATTTCCGGTGGTGTCATTTAACCCTTGAGCTGGTCATGGAATGGGTACACATATGAAACTCAGTGACTGCTACCAATAAATGCACAGACCTGCATATTATAACACTGGAGCTGTATTCCAGTCTGAGTGCCAATTAACACTGTTAGATTGTGCATTTTGCACTATACACTTGTTCTGTGCGTCATATCCACCGAAAACATGAAAGGATGAAAACAGGTGTAATTATTCCTTTCACCCCAATATTAAATTATGAGTCAGTGTGCATCCCATCCAAAATTGGTTGGTTTTGCTCCCATTTCTTTGGGAAATTGTTCAATTATAAATTAATACAGAGCAAGTGTGAAGGCAATATGCCTTTCATGCCATTTCAGTTTTTGAACTGAGACAGAGAAAAAGTTTTTTTTTCAGTCATTTCATCATTGGTTGCTTTATTAGCTGCATGTAGATTGTTTAGCCCTGCCAACAAATTTGTGTGTAATTGCCTGTGTCGGTTTTTCAGTCTGTCTGCGCACAAAAAACTACTCTGCTAATCAGGACTAAACTCGGCAGCAGCGTAGCAATATTTAGCGCTTGAAGTGATTGAAGTTTTGGGGATGTTCTGACGTACTGTTATGACAAAACATTGTTAAAATTAAAAAAAAAAATGTTGTTGATATCTTGAGAACCCATTTACTTGCTGTTTATGCCAATACTCAATTATATCCAATGTCTCTAGCAGTCCATTTGAATGATATCACAGAATTTTTGTAGCTTTTGAGATTTTCTGATTTCAAAGATTTGCCCTTTGATGTCAGGGGTAGCAGGTTTTACTAAATTTTTAGGTTTTACATTTGAGGTCCTCCATTAAATTACTTCAACTTAAAAGTTGTAATCATATAATAATCTTTATAATTATGCTAATAAATCTATAATTCAAGTTGAAATTACGCATAACTTTTTAAAAATAAATAAACAAATCAATAAATCTTAGGAGTGATGTTTAAGAGGTGCTATGCCACCTACTGAGTGCCGCTCTAGTTTTTTTTTCTTTTTTTAATTAGATGAAAAACCTGTTCTTTTATATTCCAAACCTATTCAGTATGTCCTTGGACCAGGAAATTCTCTCCCATCCCTGGATGTGCAGTGCATACACTCCAGTCTGAAGTCATTGCTGCTCTCACTTTTATTGTCAGATCAAAGCTTTTGCCCAGCAGCATTATAGATCATATGTTAACTTTGTACAATATGTGGCACTGCTGTACCCTTTAAATGTGCCACACTGAGCAGTATTCATCAGATTATTTACTACTTTAGAAGTGACATTCAAAAGAAGAATTCTGTGAGTGACGGTGATATCCTACTACTTTTCTTAATGTAATTGCCTTATGTTATGTATGAGATTGTTTTTAGTTGCCTGTCTCCATGGAGTCTGGCCAAGTGACTGCACAAGATATCAAAGTATGTATCAAGTGATGCAGTTACGTAGCATTACATCAGAAAAATGTATCTCATTATTTTTTTATTCTGTGATTATATTGAACAAAGGCAGCATGTGGAATAGGTTAGTATCCGGTCAAATTAATATAATAATGATAATAAACCTTTATTTATAGAGCACCTTTCATGACATAAAATGCAACTCAAAGTGCTTTACAATAAGAAAAAATAAAACAAAAACAGTCAATAAAAAGTAAAAGCACAATATTGGATGCAAAGAAATGTCAGATATTTAAATTAATTAAAAGCAAGACCGTAAAAATGAGTTTTTAGCAGCTTCTTAAAATTATCAGCAGAGGTTGCTTGTCTAATATGTGGCGGGAGTTCGTTCCAAATCCTTGATGCTACAAAAAGCTGCCTCACCGTGCAGTGTGTTTGAGGCACATTAAGTCTACCAGAGTTAACAGACCTAAGTGAGCGGGGACGGAACATACTTCGACAAGCAGTCTGATAGATAAGAAGGTGCTAGGCCATTTAAGGTTTTAAAAACAAGTAAAAAGAATTTTAGAATCTATCCTCAGCGCTACTGGTAGCCAGTGCACAGATGCTAAAACTGGTGTAATATGTTCTCTTTTCCTGGTTTTCGTAAGGATTCTTGCTGCTGAGTCTTGAACAAGTTGCAGTCGATTAATGTTTTTCTTTGGTAAACCAGAGTAAAGAGCCTTACAATATTCTAGGCATGCAAATACAAAAGTATTTGTCAGTTTCTCAACATCTTCCAAGTTAAGGTCTGACTCTTGCAATGTTTCTCAGGTGGTAAAAAGCTTTTCTTTGTAAAGCTGTTGATATGACTTTTAAAATTCAATTCAGAGTCGATTATAACGCCCAGGTTTTATTTTACCTCTGGTTTAATCTGTTGAGCCAGATTTCTAAGTCTAATTTTTTTTCTCTGAGCCTCTTGGCCAATAATAAGGACTTCTGTTTTGTCTTCATTTAATTTAAGGAAGTTCCCGCTCATCCATTTGACAATGCTAGAGAGGCAGTTTAAATACCATTAAAATCTGAGAATTATACCAAATTATATAATATTGCCTACCGGCCTAGTGGTGTACAAAAAGGGTCATGCTAACTTGGTAGCATTTTCAGTTTCCCTATACAGTCTGTGTCCCTGACTTGTTTACGCTGACATGACTGAATGCTTCTCATTTTAGTCCAGATTGATTACAATTGCTGTCAATGATGTGTCTTCCTTTTGTATTTGCGCATTAGAGATTTGTGATTGAGATGAAACAGAGCAAAATGGGAGGCTGGCTTCTAATAAGCTTTTGATTGCAGCAATCAAGAATCAAGCAACAGGACATTACATTCTGAATGGAATAGGAGAGGAGGCGAAATCAAAGAGGTTTATCGACCTGGGCGTGGAGTGGGATTACAGCTTTGAAGACGGTGTCGAGACGGTGCACACTGATGGGCCACTGCACGATGCGGTGGTTGTGCTGGTAATAATTTTTGCTTTTCATAATATTAAGGGATTGCGTGGGGTTGTATGTCAGTGTGTGGTGAGCATACTTCCGCGAGATGTATTTAACTTAAAAGATTTTTTTATTTAAATTTGCATACCTTTATCTGAATGACCCTTGGTTCCCAGGCTGATGGCTGACTAAACAGGTGCGCGTCTCTGCTAAATAATAAAACAATCCATCTCTGAAAGCTTAATATGATTGGGCAATACTTTCCATTGCAAATGCAGCTGTGTGTTATATGGACTGAACCATTCTATATTTGTATCTGCCCGATGACGATAGTTGGGAGATACTTTGGTTTAGTTCCGGAGCCGCGGCCATGCCTGCAGAGAAGCGACAGGCTCTGGAAGCGACAGTTATTTCAGGAATTTTTCTAATTTTGCACTGGCGAAGATATTTATTTGAATATGCTCAAGACCAATTTTCGGCAATTTTTGACATCCAATTTGGCTGCTGGCGGCCATTTTGTCCTAAATTTGGGGATCGGGGAGATACACGACTCGGCCTCTGTGGGGACCGAGTTATCTAGTTTAGTGTGGGTCAGTTATATTCAAACATTGCATTTCATTCAGCAGGTAGTTCATTTGTATGTTGAAAGGAAATCATAACATGATATTTAAAGTCACTTCTGCACTTTCTTGAACGTTCATAATCATCTCTAAATTTAAAAGACTTTGTAAGAATGAAAGTATGTCTTGATTTTAAGATGTTTCGTATCATAGACAGGGCCTGAATATTTTCTTTTCCATTTTAACTTCCTAAGCGTGTTCTATTTTTTTCTCATATTGTACCAAATGGACCGATTGATATGAATTTCTGGCTTTTCTTCGGAAGAGAGGATTTTCTTCAAATCTGATCTCTGTCTGCCTATTCAGCAAGGTGTAATCACTTGACAGCAGTTATTATTTCTTTCAATTTTCTTATTCTGTGATGTTTGTTCAGAACAGTGCGTCCGCCTTGTTGAATGACAAATGTGTCGGACCTTGAGCAAGTGTTCAAAAAGTGCACAAATCAATCTCCTTCTGAATCAGTTCTTCGGCATCAGGGAGACGCCGTGTTGCTCCTGACAAAGGATCTGTTTATTATTCATTGGAATATATTGCAAGTCATTTCTCTTCCAGTATTTGCACCTGTTGGCAAACATGCAGTTTTGGGCACGTTCTCAAATCTCCTCATTCGAAAACTGGCGGCGAATTGTTCGTTAAGTGAAGTTCACTCGGCCTAAATCTGCCAACCTGTGGGTTTTAATTTCATTCCTAACTTGGCGCTCGTCATTCTACTAAAATAACGCAAATAGACCTCAAGCATGTAAATTGGCAGTGATTTGTTGTAGTTGCAGTTAAATCCCACAGGATGTAACTAGGAAAAGGCTGGGGACCAGTGTTGCGGTAGTTATGTTTGGAGTACACTACAGGAGTAGTACACCCTCAGTACACCCTCAGATTAAAAAAAAAAAATCACACATCAACTGTTCTTTCCTTATTTTTTGCACATGAAGTGACTTTGGTGCATAAAATATAGGAAGCCAATAGGTTTTGGGTGAATTACAGACCTCTGACTGTGATGGGTGGTGAGTTTGAGACGCCAAATGCAGTGGCCAGAAATAAAGGAGGACACGCAGAAGGGAGAGAGAGAAATAAACAAAACAGGAGAGCGAGAATCGCGCTTCCAATGAACCAAGATGTGCTCCGAGGCAGGAAAGCAAGGCGGGCTTGCCAGTACGAACAGAAAGAGGAACACACAGAAAGATTCCCTTACTGACTAGAACTCTTCCTCAAATATGCAGCTAAACCCTAACAGCTCTTTTACTACAAACCTTATCGGCTAAAGTGCGAAACATAGCCCTGACACTCTACCAAGGGAATTGAGGCGGAACTAGGGCTTATATAGAATCTGGGCAACGGCCCCAATCAATGCCAGCTGGCCCAAGAATTCGATTGAGAGCAAAATGATGTCGTCCCGGACGAGAGCAGCAAAGATAGCTCTCAAATCTACCAAACCATGACACAGACCACATTTATAAAGCTGTCTTGACTCGTTGATCACTGACCACAGTGTTTTATAATTGAGTTCCAATGCTTTTGTGTTACATGATTTTATATCACTTGGACTTGGACAATTTTATGTAACAAGAAGGCATGCAGTATAAATGCCTTGCCCAAAACCTAGGGTTTACATTGCACTTGGTGCAGCATTAAAAATCTGAGGGTGGCCCCAAACTTTTGGCTTGTAGTGTATAGTTGGAGTGTGTGATAACGGTAGGACAGGGTGTGATAATTCACCTTTGAGACGTGGCGGAACTGCAGCACATATGCAGCAGTTGATGCACTGGGTACAGTAGGTGGTGTAGGACCCCTTTCCCATTTAGCTGGACGTCCTCTATTTCAGCATCTTGTTAACTCGCCTCAAAGTCGAGTCTATGCATCTATGGTACTCTTTCAATGTACATGTCTCTGCCTATGGGTTTTCAGTATGGTGGAAAAAATGTAATCCAATGTATCGACTTTTTTACTCTTGGATTGGTGTCGGCGGGCCGAAAGGCGATTACCATGTAGAAAGCGTGGCATCATAATGAGGATTCGAGTGGTATTACTCACCATATTAAACAAATTCTAGTCCCACAGCCACTGAATTCAGTCTACAGCTCTTCCAGAATTATTAAAGATGTTTCAGAAAACTGCCAAATGACAGAGTCACAGGAAAGGCTGATTGACAATAGGACGAAACCTGGTGGACCCAGAAATAATATTCCCCATTTGGTTTAAACTGTACCATCACATTACGCATGGTAGGGCTCTCCCTTCATTGTTTGTGCAGTAGGAAGCGTGTGTGGTTTTCTGAACCGCAAGAAAGCAAAAAAATGCGCTGACAGGTTTACATGGAAAGGGATTCCACTGCGTTGAATAAAGTGCTGAACCATGCGCCGAAACGCACGCTTAAATTTTCAGTTAACATGGAAAGCCTGGCTTAGGCGGAGAGTTGCTGGCTTTTCTTGAGATCATGCGATATATGCTGGACAATGACATGGTGTGCTTGGAGAAGATAAAGAGATCACCTTCATTTTATTGTGGGCTTTCTCTGATCTCTGGGTCAAATGGTTAGAAAATAATTGGATGTGTGCACACACACATATTTGAGGAATAGGTTTTTGCTGGATGGTATTGACATGAGAACGATGGTAAGAAATAGCGTCGGAGATATTAATTGAAAATATTATCTATTACTGTGGACTTTTACTACCTTCCAAGAAAAATAATGTCCAAAGTTATACATACATCTGGATAGTGTTGCAATTTTTTGAGGAAACGCAAACTTTCGTACCAGGCCTACCAAATAATACGAGAAAGCTGTAAGAAAAGATGTCAGGTGTCTACCCTTTTCAAATAACCAGCAACACAAAACTGAAAACATGCCACATTCCCGCTAAACTTTGCACCAAAACACTTTGAAGTCGATACATTTTCACCAGAACCAAACTAAAAAAAATTGCAGAGTCTGTAACAAACCCAGAGACAAATGAAATGAGTCTTTTACTGTGTGTTGCTGGTTCTTTGAAAAAACTAGTCATCTAAACTAGACATTCAGTTCATAGCAAAAATAAAAAATTGAGTCACTGATCAAGGAATTTTCATGCTCACTTTGAGTGCAAAGTCTGCATTTCATGCTTTTTAAAATTATGTTTTCCCCTTCAGATTATACCTAAGGACAATGAAACAAGATCTACCCTGATGTACAAGTATATAATACATGAGGACTCGGTGCCAATCAACAACAATAACGTCATTCAGGAGGACACATATGAGTGGGCACTGAAGAGCTGGTCCCAGTGTTCTCGCCCGTGTGCAGGAGGTAAAGCCTTTCCCCAGTGGCCATCTTTGCTTGTTTCCTTGAAGAATAACCTGTTGACAGTGT
The DNA here is from genome assembly GCA_029721435.1 of Gymnothorax reevesii. Lineage (NCBI taxonomy): Eukaryota > Metazoa > Chordata > Actinopteri > Anguilliformes > Muraenidae > Gymnothorax > Gymnothorax reevesii. The sequence continues at coordinate 38,596,845 of CM056580.1, read as the reverse complement.
CAGCGCCAGAATTGGAATTCGGAGGGGCACGGACACATCCCTTTTTAACAACAATTAGTCCTGGCTAGTTGTCAATCATTTTCCTTATTCACACGTTTTCCAATTATAGTAATAATCCATTGGCAATTGAAGACATGGCTTCTCTCCGAATGCAGTCTAACAGCCACGAAATAATGGGCTAAATTCAGTACAGAAAAATTATTTGCTTATAAACAGGCCTGTGCTTTATGAAAGACAAACTGCTCTGGAACTTCTGCGCTACTTTACTGGCACATCAGGTAATCTAACCTGCGCTCCATGATGTTTATATTGTTGAAATGAAATAAAAGAGCATTTGAAACGCTTGTGTGCAATATTCAATAACGCTGATTTAAATACACCGGAGTGCGCATCCAAATGAATTATTGCCGCCTTACTTTAATGGGGAGAACCAGCGACGGCTGATAGTGTGGAGGGTTTTTGGAGTGAATATATTGTTGATTTAGAAAATGATTGAGCACAAGTCAGGACTAATAATTGTTTTAAAGAGATGTGTCTGCGCTCCCCCAGATTCCAGTTCTGGTGCCGACACTGCCTGTTGATATCATCCCCTTCCATTAGAGCTGGAAAATATGGCCAGCATATCTCAAACTATTTCTGATAGGACCACTTCGTCAAAAAAAAGCAAATATTTATTGACAATATTCAGGCATACAATCATACATTTTGTTTGGCGACATGGCTCTGTTATGAGAGATCCCTTCCCGTCCGAACGAGGAACCGAAGGCAGGGAGCTGCTAGTAACCCCCCTCCAAGGAAACAGAGCCAAAGCAACAATGACCTCACAAAGGAGACATTGCTATAGAACGTAATTTAGACAAAGAGAGCCGGGTTTAATGAATGCAATAGATCGGCGGAGCTGGGGTGGAGGAGAGTTGTTGAGCTCACGCACAGAGGAGCAGCTTCCTGAAGGCGAGCTGAAGTAGAATAATATATTACCGGCCAAGCAATCATCAGGCGGCTAGATCAGATGACAGTCATGCGTTTCTCAGGTGACTCCCTAGCAGGTAGCTGCTCCTCTGATAGTAGGCTTGACTCCATGGCCTATAAGAACTTACGTCAAGTCTTCATTTGTTGCTTTGGATAGGAATGGCATGCATCTCTGAAATATGTTCTTTAATTCCATATGAACTTAAAGGAATAAAGCAATAGGGCAAGAGCTTGCTTGCACTTCAAAATCTTCTCTCAACTGGTATAGTCAGTGTGGCCAAATTATTGTAGCATATATATCTCCTGTTGTGTATGGTGTTAAGCTTGCGGAGCTAGTGCTGTCAGACAACTTGTGACATACCCATGTTTGCACTGACATTCACATGCATACTGGATGCTGCCCCTCCCCCTAGTAGGTGAGATATATAAGCTGCTCTCCTACTTTACCTTCATGTTTTTGCCGGCTTCTGCGCTGCATAGTTCTCTGCAGCTGCATCCCTCTTGCCTGCTGCTAGTTAACATGTCACCTGAACCCCAGCATCTACCTGCAGGCTCTGAATCTCCCAAGAGTGCCTGCTCAATTCTCAAACTATTGTATTCATTTATTACTAATGCAGTTAAGGGCTTAAATGTAATTTCGCTGACAGAACTGACTGTCAGGTCCATAAGTATTAGGCCATTGACAATGTTTTTGTTATTTTAGCTGTTGACTATGAAATATTGAAGTTGAAATTAAATAATGAATATGAATTCAGAATGCGTACTTTCAGCTCCAGTTTTAGGGTGTGACCAGGTCGATGGTGTAGGAATTACAGCCCCCTTTCTAAGACCCCCCCCCTTTACGCGATCAAATATAATGGGACAGCTGGCTGCTCTGCATTTCTATGGCCAGGTGTCTATTAGTCCCAAATGATCTCATCTAAAGGTTAACACACACAAGCTATACAGTTGATTTCAAGTAATACATTGGCTTTTTGATCTGTTGCTGTTAATTAACCTCCGCCGAGGAGGTATATGTTCTCGGTACCATTTGTTTGTTGGTTTGTTTGTGCACAACATAACTCAAAAACTTATGGCCGGATTTTGACGAAATTTTCAGGGTAGGTGGGTGTTAACTCAAGAAAAAGGTGATTAAATTTTGGCATATCTAGGCCAAAGTACTGCTGAGATATACGCCAAAGTTCAAGATTTCAAGTCTTTCCAATGGGCCAGAGTTCCAATCGCCATGCTATTGGCTTTGCTGCCCCCTGGCGGAGGTTCTGTGCTCTCTGAGTGCTTTTCCAGTTCTAAATATGAAATCTAAAGCGCTGTCACTGCCATTGAAGCAAATCATTAGGCTGAAAATCAGAACAAACCCACTTGCGAAAAAGCAAACCATTAGTAGTGGCCAGCTGAATTGTTTGCTATATTTTGCGATCGTGAGCTTAGGAATACCAAAAGGCCAGGAAGACCATGGATTACAACTATGGTGGATGACAGAAGAATTCTTTCCTTGCTCAGAAAAAAAAAAAAAAACATCACAACAGTTAACCAAGTCAAGAAAACTTTTTAGGAGACAGGTGTCTGATTAGCAAAATCAGCCATCAACACATGACTTTAAGAGAGTAGCGACAAAGGGTTTATCTGAAGATTGCAGCCATGAGTAAGGCTTAAAAACAGAACATTGCCAAAAATTACTTAGAACTATACTGAACAGCAAAAGAAACGCAAGTTAATTAAAGACAGACTGGAAAATAAGTTTGCACATAATTATTTTAGAAAAGAAAATTTATTACTAGTACGTGCGCATTTACACTCGTTTCATCAGACTTTTCTTTATTTTGCGGTCACTTTGACTGAGTAACCATAAGAGTACATTAACTAACTAGCTAACTTGCGTTTCTTTTGTTGCTCAGTATTGAAACTGCTTCCTATGGTTGAATGAGACAAAGATGCACTTGTACCAGAATGATTCGAAGAGAGGGGTATGGTGAAACAAAGAAACTGTGAATTAATTGTACAACGTAATATACTGAATCATCTACGAGGATTGGCCATGTATGGCTGCCATTGTCAATTGATGGAAGCTGGAGGAAGAATTTTGAACTTTTGAATTTGAATTTTGTATATAATTGATTTATAGGCTTAGATTCAGCCAAATGCTTCAAAACTCTTTTAGACAAGGCCTCAGAGTGCAGATAGATGATGATTTGGAAGCACTCAACTCAAGCAACCCTAGAGTGTTTTAAGGAAAAGAAGTTTAATGTTGGACAATACATGAGTCAATCATATGACCTCACTCCAATTGACCATGCACTTCACTTGCTTAATGCAAAACTGATGGTAAAATGCCCCGCAAACAAAGCAAGAACTGATGACAGCTGCACCAAAGGCCTGTCAGCACACCACCACCCCGTATCTGGTGATGGGTTTCAGACTTAAGGAAGTCGTAGACTGTGAAGGGTTTGCCATCCAAAAATTTGATGACTAAGTTAGTTTATCCAATTCCTTTTTAGATGTGAATAAAATAAGTGTAATTCCAGGATGCTTCATACAGTTTTTTTGACAAAATCCTTTAAGTGAAGCTGAAGGTCCGCACTTCAAGCACTTCATGATAGTTTCTTTTCAAATGCATTGTGGTGACGTATAAGAGCGTAAAGCCTCACAAAACAATACCAAATACGGACATTGCAGGGGGCGAAGGTTTTTACGTGTTCTTTTCGGCTGGTATTGTGTCGCGCAATTTCCTGGCTGGTGCGAGTCACAAGGTTACAAGTAATCTGACTCCATAACACATTTAGAATACCACCTTTAGTTAATATCCTCATTAAATATCTGACTGCAAATTAGAATTAGAATTTATAGTTTAGGGACAGCATGCATGAATCTCAGGGCAGCTTCGCCACCAGACTCGTTCGTGAAAACCAGTTACTCAAATGACGTCCCCGAATATCTTGAACCCAGGTATATGTACACCGTAGGGCACCTTAAGGGGATCGGCCAGGCACCAGCTTATAAGCCCTAGGGTGCCCTTCAGGCCTAATCCCCAGGACCAGTACTACATAAACCCTTTAGGGGTGGACCGTAATTTGCAATACAACTTAAAACCCATCATCCAAATCAGAATTAAAATTAATACTCTAGGGAAAACATGAAATTGATTATACCTCGAATTCCTAAAGGACAACTGCAGTCACTTCCATTAATGTTCCCGAGTTTTAACATCATGTCTGGATCCTAGGTTTGTTGGTTAGATTAGAGGTTGGAAGTCAGCCATCACTGCAACAGCATCTTTTGGCTATATGCAGCGAACCCAGATTTTATGTACGCCCATGGATTCATTAAGGGAATTTTAACGGATAACCAACTTTTCGTCCATGGGTTTCCTTAAGGCTAAAATCCCAGAACCAGCAATACATAAACCCTTTATGTAAGTAGATCATGATTGTCTCTCCAACTTAATAAAATCAATAATCATACCGGGCCGCTGGCCAGTCGTTCCTCGGTTGGGATTAAACCCCTAGGCATCTGCCGCAATGGGACTAGAAAGAATGTACATGTGTTAAGAGTCACTGAAACCATGCAAGCTTAAAGGAATAACAATAATATAATCACCAAGTATACAGAAGCTTAGATCAAACAAATCAACGTTAAGCCAATTACAAGTTACACACAATTTAGAAAGAGAGAATAAAGTCATACCTGGAGTAAAAGATACACACGCATGCGGGGAGACCGGATCACGTGCAAGGAGAGAACTCAGATGCCATTCCCCCCTGACTACCTAGATTGGCTACTTACACACAGACTCAGGCACACGGGGAGAGTTGGGAAGCGATTCTCCATAATTAAAGGACTACTCACGCCCTTGCGGGTGTTGGGAGGAACCAAAGACGATTCTCCTCGAATGGAAAGTCTCTCTTCGCTTTAAGCCAAACCACATCTTTGATCCAGGCGGCATAGCCAGAAAAGCCCCGGAAGAGGGGTCGAATTTGATTTTTGGGCTCCCACCATTTGGAGGATGTCCAACAGAGAGAGGAGACTAGGGTGATTACCCGAGTAGATTCTTACCAATTTTCAGGACTTTCCACAAGGGAACGAACCATAATTTCAATAGGAATGAAACATACTCCATTCAAGTCCTTGGTTTCCCCCGAGAATAACAAGACCAAATATGATATGAATATGTACTAATATGATGCAGTTGTCATGAAAAAGCCTTAAAATGAATTATTATATAGTTTAATTGGGTTATAAGTACATAAGTGATTTCTTCACAGAATGTTGAACATATAAACATACTATAAAGTTCCCACAGATTTAGATTATTTTAAACAGATTAACATAACTGGACTTTAACTTAAGAGTAAGGGCAGTAATATGACTCCCACAGGGCATTGTGGCAGTCAGGGCTTTGCAACTATCCCCCCCGTAGAGAGTAACAGAAAAATTACCAACACCTTCCACAGGCAGGCTGAGCGAGCATCCTGGGGGAGGGGAGGATGGACGCTATTTGGCCTGGCTCTGGACCAAGCTTATCAGCCATTTGTCACTTATAGTATTTCCAGATTCTACAAGAGTAAAAGAATGAAAATTGTGTCATATCACACACTTATACATCCCATTTGTATTTGTCAGGGTTCCAGTACACCAAATATGGGTGCCGTAAAAAGGGGGACACCAAAATGGTGCACCGGAGCTACTGCGATGTCAGCAAGAAGCCCAAACCAATCCGCCGGATGTGCAACCTGCAGGACTGCACACAGCCGCAGTGAGTCTGAGGCCATGCTACCTCATGCTTTTGATCTCTTTGTCGCCTGCCTTCTGAAAGGCTCTTTAGTCTTGCATGCCCACGCGCCGTGGCTAATCTGTGTGATCTCAGTCCACTACAATCTCACCCACCAGCACAGCTGATACCCAGGAAGTCCTGGAATGCCTCATGTTAAAGACCTTAGAACTTATATCTTTAGAATTCCCCCTATTGTTGTGCTCAACGGTATCTCGTCTGGCTGAGCAGGTGAGTGCAGTTTGACTGCTAAGCCCTGCCGCGGTTTAACAGCTGCAAGGGTGAAGATGAAGATTCTGAAAAAAAAAGTTGAGCCTGTCATCGAAACAATTATTGTAGTCTTTCATGTATATTTGTAATCTTATCTCTGTTATATTTTTGCTCAATAAGTCAAAAATTTGCTTGTGAGTTAAAATAGTTTGACTCAGGATTTGCAAAAAAAAACCAAGAAAATTTTTCACTTTTAAAGCCCGTAGTTCATTAAAATATTTTATTTTTATTTTTTTTTTTTACAATTTTCTCTCAAAGCGGCACCAGGTAGCAAATTACGTCATCAGAAATTCAGCAAAATGTAATAATTTCTTCCTTTCTTTGATATCTAACTATCTGCCAAGAGTGGATAACCAACTTTATAAACTGTTGCACTTATCAGGATAACACCTATTCTCTGCAACAGGTTTATGTGCCAGCAGCATAGAAATGGTGGCATGCTGTACCAGTTCACTCATGAACTGCCTTTACAATTGGTCTACTGGACCACTTCACACTTACATTGCTTCCTTGGGCATTGTGGTAGCTGCTAGCTTAGCACTCCATTTCACATGGACAGAATTGCAGTAATACTCACTGTGCAAGATATGAAAAATTTATGTCAGCTCGGTATTTGGTATGTCGTGTGAATTGCACAGGTTTTGTCTCAGTATTTTTGGCTTCCATTTGGGAAATCAGAGAGGCACATCTCAAAGTTCCTTTGCAATTAAGAAGCACTGATTCGAACCCTGATGTGATGTAAGATAAAATCTCATTTCAGCATTCGACAATATCTCTTCTGTAAGTATGGTAATTCCTGTTTAGAGCCAGTGTCATTGCTCTGACTGAGAACAAGCGGGGAAGAGACTAAATGGAGATCGTAGAGACTGATAAGAACTCTTGTAGTCCTCTGAAGGAGGAGAATACTATGGTGGTGGGAGATGAAATTCTGCACATGACATTGACCATGCAGATGATGGAGGGAATTATTTTAAGGATATAAGGTTATCATAATACAACAAAGGATTAATACTATATCCAACATTTTCTGACTGTTGTGCCCTACAGCACTCAGAGGATGCGCCAGGTTTTACCCTTTTACTGATTGAGGTGAAAGTGAACAAGCCTCTCCTTCTCTTTTTGAGAGAGATTCATCAGCCTATTTGTCTATCTTGACTTCTTTGAGCTAATGCACTTCGAAGAGATTAGCTGAACCGTGTACATTGTGAAAATGATTGCGCAATATTGTCAAATACTGTTTGTGCTTCATTCCTGAAGAAAATTTCTTGTTTGTTGCCTGCTTTGACGTTGGAAAGAAATCTGTCTCTCTGGTGAGGTGAAGTTCCTCCTGCTGAGCTTGGACCTGTTTGGCAGATCCTTCTTCCTAGTGGAGGGCAGAGAGGGTTTCCAGGTTAGCAGATGTGACCCTGACAACTGGGCATCTTTGCTGGATAGACTTGAATCCAGGCGTAACACCTTGGACTAAGTGACTGTAACAGAGTGGCGATTTTTGAACAAAGCACATCTGTTCTTTTTCAGAGTAATCTGCCAACAGGATTTGTACTGCCAGCAAAAATGAAAAGGGTCTGTGCCTTACCTACGACCCAGTTTTCAAAAAAAGTATAGGGTTACTTTGTAAATTGTTACTGAAAATAGAATGCAATGATTTAAAAATTATTAAAGCTCTATATTGAACTGAAAATAATGTTAGGACAATATATTGGATGTTGACACAGAAATTGTTTTTTTTTTGTTTTGTTTTTTAAGCTGGCATGGGGGCATGTTTCCCTCTGCGTTGTGGCACTTTTTCTTTTAACAACACCGTGTAAGTCTTTGGGAAATGAGGACAGAAACTGCTGTTGTTTTGAAAGCAAATTGTTTTCCCGTTTATGCTTAATGTACAACTCTTGGAAAAAATGATAGAATCACCCCACATGGCAAGGTCATTGAAAAAAATGCACTGGTATTCCACAGAAGATGTCAGCGTGTCAGGACAGAAAACTCAAAGCAATGTGCTTTGAAAATAGAAAATGTACAAAATAACAAATAAAACAAATGGACGGACAGAGGAGTCAAATTTGTGACATAAGTCTAAGAAATTGGCTGAATGAAATGGATTTACATAGAGAAAACCCAAATGAAAACCAGCATAACACCCAAACAGTAAAAGCCTGAAGAGACGCAATCATGTCGTGTGGATGATTGAATGAGAGTGATATTCAGTGATGAATCACAAATCTGTGCTGGCTAACAAGATGATACTGAAACTTTTGTATGGTGTCGTTCCAATGAAACAAGAATAAGGAAGACTGCTCGAAGTCAACATGCAGATTTCCCCATTCTTTTATGATACGGGGCTGCATGTCCGGTAAAGGCCCAGGGGAGATGGCAATCATTATGCCTCGGTGCGCATGTGCAAACGGGGTATACGGTAGTTCTTTTATGTGTCAGTCATTCTGTCTGTTGCCGGGATAGCCGCTACGCCGGTCAAAATTAAGTCCTAGAATATGGCTCTATGGGTTAAATTCCATGATATCTTGGATTTAAATTTCCCAGATTTTTGAGATAGAGCTTTGTTTTTCACTCATAGCACTATTTGACACTTCCATAGACTCCAATAGGAATCGAGGAATGCGGAAGTAATGCATGTCATGGGGAAAGCAATTGTTCCAAACAATGAATAGTTCCAGCACTGACCTCCATTCATTTTCATTCAAACATGTTGTTTTCTGGTAAATTTATCAGTCTGCATTTTTGGGAAATTTGTCGCATTAGCTGACCCCTAATGAATTTTTTTGTTAGTGTCATTTTCTGTACCCAGCTTTAGTTTATGGTGATCGTCAGTAACAACCTGTTAAAGTCATATTAAACTTAAAGTAGATGTGTTGTATTGCGATCAGGAACCAGATGCGAGAACCAGGAAGTGCAGTAGAGCTTGTTTTATTGGTAAAGGGGGTGACCCCAGCAGAGCAAAAAGGCAACAGTACAAAGTCCACAATCCAAAAGTCTAAATCCAGTTGGGCAAAAATAGTATCAAAAACCAGGGCAGCAATAACAGTAATCGTAGTCGGACAGAAATGGGTCTGGTACACAGGAATAGACTATCAGAGAGAGAAGCCAGAATCCACAGGACGTAATCCGAATCGTTACCAGGGCAGCAAACAGATCTCGTAGTCGGGCAGAAAAATGGTCAAAACAGACAGATGCAACAGTAATCCAAAATCACAAAGGCAAAAATCAAAAGTCGGGCAATCCAGTCAGAAAGATAAACACTGAGTAATCAAGGCGAGAAACGTGGCACGAGAAAACTAGGGAGAACGATCTGACAAGAGAGTGACCCAAACAGACATCTTATATACACATCCGGGGCAAACACATGACCAGGGAGAACAGGTGCAATTAATGGTAACAATGATCAGGGAGAGACACATGAGGAATAAACTAATTACATGAATTTGGCTGTAGCCAAAACGCAAACAGGGATCACAAGACAAACCTAAGTACAAAACAACAGCTCCGGTTAAAGAGTACTAAAGTGTCAAGATAAAAGAAAAGGAAAGCACAAAGTATAAGTGGAAATCCACAGAAACTTGCAGCAGAGATAATTGGGGATAGGCAAGGAGGCGGAGATTAGAATTGAGCGACTGCTGAGAGATCGTTAGTCAATTAGTATGTGCAGCTATACAATCCTGAGTGCATGTTAGAAAGTTAGTAAGAATATACAAGATTAGTGTGGTTAGTAATTAGCAAAAACAATAAACTGTTAGTATGTGTTAGTAAGACAGTAAGAGAGAGAGGAAGGAAGAACACGAGATAATGAAAGAAGATTGAAACCCAGAAACCAATAAATCACCTGAATGAGTGGCACGCAAGACAAGGGACCGTGAGCAAAGATACGCCCATGACAAGACAGGGGAGACAAAGTGCAAAGCATGGAAATGAAAACATGGCATGAAAAACTGAATGATCTAAACATGAAAAATAATAACAAGAAATCTAAATACCAGGAACACAATACTCAATACTAAGAATGGTCAGACAGGCAGAGTTCACTTAAACACAAGAATCCTAAACATGGCTGAGCCAGGCACAGAACTTAAACATGACAAGCAAAAAGCAGAATCACAACAAGATGACTTGAGCAGCTCTTTACGATCTAGCATAACCAGATGTCATTTGTCATTCATTTAGCTACCTTAAATTAGTTGTAGATATGGGTGTTCGTTCGAGTACAAAGTTTTTATTCGCTTAACGTTATTGGATTCGCTGATTGTTTCAACCACATTTTATTGCTATCTAGTTCATTTTGTTGCCTTCAACACTACTTCTGTTCACTGGAAGGTTCTGCGATTCAGTGCGAAAATGAATGGAAACAGCTTAAAATGTCAGAAATCTATTCGATACACCGATTTGATCACATTTCAGCAAGTAACACCATTACGCTTTAACACGCTTTTAGCAGTAACATCATTATTTGCTTTAATGCTGTTATGTGGAAATGCATTTTCACCGCCTTTATTTGCATGAATATTTTTGGCGAACTTCAGATAATTTGATTGGCAAGTGGATAGAAACATAGCTTATGTCAAGCATATATGCACAGCTAGGGCACTCTGACATGTCCACACAGAATTTTGTAGCTTCATGAAGGAACTTACTTGTCACTGCTGTAAGCACCGAGGCATCAGCACCTTCAGTGCTTTCATTCATTACCTCAACAGTCAATGTGCAAGTGTTTATTGAAACTTCTGACTACATCAATATTAAATACACTACCAGTCAAAGGTTTCTGCACACCCTAAGATCTTGTCTAGTCTTCAGCTTACATGTATGTTTACAACAAGGAAATCACTGGAACCCAATACTTGTTAATAAGAAATAATACATTTCAAGAAAAATTCACAAGGAATTCAGAGCAGGAGATTGAAATAATCAGCTCTCTATCAACCCCCTGAAGCTGCTTGATAATGGAGTAGATCATTTGAATCACCTGTGCTGGAGCAGGGAGAGATCTAAAACATGCAGGACAGGTGGTTCTCCAGGAGAGGTTTGAGAAGCACTAGATTAGACCATCGTAGCTGATCTGCTTTAACATTGACAAAATGACTGATCCCGGTTTTCCTAAATTTCTTTTGTTGTGCACATGATGTATACATTTGGCTTCAGTTGTCCTACTTTCTGTTTCACAACCAGTATGAGATTATTCCACTAGAACAAAATATAAAAGAATTGTTACAAATACAGAAAATATTTGGGTGTGCAAAAATCTTTGACCGGCAGTGTAGCTTTTTTGATGATGATGTCTTTTTTTAGGATGAAAATGCATATTGCCACAGAGCAAAGAGCATTTCTTTAGGAAAGACATGCCACCTCAACAGCCTGGTTTACATGCAGATTCTTTTTAAATGCCAACCCATTTAATCAGGACAGATGCTTTCCAGCTTGTGTGACATGCGCAGACTGATGAAAAAAGTATCCACTTTCGTTGTTGTGCTGTTTAGGCTTCTGGTAGCCGGTCCTCAGAGTTTTCCAGCGGTTCAAATTCATTTGACATTTCGGTTTCTCCCGGCTTCATTGAGTTTTTTGCTTTTTCTGTTTTCCTTTCATCTTACGATGCAATAATTTTAAGTTCATCGAGTTTGTGTTAAAAACAATCACTCTGCCGCAGTCCACAGTTCAGAAGCCATGCTTGGAAGCCATATTTGCTAGAGAAGAAATGTAGCATGCGCAGACAGAACGCAGCCAGACAACTTTCCATTTCACCGTTTACATGATTAGATATTACTTTTAATCGGTTTGGAAAAAGGAATATTCTACTCCTCTGCAACCGAATGAAATTCTATTCGATTTCAGCCTGTTTATTATCCCCCGCCACAAAGTGCGGGGGATATAGGTTTGACATCCGTCCATCCGAAATGGGGACACATTAACACAAAAACTATTGTAGATATAATTACCAGATTTTGTGTGTAGCTTTATGACATGATTACCCAGGTCGAGTTCAAAAACCAGATCCGTACCGCCATTTTCTACAGTTATTGCCCTTGTCTCGTTTATCTAACTTAGTGCATGGTATGTTCAAAGGGGACAGGTTTTCTGAGAAACTATTGTACATAGGATTACCAAATTTTGTGTGTAGCTTTATGACATGATTACGCAGGTCAAGTTCGGAAACCAGATCCGTACCGCCATTTTCTACAGAATTATTGCCCTTGTCTCGTTTATCTAACTTACAGCATGGTATGTTTATGGGATTACCAAATTTTGTGTGTAGCTTTATGACATGATTACCCAGGTCAAGTTTGAAAGGCAGATCTGTCAGTCCTTCTGTCTGTCCGTCCTTCTGTCCGAGATAAAGGGGACAGCTTTACTCAGAAACTACTACAGATACAGTCATCAAATTTGGTGTGTAGCTTCAGACCATAAAGGCCTTGATGGAGTTTGAAAATAAGAAGAGCACGATTGGCGGGGGATGTTGTAGACCATGTCGACTTGTTCTGAATAAGATGTTTATATGAAGCATTTTTATTCGGTTTCGGTTTCTAAACCAATTCTAATTGGAATTTTAGGCTCCATGTAAACCCAGCTAATGACATGGCCAACAAACAGTTTGAATCTCAATCAAATTGTAAATTTATGGTGGAAATGGGAGAGGGAAAAAAGGGTCCATGGCAAGGCCCCTTCCTGCAAAGCTCATCTGTCAACCAGATTCAATAGAGTTGGATCCAGCTTGATGGAGCATGTTGTTTTTCATCAGTGAAGTCCATGCCTGAAAGAATTCAGGCTGTCATAAAAGCCTGAATAGGAGCAGCAAATTACCAATTCTGTTTTTTTTTTTTTTTTGTTAACTACTTGATGAAGAAAAATATATGCCATTAATTAAAATAAATTAAACTAATTTTTTGAGGTGTGTCTCATGAAGCCTGACTGTTAAGCTAATAAACAAAACTTGTTTAGTGTCATATCTGATATTTGCCTATTTGCGACCAAGCCAAGGTTTTTTCTACCACAACCCTGACCAAGGGTGGGGGGGAAATTACCCCCTCCCCCCCACCCCCCGATAATTTAGAAATAAAGCGATAAACATGATCTTGTTTGGTATCAGTGTTACATCAAAATGTTACACACTTGCATGAAAGGTTTATCTATGAATTATGAGAACAACTTTATGAACAATTCCATGAACGTATATAGTAGTAGGCCTATAGCACAGTATAAAAATTGTGTACAGTACAGTAACCAGTCAAACACACAAGTAAAAATATGTCGGTCATGCACTTCTAATATTATTAGGTGAAGCTCACTTCAAGGTTACTGGTCACTGCTGGTCATTGTAATTCCAAGATTTACCAATACAAGGACAAGGTACATCAATAAATCAATAAGGATGACAATCAATGTGGTCTACAAAGTTCATTGAGCATAAAACATAATAATAGCATACTATTTGCAACTAATTTGTAAGCATATTTTGTATCAGAAACAGGCAAAATTGACGCCGGTGGCAACCACCCCCTCCCACCCTTCGACTTTGCCGGCCTACTCTACCCTCGCTGGGTGAGGTATGTGGGTGAAAACACTTGAGGACCAAGTGTTCTCCTAGCCCTTGTAAATCTACCTTCAAGGACAGGACACATTCTCCAGAGTCTGATGCGATCGGGTTTATTGCAAGTCGCTCAAAGTGAAGTACAAAATCCTGGCCGGTCTGTGCAAACCACATAGCATTCATTCTTCATCAATCACCCGACAAAGACTGACCACTGATTGTCTGAACCCTCATATTTATTGCCCTTTTGGCACATTCCTCTTGGTGGGATTAAGCGTAATTTTCCCACCTTATCCAACATTATTACTCTCTGATTGGTTCATTGTCATTTAGCAACACTCCACCCTTAGTTACAAGCTTGCCATTACATCATGGTGTAAATTCATTTTTTTGCCACCAGGGACGCTCGAAGTCCATATCTGATCCTCCCAAACTTAGGGTTTACTTGAAGGTCAGTGTGGATGCCCAAGTTGCCTGGATTCCTACATTTTTCTAGAATACGCTGCAGTGAGCCGGCTCATTTATTGAAGCTGCTTATTGATTGACAACCAATATGGTCATTCCGGAAGATTAGCTCATCTAGCCAGCCTTGGTCGGCCAGCTTGCGGCCTTGTTATCTTGCTTTTTGGCAGATTTATGAGTTTATGTTTCTTCTCTGTTCCACAATCTTGTAGCAGTTTTAACGAGTCACCAGAACCAGCCTGAGTTCTCTTTGCTGAACTGTAATTATAGTAATACTCTGAATTTAGAACCTTCTGGGATATTTTTCCCACCACAGGTACCCTCATCGTTTTTTCATGAAAATGAGCACAAAGGATCAATGAACAATTACCTAGAAGCATTAGATCATATCTGTTAATGTTTTTGTGCGACAGGACAAAATTTGTTGAGGGGGGTAGTAACCACCATACCCCGTTGGTTGGACGATTGTTAATGGTGTCTTCACTGATGTGCAGGTTACCCCATGCCATGTGCTTTGACGCACCCACATATTATCATAGATGCTGGCTTTAGAACTGTGCACTGGTAATGAGCCAGATTGTCCCTCTCCTCGTTAGCTTGGAGTAAGTGGCGTTCATGATCTCCAAAAATAATTTTACATTTCGATTTATCAGACCACAAGACAGTTTTCCATTTCATCTCAGTCAATCTTATGTGAGCTTCGCCCCATAGTGGGCAGCAGCTTTTCTGGATCGTTTATTTGTGGTTTTATTTTTACATATTAGAGTTGCATTTGTGAATGCAGCAACAAACTGTGTTCACTGACAGTGGTTTTCAGAAGTATTCCTGAGCCCTTGCAGTGATTTCCGCAACAGAATCCTGTCTATTTATAATGGAGTGCTGCCTGAGGGCCTGGAGATCTCAGCCATTCAGTATTTGTTTTCAGCCTTGTCCCTTGCTCGCCATGAGTTCTCCGGTTTCTCTCAATCTTCAAATGATATTATACTCTGCAGATGAAGAAACTGCCGAATTCTCTGATATTTTACTGTTGTCGAAAATTTTTCACAGAGTGGCGATGCTCTCGCCATCTTTATTTCTGGAAGACTCAACCTCTCTTGGATGTTCTTTCGTCACCGATTCATGTTACTGGCCTATCGCCTAGTAACCTAATCACCTGTTAAATGTTCCACCAGGTGTATTCTTGTTTATCTGTTTGTTAACAGATCAAACATTAGTTGCATGACATGAGACTACTGTAGTTTATCATTAAATATCACAAATCCTCAGAAATTTAGTAGTTTCTTCAAAACATGGTGTCTGTGGTCAAAAATAAAAGCTAACGATGAATGCAGCTTTTCTGCAGAGACGGTTTGGTTGATAGCTTTATTAACAATACATTTTTGCGTCAGACCTATGAGTGTGAAGCCAATTTCATTATTTTTCAAAAATAAAAAGTCAATCATCTTTTTGATCAAGGGACAGTCAGGAGGTTCACATCATGCCCTGGTCCTTCCAGTCAGTAGAGAGCGACTGCAGCGCTTGGCTGCGGGAATTGCAGGTGCCTTGATCTTGGGAAGTCATTGTTCACCACATGTGCATGACATCAGAGCAAGTCGGGATGAAGTTGGACTCAAATCTAAATCGCCAGTGATCAATTCTGCGCAGACCTGGTTCATCATAAATGAGCCTTGTGTTACCGAAGCAGTGGCAGCTGGGATTGGGCCGCTTCATTTTTTGTGGACGCTGAATATGGATAACGGTGGAGGAAACATTACTGCCCATTTCTCATATCCATTGTGTCTTCCTTTTTGTTTTTTTTTTCACTCCTATCCTCCCATCCTCCACCTCATACTTCCTGGTTGGAACGAAGTAGAGATAATGAAGAAAGGAGGAGACATAATTGGAATGCAGTCAAGAAGAAGATGAAATAGTGTAAGAAGAAGAAGATAGGAATAGCAGAACAGCTGTTCAATAGAGGACTGCAAAGAAGAAGACTGGGAGGCAAAGTCAGTATTTTATTTTTATTTATTTCTAAACCAAGTATATCGGCAAGTAAAGCAACTGGGAATGCTCGAATGTGTGAGATGGACTCAAGCCACTCCTGTCAGTTGGTAGTAATTAGATGCGTCTTCGAAGGTTTAATGATTATAGCAGTGGACAGGCTTTTGAGGCTGACTGGCAGGCTGTCGCTTGTCTGCCTTTATTAAAGGTTACCGTCCCTGAACCCTTCATTACCCCTTTACAATGTGGTGAGTATTAATTGGAAGTCTTTTTCATAATTCATTGTGAGCTAAAGCTGGCTGGCAAAATTAAATTCAGAATGGATTGTTGCTGGTTAAAAATGGATATGCTGTGCGGTGCTGTACCAAATAATATTGTGCATGTCTTGGAGGGTGAATAGCTTTGGTTTGAGCTGCTTTTACTTGAATCCAGAAAAGGGGATTTACTTGTTTCCCCATTCTTGATAACATTCTAGGTGCCAGCAAGGTTCATAGCATGTAAGTGTCTTCACTCTTGCCCCAAGAACAAGGGCTTTGATTGGTTCATCAGTGAGGTTCCTGTTTCAAGGCCACATCACATGCTTGTGAAGCACGGTACAACAATGCCCTTGATTCACTTATTTAAAACCTGGAACTACCTGCAGACCCAGCTGTAGCAGAAGTAGGCATATTAATGGCGGTCTAAATACAAGGTTTGGTACACGATAAACATGATAAACATAGCAATGTGGAACAGCCTGGACGTGGTTGAAGGACAGGCTGAGGTTAAGAGCACACCAGCCAGGAGCATGGAGGGCAAAGTCGATCAGACAGGTGATGTTAGAACAAGGAAGTCAATCCGGCAAAGTCAAAGCAGGATAGGGCATTCGGAAATGCACGGCAAGGAGGCAGGAACACAGGTACAAAAACGGGACCAAGGCACAGGAACAAGGGACAAAGGCAGGGAAACAAGGATACATTGGAAACAAGGAAAGGCAAAGGGAAACAACGCTGTTAAGCAAAGACAGTCACAAGACAGGCACGAGACAATCCACCAAAGAACATCTAACGGAGAAAAGCTTAAATACATAAAGATTACAAGGAATCCATATGAATCAGGTATAGGTGAGAGAAACACTAGAGAACATTGGAAGGATTTTGATGACACAAAGTCAGCGAGCAATGAATGGAACATTCAGCGGAAAAAATAGACCAAAACAAAAAGAGCAGGACTTAGTACTGGGAGACATGGGATGTGACATATCTGCAACCGTATAGGCAGCAACCAGTAGGGAGAGTGAGGGGGAACATTAGAGATGTCGTACACCGTCATGTTAAGTCTCGAGATTGTTAGATCTCCTTTCCAAGCGAATAATTACCGTGGGGATTGTTAGCCATTTCTCCCCTAATCAGGTAAAACCTAGTAACTCACTTTTTGGTGGAAATTGACTTAGACCCATTTTTGCCGTTACTAGTTTGCTAAGCACCAAATATAGTACCTACAGTGGTCATTGAGAATACCCATTCTCTCTTCTTTTCACAGCGAGTTTATCCTGAAGGATACAAGTTGTTTTCTGTTTTCTCAGTTTCATGAAAAAGTGAGTTACTAGGTTTTACCAGGTTAGGGGAGATTTTCCCTCGGGTGCTAATTTCTGATTTGTCAGATTCTTTTGATTCACAACATTGTATTTATACTTTCTAGCTATTGAAGCTCACCGAGCTCTTCCTTACCCATTCAATTGAGGTTAATTTCTATAAAATGTCAAGGCATTTTTCCCCCAGTGATCTTTTCACCACCAGATAATTCTACTTGAGTGGAAGTTACATGTTGTCCGCTGATCTATTGGATCTATCGATCCATTGCTTATTCATAATTTCTTCAGTACTGGATGCGCATCTTATGAGCTTTTTCTTTAGATAGGCTTGTGTAAGGTATGCAAATTTTAATCGGTTTCTCAGCAGCATTCCCACTGGATTTCCGCTGCATGCACCCTCGCTCTTATCTCGTCACTGAGCATGGACCAGGATTGGAGTTATATTCTATGCACTGTTTTGCTGTTTGATATTCAGCTGTAGAATTCTCCCTGTAAAAAAAAAAATCAGGTTAGCCCATACTCAACACTAACATGCTATTTTAATGGGTGTAGAAACTGAGAAATCGCTCTTTGAAATGTCCGTAGATGCACATTCTGACACATAGAAAGGAATTACGGTACATTTCACATACTATGGAGTAAGAGTTTGCTTATTCTGCTCCAGGGAAGACTGTGTGATCCATACTTTAACTGAAATTCATTATTCTAGTGTCTGATGAGCTCATCATTGAGAAGAATTCCTGCAATAGCATCATCAGTGGGGTTGTATTTCCTCAGTAATTACAAGATAAATTGATATTAATCAACAAACAAGAACACAAGCAGTCATGCTGGAAGGCGAAAAAGCAGTAAATATTACTTGACTGGATGTGTCGATCAGGGAACAATAAAAGCGTAAATTATCAAAGATTCAGCATCCGAAGAGATCCTTAAGATCCAGTTTGCAGGCAATTCAATGAAGTTTCACCTCCACAAAGAGAAATGTGTACATATAACATGCAGTAATTAATTTTTCTTCATTAAAAGTGTGTAATTATCACCTGAATCTATGTGTGTCCTTATCCGTATAGTGCTTGAGGAGAGTGAGATATTGGGCTCTATTTTTGTGCTTTGCTCATGTGATGGTAGTCTTTAGTATTGGTGCTGGCATTTTAATGCTGAGCACGGTGAATTCAGTGTGTCTGCGCTAGTTTGGTATTTCCATGAATCTAAATTTGCAGTCTCGAGCTGAGATGAGAGTGAGGGCACAGCGGGTGGGGGGTTTAAAAAAAAACTAAATTCACTTGAAAATGTTTGTGTCAAGTGGGTCCATGCTGTCGCTTAAGTTAAGCTGTCATTAAATTTGAAGATCTTAGATATTTTAAGTTCTTTGAATACATTTTTACCGATAGCTTATGGAGAAGTAATACATTAGGACCTGTTTTAGACAAAAGTGGTGGAGAATAATCATTACTGCACACTACTGTATATTCTGTCTGCTCTATATCAATTGGAGGAGTTTTCTCCAAATCATGCATGCTTACTCCCAACAGATGGTACCTGAACTGATTAAGTGTTGGAGGTTATTAGGTCAAAGGTCAAGGTCCCATGAGGTCAGTTGTATGTGGAGGCCAAAGATAAACTTTTTGGGTGTATGAAGTTATGTCTGTCATAGTTCTGGGGGGTTTCTGTCTGCTGTGCATTTTCTTCGCCACCTGAGGGCTGTCCTGCTCTCTGATCAGGTGGTAGATGGCTGATTGTTTTCAGCTGTGGAGAGACTATTTAAGAAGCTCTTCTACCGCTGTTTTGGGCTTTTGTGTCCCTCTTGCGAGCACTACTCAGCCCTTAGTGTTTACTTCGAGGAAACTCCATGAAAGAGTTTAGGATTTGATGTTTGTCCGTCCTGTTTATTGTTTGCCTGTCTGATTTATCGTTCTGTTCGTCAGAGTATACGTTCTGTCCTGCAGAAGGTCTTGCTTGTTGGAGCATTATCTTTGCTTGGAGACCTCTTTCGTTTCGCTCCTGTTCTAGCAGAAGGGAGTGGTTACTCTGTCTCTCACGAGAACGCTCTTATATTCTGGGGGGATCGTCGCCCACTTTTCCTGGGTTGTTTTTTGTTGGCGGAAGCCCCGGGGAGTTACGCTCTTTTTCTGTTACTGTTTCTCATATTAGTGCTCACTCAAGTTTCGTGGGTGGCTTTTAGAAACCCTATCCTGTGTCGCGTCTGGGCCTCCGTCCCATTCCCCCCTCGCAATGCCAGGTGGAGGGAAAGCAATCAGTGCTTTGCTGTGAGTTGTACCATGTGATGACAAGAGGCGTAATGAGGCTCAGTGGTTGTTTGTCTACGCGCAGAAGACCTGTCAATTTTCACAGAAATCGGTTCAGTGGATGAATCTGTGTATTTCACCGCACTTATGACTAAAATCATTCAACATATGATTATAATTGATACATCATACTTGTGGTTTATGGATGAGCTCAGAATCAGTCGATGTGTGTCACTATGCACGCTTGCACAGACAATCCAGCCAAATATGACAGCAGGCAAATTGAATGCAACTGTCAGCTAAGAGACAAACCTATTCACAGATTCCATAAGAGCAAAATAGAAATGTGCCATAGAACATGACAGGCTACATCAGGACAGGAAAATTTTATGAGTTATGGAAATCACGTTATCAGCTTATAATGTAGACTACTTGCACGCTGTGGCTTTGCGTCAGTACCCACACTTGATGTCTTCAGGGTGTGTTCACGTGCAACAGAGTAACTGAGGAAGAGGGCTTCATTTCTGAAAAATGCCCAGGCTCTGAAGCAGTGACTTTAGACTTTATAAATCTTTATCCTGATACCACTTCGGAGCGATATTACGGGCTATGTGTATCCACAATGCATCAGGATTTTGTTAGCAGAAAGGAAGGAGTGGTTTTGAAGATGACAGGCAAAAACATTTTCCAGTGTAAATAAAGTTATATCAGGTTTTTGAAGCTTCTGTTATGGAACAATATTCTCAGAGTAAATCAAGCAACTGTGATCTAATTGCTTGCTTATTTATTCCCAACTTTATTGCTATAATTATTTTGGACAATGTTGTAATGTTTGATTTTTTTCATGTTTGGGTTGCTAATTTGGCCTGTATTCATAAATGTGTATTCCATGTCATTTTTTTAATGTCATTCTTCACTCATAAATTCTTCGAACTCCAGTCTCAGCTGGAAACATTGTCTTTTTGTCAAGTGCATCTCGACATGAGATAACAAAACCTCACTGCACGTGCAGTTTTTGCACCTGCTTATACACTTCGGCCAGATACGGGCATTGTCACAAGTGGCCACTTGACTAAGTATGAAAGCTGCAAGTCTGGATTTTCACACAAAACCT
Organism: Gymnothorax reevesii; assembly: GCA_029721435.1. Taxonomy (NCBI): domain Eukaryota; kingdom Metazoa; phylum Chordata; class Actinopteri; order Anguilliformes; family Muraenidae; genus Gymnothorax; species Gymnothorax reevesii. The sequence continues at coordinate 38,575,941 of CM056580.1, read as the reverse complement.
GCTTCATACCCAATCAAAGCCATCTCAATTTTGTCACCATCTATAGGAAATGGAGTATATTACTGTTTGGAGAATTTTGTGGAGGTATACAGCCCAAGCCCATATCACACATACTTAGTGTTCTTTCCCCCCTCCCATCGACCAGGAGTGTAAGGAGAAGCTGTTCCCTGGCATATTATAAATAAGGTCTGCCAGCTAGTTACGGCTGACCTGGAAGGAACTCTAGCTGGTCCCTGTTCGGTCGCAGTCACTGGACAAATTACAGCAGCTCTCAACTTCCTCCCTGCTGGGTCCTTTCAGTACACTTTGGCCTTGCTGGCTGGCTTCAGCCAGTCTGTCCTCACTTCAGTTATACATGCAGTTCGTTTCAGTCTAGTCTGACATACCAATAACTTTATTGACACAAAAGACCCCAAAGCCTACTGAAAACTAAACATGACTTTATGGTCAGACATGGATGCTCAGGCATTTTGGATGCCATCAACTGCACATTTGCAGTTGCGCACTCCAGCCACCCTACCTCTTGTTTATGTGATGTGTGGGGGTCCACTCCGTTAATACCGGATAGTTTGAGATGCGCACTGCCTAGTGACACATCCTGGCCAAAATTACGACTTCTAATATTATGACCACAGTAGCGCATTTTCAACAGTGATTTTAGGTGGGCCAGTTCAGTGACAGAGCGAACATTTAAAATGTTAAAATTGCGTTTTATGTGTTTGTAATACAGCCCTCTGAGAGTCAGTGCATTCTTTGTGGCATGCTGTGTCCTGCATTAAATTGTGATTCATCATGTCTGTCACACTGACCTCATAGAGGAGACGTTATAGGATTTATGGCTGACAGATACAGAACTGCATGTGCTGAGCGAGGCAGTGGGAGAGCAGAGCAGATGGGAGAGATGGAACCTGCTGGCTGTGCTGCCAGTTCTATAGTGAGAGTACAGTGCTGTGGTACAGTATTACACACATAATTTACATAACGTCGGCCTGCTGATAAAACCTCGTATCTCCAAATTTGATCAGGAACAAAAACTCGTATGTCCACGATAATAACATAAACACTGCAAAATACAAAATACATTCTTGGAATAAAAATAGTCATCCTACTCAAACACAGCTCCGCTGCATTCTTACAAGCAAAATTAAACATTTTTTATGCTCTCCTGTAAAGTTTATCATTTTGAAGATACGAGGTTTTATCAGCAGGCCGACAATAATTTCTTTTCTTTTCTTTTTTTTTTTTTTTGCCTGTTCATCACACTCGATAACCTGAGTAGTTCACATAATGCAGTTTTTGAATGACGATTTCATTTACTAACCTACCTGACCCTGTGAAAACGTACTTTATTTCACATAGGTGTCTTAAATTTTTAATAATTCTTTACCTTGAATAAATTAAGTGATCATTTCAAAGCTGTATTTTGTGTTTACTCAGGTTGTTTATATTAAATATATATATATATATGTGTGTGTGTATATATATATTAATTTATATTAAAATTAGTTGGATGATCTTAAACATTTCATCCTAACGTGCTTGCTAAAAATGTTATATATCATTATATAATTATATATATTATTTCATAAATAAGCTAAACATTTGATTGGGCACCACTTATGCATAATTATTTATTTGCTATGTGCACTGATGATTTTCCGGTGATACTTTGAGATTGTCTCCGAGTACGGTACGACTCACTCTGCCTCTGACTCTTGAGTGCTTTCTCTTTGTATTTCCTGGTCCAAATCAAACTCATCCTCGCTCCAAAGATCATCAGTTTTTCTATCGATGCTACTTTCATCACATCATTCATAAGAATTTCTGCCACTTGCTTGACTAGACATTGTACATGTGGTTGTTTACTCGAAGGCGGCACTTAGAATCTCTCTGCAGTGCTGTGTAATGGCACACAGCTAAAACATTCATCTGTGAGCCCTGTAGTCGGTTGTGCGAATCTCAGCCACTCTGTTACCGCCTGGGCGAGGCAACAGTTGACACAGCCTCGCCAGGGCTAATAGAAGTTAAGCCAGTTTAAATTTGTTAGTTCATCAGTCTGTAGCAAGCACTTGGGGCTAATAGAGGATAACCTGGTTTTAAATTTGTTCGTTCATTGCTCTATAGGGACCACTTCTGGTCAGCCAGGCACAGGTAGCTGTATGAACTAAGCTGTACGCTGATTATGTGATCCTTCGATGGCTTTGGTAGTGTGTGATTGGTTTCGCGACTGCGTAGTGTAAAGAAGCTCTTCACATCAGTCTGAGGAATCACGCGCCACGGCATCTTCAAGATCGCCTTGCAATAGGAGAAACAGTTCAGCTGTGTTCAAGGAGGGAAAAAAGGAGAAAAAAGTTGAAAGAAGGTCAGGCACCAAAGGGTTGGAGACCCTTGGTTCAAACTGTGAAAAAGGGCCCGTTGTCTTACTTGGTGAATAAACTAGATTGAGTTCCTCATTTGACATTTCATTCTGAATTTCATTTGCTGTTCCATTTAAAACACATAATGAAAGCAGGTATAATTTGGGCTGCAAAATAATTCACTGAACATTGCGCACCAGTGTTCTAGGATGACTCACTTGAAAACTATATAGTCTGAAAATGAATAGCGCAAGTTGATTGAAGCTTGAAAGAAAAAAAGGTTAAAAAAGATCAGTCAATCAGGCATTTTGTGAACTTAGAAGATGAAAAATGGGGTGTCATTACGCATGAAAAATATATTACAGTATGCGCTCCCTGAGTCAATTGAAATTATTTTGTATTTATCATAGGATGTAAATTACCTTGATGGCAATGGTCTCTGAAGGGATGGAGAGGGCATTCACCTTACACTGGTCCCAAAAGCGTCTAAGGTAGGGGTAGGGAGCAGGAGGTGACTGACAGGCAGACAGATTTATAAGGGTTAGAAGTGTGTGGGCCAAATTACACTCAGGACAGTGTTTTACGGGTGTCAGTATTATGTATTATTGTCTACAGTATCTTCCTATGTTGCGCAAATGCTTGATATTTTAACCCTTAAACTGCCAAAGGCCACATTTGCCGCTCGCTGATGCAATGAAATAGGTTTTCAAAAGCTTTGATTTTATCATGTGGCGACTTGTTGAAAAGAGCTCCCCTGTGATCCCCGCATTTGCTTTGGAAAGATTTGAAAGGTTAACACAAAGGGGCTGTGCTCTAAGTGTTGTTTAACATGCTATGTGAAGGATAATGTACAGCGAGTTGATTATTATTACAAAATATTCCCAGACTGAGTAATGCCAGACCCCTGTGCAAGATAGTGGGGTCATGAATAACCCTGAAAGAGTTCATTTTGCAATTGTAATGTGATGGCTGGTGTTTCAAGACGCCAAAAGCAGCAGCCAAAACGAAAGGAAGTCCAGCAAAATAGGAGAGACAAACCGACAGACTTACGCTTCCAACGAACAAAGATCTATTCCAGGAGAAAAAGGAAGCAAGGCGAGCAGGACAGGAACGATATAAAGAAAAAAATCTCAGCTACAAAGATAACAAGATAAGGCACCAGATGGTGCACAGAAAGAGAGAAACAAAGAGAGAAAAATTCCCTTGTTAACTAGCACTTTCCTCTTTGAAACTAATTCCTCAAACAGTTCTCTAGCTAGAGACCTTACCGGCTATAGTGCAAAGTTACACTGGCTCTTTAGCAAAGGCGGCGAGGCGGAACTTGGGTTTAAATAGAATCTGGGCGCCACCCACAATTATTGCCAGCTGGCCAAAGAATCCGATTGTCGGCAAAACGATATCGTCCCGGATTAGAGAAACAAAGAAAGCTCGCCAGCTTCCAAAAACCATGACAAATAACCCGATCACTGTTAATTATTATCCTGCATATTACACGGTTGCTTGCTCGATAAGGCGATAATTTGACACACATTTTTAAGTTAAAATGATTTTATTGATTTAAAGTAGCAACGATCTGTTTTTCAGAATTAACGGTCGTTATTCAGAAAGAGCAGATTGTGAAATGCATTCATTGACCAATCAGAAACGAGTATTGAACAAAGCGGTGCAGTGAACATAAATTAATTAGGCCTCTTATTACCAAATGATCACGATTTTAAATTCCACTGCCTTGCCAGGGTATTTTAATTACCATGCGCGTCCCTTGATGGCTACAGTCCACCCATCGTCCAATGGAGACCTCCAGCTGGATACCGTACCATGTCACAAAGCATCTGTATTCTCAAGCATGCGCTTAAGCCTCTTCAGTGACCTAATCTTGATCCAATAGAGCACCTGTAGGATGTAATGTGAGATTCCCACCATGAATGTGTCGCTGACAAATGCGCAGCCACTCCATGATGCTGCTATGTCAACACTGACTAGAATCTCTAAGGTTTGCTTTCTGGCTCTTAGTTAACCCCTTTCTGCAGATATAGACGCCCGCATCTATAGACCTGCAAATTGGAAGCACGCTGTTATTGTACTCGATCAATAAATGGCACCCTCGGATCAGTTATTGAATGTTCACAAGCAAGCAGACCTCGAACGCGGTTCTGAATATGGGGAAGTTCACTCCACGCCCTGTTTTTCAAGAGCTGCATGAATTTAACTCCTCAGCTAAGCCTGATGTGCAAACTGGTCAGTATCCTTGCCTATAGTATCGATCCAGCAGTTTAAAAAAACGATATCTTGACACAGAAAAAATCGCTATCCTCTGTAGCAACCAGTTAAGCCACAGTGAGCCAACAGTATTCCTAGTAATGGTCCAGAAAAATCATTTTTCTGAGGCAAAAAAATTGACATGGTATTGATTCTCTCACATTCTACTGTTAATTACAGTTGTCACATACAAAAAAATTCGTTGTTCCCTACCGTGGATTTACGCGCAGATCCATTCATTGACAAATCCAGCGCTTCCTTATATCCACCCGAGTACTGGCGTTGATAGCCAATCACTCAATCATACGCTCAAGCTCTTCTGCGTAATTGTATAGTTACACTTCATGCTCTCGTGAAGCTACCCTGGTAAAAATGTATTGATTGGCTCGTTTCTTATCCAATTCCCGAGTGTTTAAACATTTTAGAGCAAGTGAAACACATTGATTGGACAAACACAGAGCATACAAACCTATGCGTATCAGCATGCTCGGTTGTATCCTGTCTACGTTATGCACATTACGCGGTTAAAATAGACGCGATTTATAGAAAACACGATCGCAAAACTGGCCTTGAAGTGTTCAGTTACATTTAGGGGATTTAAATGAGATAAGGATATGGTCAATTGGAATTATTTCGAATGAAACAGGACCGGAGGGTTCTTGCTACAGGATACATCTGTCTCTGGAATTGGGATTCATGAAAAAGGTGAGGCTGCTACTTTGTTATTTTTTTGCTGTTGTTGTTGTTTTGTTTTTGGAATGTATACGTACTCTACAAAGTCGAATGTCGAGGTTTTTTTCCTGTTTAAAACGCGAACTGCCCGTGCATTTGGGTGGACCCCCTGGTACGTTCATTGCACGTTTCTTTTGAATCCAGGGAGGCAATGGATTGTTCCCTGAAAGTGGAGTGTCTGTTCTATTAAAATAAGGTATATTTCAGAATTCAGATATTACTGAGTTAGTGAGTTGCACTTGTTCCTTATAAGTGTTGAAATGAGTTTGTAAGCTTAGAAGAGGGGACTGGTAGCTTTCATTACAGGAGGAATGTTCTAACCGTTTAATAAGAAGTTTATTTAATGCGTGTTTGTGCTGGCTTGGGGCACTTTGAAGTAAAATGGCCAAAACTCTAAACTTTATTAAGGAGAAAAAGCATATTTTGTCTTTGGAGTGGTTACTGGTGACCATTGATATTCAACTGCACTGAGATTGATAAATTCATACAAAACTCAACCAGAAAATCATTTGTTCATATTAAATTTCATGCCTTAAAACTTTATTTGTGTTATATACATGATTTTTTTATGATTTGACAGGACTTCATTTTGAGACTTCGGGGAGACACTTGGATAGGTGTATAATTTGGCTAAAAGCATGTAGGTAATCTAGAATGTAATGTTGAAGATAAATTGTACTTGTGGTCAAGGAGTTTATGATCCCAGAAATGTATAGTTTTAAGCCCCAGCAGTTTTTCAATCCTCAGAATTATTTTTTTTGCAATTTCAATGGTGAATTCTCATGAAGATTTTTTATGTTTGCAGCTCATTTTCTCTACCATAATCATGAAAATTAACTGAAATATTATGTAATTCTAAATGCTGTAAGAGTCTTTTCAGAATTGAGCCACATTTTTCCTCTTTATGAAGCTTAAATCTTGAATTATACAGCATTAAAGTGGGTAACCCAAAAATAGCCAAATTTGGCTTCTGCGCAAAGGGGTTAATGCATGCCACAAAGAATTCAGGCTGTTGTGGGGACAAAGGGGATCCCATCCTGTATTAAATAGGTGTTTCCAATGATATACTGATTGTATTTGTGATATTCAACTGAAAGGTTCAGGAACAGTACTTCAATGTGAGGTTGAATCCAGAGCAGCAAGAATAACCTCAGACCCGTGGGCTGTGAAATCCGTTATGAATTTGTCTTTCATTGCCTGGACTCAGTCATATGAAAGAAATCAAAAATTACTTTCCCTGCCACTTCTTGTAGGATTGATACTGAATCCTTGAGGATTACACTGCATTACCCTGCACTCAATTTATGTCTGTTCAGATAGTTTCTGTACTGGGCCTCTGCCGAAAGGTGTCAATCGGTCATGTTCCTGTAAAAATAAATACATTTGACATTTTATCAAATCTTGCGGCTTGAAAACATGATGACGCTGTGGTCTCTGTGGGTGTGAAAGAAAACTGATTTTCACAGCAAAGCCAGTCCGGCGCTGTTTCTGTGGAAACAGGTTGACTGGTGAGGATCTGTGAGGGATGTGTTGGCCCTCATGATATTCTTCATCGCATATATCATTGATATATCACTGCTTACTCTCTCCCATCGTCAGGTACTGTGTGGCATGTGAGTCTCTTTTCTCTGCTTTGCTCTGCTCTGCTTTGGAGATGCAAAAAAAGTTTTTCTAGGTATTTTCTTCCAAAGCTATTGAACGCAAAGCACATGTATTGTAAAGACAGGCAATGGATGCCTTCGTTCCCACAATCCTGTCTTGAGACGAACAGTCAATTCTGATTCTGGAGTTTTTATGTGATCACGATTGATCACCTGCTGCCAAAAAAATTTTAGATATCATATTAGTCAATGCTTTTGATGAAATCTGACCAGAGCTTTACTCAAAATTGACAGAGTACTCATGGAAGTGGTAAAATAATACAAGCAAAAGTAGGACAGGAATTATGTGAAGCATCATTTTATCCCCAAAACAAGGTATTAGGGGAAAGTATGGATTTGCTTTGGCCGCCATCGTCACTGCCCCAGATCCTTCGTGCTAGGGTGAACTCTAAGGGTTTACATGGGAATCGCACAAAAGATTTTTTCGATTAATTCCTGGTTGGGCTGCCCCCCATTAAAGGGGACCTAACAGGCTGATCCTTCTGTTATTACATATTAGTTATGTTTTAATGTTGGTTGTCCATGCTACTTGTCTGTTTACTTTTGGACATGAACAAAAGACAATGCCACCAGAAATCAGTGGGTAGCTTTTTTTGTTTGCTGGCAGCAAAGAGCCACGGCTCTTCTCAAGCCTGAAGCAGTTGCATCGGTCAAGCGCTCGGAGCCTCAAGCTGTAAGTAACCATATAACCGCAAATAATTTAAGTGAAGCTAACGTGTTATGGGTGGCTAGCAGGACCGCTAGCAATAGTTAGCACTAACAACTGGCCTCAAACACAGGCTTTGTAAAATATCTGAAGATAAAGCCTGTATCGGTCGCGACTGTCCGGACTCACAGACACAGAAGCTGTAAGTTGCTTTTACTGCATAAGCCAACCTGACGTGATAGTTGATAGTGGCTGTAGCACAGCGCCTCACGTAGCCAAGTTACTGTTGCTAATGTTTGTGTCCTAATTATGCAAGAGTGATATCAGGAGAAATTCTACAGAAGGTGTGCAAACAAAAACCTCATTTGAAGCTAACTTTTAATACTTGTTTGCGATTTGGATGCTTAGTACAACTGCTCACTGTAACAGAACTTGCTGTCTGTAAGACCTGCATTGCAAGGGTTTGTCTCTGTGGTTATAACCGCTCGGTTATCAGCTACTGCATGTTAGTTTATGTGTCGTGCCAAATGAAAATGCTTCTGGTTAACTTATATGCAGTAATTCTGATCGGTATGCTTGTGTTACTTCGGTAAGCATCAATGTGGTAGTTTCATCATAGCGTTGCCCGATTGTAGCCACTACAGTTAGTGATCGCCTTGCATATCCATGACCGGGATCAGCCGGATACTTCACAAATATCTGGGCAAGCTCTCTGGTGCTACCTTGAAAGCAATGCGAAACTCAGAAGCTCTACCGGTTTACAAATTATTTTTCTGCACTACTTTGACATAATTTCATCCCCCTTTAGAAATTGTTGTGGCTAATAAAAAGGCGAAAAGGGCGGAGATTAAATGGGCAATTCTTTCTTGTAGAAGTGATCAATTCGCTAGCTCCACATAAGGAACTTGTCCGCGCTAACGGAACTTACGGCCTGAAAAACCTGTATTATGTTCATAACATAACCGAGCTCTCTCTAGCTGTCCCGTACTATCCATAAAGCTGCTTTCACATCAGACATGAAACAAATTTTTAGCAGGACAGATTAGCCTACATTTAAAGTCAATGCAAAGACGCGAATACACGGTCTGGGACGTCAAGACGCTTTCACACTGGACGCAAAACAAATTTTTTCGCAACAGATTAGCTACAATTGAAGTCAATGCAAAGACACAAATACAGGCTTTATGGGCGCGTGAAGAAGCAGCTTTCACACCGGATGGAAACAGTTTTTTTGCGCGACAAATTAAATTCAAAGTCATGACCACTTATCAGCTACCGCACGTTAGTTTGCGTGTTCTGCAAATTAAAAATGCTCCTGGTTAACTTATATGCTGCAATTATGATCGGTATGCTTGTCTTACTTCGGTAAGCATCAACGTGACAGTTTCATCATAATGTTACCTGATTGTAGCCTCTACAGTCGAAGCTAGACGAAGAGGTGCAGTAAGACCAGCTGAAGATTTTGTAAAGCTTGGGTGCGTTTTTGGGTGCTTGGGAAACGATCACTTTAACTATCCACTATGTAAGCGGAAAAGACAGAGAGGATTATCTGGCTGGATTATCTAGCGCCATAATCATTACTCCAACAGTTTGACCCTTGTTGGGATACGTGCTCCAACATTTAGCAGATGACCCCAGGGTCATGGGAATGGACTCAACCAGACTCTCTGGTGCCAATCTCATCTTGCCACAGGGGTAATGGTTAATGCAGATGCCTGGGAATCTACCAAAAAACTGCTGTCCGCAAACCTTTGGCCAGCGAGACTCATGCCGGACAACTCCACAATGGCATACAATGGACTCTGACATAACTGCACCCGTACAATTCCAATACATTACAGTTTAGGTAAATATTTTTAAAGACTTAATTTCCTGAGTAAAACACTAATCTCACTCACAATGTCACAGAATAATGTGTATTTTGCTATACTGAAGGTTAAGAGTGGAATAATAGCCTTAATGCAGATTATTCTTGTAATTCGGTATTGTGTCGGACGTTTCATGACCAACTCTAAACTTTAAGGGAAAAATATGCTTCAGTTTTCCTTGTGGTCATGTCACCTCCCAAAGCCCCTCCGGAATTCTTGGCTCAAATGACCCAAAACGACCTATGACCCCACCATAGGACGCAGTCTAGAGATTAGGCATAAAAGAGGGGGAAACAGAGAAGTCGAGGAAGCTTGTATTCATCCTTCCCTCATATACGTTGTGTATATGTGTAGTTTGGGCTGCCCCAGGTATGAATTGACTTCTTTTCTGTAACGATGTAATTAGGTCTTGTGATTTAAGCTTGTGCCTGCCTGGTGAAATAAATTGATATTCGCATCTGTTGTGTGTTTCTGACTTTAAACAAACATATACTTTCCGTTTTCGGACTCCTGGCTCTCAATCAAGCAACGTAGTCCGTAATTGCGTGCCTGATCAACGCGCTTGGCATCTGCGTTATAAGGTGGATTTTCCATGCTGTGTATGGTGCTATTAATATTGGCTTTGAGCAAGATTCCGTTTCTATTTTTAGGAGGAAATCTTAAAAGACGCAAGGCCTCTGAATGATGTATTTCCGTTATGCCTTTGTAGTTGCTCGCTGTGGGCCCCGGTAATCCCTAGTCATAAAGTATTCCTATGTCAAATTACTGCGCTTAATAGGCCGCCAGCTTCTGAGTTCTTTCGCCGGATTGGGTTGTTCAGATGGTTTTGGTCCGGCGGAGTACGGTATAGACCTGTTATGAGTCCGATGCACAACGGAGCTCCAAATTGGGTAATAAATTGACTAATTGAAATCCGATCATATTTATGCTAACGCATGATAACCGCAAAAGATTGCAACTACAAATTTGTATCTTAAATTTGATATGGAGTCAGATATATTGTAACCACTAAGATATTAAGGCTGCAGCATCCACTCGGCACGTCTCAGGCCATTTAAAAGCAAAACGTGAAAGACGTCATCACGTGAGGCCTAGGGCAGGGTTCTGGTGCTGACGCTGTAGCCAGACCCCATTATTATAATGGAGACTGCGAGGACCATCTTTTAGCTGGCTGTTAAGGCAAACACACTGAGACCTTCCGCGTCAGCTAGGACCCTCCTTGGCCTAGTTGCCCGGTGTTTACAACGACCAGCCTGATTCATCTCCAATGTCTGGGCAAGCTCTCTGATACTATCAGTGAAAGCAACAGGGAAGCGCACAGGCGCACGTGTCCGGTATAACAAACGCTGCATTGCCATCGATTGAATATTAAATTCATTCCCGTAAAAGTGATCGATTCGCTAGCTCCACATAAGCAATGGTTTACGCAGACGGAACTTACGGTCTGTAAAACTTGTATTATGTTCATGACATCACCGGAGCTCTGTCTAGCTCTCGCACACTATCCATAATATGCCCATTTTCCGCCAGGAAAAGCTGGTCATTCCGAAGCAATAAGTAAACCATTACCTCCAAAAAGGCAGTTTAGCTTGGAGCTTTCGCCCCTCCGTCATATACCAGCACGGAAGCTGTTAATTTCTCCATGCTAACAACACACCACAGCTATGCACACAAACCAGCAGTTCCTAATACACACCGAAGCAGTCCATAAGCTGTTGGTCCACTTTTAGCTGCTCCTCACTGTCCATGTTTCCCTCTAAAATCAGACCCACCGGATTTCTATGGTCTCCGGTCTACACTTGGGCATGTCGACCCGTTCTACAAATGTGTCTATATGGGGTGGATTCTGGTTTCCCCTGCATCCAAGCTACGGAGTACTAAAACTGCCATACTCACCAACTGTTGCCGTAGCAAACTGTAGCCGATAGTAAATTTGTGTTTGAGCTGTCAGACTTTCGCACTGCATCCTCCACTTTCGCCGTTGCGTTTATTAGAACATGTTAATTTCATTTTATCTATACATGTGTACTATGTTAGATTGCAGAATATGCCCGTCGAGTCCTTCGGTTGAGGCGTAAGTTTCACTTTCGAGCCGGACCAGGAAAACTGCCTTTCTGCTGCCTCGTCCCACCATAGATCCACCCTCCACAGAATTAGCCAGTCAGAAGAAAGTGGGCACACGGGGAGTGAGGGCCATTACGGAAGAGCCACCCCAATGAGGCGTTTCAGGCAGAGACTACTATCGACTAAAAATGGGGTTTTTTGAGGATGGCACGAGCAAAATAAGTACCCTTTTTTTACTTTGTGCGATCAGGAGTACTCTAGGGGGGTCAAAGACCAAAATATAAACTGTCAAAAATAGCAAATTAGGTCCCCTTTAAAACAAATTTTAGTCGACCAACAGTTAGCAGTTTTATCTGATCATTTGATTGGTCAAAATTTTCAAACTCTATTTGGAGCCTCCTCAATACGCTACCCTCACAGATTCTGTGATGAGACTTGAGAAGTCGAGGTATGACTACATATGTCCTACAATAAAATTGGGATAGCAATTGGTATAGCCATTTTTTTAAAGCTATGAAGACTATTTAAATCCTGAAAATATGTATTGAAAGTGCAGTGGTTTTTTTTTGCTCTTACTTTTTAAAATAGGATTAGGGATCAGCTGATGAAAACCATCTAATTTGATTTGTTAAACCCTTAAAACTCCGGGAAAATTTGCCTAAAATGCCTATGAAAAGCGTACCCAAAGTAAATTGAACGCTGTTCTTGAACCGTTTGGACTATATGGATGGTTATGGTCTCATTTGAAAGGAAACACTCTGAAATTTTTCCCCCAGCTAAAAGAAATACTCTTAAGTGCTACTGTCATTGAGTAATCCAAGCTGGAACACATTGAAGTAGAAGGTTTTTACTCTCGCCAAAATTTTTTTTTGCAAACAGGTGCCTGTAGATGAGAGCAGCTGGGACTTATTAGCTGAAAAACACAATGGGACCACAGCATGAAGTCTTACTTAGTTCCAGTTCAAATTTGATAACAATCCTACAGAAAATGAGCATTTTACACATGTTTTTCTAAGGCCATGTCTAGGCGTTTCCAAAAATGGCCATTTGGAGACCCCAAAAGGACCCTTGGATAACCATGGTCACATACCTAGGATAAAAGGGCATAACTCTTGAACGCTTCAACCTACAGTCATAATGTTGGGCTCTAATGAAAGGTGACACTTAGAGGAATCCAATCCCATATCCAGATTCACTATCAATATTGCTGAAAAAAAGTTACTGATGCATAAGCTCAAATTTGTGCACATAAGAGTCAAAACGAGTGCCTTTATGTAAAAAAAAATGCTTTTTTATATGAAAGGTAAACAAACAAATAACCTTTCCATAGCAAACTATTTACAATATATGATAAATAAAAAAATTAAAAGGTTACTGAGGCATAAACTCAAAAATGTGCATATAAACCGGAGATTCTGACTTTGTGCTTTTACATATATCCAAAGCAAAGGAGAGATTCCTTTGTCTTCGTTCTTGCCTGTAACGAAGACCCTATGTGGCACATAGTAAAATAGATCCTATTTACTTACTTTGTCTCACTCTGATTTCTTACAGGGATGAAAATTTAAATTCCCACAACAACCAACGCCGGCGAAAAAATAACTTCCTTCCACCTTCGGTAACGGAGGTAATAATGCGTAATATGGTCATAATATAATCATCATAATATCAGCATCATATTATAATATCCTTTTCCCGTAATTATTTACACAGAATTACTCCGGTGAAAACATGACGGTGAACTCCAGTGAAAACATGACGTCCTTTCACCTTCCGTGACAGATGCGAATAATACGTAATGTAATTTTATAATAATAATAATAATAATAATAAATATAAATGTAATGTTATTATATAATGAAATATAAGTTATAATATGATGCGTACTTGTCAAGAGTAATGTCATCTCCCCCGAGAAACATTTCCTCTGCTACGGAGCCATCAGGGTTTTGGTCGGATATTTCTTCCCCTGAGCTATCACTTGCACGCCGAGTGCACAGCTCTGCAGCTTCTGAACTGAAAATGATTTTTTTCGCAACCTTTTGGCTATTTTTTCTTTCAAACTCCGTAAACAACCATCAAACATTCGCTGGAAATCTCTCTCTGCCTCGCTCTGCTTAGCGGAACGCACAGCACGCATTACGCACAGCTGAGCCATATTCTGTCCATTCTGTTACGCGAGCGATAGGCAGCGCCAGCCTTTTCGCCACCCCAACAACCTATATATCGGAGTTTCCAGAATTTCGATGGTGTCATAATGCAACAATCGTCGTCTTGATTGGTTGCTGGTTGCTCGGGCTACACGCAAAAAAAGGAGGCATGAGCTTCGTTTCAACACAGGCACTCGTTGGCTATAGCAGGCGGTAGACAGGGCAGGGAAGCTCGTAACTGGTCGAGTGAGGTGTCAATCGAAAGGTTAGAGTGCAGACTCCATTTTGGCGCAAATGGCTGTGTACTGTCTAAATCTGTTCCGAAGCAACGACCACTAATGCAGCGAACTTTGTGGATAACCACTGATTCATTTCAAACGATGCAGCAGCTGTTCATGGATATTTACCGGTATAATAGTGTGTTTTGGACTAAAAACTTTACTTGGTTGGATTTACTGGAACTTCGTGGATGTAACAAGACCATTTTTGAGGGAATATGTCGGACTGGAAGAGTACTAGGGGGCTTCATCGGTGAGTCACATCAGTTTTGTAACTGTTCGTTTGTTTGTTTGTGGTCTGACATGGGCGTTGATTAAAGCTGCTGGGATGATTATACTTTGAAATGGTTGGCATCATTCGAATCTCAAGAATCTTAGCTTTCTGACGATATGTGGCATGAGTATCTCAGTTGCATACAAGCTGTGTAAATGACGTAGTATGTTTTCAACTTCCCCGACGGCCCGATTGCGGGCCGTCGGAGTGGTAACGGGTTAAAGTGGCAGGAGGGGAGGGTCTCTAAATTAAGCATGTGTTTAATTTACTGCATATCTTTGTTTAATGTTTTTAGGTCACATGAGACGAAGTCTCAAAGTGACCTATTCTAATCGTCTTTTGTCCATCGTCGTCCGTCGTGTGTCCGTAAACAAATTACATTTTCGACTTCTCAGAAACTGCTGATTTGATTTCAATAAAATTTTGCAGGACCTTTCCCTGGTCAAATATGCACCAAAATTGTGAATTATACGGTGCCCTCCCCCTGGGGCTCTGAGGGGGCTAAAACAGGTCGATACATTTTCGACTTCTTCTCAGAAACTGCGGATCCAATTTCAATACAGTTTTGAAGGAACCTTCCTTAGTCAAATATTCACCAAAATAGTAAGTAATATGGTGCTCGCCCCCAGGTGTCCTGAGGGGCGGGACTAAAAGTGGTCAAATTGGCTGAAATTTTAAAAATCTTCTTCTCCAGACCCAGATATGCTGGAAAACAATACTCTTCATTGATGGAAGGCTCTTGAGGTGTTTTAACAAAATTGTGAACTTCATGACCCTGGAGAGGGGTGAAATTTACTTCAAAATTTACTTCAAATTCAATGGAAAATTATACTTTTGAGTATATTTTGTTCATTTTATACTGGAAATCATTCAAACTTTATTGGCATTATAAACACGAGATGACAGTATGATACTATGACATGACCCTGTCTCTTCCCCAGGGGCTGAGGGGTTGGGCCCAAATGGGGTCATATTGCCAAAAATTTCAACAATCTTCTTCTCCGGACCGAGATAGGCTGGAAACTAATACTCTTCATAGATGGAAGGGTCTAGAGATGCTTTATCAAAATTGTTCATTTCATGGCACCCAGACACTTTGTTCGTCCCTGGGGAGGGGGTGAGGTTTACTATACTTTATATCGGAAAATTGTACTTTTGGGTATATTTGGTTCATTGACATCAATAACATCATTTTTCATGCAACTCAGGTGACCGTTAAGCCCCACGGGCCCCTTGTTTATTATTATACTGAGTACAAATGAAAATGCACCACTTGAAAAAAGTTAATATCTAAGTTCAAATGACTTCAATATAATTTTTATGCAACAACAACACAACAGTGACGTCACCCGACATGCCAGGTGCAAGAAATGTGAGAATTTCAAGTTAACTGTAACGCTAGGCAATTTTTTGCAAAAACGCAATATCTTGCGCGCTCACCACTGGAAAAATGAATTTCACTCTGAATTTGTGCACACATTGCCTTTTAAAGCATGTGAATCCAAATAAAATTTCACTTCTTCACTGACACTTGTGAAACGTCGACAATATGCCGCGACTTACAGCCCCTGAACGGGAACGTACCATAGGCATGCTTCAAATTGGCGCCAGCACCAGGGAAATTACCAGACGACTACACTGCGCACACACAACGATCGCAAGACTCCATCAAAGGTTTCTGCAAACGGAGAGCACTCAGGACCGTCATCCGAGACCGAACACTACCAGCGACAAGAACGGCTGCTCAAGTCCAAGGACGACGTGGATTCATTCACCCCAACACCGTACGGAACCGTCTGCGAGCTGCAGGCCTGCGTGCACGACGTCCTTATTTCGGCCCCATATTGTCGGATCGTCACCAAAACCAGCGTCTACAGTGGGAAAACAGGCACCAGAATTGGCGACTACGACAATGGCACGGTGTCATCTTTTCTGACGAGTCACGATTTCACTTAAGGAACGCAGATGGCCGTATACGTGTTTGGCAGAGACGTGGTGAACGTTATAACGCCGATTGTGTCGTTCAAACGGACCGTTGGGGTGGTGGCAGCGTTATGGTGTGGGGTGGAATAAGCTACCGTCACAGAACCCCTCTCCATATCTGCAGAGGAAGGGTGAACGGCGTCTACTACCGGGACCAGGTGCTGCAGAAGCACGTTGTGCCGTTCTTCAACCAACGCCACGATGTCCACACGTTCCAACAGGACAACGCTAGGGCACACACTGCAAGGGTGTCCATGCGGTACCTTGCACAGCAGAACATCAACGTGCTTCAGTGGCCAGCTCTGTCACCCGACCTCTCCCCTATCGAGCACTTATGGGATGAAATTGGACGACGTCTTCCAGTCGACGCCAGATGGACAACATCCGAGAACTTGAGGTTGCCCTTGTTCAGGAGTGGACTGCTGTCCCTCGGAACACTATCCAGAGACTGATCAACTCCATGGGACGACGATGCACCGCATGTGCCAATGCAAATGGCGGTCACACCCGTTATTGACTTTCCTGTTTGACCCCTACACCAGTTAAACCTTTCTCGCGCATTAACATTATCGTGAATGAAATTGAATGATGTTTACATGTCTTCTTAAATCATTCATTATCTCAAATGCATCATACGTATATACTTCACAAATCAATCCGTGGAGCTATTCCAGATTTCGTGAGTGGTGCGTTTTCATATGGACTGAGTATATTCTCATCCTAGTCAGGGGCCGTGGTTGCACTTGTCTTTTCAATTTTAAAAGGACGCATTAACTGTCAAGTCTGTATACTCTGAGGTCAATCTGAGATCCAGTCATCCAGACCACAAGCTGATGTAGACTGGCTTGCATTGAGTCTGGATCTCAGTGAGGTATGGACAGCATGTGCATATAATTGTGGAAATTTACCAAACGTAGATCTCGTGTCATCTTCCTGCAACATGGGAATTCTTTTCCTGAGCACGTAAAGCAAAGGGAAGAGATTCTAAGATGCTGAGACTTTCTGTCTAATAGCACTGTGGACCAATACCACTGCAGGCTTTGCTTGACTGCAGTTACAGAGATAAAGCAATATTTGAGAAAATCAGCAATTTTCCAGCACTGATGAAAACAACAGCCACCTTAATCACTCATCTCCACTGCTCTCCCCTCAATAAAGCACGTTCTGGGCCAGCCCTGCTACCATTACGAAATAAACAAAATATTTAGAAAAGAAGAAGGCTCTTCCTTGTCCTGTGTGCCATACTGGGTACACTTTTTGCATAGAAATATCTCCTAGAGGGAATATATCCAATCATTATCAAATCAGGCAGGTCACAGGGAAGTGTCGAGTATGGAAACACGCAGGCGTACACAACAGCTGAATTCAGATCTGGTGCACCTGATCACAAAAATGGCTTTAAAAAGTCTATGGTAACCACCTCCAGAGTTTCATTAGTGTTTGGACTGTGATACAAATTTCTTTTTCATCATTTTGGCCCAGTTCGCCACTACAGTGGATTTGAAATTAATCAGTCAGGATGTGCTTGAAGGGCACCGTACAGGCCAGCAGATACTGCCTAATTCCCTCAAGACGTCTCGTGTATCTATCTTGGATTATTCGCGATAATATCGCGTGTTGCAATCAACCTCGTACTCTGGCGAGACAAGCTTTGCAGTAGGCGGGCCGCTGAACCTACACACGTATGCCTACAGTCTGCCAAATGCACGACGTAATGTGGACTGAATTAGGTCTATGCATAGTTATAACTGAGAATTACTTTTTATGTGCGGATTTAATAGATATAATATGTTGTTGCGTTGCTGCGTTGTTTTTGGTAATCGCTAATCACAAATCCGTGAAAATCGAGGGTGGGCTGAAGAAGAGTATACGATATACAGCAGTGGTTGAAGAATCACAGTAAACATGTACTGCTGGTCTGAATAAAACAATGTGCTACATACATGTAGAATGCAATTTTGAATTTATTTCAGCCTGTTTACTGTTTCGTCATTCCATCGGGTCATGTGTTAGAGGGAGATAACTCAAATTATTTTTGCCGTTTAATAGCCTTCTGTTTCACGATTTTGGTTTATTCTTAAACATTTATATACTCAGCAACAAAAGTTTCTGTGACACCATTTATGTGTATGTTATAAATGACACGCAAAGATCTCAATGCAATCAATATGTTTATTTAACAGGAGAAACACTGACTTTTCAGTGCCAACGTCACTCAAAACGAAAAATGTCATTTTCATGCATCATGAAGCACTTGTCTGACGTCTAACCAATTGTGACCTTCACACTTCAATACCGGGTGTGACTTCCTCGTGCCATGATGCAAGCCACGCATCTCCGGCGCATGGACCGAATCAGATGTGCCAGAAATTGCTGTGGGATGTCATTCCAAATCTGACGTAGACGTTGTCGCAATTCCTGGAGTGTAGCTGGCGGGTTATCCAACCGCCGCAAACGTCGATCCATCTCGTCCCAAAGATGCTCGATTGGGGACATGTCTGGGGATCTGGCTGGCCATGGCAGGACATTGACATGTTGTTGCATCAGATACTGCTGTACAATCCTTGCAACGTGTGGTCTGGCGTTATCATGTTGCAGCGTTATTCCGGGACCATGTTGCATCAAAAACGGTACCACCAATGGCCGTAGCACTTCATCGCGATATCTTTGACCTGTCAGATTTCCATCAATCACAAGCAAATCTGTTCTGTTTCTAGCCGTGATCCCTCCCCAAATCATGACACTACCACCTCCAAAACGATCAAATTCCTGAACACAGTTGTTGGCATAACGTTCTCCACGTCGACGGTATACACGTAAACGACCATCACATCGGTTAAGCATGAATCTTGATTCATCAGTGAAGAGTACAAGATCCCACTGACATTGGATCCACCGTCGATGTTGTTGTTGTGCCCACTGTAGACGCAGTCGTCGGTGTTGTACTGTGAGTATTGGACGTCTTGCTGGCCGACGTGGGACAATGCCAAAATGACGGAGACGGCGACGGATTGTCTGTGCAGACAGTCGCCTCAAACCAGGTATCGTTCTTGCAGTTATGGTTGCAGGTTGGAATCGATTTCGGAGATGGGTTGTTCGAATCCAGTTGTCCTGTCTGGGAGTGGTTACTCGTGGACGGCTGCTGCGAGGACGGTCTCTGACATGTCTTGTCTGCTGATGTCGCTGCCATAAGTTCCAAATGGTGTTTCGGTGGACATTCAGGCGATGAGCAACTTCCCTCTGCGAGGTTCCGGATTCAATCATCCCAATGGCCCTCCACCGATCATTTTCAGACAGTCTTGGCATTTAGAGGGTAGAGTTCCTGATCCGAAATGGCTGTGTTTTCGATAAGTGATGCTTCCGTCGTTCATCAGGCACAATGTGAACATTCCAAAAATTCTCCTCTTTTATTGCCATCCACAAGCATGATTTACGCACATTTTCACGTGCAAAGTCATTTTCTCGCATTTTCATGATTTCCATTTCAATGTTGTGTTTACGTGTACTGTTTCAGTCTGATATCACCATGTATGACAATTTCATAATTGCGTTATGAAAAATAATTAACAATATTGGTGTCACAGAAACTTTTGTTGCTGAGTATACTATAAATTCCCCGTAGAATGTTTTCTGTGCATGTCTCATTGTGTCATAGCCTAAATAAAGCAACAAATCTATTTCACATGTCAAATTATATTTAAAGTGACACCTTGTTGCAGTATCCTGAAAACAACAGAGCTCACATTCCATGTCTTTTTATCTTCATTTGTAATTGGTTAAGTGTCCAGTAATTAGTTTGATATTTGTTTGCCGTATAGATTTCGCCTCTCTATGTACAGTTTGATACATTTTGTACAAATGGATATCCCTTATTCTGCGATCAGACAGTCTCTTACGTGCGATGACATTTCTTCATTTTCACAGAGAGATTATACGCGCTCCTAAATAAGGGGAAATACAACGTATCTTCTCTACTGACATCCTGCTTACTGAATGATAATTTTGCTCATTACATAGGACTGATGAACGGGCCTCAAGCTGTGGATTAAAAAAACAACTCCTTTTCCATTTTTACATCTGGAACTTAAGGTTATTGTATTGTCTAAGCCGTGGCTTCTTCCACAGGAGGCATGAAACACTTGAGTGCAAAGGGACATCTACTCATTAACCCCTTTGTGCAGAAGCCAAATTTGGCTATTTATGGGTTACCCACTTTAATGCTGTATAATTCAAGATTTAAGCTTCACAAAGAGGAAAAATGTGGCTCAATTCAGGAAAGACACTTACAGCATTTAGAATTACATTGTATTTCAGTTTATTTTCATGATTTTGGTAGAGAAAATGAGCAGCAAACATAAAAAATCTTCATGAGAATTCACCATTGAAATTGCAAAAAAAATAATTCTGACGATTGAAAAACTGCTGGGGCTTAAAACTATACATTTATGGGATCATAAACTCCTTGAGCACAAGGAGAATTCATCTTCAACATTACATTCTAGATTACCTACATGCTATTAGCCAAATTATACAGCTACCCAAGTGTCTCCCCAAAGTCTCAAAATGATTTGCTGTCAAATCATTAAAAAAATCATGTATTTAACACAATTAAAGCTTTAAGGCATGAAATTTAATATGAACGAATGATTTTCTGGTTGAGTTTAGTATGAATTTATCAATATCAGTGCAGTTGAATATCAGTGGTCACCAGAAACCTCTCCAAATATGAACGTGCCTTTTCTCCATAATAAAGTTTAGAGTTTTGGCCATTTCTCTTCAAAGCCAGCACAAACACGCATTAAATAAACTGCTAATTAAACGGTCAGAACATTCACCCTGTAATGAAAGCTACCAGTCCCCTCTTCAAAGCTCACGAACCCATTTCAACACTTATAAGGAGCAAGTACACCTCACGAACACAGTAATATCTGAATTCTGAAATATACCTTATTTTAACTGAACAGACACTCCACTTTCAGGGAATATCAAATCCATTGCGTCTCCCGATTCAAAAGAAACGTGCAATGAACGTACCGGGGGTCCACACCAAAATGCACGGGCAGTTCGCGTTTTAAACAGGAAAAAAACCTCGACATTCGACTTTGTTGAGTACATATACATTCCGAAACAGAAAAAAAAAAAACAAACAAAAATAGCAGCCTGACCTTTTTCGTGAATCCCTCCTCCAGAGACATTGACTGTATAAAATAGAGACCGATGTACCCAGTAGCAAGAACCCTCCGGTCCTGTTTCATTCGAAATAATTCCAATTGAGCATATCGTTCTCATTTAAATCCTGTAATGTAACTGAACACTTCAAGGCCAGTTTTGCGAACCGATTTTCTATAAATCCCGTCTATATTAGCCGCGTAATGTGCATAACTTAGACAGGATACAACCGAGCCTGCTGATACGCATTGGTTTGTATGCTCTGTGTTTCACTTACTCGAAAATGTTTAAACACTCGGGAAATGGATAAGAAACGAGCCAATCAATACATTGTTATCAGGGAAACTTCACGAGGCCATGAAGTGTAACTCTACAATTACGCAGAAGAGCTTGAGTGTATGGTTGAGTGATTGGCTATCAACGCCAGTACTCGGGTGGATATAAGGAAGCGCTGGATTTGGCAATGAAGGAATCTACGCGTAAATCCACGGTAGGGAACTACAATTTTTTTTTGTATGGGACAACTGTAATAGGCAATAGAATGTGAGAGAATCAATACTGTTATGGCCCCAATTTGTTATTACATTTATAACACAACAGCAACAGCAAGGGATGACAAGCACAGTTTTAACAACTAAAACACATTTAATTTTTAAACAAAGACAAAGACTAATAACAACCTACAACTAAAGACCAAGATTGATAAATCAGAAAAAACAGAAATAATTACAGTCCCTTTTTGGTGGGGTGGCTTGGTGATGTCCTGGATGAAGAAAATGCTCAAACACAGGCAAAGAAATCCACAAAAGAAACGTCACAGGTCTTGAACAGAATGGCAGGTCTGGTCATCTTCTTGCAATTTCTCCTACTACTTTACTGTCTCAATTCTTTTCCTTATATACTCTTTTGCAGACCCCACCCACATTTAGACCTTTTTTTTTTTATTTTCTGAGACTTGCCCCAGACATGTCCAGGACATGTCTAAACATGACTCCAGTCTGAGCTTAACAAAAAAAAAGGTAAATACTGCCATCTAGTGGCCTATATTCACATTACACCTCCATTCCAAAAGGGAAAAATTTTGACTCTTAAATGCAAAATTTTTCTTTTCAATACAAAATGGTTAAGTGAACACTTGTCTATATATACATATCATACAATATTCAATCACATGATATATATATACACATTCAAACACGGGATAAGCAATCAGCAATTACATTGTCTGTACCCTTCACATGCTTAATTTCCAAGTCAAACTCCTGTAAAATCAAACTCCAATTCAACAATCTCCGATTCTTGTTTTTCATCTTACTCAAAAACATTAACGGATTGTGGTCAGTGTACACAATCATTGGCTTTTGTCCTGTACAAACATAAACCTCAAAGTGTTGTAAAGAAAGGACCAGAGCCAACAGTTCCTTCTCTATTGTGGAATAGTTCCTTTGGTGGCGATTGAACTTCCTGGAGAAGTATGCCACGGGATGCTCAATGTCATCAGAGTCTCTTCTCTGTAGGAGCACAGATCCACAAGCTTGGTCGCTAGCATCGACCGCGATGGAGAACGGTTTGTTGAAGTCAGGAGATTTGAGCACGGGGAAGTGACACAGCAGAGACTTCAGGTGATCGAAGGCTCTCTGGCATGCATCATCCCAGGTGAACTTTACGCCTTTCTTCAGTTGGTTAGTTAGACTGAGAGCAATCTCAGCAAAGTTCTTGCAGAACTTGCGGTGGTACCCGATCATTCCAAGGAAGCGGCGCAAAGCTTTTTTGTTGTGGGGGACTGGAAAGTCCATGATGGCTTGGACTTCAGCATTTATGGGTGCCACCTTACCCTGGCCTATGACGTAGCCAAGATAGGTGACAGTAGCACAACCAAAGTCACTCTTGTTCAGGCTAACAGTCAGGTTAGCCTGGGTCAGGCGCTGGAACAACGTCTCTACATCTTTTAGATGTTCTTCCCAGGAGTCACTCCATGTGATCAGGTCATCGATGTATGCACCCGTGTGTGGCAATCCGGCGATTGTAGACTGTATCATCCTTTGGAACGTGGCTGGGGCATTTTTCATGCCAAAGGGTAGGACTTCATACTGGTACAATCCAGATGGTGTGGCAAAAGCAGAGATGCTCTTGGCCCTCTCAGTTAAAGGCACACACCAATAACCCTTCAATAAATCAATCTTGGTCAGAAACTTTGCTTGCCCTACACTATCAATACAATCATCAATCCTAGGTATTGGAAACACATCAGTTCTAGTTACAGCATTGACTTTGCGATAATCTGTACAGAATCTAGTACTTCCATCAGGTTTTGGAACTAGCACACAGGGTGAACTCCAATCGGAGTTGGAGGGTCTGATAATATCATGCTTTAACATGTACTCAACCTCTTTCTCAGCAATCTTTCTCTTTTCAGGATTCATCCGGTATGGATGCTGTTTTATTGGTTTGGCATCACCAACATCTACATCATGAGAGGCTATAGTAACTCTCTTTGGAACATCAGGAAACAAATCCTCATATTTCTTGATCAACCTTTCAAACTGATCTCTCTGTGAGGGTTCTAAGTGCTGGAGTTTTACATCAAGATTTTGCAACACTTCAGTGTTTGACAATTTACATGAAAGAACTTCAGCTTTAATTCTTGGTTCATCATCTTGAAACTCCCCCTCATCTTCACACGTTTCGACCATTGGAGAATCTGAAGTGACAGCTGCAACCCTAGCATTTCTGTCATGATAAGGCTTCAGCATGTTAATGTGACACAGTTGTTTTGGTTTTCTCCTATCTGGAGTCTTCACAATGTAATTGAGATCATTGAGTTTTGTCAGAATTTCATAAGGACCATGAAATCTAGCCTGCAATGGATTGGACTGCAAGGGAAACAACACAAGGACCTTGTCTCCTGGTTTAAACTCACGGCTTCTAGCCTTATGATCATACCAAGTTTTCATTTTTCCCTGACTTGATTTCAAGTTCTCTTTGGCAAGGTCACAAGCTGCACGCAATCTTTCTTTGAACTTGCTAACATAGTCTAACAGACTGATTTGCGGCTCTTCCTCTTGCCATCGTTCACTCAATAATAGCAAAGGTCCTCTCACTTCATGACCAAACACTAGCTCAAATGGACTGAATCCAGTAGACTCCTGCACTGCTTCTCTAGCTGCAAACAACAGCAAATGAACCCCTTCATCCCAGTCTTTCTCATGGTCATAACAATAAGTCCTCATCATTGTCTTGAGAGTGGAATGAAACCGCTCTAAGGCACCCTGACTTTCTGGATGATAGGCACTAGAAAGAATCTGTTTTGCACCTAGTTCATACACAACCTGCTGAAACAATCCTGAAGTGAAATTGCTACCTTGGTCTGACTGAATTTCCCTGGGAAGACCAAACAACGTGAAGAACTTTATCAAAGCCTTCGAGATTGCAGTTGCCTTGATGTTACGTAGAGGTATGGCTTCGGGGAATCTGGTAGATGCACACATGATTGTCAACAAGTACTGATTTCCAGATCTAGTCTTGGGTAATGGACCAACGCAATCAACAATGACCCTAGAGAATGGCTCCCCAAATGCTGGGATAGGCTGCAATGGAGCTACAGGTGGGTCTAACTGGTGTTTTCCAACTACCTGACAAGTGTGACAGGTTTTGCAAAAGTTGGAAACGTCTTTCGAAAGCCCAGGCCAAAAGAAGTGTTTCATGATCTTATCAACAGTCTTGTTAACACCAAGATGACCTCCTAAAGGTAAACTATGAGCCATTGTTAAGATCTCATTCCTATAGACCTTCGGAACAACAATTTGCCTGACCACTGCCCAATCTGCATTGGCAGGGATATCAGGAGGGCGCCACTTCCGCATCAACACACCATCCTTGAGATAATACCCAACTGGAACTGCATCTATTTCTTTTTCAGGAAGGGCTCTCCTCTTTAGTACACCAATTTCAGGATCATTAGTTTGCTCCTCAATCAACCGCTTTCTGGACAGAGACAAGTCTCCAGACACATCAGAATCACCAGACCCATCCGGCTGGCTGAATAGAGAACTGATAAAAGTATCTGATAAGTCCTCAAACGGAGAAACCATAGTAGGCCAATCAGAGTCATGAGGCGAACCACCTGAGTCCTGACTATTCAATGTACTGGACGGCACCACAACATCATCTTCTTTAGCCTTCTTGGCCATAGCACGAGTCACTGCGCAAGAAGGATACAGAGATGGGTCCTCATCCCCATTTTCAGTGCTCGGCTGTGAAGTAAGATGTACAGGGGGAACTACTTTGCCCCCAGCCAGGTCATTGCCTAGCAACAGAGAAACACCCTTTATAGGTAGACTTGACATAAGTCCCACCTTTACCTGTCCTGTAACTAAATCTGACTTCAAGAATATAGAGCGCAGGGGTACAGATACAGTCCTCCCTTCAATACCTTGTACAAGTATGAAATCCCCTGAAGCGGTCTCATCACGTAACTCCAAGGAGTCCATCAACAAAAGTGACTGAGAAGCTCCGGTATCCCTTAGGATATATATGGGGACAGGAGTAGTATGCTCATTCAGAGCCACAAATCCCTCTGACACAAATGGAAGAAATTCCTCCCTCACAAAGTCAGCTGTATTAGGCTTTTTAGCCCCACAAGAAGCAGGCAATTTAGCAGATTGGTTATCTACTACAGGGGTTTCTAACCTTGTTTTCACAAAGGCATTTGGTTTGGTATCCTTTTCTTTTTCTTTCTTAGCTTTAAGGAACCAACAGTTAGTTGTAACATGACCAGATTTCTTGCAATAACTGCAAACTAGACCACTTTTGTCACTGTCAGCTTTCACACTTTGATCAGACCTGTTACTGGATTTCTGAGCACCATCACCAGATTTGTCTTTGTCTTTGGGTGAGGAATCTTGGGTATCACCGTAACCCTTTTTCTGAAATTGGGACCATTTATTGTTACTGCTAGACTGAAATTTGGACTTATGAGTGAGAACATATTCATCTGCAAATTTGGCAGCTGATTGCAAGTTCAGTGCTTGCTTCTCATTAAGGTAGGTCTTAAGATCATCCTTAACACAGTTCTTGAATTCTTCAACTAACACCATCTCTTTTAGTGAGTTGAAATCATCCTTGACCTCCATAGAAGTACACCAGCGCTCAAAGCAAACCTGCTTCTCATTAGCAAATTCAACATAAGTCTGATTTTCAGATTTCTTCAGACCTCTGAATTTCTGTCGGTAAGCCTCTGGAACCAACTCATAAGCTCTCAAAATAACCTTTTTGACAACCTCATAATCAGAGGAATCATCTGCAGACAAAGCCGAATAGGCTTGTTGAGCTTTACCCTTGAGGACAGTTTGCAACATCAGAGGCCAGTGTTCCTTTGGCCACTGGCAACTCTTTGCTACCTTTTCAAAACACTGGAAATAGTTGTCAACATCCTTTTCTGAAAATGGAGGCACCAGTTTTACCTCCTGACTGGCACAAAATTTATTTTTAGTTTCAATTTTAATTTTTAGTTTCTCCATTTGGAGTCTTTCCTCTCTATCCAACTTCTCTAATTCAAAATCTCTCTGTCTCTGTCTCTCTCTTTCTGCTCTTTCCTCTTTCTCTCTCTCAAATTTTCTTTGTTTTTCTTCTCTTGCTAATTTTTCTAACTCAAACTGCCTTTGTTTTTCTCTTTCCTCCCTTTCAATCTCTAGCATTTTTAATTTAAGTTCCATTTCTATATTTGGATTTTCCACTGGAAACTGTTCCAGATCTCCTGGTGCAAACACATTTTCATCAATGTAATATTCAACTATCTCTCTAGCCAGTCTTGCTTTTCGCATGGCTGGTTTTACCTCTGTCAGCTCCAACTGTCTGCAAATTTCTCGCAGTTCTGTCTTTTTAAAAGACTTCAAAACCCCTACGGTTGGTGATGCCAAGAAATCATCCATTGCTGTTGTCAATATATATCTAGGAAAATTCACAAAAACAATTTCACAATTTGGAATGTTAGATTTTCAATAAATTACTCACACAATGGTCTATCCCGGACCTTGAGCCCCCAATTTGTTAAGCTCAGACTGGAGTCATGTTTAGACATGTCCTGGACATGTCTGGGGCAAGTCTCAGAAAATTAAAAAAAAGAGGTCTAAATGTGGGTGGGGTCTGCAAAAGAGTATATAAGGAAAAGAATTGAGACAGTAAAGTAGTAGGAGAAATTGCAAGAAGATGACCAGACCTGCCATTCTGTTCAAGACCTGTGACGTTTCTTTTGTGGATTTCTTTGCCTGTGTTTGAGCATTTTCTTCATCCAGGACATCACCAAGCCACCCCACCAAAAAGGGACTGTAATAATTTCTGTTTTTTCTTATTTATCAATCTTGGTCTTTAGTTGTAGGTTGTTATTAGTCTCTGTCTTTGTTAAAACTGTGTTTGTCATCCCTTGCTGTTGCTGTTGTGTTATAAATGTAAGAACAAATTGGGGCCATAACAATTGTGATTGGGTTACTTGGATATGTTCATTTGTTGTTTTGCCATGTTTTCGTTTTTTTCCATGTTTTTGGTTCATTCTGGTTCATATTTTGCTTTCATCCACGCATTGCACTTTTTCTCCCCCTGTCTGGTCTCTTGTCTTGTTTCTGCTCACAGGCCCGTTATTGCGTGCCACTCTTTCGGGTGATTTAATGGTTTCTGGATTTCAACCATTCCTTCCAATCTTGTTTACTTCCTTCACCTTGCTTTGCTATTTTACTAACCAGTACTAACAGTTTGTTGTTTTGTTATATCTACTAACCTAGACAAACATTGTATATAATACTAACTTACTAACGAGCACTAGGGATTGTTTAGCTGCATCTTACTAATTGATTAAGAAGCTCTGAGCACTCGCCCTGTTCTAGTCTCTGCCTCTTACCTTTACCTAATCTTCTTATCTGTGTTTCAGTGGATTCTCCACACCTGCACACTCTGTCCTTTCTCTCATTATCTGTGCACGTTAGAACTCCCTAACCGGAGCCCTATATCTGTCAATAAGCTGTCTCGTGATACCTGTCCGCGTTTTGGCTTTTGCCTATTGCATGTGATTAGGTTCTCCCTCATGTTCCCTCCTTTGTAATTAGTCTGACTTCCTGCACCTGTGTTCTGTTTAACATGTGTATATTAGCAGTCCTCTCACAGCATTTCCCTGTCAGAATGTTTCTCTTGACTACCTGTGCTGCTCTCGTCTTCGCCTTGTATTCATAGTGTTTCTCTTCTGACTGGACCGTCCGACTTACGATTTTTGGCTCTATTTTTTGGTACTTCTGTCTACATCTGTTTACGAACCCTTTTTGCACGACTAAGAGTTGTGTTTTTGCTGCCCTGTTAACGGTTCGGATTACGCCCACTGGATTTTGGCTTTTAATTCTCTGACAAACCTGTGCCTGTGTACCGAACCTGTTTTGCCGGACTACTATTGTTTACTGCATTGTTTTTCGATTCGGATTCTGCCCTGTGGATTGTGATTTTTTGGATTGTGGACTCTGTACTGTTGCTTTCGGCCTGCAGGGGCTTTCCCCCTCGCTTAATAAAACCACTTTCATTACAATCCTGGATTCTCGTGACTGTTCCTGAACGCTACCTCACAGAAAAATGACAACAGAAAATTTGCTGGGGCCGTGCAGAAAAGTAACAAATCCATTTTGTTAAAATGACTGGACAAAATCTATTCTGTTTAGATTATTGTTAGAATAACAAATCACATTTTGTTGTATCAGCGAATCTGTTACAAAGGCGTAACAAATTAGTTTTTCTTAAGTGTATTATCAATACATAAGAAAATCAAAAACATATGACGCTGTCCAGGGGCCATATTTTAAATGCGCGTGAGACAGTAAACCTAAAAACTGGATGTTAGACTTTCGGAATCTCGTTCACTAACAATGCTTTTTACCAACACCAGTTTCATGCGAGACTTATCGTGATACACATGTATACTTGTCACCGGCACGAGGCCTATTACTTTTCCTTCGCACGATATAAGTAACTCGTACATTTACGCCGCATCGCGATATTCTTATGTATGTCTCGTGTATTTCTCCCAATAATCTCGCGTAGAAATGACACTGTCTGTTGGCCTGTATGGTACTTCTACATTGTTTGCATTAGGTAGGAATCATACCATTTTTGTACACCGTACCCTCAGTTTTATGAGCTCAAAAGTATTTGCACCGACTAAAAGAATCATAAATTTAATACTGAGTTTCTTCCCTGAAGACGCTCTTCCAGGCCCACACTGCAGCTGCATTCAGTCCCTGCTTGTATTAGGGACATTTTTCCTTTAGTTTTGCATTCAGTGTTTCTTCAGATTCTGCTATTCATGGTAGGTGATTTACTTAGCCATTGAGGAACATTTCACAAAATTGGTGTGTGTTTCGCAGTGTGTAGCAAGTAATTTTCCATCTGCACTGTAAAGCACCATGAAATGAGTTTTGAAACATTTAGCTGAATCTGAGTGGATACTATAGTTCTGTCGAATTCAGAATTCATTTTGATGGTTGTGTCAGTAGTCACATCGTCAACAAGAGCAATCCAAGATTGCAAACCTCCGCCGAGGTTTGTGAATCACTGCAATAAGGAGAGGTCTTTGAGCATACTCTCATTAACGGCAGTGCAGCAGAGGGTATACGCAAGTATACTGAGTATATCCACTTTTTTTTTTTTAACCAATTTCTTCCGTCAATTTACTGCACTATCACCCACCAGCCAAAAAGCCACTGGAACACATGGGAGAGTATACCCACTTTCTCATTTGTGATCTACCTATCTACCTAACAGAGTATACCCACTTCTCCACTACACACTTGTCATAAATGTGTCCAAAAAAATATATTAGAGTGATGAGTCCAGTAGTATGCACGATTAGCTGCCGACAAATACGCACGTCGACACTGCAAGCACCCGCAGGACCAAACGCATGATCGTCACGAGAATTACGGCTCAATGGAGATAATAAATACGAGGGAATTGGTTCCATTTTAGGCTATGCATGCTCATACGGGACCATGCTTAACAGCTGAAGTGGTTTGCTTTAAATCAGTGTTTCTCAAACCTTTCGTGGAGTGCCACTTGTCCGGCATGTGTTAAATCCCTCCTTCCTCCTGTGCAAGTAATTAAAATGATTAGGTTTTCAACTCTTGATAATGAGCAAATCTTTTCTTTGTATGTGCGTGTTGGATGATACTGATACACAGAAACTCACTCCCCTTTGCGTTGTAGACACTAATACTGCCTCTAACCAACAAACCAAATCGAGGACAGGTAGGGTACAAGTACAAAACAGAACTCGTAAATCTGATGGGATTTAGTGCCCCACCCCCATCTTCAGTTTTTTCTCTATTTGAACAAGTGTAGAATCGCTTTGAGTCTCAGTGAGCTTTGATTTTTTTATTTTTATTTTTTAATGAATTTCAACTGGCGTATTATTGTGTGCATGTGTGTGCTGTATATGTGAGTGCGCATGCGTTTCCTTATCCGTGTATCCGTGCCTGCGTGTGTATTCAGATGGATAACTGAGGGCTGGGAGCACTGCACCAGGACCTGCGGCAGCCTCGGCTTCCAGATCCGCACTGTGCGCTGCGTACAGTTCCTGCACGAAGGGACCAACCGCTCTGTGCACAGCAAATACTGCAGTGGAGAGAAGCCCGAGACCCGGAGGCCCTGCAGCAGGGTGCCCTGCCCCGCCCAGTGGAGGACTGGAGCCTGGTCAGAGGTGCGCTATTACAGTTTGTGAGCCCTCATATCATCCGCTGTTTTTTTGGTTGTTTTGGTTTGTTCGGTTTTTTTATTTTTTTAGAAGGGGGTTTTGTCGGTTTTTGAGTTCCTTTTTAAAATTGGGCCAAATAGTAGGACCACTTTTTGACCGCCGTGGAGAGACATCCTCGAACTGCAATCCAGCAAAGCAGCGTTTTTTTGCTGTGATCCTGCACCAGAAATGTAGGAATAGGGCAGTAACCCTGCCTTTGTCACATTACTCACAAGTGTGAGTCATTCACAGGGCGGCGGTCTCCACCCAGTGATCAGTAAGTAAAGTGAACCGCAAATACCGCTTTTCTGGTTTAAGCGTTATCTATCAGCTCGTGTTTAAAAGAGATTTCAATGTTCAGGTGTTTAAAACAAACAGTACAGCCTGTCTTTAGAAGTGGGCCACTCATTTTTACCCCAGTCACTTAGTGCGAAACGAGACTAGGCCACCCTTTTAGCAACTTATTTGCACTCCAGAAACCAGGTGAGTCAAGGTTATCAACTTGGCTCAGCAGCTGTACAGGAACGTGTGCACCTTACTGTGTTCTTCAGCATAAGCAGACTTCACAGAAAAGTTGGACACTTTACCAAGCAAGTGCAGTTCGAGCTGTATTCTGGGAGACTGTGATAAATCAATTACAATATATGTACTTCATACCTTTTAAAATTTTCAAAGACTAAAACAAACTTTAATTTACTCCCTGGATCAATATCAAGCATTAAGGGATCAGGAATAATATTTGTTGAGATATGATTGTAACTTCTCGTATTGTTGCCATTTACTAGCTATGGAACGTTGTACTGCAGGCTGCTATGGATTAAAGGCTGTGCTGATAATCAGATCAGCTGTTAAGACCAGCTTTCTGTGACAGAAAGCTAGCTCTACTGAGGCCTGGATTACATCAGATTTAACCTTGACTTCACATTCAATGTGTTTGTTTGCAAGTTTTGGTTTAATGTTGTATTTGCGGAATAAAATAATTTTCATGGGAAAATGACGTGAAATGTTTACTGAATGGGGTCCTTTCAGTGCTCTGTCACCTGTGGCGAGGGGGTGGAGGAGCGCTTGGTGACTTGCCGGATCGGAGATCAGTGCAGCGGGGAGAAACCGGAGACGTCTCGGCCGTGCCGACCCAGGCCCTGCCAAGGTATGTCCTCTCTGAGACGAGTCAGCGTTATTACGTTGTGTCACGGCATCCTTCCGAAGTGGATAAGCTGCATTACTGAAGTTCTACAATCAGCAGTGAGACAGATGCATGTAGAGAAATGCTGAATTGTTTGGAACTTCCCACAGTTCTCTGGTGCGTAGCGGGCTCTCCCTGCTGCGTGGGTCTGTCCTTTGCTACAGGCTGCGGTTAGAACTCTCTGATTGGCTTGGCTGGGTTCGCTTCTCTTGCATTTATCATTCATATTTTGCTGATGTCCCACTGCGATTCTTGGAGCCACATGAGCTCTGACTGCAGTGCATCAGGCACTAGGATCTTGGGCACCTTTCATCGCTTATACCAGCATGAGA
The DNA here is from genome assembly GCA_029721435.1 of Gymnothorax reevesii. Taxonomy (NCBI): domain Eukaryota; kingdom Metazoa; phylum Chordata; class Actinopteri; order Anguilliformes; family Muraenidae; genus Gymnothorax; species Gymnothorax reevesii. The sequence goes on along the minus strand of CM056580.1, from coordinate 38,543,225 downwards.
GATACATTTGGAACATATTTTTGTTCCCATAGTACCCGCATCCTTAACATCTGTTGCTGTGTGGAGTTGAAGTAGGTAATCCGCAATCGTTGTAATTGCAGGCACAGCACTATTTTTTATTTTAATTGTAATAGGCACAGCTCATTGAATGTCATAGTACTGCCTTGCAAATGACTGAAGGGCAATTGAAGCTTATAAATGCATATTTTTTTATAAATTTCATTGGACTATAGGTCCCATAAAAGCAGTCTGTTCCAGGCTGCATGCATTCACAAATTGTTGTTCTTAACGTTCCAAAGGCACTGTAATATTCATCATTGACTTTTGGCCATTGAGAGAAGTATGCATTTTGGCACTGACTCGATGGATACTGTAAATCATTTGACCTTTCAGGTTTCAGAAAGACAGAAATTAGTTTGAATTAAGGAAATCTGTGCTGGATTTGTCGATGAAGTTTTGAAGGTTTCAAATGTCTTCATACTACATGCCCACATTCAGGGTTATTTTTGTTGTTGTTGTTGTCCTGGTTACTGCATTAATTATTATTATTTTCTGTCTGGTGGTTTATATTGAACAAGCAAGTAAAGTCGGGGAGCGAGCGTAGGCTGAGCCGTTTGAAAATTGTTGAAGTTAATTCAGTGTGATAAATTAAAATTGAAAAATTAAAAGCCAGAACCCCATGAACGCATCACACAATTAAGAATCTCCTGAAGTGGCAGCTTGTGTGCTGTCTGCGTAAATAACTGGTTGATCGTTAAGCTGTTTTGATTCATATTTTGACTGTATTATTAGTTCATTTAATGTGATGATGTTACACAGTACATGGATTGTTTTTTTTTTTTTTGTTTGATTCTTGTTTTTTTCCATTCAAAAGCCAGTGCTCAAGATTTAAATCATTTTTTGTCACGCTCTGGTAGTGCCCCATTTGCACAGAGAAAGCGCAGCTCCTGTTGAAAGGATACTCATACTCTACCTGTCTGCCATACATTACTTACCTCCTGGGACTGAAGACCTTTTCAAGGGCCACCATCTGTAGCCCCTGCTGTGAAGCTCGAGGAAAGTTTTTTGACCTAATGACGTAACAGGGCCGGCCCTGCCAGATGTAACTTGAAAGTGTGTCAAATCCACTGAGGGGGGCTTGAGTTAACACGTACACATAGGCACAAGAGCGCTACAATGTAATCTGCATGGGTGCGTGAAACTTTCAATTGCCGCACTGAGAAGAAATTACACTAAATTACATGTGGCTGGAGTCGTAAATTGAATTTTGCTTTTGAAATGATTTTTCACCATGAACACGGCCTTCATTTGCACCGACAAAATTGCATTCCAAATAATTGCAATTTATTCCATTTGTAAAATGCATTGAAGTGACATTATAGTTAAAGCCAGAAAGGAAAGTAGTTCCGTGATGACATGAAAAGGGGATGCAAGTTACAAACTGCTATGGATTTCAATGTGCTGAACACAATGCCGAATGCATAATTTACTGATGTATTGCCCTAACTCAGAGAGGTTCAGATGGTGTGGAAACTGGACATGAAAACAGATAACAGTGATTTCTGAACTTTCTTTGACATGCTCGTCATTACAGACAGTATGAAGACAAAATATTTAATGTTTTGTCAGGTCAACTTAATTTTATTTGTAGTTCCTGCCATTCAGGTCTACATCACATTCCAAAAAAATTGGGCCTGGGCAATTTAGGACTGGTTATAGGCTAAAATGTAATGAAAGATATGATTTGAAACAGCTTATGTCAACATGTTACTGTACCCATGATTTGATATGAAAGCAGCATCCAGGTAAGACGTAGTACCTCTGGTGCGAAGAAGGACTGAGAGTCGCCTATTTGCCCTAAAATGCGAAAAATCATTTGTAGGGTTTTTTTTTTTTTTACTTTCCTCAAATAAGAGAGGACGGGATTTGAATATTTAATCCTTAACAGTCCATATTATTTAAAAAAAAAAAAAGATTCAAGGAATTTGGAGGAATTTCTGTGCATAAACAGCAGGGGCGTAACCTTAATCTGAAGACACATGATCTTTCCTCTCTCAGATGGCACTGAATCAAGATCATTACTCATCTGTATGTATAGTATCTGCGATGGACTATCACACAGTGTAAATGTGTACTGCAGTGAGAGAAAGCAATAATTTTATTTATTTATTTAATTATTGAATAATTGGATTCTGAGTGCGAAACCAAAGAAAATAACCGTGTGAACTGTTACCAGCAACAGTCTGGAAGCCATGGTCGGTCATGTCATGGGGTTGTGTTGGTGCTTTCGTGATGGCACCTTCAATGTTGAAAAGTATGCTGAGATTTTGGAACAACATATGCTGTTTTCAAAATATCTTTTTTCAGGGTCATTTATGCATATTTAAATGAAACGAAGCAAAGCCTCATTCTGCACACATTATAAAGGCATGACTGCATAAGGAAAGGGTGTGTGTGCTGGAGCTGGGCTGGCCTGCCTGCACTACTGACTTGTCCCCAATAAAGAATGTGCAACATCAAATGCCCTATACTAGTGCACATTGTCTAGAATGGGGCAACATTACACCTGAGACACAATCACTTGGTGTCCCAGGGTTGGGTTCAATTACTTTTCAAAATTACAATTACAATAACTGTAATGTAATTTTAATAGATTTTTTTATCAAAAAGTAATTGCAATTGAACATTCTGTCCAGAAAGTAATTGTAATTGTAATTACAATTACAATCAGTTGTAATTGAAAAAAGTAATTGAACCCGACCCTGGTGTCTACAGCCCTGAGATGTTTATTTTGTGTAGTAAAAAGAAATGGCAACATTTGTGGTAGATACTTTACTTTCCCCTGCTCTTTTTAAATACTTTGCAAACATCAACATATAAATGTGCTTATTTTGCAAGGCCCAGTAGAATTAATGTGGTGAATCAAATAATGTGCTGTGGTATTTCTTTGAGTAAAATGCAGCAGAAATTAAATGTACTAATCTCTTCTTTCAGTTTTAAGTAAGTATTAATCACACTGTCCCAGCTTTTTTCTGATATGGGGTTGTAAATGATTAGAAACCGGAACCAAATAATGTCATGGTTAAAGAAAAATAGTTGTCTTGAAAGTGGGAGATCTTATATTGCAATTTTTAAAATGGAATTTGCACTTAAATTCTTTGTACATCGATGCTGGAAATTGAATTTTCAGTTTGCGGTTAATTTATGAGTGTGGGAGGACTGCCAAAAACATACTGCAGACCACCACTGCTGGGGAGAATCGCTTTTGCTTGGGAGGGTGCAGCCCCAGCGAACCTGATCTAATGGGGGTGTGACCATCGGCAGGTCCCTAACGCCAACACTGCTTTCATTGGGAAGAACATTTACGGTCCCAGTGGTGATCCTGACCTCTTCTCTCAGTGCTAATATCCTTCCGCTCCATCCGCAGAGATTGATGGAAGATGTCACTATGACAACAGCCACTCTGAAAAGTCAGAGAAGTGTAAAAGACAAAGGTTAAAAACCTCACCTTTCTGCAGAAATACCACCTCTCCCTTTCAAACTGTTTCTTGTCTTACAGATGAATCCTGCACTGGTGATAAGTCCATATTCTGTCAGATGGAGGTTCTGGCTCGATACTGCTCAATCCCCGGCTACAACAAGTTGTGCTGCGAGTCTTGCAGTAAGAGAGGCAGCACCCTCGCCCCATACCTGTCTGAGGCGGCCGAGGAGGCCCGCTTCGGCGCGGCTCTCCCATCTTGGCTTCTTCATCCATCGGCATCCAACGACACCGGTGGCCTTGTCAGAGGCCCTCTTCAATTTAAAGTGTCGGTTACCCCTGAAAGCCCGATAAAAGACCTCCTCACCACCACGTCAGTCTCAAAGACAGTCCCCCCCACTGGAAGCAGAAAGGCAAACCGGCGGGTCGCTAGCCGCGGTGGCGGGAATTCATCAGGTAAAGACGCCACGCCGCAGAGGCGGGGAGGTACGACGGTCCGCCCGCCCCCGAGACCCACCCTGCCGACGACAGGGAGGTCCCTGGGGAGCCAGTGGCCCTCTGAGGTGGAGAGATGAAGTACAGCCCTTCTTCGCCTGAACTGTGTGTAGAAACCAAGCTGCATCCTACATCTTTTACCTAATATCATCATCGTGAAAGAGAAAGAGCGACAGCAGAATAAGAGAGAAAGTGCTGGTTCACTTTTATGTTCGTATCCCTCAGCAGCTGTGTAAGACAAACACCTTTCATTCTCATTTCTGTGTGCAGAGAACCGCCAAAGATTCTCTTAAAGGATATTCAGACTTATCTGTTTGATATCTCGGTTCCCAAGATTTGCACATCTGCTGAAGCCAAGAGATGTCATAGTGGTAAGGATTAGAAAAAGAATGTTCTAGTTGTATAGAATTACCAAAATCAAGCTATTTTTGGTTACTGTTTGTCAACTGTGCGAGTGACAAATGTATATAAGAGATGTCCTGTAAATAATGTTTATGTAAAATGTCAGTATAATTTCAGAGAAGGAAAACTGACAATTTTATAAATGTTACAAGGACACGATGCCAGTCATATTCAAAAAACCTCAAAAAGTACGTATATAGGCACTGACTGACATGTCAGTTTCATAACTGATGGAAAAAAAACCATTGGTGCAGCAATAGCATAAACTTTCTTCTTCAAAAACTTGTGCTACAATACCACTTAAGTGATGTGATGATTTTAATTGTCATTACTAAACATTTTAAACCAATAGAATGTGGCAAGCACGTGAAATGCTTGTCCACTGTCAAACCTTGAACTGCAGTATTGTAAGATATGTGGTATTTTACCATCAATATTCAGCTTATCGCCCGATATGCATCGAAATTTCAATTAATGAGATTTATTCAGAAGTGACTGATTAATTAATTAACTGGCACTGTATTCTTGCCTGATTTGGTGCTGAATTGCCAACAAGGGAAATTGTTGCTTGGAGACATTTCATTTGTTCATGTGAATTCGTAAAGCTGGACTTACAAAGGCGTTTATGTGGGACATATTGTGCCAAGATGTCATATACTTTGTCTGAGAAAGGTGAAAAGGCTATTTATTTTTAAAAGGATTATATCGCAACCACAATGCATCTGACTGCAATAACAAGACATAGTTTTTTGTTTCAGCTCTGTTCACCGGACAATTATTCATACTCTCTCCCTTGTGTTAATGTATAGCACTTGTATATAGGATTGAGAGCATAAAATATTTATTTAAAGCTGACTTTTTTATATTTGCTGCATTCTCTGGGGATTACCAGCTGTAATAACCAAATCAATATATCAATCTGTTTACCAGCATGTTCCATAAATGCATAAAATTGGAGAAATGGGTCAATAGCTGAGAGAGAGTGAGTTTGAAAAATTAGAAATGACAATGTTTTCAGCAAGCGACTTAGTTTAAATAAAAAATAAAAAAAAAAGACTGCTCATAATTTTGAGGCAATGCCATTCCAGAGAAGGCTGTTTGTCACAGCTGTTGCATTAAATCAGACTTGGACCGCAACAAAGCTGTTCCCATACAGCGGAGTATAGAGGTAGTTGACATTAGTAAAAGAATTCTCATTTTTGGAACAATGTTACAACATATTAGTTTTTATGTCCCCCTTGAACAAGGACTGTTTAACACAGAACAGTAGGTAGATGTGTGCGCAGTTGTTCTTCCCATCTAACAATTTTAGCATGTAGTGGTTCATCCAGTTTATTCTCAATTCTCATTGTTGACTTGCCGCCTAAGGAATTGCTGCTAATTTTAAGCAAGGTTTTTGAGTTCAAAATGAATACAGTGTTTTTGGTTTTGTATTTAGATTTTATATTGACAATCCCTGAGCCTCAGGCAGAGATACTGAATAGGATATGTGATCCCCTTGCATCCCCAATACTAGCCAAGCTTAAGAATTAATTTTCTAATACAAGTTGATATTTCTCATTTCTAGTCGCTTGCATACCTCTGTTTTGTAGACTTAATTTGTGTTTACTACTGATGCTATTTGTTGTATGGGGAGCTTATAGCAATAAAGAATATACTAAATACCCAGAGTGGCCTGTTTTTCTAAATGAAGTCAATTGCAACACATCTCAATTTTAAAAGTTGAAATGAAAATGTTCTGTTTTTACATTAATTGCCATCATTTCCTTTTACTTTTTACTTGGGCTATCTGTTCTATAGCTCAAGTCAAACTCTATCTATCTATCTATCTATCTACATTCAGAAATTGAGATAACCTGAAAACTAGAGGTGCTTTTCCACTACACGGTACCGGCTCTACTCTACTCTACTCGCCTTTTTTGCTTTTCCATTAGGAAAAAGTACCTGGTACTTGGTACTAGTAGGTACTTTTTCTGGTACCTGCTCTCCTGGGGTTCCAAAAAAACGGTCGAGTAGGTATTAAAATGTGGCGTGCAACGTTGCAGCCCACTGATTGGTCAGAGAGAATTGTCTCAGCAAAAGACAACTTACTTCCACATCATCGTTAGGAAACTGGCTTCACTTGCCATCACTGAAACAGGTCTTCAAATTGTGTTTTTGAAATGTGTGTTGTTTTAGGCAGCTTGATAAATATACTGTGCGTTGCCTTACCTTTGAAACAAGGTTGCGTTTGTTCACCGAAGCTGCTGCATTTATGAAATGCATTTGTCTGTGACCCTGTTTGTAGCAAAATTAGAAGCAACGGGGTTGTGTCCAATTCTGTTCCCCTCATTCCCCTTGAGAAAGTTATTTTACTAAAATTGCACGGAAAATAGCTTTACAGGTGCTGATGAAGCATTTTGTTCTAAGGAAAGGTATGAGATGAGATGATGCATAGTAAAGTGATAAATTTTAATACTCCGCCATTTCCTGTGATTTACGCATTTGCTACGTGTTTTGCCTTCAATTTCAAAGTGAAATGTTTCATGAAGCCTGAATATGAATACTCTATTCCTTTTACATATATCATTGCTTTGCGTTATTAGGTGGTATGTTATTATACCTCGGTGCGCATGTGCAAGCAGAGCATATGGTAGTTCGTTTGTGTGTCTGTCATTCATTCTGTCTGTTACCGGGATAGCCGCTACGCCAGTCAAAATCAAGTCCTAGAATATGGCTGTATGGGTTAAATGCCATGATATCTTAGATTTTAATTTGCCAGATTTTTGAGATAGAACTTTGCATTCAACTTATAGCACTATTTGACATTTCCAAAATAGGAATCGAGGAATGCGGAAGTAATGCGTGTCATGGGGAATGCAATTGCTCCAAACAATGTGTAGTTCCAGCTCGGAACTCCATTCATTTTCCCTGGAACACGCTTGTTGGTAAGTTTATCAAATGACTGCATTTTTGTCAAACAGAATGTCAAACAGAAATTTTAATTCAGCACTCGTGGACATAGTGCCATAATGTGGTGACGGTAGTGTGCGTACCCTAATATAAACACATAGATATTTTAAAAAATCGGCAGAATAAAAGTAAACTTAAGTAAACTGAGGATGCCGTCGCGGCAGTAACATGCTGCGTCACAGCTACGGGCAGGTACCACGGGGGAGGTTCTATCCTCTAATGGAAAAGCAACCCCAAAAAAGTACCCAGTGCCGAGTAGAGTAGAGCCGGTACCAAGGAGTGGAAAAGCACCAGGTTACCCAAGAGGTGAAGTCATGTGACTGACCTGACTGATTAGGTAGCCTGAGTGTACATCTACTTAGCATCTAGTTAATTTCAATGACTGATACTAACATAGGTGGAGTTTGCCAGTTTGTACCCCTCCCCCTCCCCCAGGGGCTGAAACAAATCCCAACAACAACCTTTAAATAAACCTTTTACCTCTTTTGCACCCTTCTGTACAAGGATTTATTCCCTGGAAAAACTATCCAAACTATTTCCCAAGAAATATGAATGGGGAAAAAAATGTTAAAATAAGCATTTTGAATCAGAATATATTTATAAAAAGAGATGTGCTGTCTGGGAATGCAGCAACGTTCAACCTAAATGCAGGGTTACTCTCAACTTGTTTTTAGTTAGGAGTTGCAGAATAAACTACTGCAGCTTCGTACAAGGCTGAATGAGTAGTACCTGGTAGTACATAAGATTTACCCCAACCAAGTAGCTTACCAGCCCCTCCCCTGGAGCCCAACCCTCTCCACATTCCAAATTCCAAATTCCAAACAAACAAGGTGGACAGCATTGGTGTTCATGCAAAGAAACTATAGGATGGGTAGATTTGTGGGAGGTAAATGCAGCACACTGTTTTCAACTTTGAAGACATGGCTACTGGTTCACCCTACAACTTTTAAATGAAATAAAATGGGTTACATTTTATTAGTTTTCTTAGAAAAGTTCCCTTTCTGAGAGTCGGCAACATTTTTAAATCAGATTGCAGCATTTCGAACAACCACAGGAGGGGAAAAAAATTACAACAAAACATCATAAAAAGCGTTCATTGGTTTTCCATAACTTGATAATAATATTAGTGTCATTTCCCATTCCCATTAAAAGGGGGAATTTGCCGAGTTGCTGGAAAAAAAAACTTTTCTCAGTCGAAACAGGTCTGCTCCTGCGCAAAATGAAAGAGTGCAAGCAAACCATTGGGGATGTAAAACCCCACAAAACAATACCAAAATACGGACATTGCAGAGGGCTGAAGGTTTCACATGTTCTTTTTGGCTGGCGTTAATTCAAGCAACTTCCTGGCTGGTGTGAATCACAATAAAATGGATATTTTCCACGTTCAAAACAGAAGGGTCCAAAAGCACAACTGTTACAATTAATCTGACTCCATAATACATAAAAAATACCGAATTTAGTTATATCCTCGTTAAATATCTGACTCCAAATTAGAATTAGAATTAGTATTTATAGTTTGGGGACAGCATGCATGAATGTCGAGGCAGCTACGCCATCAGACTTGTCTGTGAAAACCATTGTTACTCAGCAAACGTCCCCAGGGTAAAAAACGCAGCCGCCAGATCTTAGTTCGGTGATAGTTCTAGAGGATAGAAGAAATTACCATGATAGCAGCATCTAGGCGTAAACAAAGTAGCAGTGAGCATAAACATGAACCCAGGTTGGTGCACCGAAGGGCCCCTGAAGAAGGTCGGCCGGGTACCGGCTTATGACGGTAAGCCCAGGGGTACCTTTAAGAGCCGAATCTTCAGGACCTGTACGATATAAACCCTTTAGGGGTAGGCCGTCATCTGCAATCCAACTTAAAACCCATCACTACCCACAACATCAGCTAGCTAGTCTGGAATGGTAAGGAATCGCCCCCTAAGTACCGGTCGTAACATGGCTAGAAAGAATGTACAAGTGTTAAGAGTCACGGAGACCACGCAAGCTGAAAGGATTGACAATAATTTATTCATCCGGTTGGCACAAACTTAGATTGAACAAATTAATGTTATGCCAATCACAAGTTACACACAATTTAGAAAGAGAAAATAAAGTCATACCTGGAAAAATGGAGGCCAACCACATGCCTGGGGAGAACTCAGATGCCATCTCTCCTCGCTACTTAGGCACAGACCCAGGCACATGGAGAGAGCTGGGATGCGACCCTCCCGAATTAAAAGACTACTCACCCCTGTCTCTCCTGCCTTTAAGCTAGACCGGGGGGCCGAATTTGGGTTCTCCTTCATTTGGGGGATGTAATAAAACTTCTTGCATACAGAGGGGGGTAAAATCTGACCAATTTTCAGGAGTTTTCCAATGGGAATGAACCATAATTTCAAGGGAAATTAAACTTGCTCCATTAAACTCCTTGGATTCCTCCGAGAATAAAGAAACCAAACATGATAGGAATATGTACTAATATGATGCAGTTGTCATGAAAAAGCCTTAAGATGGAGTATTATATAGTTTAATTGGGTTATAAGTATATAAGTGATTTTTTCACAGAATATTGAACATAGATACATATTATGAATTATGAATCCCAGAGATTTAGATTATTTTAAACAGTTATTTTAATATAACTGGACTGTGGGGACAGTGAAATGACTCTCACAGGACCCTTGTGGCGCCCCCCCGGTGAGTTAAACCAAAGATAGTACCCCCCACAGGCAGGCTGCAGGAACATCCTAGGGGAATGTCATAAAAGTTTTACTGCTGGCTCTGAATCAAGCTTATTACCCATTTGTTCAGATTCTACACTGAAAGTATGGCAACCAAATCACAGTGATTGCCAAAAATATCATAAATACATGTTTTGAATATTCTACACTGAAAGTATGGCAACCAAATCACAGTGATTGCCAAAAATATCATAAATACATGTTTTGAATATTGTACAAAATTGTTTTAGCCATATCCAGATGTTAAAAATCATCCAAGTGAATCTCAGGGGCTGCATTTGAACTTTAAATTACATTGCAACTTTTGCATAAAGCAAGTGAAAAACGGCTTTAATTCAGGGTCGTGGGTAAAGAAATAATTACGTGCTGGTGTAGGCAGCCCAGAGAAAAACAGTGAACAAGAAAGAAACAAAAATAATGCTATTTTGATTATGCCATTACAACCCCTTGAAAAATAGGACAAGAGAGAAAAGAACTTGTGTTCGCTGGGCTGGCGATTGAAGATCAAGTTTAACGTATGGAAGAAATTTGGATTAATTATACACGGTAACTAAAATGTCATTCGTAGCTTTGCTCCTACTTAAGTGTCGCCTTTTAAGGCTGCTTTGTTTGTCAGCCACACTGGAAATAATTATAAAATCATTGCAAATAAAACGCTAGGTTTTGTATTTAATTATAGAAATGGGTCAGCAAGCACCGTATCAATGGATAAGATCGGATTCAAAATTGTTTTTTCACATAATTGTGGGTAACATGTCGACCCATGCAGGACTTATCCAAACGACTGAAGCGCATTCTCAGCACTTCAAAAATTTGCTCTGTTACAGTTTGCATTTTGTGTGATGGAATGAAAATGTGAGGTATCGTTCAGGAACCAGTTGCGAGAACCAAGCAGTGCAGTAAAACTGGATTTTATTAAGGAAGGGGAAGAACCTCCGCAGTACAGGATCAAAATCAAAATCCAGAGGGTTGAAATCCGAGTCATTACCAGGGCAGCAATCACAGTACTCGTAATCGGGCTAAAAAGGGTTTGATACACAGATGCAGACAGTAATCCAAAACAGAGCCAAAATCGCAAAACAGGGTCGGTCCAGCCAGAAGTGAATCACAAAGAATACAAGGTGAAAACAAGCGTAGCACAGGCAAACCAAGGGAAACGTTCTGACAAGGAGCTGGCTGTGAAAAGACTACTTAAATAGACAAACAGGAAGTCGCATGCTTCAAAGGGAAACAGGTGAACTGGATCAGACTAATTTCAAAGGAATCAACATAAGGAAGTTCCTGATTACAAGAAATTGGCAAAAGCCAAAACGCGGACAGGGATCACAGAGACAGCCTACTGACAAACATACGGCTCCGGTTAGGGAGTTCTACCTGCACAGGGTGAGAGGCAGAACATTGATTAGTAAGATGCCGAAAATCTGCTGAAGCACAGCAAAGTAAATTGAGTGAAGGCAAGGGGCGGAGACTAGAGCAGAGCGAGTGCTGATAGCTTGTTAGTCAATAAGTAATGTGCTGCTATACAGTCCCTATTGCTTATTGATAAGTTAGTACTATAAACAATGTTAGTCCTGGTTAGTAAGTTTAACTAAAACAAAAAACTGTTAGTATTGTTACTAATATAGAAAAGCAAGGTGAAGGAAGTAAACGAGATTGGAAGGAATGGTTGAAATCCCAGAAACCATGAAATCACCAGAAAGTGTGGCACACAATACTGGGGCAGTGAGCGATCACATGACAAAAGACCAGACAGGGGGAGACAAAGTGCAACGCATGGTAATGCACAAAACATGGACCAGAATATAACTGCAGGAGCGGAATATGGCAAACAGACAGAGACAAGGCAAAAACAAAACATGGCATGGAATCCCTAAACACAATACGAATCATGGTCAGACAAAGCAGAATCATAAACAGACATGGCAATAAAGGCAGAATCATAAAAAAAACATGGTCAGGCAGATCAGGATCATAACAGAAAATAAATGCTCTGTTTTAGACACGATATGCTATGCATTTAATTTACAGGATAAAAATAGTCTGCGAACAGCCACTCCTCCAGGGGGGATCCCCTGGAACACAGCAGGAATGACAGAGTTCCCCAATATTAAGCAGTCGCGGCTTTATCCAGAATAATTAGTGAATACCCACATGCGTAACCTCAAGTTGAATCGCAAATATAACCTGATGGAATAGGTTCTGTTGCAATCAGAACAACCTATTTGTATTTACTTCTGTATTCTCTTTTTCAAGGGAGCCTGGGGGGTTATAATAAATATAATAATAATAAATTTTATTTATATTGCACCTTTCAAGCAATACAGCACAAAGTGCTTCACAAACAGGTAACACAATCACCTCAGCAAAATCAGCAAAAGCAAGCCTAAAAAAATGAGTCTATAAAAGAGATTTAAAGACAATAGAGACTCAGCATTTCTTATGTTGTTCGGGCGGCAGTTCCAGAGTATTGGAGCCTTAACCGAAAAGGCTTGATCACCCTTTGTTTTTAACTTGGACTCTGGAACAGCCAATAATGCTTGCTTGGAAGATCTCCGCAATCTTTTTAGGTCTGTAAGGATTTAAAAGCTCACTTATATACTCTGGTGCCATGCCATGGAGTGCTTTGAAGGTAATCAACAGAATTTTAAAATCAATTCGCAATTGGACTGGCAGCCAGTGCAAAGATGCCAAAATTGGAGTAATGTGGGCTCTTTTATTTGTTTTAGTGAGCAATCTTGCAGCTGAATTATGAACCACTTGCAGTTTGTTCAAAAATTTTTTATTCAGACAAGTAAATAATGAGCTGCAATAGTCTAATCTTGACGAGATAAAAGCATGAATAATTTTTTCTGTATCTTCAAATGACAGAACAGACCTAATTTTAGCTATGTTACAGAGTTACAGAGCATGATTGTGGAAGCTTATTTTCGTGGAGCTCAAATTTGAGTTTAGTATCAAATATCACACCGAGATTTTGGGAAGAGGGCCTAATATTAGAAGCAAGAGGTCCAAGTGATGATTGGATTTTATCCGACACCAACTTTGGACCAAGTATAATGACTTCGGTTTTATTTGAGTTTAACTGCAAAAAATTATTTGACAACCAATTTTGAACATCAGCTAAACAGTCATGCAAGACCTACACATTGCTGAAATCAGTGGATTTTACTGAAATATACAACTGCGTGTCATCAGCATAACAGTGAAAAGCTATTTTATGCTGACGAATAATAAAACCCAGAGGTAATATATAAATATAAAACAATATAGGCCCAAGTAAGAAACAGTAACAGATGGAATATGACTGATACGAGACCGTATGACCGCTATCTTGTCAATAAAAAATTTCAAGAACTTCTCACAATCCGCGGGGGATGAAGCTGATGCAACAGCGACTGGAGGGTTCACCAGACAGTCAATTGTTTTGAATAAAAATCTTGCATTATGCTGATTAGCGGCTATTAATTCAGAGAAGAATTTATCTCGAGCATTTTTAACTTCTTGATTATATGTATTTAACAGGCTTTTAATGCGCATGTAAAGAACATTTTCTTTAGTGGCCTTCCACTTCCGTTCCGCTTTTCTGCATTCCCTCTTAAGGCTGCGAATTTTATCATTTATCCAAGACGAATTCTGTTGCACTGGTGCTGTTCTAATTTTGAGAGGCGCAACAGCATTCAGAGCAGACAAGCACGTATTATTAAACAAATTTAGCATTTCATTGCTCTCTGCAACGTGCGCTATATTGACACGTATTCTAAGTATTTAAAAAAACGGACAAAAATTTTGAGGCTGTGTGGGAGGTTACCACACAAGAACGAAAGGATTGCTTCACTTTAGTTTGAGCAACAGGGGCCTTGATTTCAAAGACACACACCAAAATGGTCGGAAATGAAAACATCCTATATCTTGAGGTAATTCAAATTCAAGCCCACAGTAAAAACTAAATCCAAAGTATGGCCGTGTTTGTGCGCAGGGCCATACACCCACTGGACTAGGTAGAAGTACTCAGTAAGGTTTAAAAATTCAGTGGCCAATGTGTCTGAGGGAACGTCCATATGAAAATTAAAATCACCTGCTATTATGATTCCGTCAAATTTTAAAACCACTGAGGACAATAAGTCTGAAAATTCTGACATAAAACCGTCCATCGATTAAGGAGGGCGATAAACAACAACACAGAATAGGGTTATGAAAATGAGCTGTTAGCACACCTCAGGCAGCTTTCAAGAGGATCGCAAGGTATTCAAAAGAGGCAAATTTACCAAGATCAATCTCGGAGCAGCTAAACTTATTGGAATAAATAGCAGCTATGCCGCCCCCCCGCCCCACTTTCCTTGTCTTGCTGCTTGAACAAATTTGTAGTCAGGTGGAGAAGCCTCAATTAAAGTTGCAGCACTATCATTCTTTAGCCAGGTCTCAACAAGAAACATAAAATGCAATTTCCTCTCAACAATATTATCATTAATTAAAAAGCTCTTATTATTGAGGGATCTTACGTTAAAAGATGCCATATTGACAATGCTAGTGGATTTTTAATGTCTCAGGGGTCTTATTGAAATATTGACCAAGTTGCTGCAACGGCAGCCAGCATTAGTCTTGGATACAATTCGCGATTCTATTCTTACTGAAGTAATTGTAACAATCAAATGTGAGACCTCAATTACCGGAGAATCAATTAGTCATTTGCCTGACAGGTGAATCATATGAAAGATGTTCTCAGCTAACTTCCGAGTACTGAGCGGAGTGGGGTAAATTCTGTCTGCAACGAGAACAGATTAAAATTATCAATAAAAATGATTTTGTGAGAGGAGCATTCAGATTGTTGCCATGAATGAAGACTAAGAATTCTGGGGGAGAGGGAGAGGACAAGTGCATAGCCAATTATATCAGGGGATAATTAGGCGTCAGGTTGAAAAAGCCAGGTTGGGAATTTAGCCATGACACCAGGGAAACCCCTACTCTTTTCGAAGGCTGTCATAGGATCTTTAATGACCACAGTAAGTCGGGACGTCGGTTTAACGTCTCATTCGAAAGACAGCGTCTCCTTCAGTACAGCATCCCCATCACTGCACTGGGGCATTGGGGATTATTCCACCAGAGGGACGATCGAAACCTATTGGCCCACAACATCTCTTCCAACAGCATGCTGTAATATAGAGACATCGATCGCACTAACCATTCTGACTAACTAACCATTATGACACGTTTTTATATTAATGTCAAAAATCTTTTATATCTAATGTAAATAGTAATTTTTATTTCTAATCGTTTGTATGTGTGGGCACTGCTGCTTTTCCCGGTGCAGTACGTAACAAGCAGAGTGTAAGCGCGTTCTGCACTCGCCTACAAAGGTGCATAATACTATCTAACTCGGAGCCCTTAGAATAGGAGTCAAAAACTGACAATTAACTTTTGACTTGGTTGTTGTTGGACAATTAGCGTGATCAATTTTTGTATTCTCAAGATAGCAATGTGCCATCGATGCACCTGACCATACCTTACTTTAAAACCGACACACCCGTCGGTGCTCAGTTTGGGGCAAGTACATTCGCTATTAACCCCTTCGCAGAGAATACAAATAATGCCAATTTTTCCTGTTATGCATGAGCCTATTTAGGCTTTCGGACTCAGTATTTTTGTCACAGAGACTCTGGAAAATTATTCCAGTGAAGCAAGACATTTGGAAATTCAATTATAGAATTATTAGTGGCTGAGAGCAAAAGTCTACTTTCTGACTTTCCCAAGTTCTGAGAAAATAGTTTTGTTTGAACATAAAAATCTCTTTATTTTGTACAAGCAAAATATGCATATTATCGTATCCTTATCGTAAAATAAAGTGATTATTCTGTTCAAACAAAACTTATTATCAAAACCTATTTTCTCAGAACTTGGAAAAAGTCAGATAGTAGATTTTTGCTCTCAGCCACTCATTTAGGAATTAATTCTCAGAATTTACAGACTCCGCGTCTATATCTGAGTAAAGAGGTTTATGCAAACTGGGCGTTGGACGAGGAAACAAGAACTGCGCCCGTACATAAACTAGCAAAGACACTTTCATCATATTTTGTGCCACCGTGTACGAGTTGTAAGATAAAGAGAATTTAGGTGGGCTTTAAGGTCATTAACTGGATTACGAAAATTAATGATCGGGAAAACCAATCAATAAGAACTCACTACTGTAAAGAACAGCCCACACGTACAAATTTGCAAGCGCCCATATTGGGGCCCTTTTTTTGGTACAAGAGACCCACAGACAGTGTTTTTTTTTTTTTTTTGTAAATTTTTTTTGTAAAAGTCATTTAACTATTCAGACTGAGTATCACAATAAATTTCGTAAAAGACTATTTGCTTCATCATTCACTTCCACATCACTTCGATCACTTGAAGATTGTGTACACTGTACAGTGTGTTTGTTGCTCATGCACTGGAGCATAGGTTGCTATAATTGAGAATTTGCCTTTTTTGAAACTTTTAATCAGTCCAATTTAAATGAATTTGAAACGGTACAGTAATGGCTGTTTGCAATATTATCATTGTCTTGCCTTTATTTCTCGATCAATGAAAAGTTACCTTGGTGAAAAAAAAGTATCAATTTCTTTGAATGTTTTTCCAGACCTATGAACAGGACTGCACATGCTCGGGCAAACACTGCCTTAAAGAGCAATGGAACTCTGGAACACTGACTTAGACGGTTGGTAAAAGCCTACTCTTGAAAGGGCTTTGAGGCCTTTGACCTTCTACCAAATCAATTGAAAATGTGCTGACTGTGAAGAAACGATGGCTGTCACAGATAATCCCCAAGGACCAGATTCATCCTCTAAATTTATGATGGACATTTTTCAGCATAGCATACTCTACACAATGGCAATCTCCACCCCCCTCCACAGTGGCAAGTTTTGACAATTTATGAATTCCATTTTCCTTTTCCATAGCTGCCTCTTAAAAAATGACAGAGGTCGCATGTTCACCTCCATTTATCACAATGCAGCACAGTCAATCAGTCTTCAGAAGTCAGCGCTGAATGTGACATTACATGCTTGCCTGTTATTTGGGCTCTTGTCCTCAGTTTTGTTTTCACCCCAGTCCTTCTTTGGCAGAAATGACACGGGTACCAACACTATGCAGCCATTAAGGGCAGCAAACTTCGGGCACACAAATCTAGTGTTATATGATTTGGTCTTTAATGCCGAGGCTACCATGATGTTTCTATTTTGCGCCTCCAAAAATTCGTTCTGCATTGAGTTCTGCTCTGAAGGGCAAATGAACATGTTTCTGTTTGCCCTCATGGCTCAAAAAGTGCCAAAAAAGTGTACCCACATGAATAGCAGAGCACAGTCCACTGTACCAATTACACCCAAGGCAACAAGCTAGGTTCTGCAAAACCCTTGCTTAGGGTTTTAAAGGGGCTGCGGTATTTTATCAATATCTCACAGATTTTCACTAATAATTGTTATTTTCTTTGAAAACCAGCATTGTTCCATTGGTATAAAAAGTATTCCTTGCTAATTGCCATCTTTCATGGCTTCGATTAAATCTCATCCTCGGATATATATGGAAATTCATGTATCTATGAGTAATCAGTGTTCTGTATGAGTTTTTATGAAATACATAATTGTTCATTTCATCCATCTCTATCACAATCTCGGCAAGCTATCTTTTTCACCGGCGTTAGAAGAATTAAATGAGCTCTTAAATTTAAGACAAAGTTGAGGATACATGCTGGACATACTGCTTGCCATAGTCTGTATTATATCATGAGAGGAATGCTTTATTTTTGAATATTTAACATGTTCGACATTTGGAGTAAACAGCAATGCAGCCTTTAATTTATGAAGAGCTTCGGTCCTGAATTTAAAAGTAGAACCATTAAATAATTCATGTTACAACAGAAGCTATATTGAATGTAAAATTGTTCAACATTTACTTACGTAAATATTAGTTTAAGCCTAGTAATTCAACTTTTGAACTCAATTTTACCTCAGGAAAAAGAAATCCAAATTCTTTATGTGCTGTTAACTGAAAGCTGAGGATTCAAAAACATCAACCTCATCCTTGCAGTTTAATTTAATTTTTAATCAGCCCTTTATGCACAAGAAATTTTCAAAAATTGATTCTGAAGGAGAGCAATCGCTGAACACGGACACCCTTGTGCTTTCGCAATCAGGGGAGGTTTCAGTTTTAATTTCACCTGGAGCTGTCCTCTTGATGTTTAGTCCTGGAAGAGCGAGGTGCATAAGCGGGTTCAAAAGGGAAAGTATTGCAGTATCTTGTATTTGTGTCCTCTTTATTTTAAACAGTTAGAGAGGTCTACAGACATCATTTTGCTGAGTGATGGTTTATTCCATGACAATTTGAAGGCAAAAAAAAACGAGTGCCATCAATATGAACGAATGCATCAATTTGCATAATTAACACTATTTTCCATGGTAGATGGATTAAGAGGGAGTAATCACAACTCTATGCAGGACTGTATTTGCTGAAACTATATAAACTATTTGCTATATCACATGGGCAATAATAAAAAGGGTTGATATACTTCATAACCAGCAACATGTACAGCAAACAATTACAGAAACGACTTTTTTTTTTTCATGCTAGAGATCTACAAACATAAATTTTATTCTGTTTATCGTGTCACCCAGCATACTAATCCTACATTAAGAGCCATACTTTTGAACCCATCTGAGGCCTGGGATCTGCTCAGCAGCCTTGCCTACAAAGCCCATCCACCAAGTCATCCTGATCCCATCTGGAGGTTTCTGCATGATACATCAGACAAGAACTAATTAGAGTCTAGATTCAATTAACAATATTCAGGAGTAGCAACCTTGGATATACAACTAAAATGGGCTGGAAAGTAATGCCAAATAAAAAATATTAGTTGGTAAGAATCTTTCACATTAATAACACATTCAGCATGTGATGTTAGATGTCATATAGCTGACAACGTCACTTAGCTAGTGGCTAAATGCTATAAAGGGTGATATTGTCAGCTAAGTTACATTGTCATTGTCACATCTGGCATCACATGCTGAATAAGGATGTGTTATTCCACCCTTTATAAAGCATGACATTTGCTTACGAATGATTTATGAAGGCGTCATATGTCATTTATGAAGGCATTTATACATGCTGTATAAAGCCTTCATGAGCAACGCTTCATCGAAAGTGCGACGCAATATTTAAATAATAATGTGAAAAAAATAAAGTCTCGATTTACTTTGCCTAAATTACTATGATATATTTAAACATCTTGACATAACCTGTAAAAAAGAGTAGTTATTGTGCAAATATTGCCTTCACCTAAAACCAAAGTTTACCCTCCGCCACTATCATTTGTTTGCAGGAATGCGGCATTCAACTATACAAGGAGTGTGCTTTGGTTTTGTTTGGAGATGTCATGAGTTGACAAAGCTTATTTGTTATGCTACGACTGCCTTTGTTGTTGGTCATGGCACTGTTAGCTGGGAGAAGTAAAAATCATTGTATGAAGTGGAGAGGTTTTATGATCAAAGAGGATAAGTATTACCCACCACAGCTGGAATTGACTTGTCAGCACAGAGTGTGACATTGCATTGGCTAAGTATGCTGATTTTCAAGCCTCTGTAAAGTGTTTCACAGCTGTCATGTAGATCAGACTTTTCTGAAAGACAGCCGTAGAGCAGTTTGATTCAAATTTAGCTGAAAGAAATGTTGCATTGTATCTGAGGGCAGCTGTCTTGTAGTCAGCTGAGGAGGTTCTGAGTGAGCTGGAGGATTATTCTATGTTAATTGCATTGGATTTTACTGTAATTTCAATTTCAAATATGAAGGTCATCTTTAGAATTTGATTATACAGCTGTAGCATCATACAGCCCTAAAAACACTAAAATCGCAGAGAACACTGAACTTAGCATTTCAAATTCTGTTGAGTACTGCTTACCCTTTTGTTTCAGACACAATATTTTAAGATATTTTGTTCTGAGAGTAGTGGGGGTGCTTTTACATTCGCAAAGATCAACTGAAGTATGTAAATATGTGGAACACACAAAATATACTTCTCAAAAAAACAAAGGGAACACTTGGAGTTATATTGTGTTGTTTAAGTGTTCCCTTTATTTTTTTGAGCAGTGTATATTTTAAGAAGGATCTGCTGCAATTATGAATCAAAATGTCACTTTATCTTTCCTCGCAGAATTCTGCAGAAACATACATGCTATTTCCTTGTGTCATTTTATGCTCTATTTTGGTGGTGTATTGGAGACGTTACTAGCAATTTATCAATAAACCCAAACGCCCCGTAGAGGGAGTGCTGCCACTATGGGCGTCTGCATATGTCAGTCAAATTGATAATAAGGTAAAGCCTGTCCCAAGCAAACTGTTGCTTATTAGGCCAGTGCTTAACTTTGGTTTCTGAAATATTAAGCAACAAGGAGTATCGCTACTCTTTTTGGGCAGGATGCTGGTCCTTCTCAGGTTAGTTCCCGGCACTTAGTCAGCTTTTCCCTAATAATTGAAGCACCTATTACTAAAACCCCATAAGTTTGACTTTACTTGACTTGTGGGGTTTTGGTAATCAGTGATTTAATTTGCTGGTACCCAGCTGCACAACTGGGTGGAGTGGGGCCCAAGAACACAAGACTCACACTCAGGACTTTTTGATCTCACGTCTTTTTGAGACTACCATTTATGATGACTAAGTCCTTGTTCTGGTCTTAGGATAAAAAAAAAAAAAACATTTTAACGGGGGTGTTCACTCTCAACCTTTACCTAAAACTTGCCCTTCTAAATGGTCCAGGATCATAATTATAAATGAGAAAGGGTTTTGAAAAATCTTTAAGCAATTGGGCGTCAAGGAAAATGTTTGGTTTTTGTATTCATTCACCATTACTTTTTATATGATTTTTCAAAGGCAGTCGGCAGACACAAGGTAAATTGCACTGAAGATGACACATTTACTTGCATTCTGTGTTATATAAATCCACTTCATCGAAACCTTGAGGTTTATTGGTTTACACTTTGTCACTTGAAAGGTAACTGACGACAACTGGTGATTTTCATGAGGAGCCACTGCTTATTTGCTTCACATGTCTGCCTCATAGGGACTCTAGCTAATGCCATAATATCCACAGTCGCAGAACTGCAGTGTCAGCCCTTTCAATCACTTGTTACACAGCTAGATTGCTGCCAGAGCAATCAATGTTTGCCTTTGGATTTGTTTTTCCAGAAATTGAATGGTGAATTAGATATCTTGGAGTCACAATCAATGCATCAAAATTTACTGTTTCACGTGCAATTGTCTTATTTTTGAAAGTTTTTCTGTTTTTTTAGCCCGCTAAATTGCCTTTTACTTTGGTACGGACAAAGTTGTGTAATAACCCTTGTTTCATCAGTGTTCATTTGATGCGTAACATAATCCTCCATGGAACACAGTAAAAATCATTCCTGTGAACGGGTTTCATGCGAGATCATGTGATTGATTGGTCATCTCAAATGTAAGTTATATAACCATAAGGCTCACAATAATAAATAGAGGATCTCTTGTGAGTGAGCCTGAGATATCAAATTTATGCAACTTTTACTGAAAGATAAAAAAATTATCCCGATCCTTAAACTCCTTTCTAGGTTTTTAAAGCGGGGGCGTCCGTAAAACAAAAGCAACAGCAAAATGAAGAAACCGCGTTTCTTACCTTATTCCCCGGTTTTGTTTTTTTCGGAATCCCGCGTTGGGTGGCTCGCCAGTGTAAGAAAAAAAGAACGAAAGAAGGAAGGGACAATCCAATCTTCGGACGAAAAATGGTGTTTATTTCCAGTAAAAACGGCAGTGAACAGAAATACGGGTAACGTACTCTGGGTTCAGCGGAGTCAAAAGTGAACCCCAAGCCTCCCCAACGTACATTTCTTATACATAAAAAACCTTTGAAGTTGGCCAGGCATATTAAGTGTATTCATTACTTAAATAATGCTGATCACAGTCTCTTGGGGTGAAACCGGTCTTCAATATATAATGGTGAGGCGTATCATGATTAAGTTCAATGGTCAGAAGACAATTGTTTCCCCAGCTGGATAGCCGTGTGGGTGCTAATTGTGTTTGGATGGTCTCTGATTGACTTAGGATGGCTCTCAGTATGTCTCCTCCGACAGTTGATGGCCTTCGTTGGCTTTTCCTGTTTTCAGGTGTTACCATGAGGCCAGGATGTGGGCCTTCTCTTTGTTATATTGACAAGATTACCATTTCAGAGCATGTGGCGGTTCCATGCTTGTTGATTGTCGGGGCTAACTAAATTAAGAGTCTCCCGCTCTCCAGCAGAATGATTCACAATTCCTTACACTGACCAATCGCGATGCAAGAAAGCTGTATCACCTGTGTGTGAGATGCCAAACCTGTATCTCATGGGTTGTATCACACCAATTCTTAATCATCTATGGGATAATATGTTTTATTTATACCTAAGTCATTGCGTATGAGCCCAAGGTGTCATTTGGAAGCCAGCGTAATTCTGGATGTTCTAGGACATTAAACATAGAACGCAATGCTAAAATACCCTCGGCCATATGGGCATAAGACAAGGAATTACGAGATATAAACGGTTTTTTAATGTATGCCCATTTAATGAAATGTGTTTAATACTTTCGGGCTTGAGAGAAGTTTCAAGAGTCAAAAGGAAGGCAAAAGTAATTGTCCAATTTCATCTAGGACCTGGTGGGTTATATGGAAAGTGCGGAACAGGACTTGACATTGTTTGTCATTCAGAATATGAGGTCTGACATGATGCGCAGTTATCAAAATTCAATGTTATGTTGAAGGTGACTGATCAGTTTTGTTGAAAATGTTGCTACATCAAATTGTCATTAGAAGGTATTTAAAGTAGATGAAGGCCATGTAGCTTCCATGTCCTCCAACTTGATTATCCAGTGAGTTCACCTCATGAATCTGACATGGTTGTGCAAAGGCATAATGAAAGTAACACTGTTCAGAAACAATGTGACCTTTTGACCCCATTAAACAGGCGAAGGACATCCACCTTTAATGTTCTGCGAGCTGATTATTCAGAAAATACATGGTGTGAATTTTGCGTGGCAACAACAAAAATAGCGGATGTAATCAAGGAAACAGGGTTTACAAAGAATGTGACCTTCTGACCCCTTAAAGTAGGTCAAGGTTGCCCATCTTCAAACTCGTCCAAGCTACAATTCCCAAGAACAGTCCCTGTGAATTTCATGACCCTGACATTAATAGGAAAGGAGTTATTGTCAACACAGACGGACAGACAGACAGACACACATAAGGTTTTCAAGGACATGTAGCTTTCATACACGTACAGCACTTTCTATGACACAAGAAAAAAAATTTCCTAGCTAAAGATTTCAAATACTTTTTTATAACATATTTTGAGGACATGCATGTACTCCAAGGTGGTGTCATTTCCTCCATTCCTTCTGCTGCTCGCCTACAGTCTCCATAATTTGAGTTTGATTTTTGATTTTATTAATGTCTAGATATTTTCTTTACACAAGTAGATATATATATATATATATATATATATATATATATATATATATATATATATATATATATATATATATATATATATATATATATTTATATATACTTTTGTATATATATGTGGCATTTATGGTTTTTGAGATACAGAGCTTTGTGTGACAATAGCCAAAACAGGTATTATTTTACTTATTTTCTTTTTCAGGTGTAAGAGATTAAAATAACCCACACTGATGATGTTCCACCTCAGTTTCAACCACACCTCCCTGAGATTGCTTCAAAATGTTTTTTTTTTTTTTTTTTAATAAATTTATCATTTCCACATTCATTCAACTTGACTTCGGAGTGCAATCAAAAAAAACTGCTCTAATCTTCTTTTGACTGACTTCAGATATAGCAGATGGTGAATTTTGGAGAACCACGTGAGAAAGATATCAGCACATTTTGGCTTTGAAAACCTGTGCTGCAATCCTGTATAAATTTATGGTGGAATGAGTATTTGGCAGATAAAGTTTTCCTAGGAGAAAGCAAAGGTGTATGCAGGAGGCCCTCATTCTTTGAGTTTTGTGACTCTTATTCCGAAGGTGGAGATGCCCAAGGAAGGACCTAACTCATCTCCAGAAGGAAAACCGAACTGCACTTTTATGACAGAAAACCATTTCATTGCCAGATTTTTGAATGAAAAAGATACACAACTAACCAACTAACACAAAAATTGATCGAAATTTGCGTTAGACGCACTCATAAGTGCAGCCAAGATGTACATTTCTCCATTGCCCACACTTATTTGCTCCCGCCGCGCACGTTGCGGGAGCTATGCTATCGGGCTCTGTCCATGCGTGCAGGTGTGCGTGCGTGTGTGCGTGCATCCCTCAACACATTTTGCTTCATCTCATCAACTATTTCAGTTACAGGCACCTAATTCTTACTGGACATGCATCTCATCAAGGCCTACAAATGAAGTGCCTAAAGGTGACCTTGCCCTATTTTTCAAGGTCACTGGCCTATAAATATCACCAAATATTTTGAGTCTTTGCTTTATCTCATCAACTATTTCAGTTACAGGTTCCTAATTTTTACCTGGCATGCATCTCATAATGACCTACAAATGACGTGCCTAAAGGTGACCTTGGCCTATTTTTTTAAGGCCACTGGCCCAAACATATCAACAAAAGTTTAGACATTTTGCTTTATCTCATAATTTTCTGTTACAGGCTCCTAATTAAGGACATCCTTGAAAATGAGATGGTTCATCTCAAGGGTATATCCTCTGAAAATAAAGTCAATAAAGTCAATTAGCTCCCGCCGCTCGAGTGGCATGGGAGCTGTGATATCAGGCTCCATCTGTGCGTGCGTCTGTCCATCCGTGCATCTGTCAACAAAAACTTTGACATTTTGTTTATCTTAACAGCGGGAGCTTCGAGGGCCCCCCAGTTCCCTATATTTTTAAATGTATCCAAAGCTAAAAATTTTTTCCTGGACAAACTTATTTTAAGCGGTACTTTCTATAAGCGGCACTGGAATGGTCATCAACTGGCGCACTTATATGTGCAGCCAAGAAAAAAATTCAGCATTGGCCACCTGTTTAAGAATAACATTGGCCTTAATAAATTCAATTGATAGATCCGTGAGATTTCATATTATATAGCCTACATAATTGACAATCCAAATGCTTTACATGTAGGTTCAAAAAAGTGGTCCGATTTTAAGATTGCAAACCAAAAAACGGGTTGCGGTGCTCAGGCACAGCAGCGCACGGACCGGTGGAGGCCAACCAGACTCGAAGCTCCAGCTGTCACCATTTGAGGAGCGTGTGAAAGCAGGGCTCCCCCTCCATCGTGGGAATACAAGGTGGTGGGGACACGGATGAGTCCCCACCGCCTCGATCAGAGCCGCATGAGGGTAAATGTTAAAATACAGTCTGCAGAGATCACTCTTCATTGTACTTTTATTAGTATTACACCATGACATTTTATTGGGTGCCACACAAAACAAGCAGCCACTTGTCACTTTCCTGGAGGAGATCTCTGTGCCCAAAGTTCCTCTCACATTGGACAGAAGCTTATTTCTCTAACAATAGAAGACCTGCCATTGTCAAAATCTGATCACGGTCAAAGTTTCCGTAGGCCTATATATACTGAGCAACAAAAGAAACACAAGTTAGCTAGTTAGTTAATGTACTCTTATGCTTACTCTGTCAAAGTGATCGCAAAGTAAGGAAAAGTTTGATGAAATGAGTGTAAATGTGCACGTGCTAGGAGTAAATTTGATTGCCTAAAATAATTACGCGCAAACTTATTTTCCTGTCTACCTTGAATTAACTTGCGTTTCTTTTGTTGTACAGTATATATCTGACTGGGTGAGCGTCTGACATACCACACTGCATATCTGTCAAGCCACGCACTGCGCTTAATCAAATTGATTGTATTTGTCAGCCGTCTGGCCTGACAGGCAGGTTGTCTCAAAATAGAAGTTTAATTAATTTCTCAACATGGGTGTGTTATTATTCATTTATTTATTTATTCATTAAGCCCATTTATCTATTTAGCCCATTTATTCATTTTACTAATAAGAGCAACGACAGCATGACGTCCGCATCGCTGCATATGGTTTTTTACTCATTTTGACAGCTGCACTCGTTCCTGCATGTTGTTCGCTGGTTTCAAATCTGCGAATGCCTGGTCAGACCTGGCGTGAGATTTTTGCAGACCGTTCGCTCACATTCAGATTGATAAATGCCGATCCTTACGGGATATTTGGAGTACACCCATTTTTTTTTTTGGTGTAGGCACATTTGATAAATGAGGGCCATTGTGTGTTTGGGGGCGGGGGGGGGGCATACTGAACTATTTTTCCTAAAATTGCACTTCTCTCACCACTTCAAATCATGTGGCAAGCAATTAGCAATGGCTACTAGATGCCACAGTGACCACTGCAATAAGTTATGGCATTTGAATGGTTTGACATTTAAATATACACAAAACTCTGACTTAAATGTAGCCGTACCATTAAAATGAAAGGGCAGCCCATGAAGTGACAGCTTGGCCATTAGTCTGGCCAGTCCTTATGGGAAAAAAGAGCAGTAAATCTCTCTTATAACATGTTTCAAGGATTTTCAATGTACCAATTAGATCATGTGCCTGGCTTAATAATGGGAAGCTTATGATAGTCCAGGTTGTCCCACTTGTTTGAGCATAGTTGGCTTCAGCTTCCTTTTCAGTATATGAAACGTGATCAGCTGCATTTGTATTTGGTGAATGCCGCTGCCAGTCAGGCATTTTCCCATTTTCACTTTAAAAATGGCTTGGTTGATCTGACAGTAAATTTGAGATTACCATCTTACAATACGATGATGTGGCATTCAATGACGTTGGAAGTATTTTTATTGGAAAAAACTGAATATTGAAATTCTTTCTGCTGGTCAGGTTTGTCACCCCCTGCAATGTTCAGAGTGATGCAGCACCCGTATTTTCACAGAAACATGATTCCACCCCCCTCACTTTTTCTTGAGATAGTCATCGATCAAATCAAACGAATCTAGAGAAATGTGTTATTTGCAGAGCAAAGAAAAATAGGGTCGCCAGAAGTGGGTGCATTTATCCTGTGACCTCTGATCCAGGTGAACCTAAAATGCTGGATGCACAACCAGACATGAGTTAAAAAAAAACCACATTGCGGAAATATGGAGCCATTGTGCCAAATGGTTGCTGAGATCTCGTCTGCACAAGACAGTGTCACCCCAGCACCAAGGCAAAAAGGAAACCAGGGTTAAACTTGTAGGTACGCCTTTCAGGTGATCTCAGTTTTGTTAACACAGTACTTTTTGCGAACAAGAGGCTCCTCAGAGCCTGTACTCGGGCCGGGTCCAGGCCTGAGCCAATCCATACATATATATACTGCTCAAAAATAACGGCATTCGGTGTTCGGGGATATAACTAGCGCTTCCTTTTAACAACGTAGGTTATAGCCATATGATTCAGTATGAACAGTCAATGTCAAATATGCTCAAACAGGGTACAATGATGTGAGGAAACTAGAGAGTAATTTGACTACGTATACAGACATTCATCAACGTTGCTTATAACGGCAAAAACTTTGAAGCAATAATCTTATCAGAGGGTCATTAAAATGGCCATTTGCATCGTCAGAGAGGAATTGTTATGTGATGTGTCAGCTAACATTATTCATTGAATAAAAAATGAAATAAAGTTTGACCATTATTCTGGAAAAAAAAACAATACCTCAACTAAGCAGTTTATAGGGCTAATGAAAATTAATATTCTGAAAATATTCTCATTTTCATACAGCCACAGATACTCCAATTAAAATAGGATCCTTAGTGGCGGACTTGATCGAGTGTGCAAACAGCCTTTCTCATTTGTTCAACCACCTTCTTGAAAAGGTTGGAGTTGTGATTGTTACACAGACAAGAATGATACTGGTCTCACTCTGGTGCAACATATTTAATTTCCTGTTGGAAATATTAAAAGACAGTTCATGTAAGCAATGCTCTCTGTGGCTTGCATCACTGGATTAACTCACCATATGCGGACGACAACAATCAGCTTTTACACTTTAACAGTGACACCCTTGCCAAATATATCTGGTAATAATAACCATTATAATGCAAAAACCAACTCATACAAAATTCTAAAGACACACATTACCAACTATACAAGAATGGAGTCTCCTTCCACAGCTTCTCTCTCTTGGATAAGCTGTTACTCAATTTTTTTCTTACAAAGGGATAACAAGAAGCAGCTGTTTGGCTGTAAAGTTCTCATTTCAAGTGTGGACCAGTGGATGCTTCATCATTTGCTCGTACATATAATTAGGCGAACTTGTTTGATTACCGCTTTGAAATAAAAATGGATTATGTCCCGACGAACTGACATCACTTAACAATTTTCTATACCAAAAACATCAGTCAGTGTAACTCACTTTCCCAATGTACTAACAGAAATTAAAGTAACAAGCATCAATAGAAAACATTGTAAATCATTGAAAGTATTATTTCGAAAAGATATACTTACCTTAAAACATGTTTTTCATAACTAATGTTGTTGAAGGGAGGGCACAGGAATAACCAAGGCTTAAAATCAGCCTGCTAATAACAATCAGCATTAGCAGGTTGATCTACGGTACATACCCATTAGCTCTCTGGACTACTTGACACTGACTCACTACTAAACTAGTTACATCTCTACAAATATACCTTCGATTCTACCACTCAGCAAAAGTTTATTAACCAGTATATATCTATTGACCATGTGACATATACACTGTAAAAAAAAAAAGTTGTCTCAACTGAAAAAAGTTAGTGTCCTGGCTGCCTTAAAATATAAGTTGAATATTACCTCAACTTGTCATCTCAAGTTCAATGAGCTTAAAATTTTAACGCAGCCTGGACACTAACTTTTTCAGTTGAGACAATTTTTTTCTTTTTTACAACAGTGTATTCTCATTGCATTCTTGAGACTTCAATTTTCACCACACTCAAAAATCATGGTGGCAAAGATTTCCAAGTATTTTCAAACACCAGTGTCACTCAATATTGGCACATATCTAATAACCAGTTCATGTTCAAGCCTTTTATATTATTGAAAAGTGGGTGTGTTTCTCCCTTCGACAATAAATGTGGGCTTGTTGTGATTTACAAAATGAACCAAGTGCGACAACCAGTAGAATGCAAAAAGGAGGCTTTATTTCTGATGGGGGAAACCCCCCAACAGAGCTGGCAACGGTACAAAGTCCACAATCCAAAAACAGTATCCAATGGGTGTAATCCAGAATCGTAACCAGGGCACCAATGACAAAGTTCGTGGTCAGACAAAAAGGGTTCAGTACACAGGCGTAGGTTTGGAGGAGAAACAAACTCATAAGCCAAAGACAGTCCGAATCCAAAACCAGGGCAGTAATCACAAAATCAAGGTCGGGCAGAAAAAAGGTCAAAATTCACAGATGCAACAATATCCAAAAAGGGCAAACCAAAAACAATAGTCGGGCAATCCAGTCAGAAAGATAAACACTGAGATATCGGGGCGAGAAACGTAGCACAAGAAAACTAGGGAGAGCGATCTGACAAGAGCGTGAAGCAAACAGACATCTTATATACACATCCAGGAGAACACATGACCAGGGAGAACAGGTGCAATCAATGGTAACAATGATCAGGGAGAGACACATGAGGGATAAACTAATTAATTTATTTGGCTGTATTTGGCTGTAGCCAAAACGCAGACAGGGATCACAAGACAAACCTAAGTACAAAACAACAGCTCTGGTTAAGGAGTACTAAAGTGCCAAGATAAAAGAAAAGGAAAGCACAAAGTATAAGTGGAAATCCACAGAAACTTGCAGCAGAGATAATTAGGGATAGGCAAGGAGGCGGAGACTAGAATAGGGCGACAGCTGAGAGATCATTAGTCAATTAGTAAGTGCAGCTATACAATCCCAAGTGCTTGTTAGTAAGTTAGTCCAAATATACAAGGTTAGTGTGGATTAGTATTGA
The DNA here is from genome assembly GCA_029721435.1 of Gymnothorax reevesii. Taxonomy (NCBI): domain Eukaryota; kingdom Metazoa; phylum Chordata; class Actinopteri; order Anguilliformes; family Muraenidae; genus Gymnothorax; species Gymnothorax reevesii. The sequence goes on along the minus strand of CM056580.1, from coordinate 38,513,175 downwards.
GCAAAAACAATAAACTGTTAGTATGTGTTAGTAAGACAGAAAAAGAGAGAGGAAGGAAGAACACGAGATAATGAAAGAAGATTGAAACCCAGAAACCAATAAATCACCCGAATGAGTATCACACAAGACAAGGGACCGTGAGCAAAGATACACACCTGACAAGACAGGGGAGACAAAGTGCAAAGCATGAAAATGAAAACATGGCTTGGAAACTAAATGATCTAAACATGAAAAATAATAAACAGGAAATCTAAATTACCAAAACGCAAAACACAATCCTAAGAATAGTCAGACAGAGCAGTGGTCACTAAACACAGAAATCATAAAGCATGGCAAAGCCAGGTACAGAACTTAAACATGAGAGCAGAATCCAGAATCCCAACAGGGCTTTTCTGACTGCAAAGAGGCGGCGGTGTGAAAAGCCCAATTGAGGCGCATATTTCGAATGCGCTATATATATTGAACTCCAACATAAATTGGACTGTTTGATTTAAATAATCTAAACAAGATGTATAACCCCAATTCTGAAATAGTTGGGAAAAACTGTAAATTGTGAATAAAATCAAAATGCAATGACTTTAACATCACATGAGCCAATATGTTATTTACAAGAGAAGATAGATAACATTTCACTGAGACATTTTACATTTTCATCCACAAAATTTTCTGGCTGCAACAGATCTCAAAAAAGTTGGGGCACAGGAAAAAAGGGCTGAAAAAGCAACTACTATATAAGAGAATCAGCTGAAAGAACATTTAGCCAGTAATTAAGTTAACTGGCATCAGGTGTGTAACATGATTGGCTATAAAAGGGATGTCTTAGAGAGGCTGAGTCTCTCAGAAGTAAAGATGGTCAGAGGCTCTCCAACCTGTGAAGGCTTGCATAAAAAAATTTGGAATACTTTAGAAACAATGTTCCTCAACGTCAAAGTGTAAAAGCTTTGAAGGTCTCATCATCGACAGTGCATAACATCATCAAAAGATTCAGAGAAACTGGAAAAATCTCTGTGCGCAACGGACAAGGCCGAATTACTGGATGCCCGTGATCTTCGGGCCCTCAGACACCACTGTATCACTCACCGGCATGATTCTGTCATTGACATGACTAAATGGGCCCAGGAATACTTCAAGAAGTCACTGTCTGTAAACACAGTCCACTGTGCCATCCACAGATGCCACCTAAAACCATATCATGCAAAAAGGAAGCCATTGTTGAGCATGATCCAGAAGCACCGCCGTGTTCTGTGGGCCAAAGCTCATTTAAAATGGACTCTAGCAAAGTGTCCTGCGGTTAGACGAGTCCAAATTTGACATTCTTGCTGGAAATAATGGCCATTGGGTCCTCCCGGCTAAAGAGGAGAAAGACCACCCCTCCTATTATCAACGTTCAGTTCTAAAGCCAGCATCTCTGATGGTATGGGGATGTATTAGTGCATAAGGTGTGGGACACTTGCTTGTTTTAAAAAGCACCATGAATGCTGAAAGGTATATAAAGGTTTTAGAGCAACATATAATCCCTTCCAGATGACATCTATTCCAGGGAAGACCTTGTTTATTTCAGCAGGACAATGCAATACCACATACTGCAGCTTTTACAACAGCATGACTTCGTAGTAGAAGGGTCCGTGTGCTGAACGGGCCTGCCTACAGTCCTGATCTTTCATTGATTGAGAACATTTGGTGCATGATTAAATGAAAAGTCCATCAAAGGAAACTCAAAACTCTCCAGCAGCTGGAGGCCCATATTAAACAAGAGAGGGATCAAATTCCAATGGCTAAACTCAAGAAATTTGTCCCCTCAATGCCCAGGTGCCTCCACTCCGTGTTAAAAAGAAGAGGGGATGCTACACCATGGTAAACAGGCTCCTGTCCCAACTTTTTTGAGACCTGTAGCAGTCGTTAAATTTGACATGAGCTCATTTTGTGGATAAAAATGTAAAATTTCTCAGTTTCAACATTTGCTATGTTATCTCTGTTCTATTGTGAACAAAATGCTGGCTGGAGGTCATTTGAAAGTCATTGCGTTTTGATTTTATTCACAATTTACACTTTTTCCCAACTATTTTGGAATTGGGTTTGTAAAAAAATGTCTTATTGTTCATCCTAGCAAGATTTCATTCACCAAAAAATGTTAACCTCTATATGAAGCGACAAAGTAGAAAGAAACAATACATTTTGATCATGAAACAAATACTGTGTGTGTGTGTATATATATATATATATATATATATATATTTAGTAGCAGTGGCGGTCAGTGAACTGGTTATAGGGGATCAACGCATGTGTTAGAGATTCTTGCACAAAAAAGTCCTTTTGCATGGAGGTTTATCAGTTTCCAACCCAGTTTCACCTGCGTTATGACTCCAGACTTCTCACACTTTTCTTTACTCAGGGGTTGGAAGTAATGCATGTGCTTCGTTATCGTTAAAATAGTTTAAATGAAATCAGATCATTTGAAATGCCTTCATGCAATTCCATTGCTTCCAATGATCTTATTTCATTTAAACAATCACGAAACACATGTATTGCTTCCAACCACTCAGTGACGAAAAGCATGAGAAGTCCGGAGTTGTAATCAGTATGCGTTATAAATATAAACTGCCCATATCTGATAATGTTGAGAGTTTTTGGAGTTTCTGAAATGGAAATTTAAATGAATGATCGTAAACAGGTTGTGACCAATCATTCTTTTTAAGGGATTGTTTGAGCCTCACCTGTTGCCAGTTTATAAGCCCCAACTGATATACAGGGTGTATCAAAAAAAAAAAAAAGGGTAGACTTTGAAAAATGTCTCCAAACTTGATATAATATCATTTTCCAAAAATCTATTATGATGTATTGATAGACCCTGCCCTCATGCTCCTACTGACACCTTCTTAATTACCTGCTGTTCCGCATGAGTGAACACGGATTGTTTATTTTCACCCGATTTAAACTGGCTTGCGCATAGAAATGAGAAGGTTAAATACGACACAAACACAATGTTCGGTTTAGACATTTAAGTTTTTTTTTTTTTTAAGATTAGACATTTAATTTTTTCCTCACAAATTTTCATGAAAATTGGATTCACCCCTTGTCCACTACCAGCCCACTAATATCGAACTCACATTTTGCTATTCTCAGCACACTTACTTCAGCATGACTGTACTTAAGTCTTTGGTTCAAGAATATGGACTCAATTACTTTGTACACAGACATCTGCTCTCCTCAGCATGTCAGAAACAGACCGTCGGACCATTGCAGGATCCTGCCTCAAAGTGGCAACCTCCACAATCCGAGTCTGAAGTTGGCAGGCTGGTAGCAGACAAAGGGTTAATCTAAAGGCCAATGCCCACTGGCCGCGAAGCGGTGCGGCGCGTCAAACTTCAAACATTGCCTTGATGCTTTTAAACGCCCACTGAAAGCGTCAGCCGCACCAACATTGACAGCTGTCAACTCGACCGAGAGGCCATGAGTGTCTATCTCAAAATATTAAACATGACAACTTTTAATTTTAGGGGGGGAGACCTACCTATCAAGCTTATTTTAAGTGATGGCAAAGTGCGACGGTTAGGCTACTATGCACTATATGTTATATACAGGCATAATTTTCCGCCTAAATTTAGACGTCAACTAAATTAAGATTATGATTCATTTTACTTTATCCAGCAACAAATTAGCTGGCTAGCTAACTTAGCAGTGTAAATTTCTCATCAGTGTACCTTGAGTTAGATACTGTCTAACTGTGGGTCGCCTGATAACTTAAATAACTTAAATCCCCGCAAAATAACGGATTTCCTCTCAAAAAAAGCAGGTTGACTACTGCATGTGAGGTCGCCGCTAAATGTGTGACAAACCATGACAAGGCGAAATAGTTAAATAATCTAAAAGACAAATGCGTTTTTATTGTTTTGACGCTTCAGAAATTCAGCAGTGGCGAATAGTAAAAATTGGCGAAACACGCGTCAGACGCTGCCAGTGGGCGTTGCTCCGCTGAAATTTATGTTACCAATTTTTTCAACGCGCGTCTCACGCTTCCAATGGGCGTTGGCCTTAATTTTCATGAAAAATGGTGAGAAAGAAAGGACAAGTCTGAACTTGCCAACCATCATGTTTGATTCATTTTTAACCCTCTCGATTCTGTGCGCAAGTCAGTTTAAATCGGGTGAAAATAAACAACCTGCGTTCACTCATGTGGAACAGCAGGTGATTAACAAGGTGTCAATAGGAGTATGAGGGCATGGTCCATCAATACATCATAACAGATCTTTGGAAAATTATATTTTATATCAATTTTGGAGACATTTATCGAAGTGTAAACGTTTTTGATACACCCTGTATACATATTTTTTTTCTTTTTTTATATATACAATTATTCAATCTTTGGCAGTCCTTCATCCTTTCCAATTTGTGAAGCTCAACAACTTTAGGTTGTATCGAGTCACAGTGCTTTCCAGTCTTTGTCATACATCATCATGAGTGATTAGGCATGGTCTACGAGAATATTTACTCTGTCACCTCATACCCAACTCAAACAAGAATTCATAGTTAACCAATTAGCATTTCCGAATGAATCAGGTGAACTCAAAAATGATCGATATGACTCAGTATATATAAGTAAATGTACATCATGGGTTTTTCCAGGGGTGGTGATAGTTCTGGAACATGTTTTGGAGAAAAAATATTAATACAATGTTCACATTTTTTTGTTTAAATAATTTTACTGCAGTGAAAGATATGATTTTTGTACATATTTTGAGCGAAAGACCTAGAGTATAAACAGCAAAGATTTTTATTCATGGCATGTTTTGTTCATATTCACTAAGGATGCCAATAATTTTTAGGGAACTGTACTTGTCCAAAGAATGCTCCTAAAACCCAAAAAATATCACTTTATCTCCTTAATCAGAAAATACTTCATTTGGAACGATGCCTAAGAATATCCAAAAGGAATATGCATGACGACCAGTATCCGGTTTAGAATGTTGTCATATTTGGAATAATAAGGGAAAAATTTCTATGCTTGTAATGGTACTCATTGTTCAACTTGCTCATTGCTCTTTTTGTGAGGCAAGATTTGTAGAAATGCACAAAAGCAAAAAACAGAAGATGAGTGACTCTCTAAGTAGAGTTATGGTGACATTGGTTTGCTAGGTCTTTGCTTTGGAAGGAAATGGAGAGTTAGCTTGTTCACTCAAAAAAATTAAATGTTAGATTTACTTAATAACATTACATCAACTGGTTCCACAAAACTGAGTGAATTTCATTCCACTCAATGCAACTAATTGAACTGGCCAAAAATGTTAGAAGTCAAATAAAGGTTTCGCAAAGCAATTGCGTGGAACCAGTTGACATAACATTATTAATTAAATCTAAAATTTCTAACATTTCATCAACAGTGGTTTTGAGTATTGGGTATGGACTAGTTGGACAATGTTGGTCAGTTTTCCTCTAAATAAGAAAAAAAAAGAGAGGTGAATTCTTATTCTTTAGATATTTTCTGACAATTTTTTAGCAGATGCAAAAGAAGTCTTGAGTCATTGCATAACACTTGGAAATGTGAATGCTGGTAAATATAGTACTTTAGGGTGAAGGGCGTGATGCAACAATGCACATTTAAACACAAAATTGTTTTGCATATGATGATAAAATAAATGCTTTTATTTTACTTTGGCATGTTCTAGAAACTGGACTGGGGTCCTTCAGAGGGAGGTTGTAGTGCTCAAATCCAACCCCTCTAAGACCCACACTATAAAAACTCATGCTGCTCCAACCCTGCTGCTAATATCAGGAGCCACATTATCAATAAAGACAAGCAAGCCACTGCCTGTGGCAGACATAAAACTGTAATTACCACTCGATCATTTTTCACTTATAATTTTGGATCTTGGGGGGCTCCTCTTGGAATATTTCTTCAAATTGCTCAAATATAAATTAATCGTAATCCTCTATTTCCCCAAGGCCTTAATCCAGAACTGCGTAGGATCAAAGCATACCAGACCTCTACTGACAGTAGTCATTGACACATCCCTGTGTTCCTTATCTGCATGCTTTGTGAGTGGTGTTTTTTGTTTTATGTTCAAAACACTTCATCCTGAACTCCTTTTGCAGCCAGACCATAAGGGATTTATGAGCCTGCCAGTGGTTTATTTCTTTTCAAAGAGTGAATAAGCCCAAAAAACATTTTGTTGATTGCTAATATATTCCCTCATGTTGAGGTGGTATATATTGATTCTACCGCAAGTCTGGACATTTGATTGCGGTCCGTGGGATACAATAAAATGGCAGATCCCCCCCCCCAGATTTAAATAGAGTTTTCTTTAAAATGCCATTGCATAACTCATCTTTTCCCATTAGCTCTACGTGCACATTACACAAACTGTGTATCTGGCCATGCTCTTTCATCTTTCACTATATAGCGCATAGTTCAGACAGCAAACTCACATATAAACCACCGTTAACAGCAGTATTTCTTAGATAGAAAGATAGTTCTGCATCTAGGCTCTGATTGACACATCTTGCGCCCTACTGAGTGTATACAAAAGACAGCAGGGAGTGTTAGGATATCCATACCCCCTCCCCCACTCTTTAGGAGACTGAGAGCACACAGATGTATGCTGGGCTGGAATTGGTATGGTAACTCGCAGCGGGCAAGTGAAATGCAGCAGCTGAGAGAAATGCAGGGTAGTAGCAGGCAGAGGCATGTTATGCGTTGAAGGTAGGGCAGGTAAGCAGCTTATATAGCCCACCTAGCAGCTGGGCAGAGCAGTGTGTGTGATGCATGACCGTGTCTAAAAGAATGTGGGCATGTGTAGAGAGGCCTGTCAGAACTAACTCTACAAGTTGCGCCCTATTTCTGTTAGCTAACCCATGAATAAGCCATCAATAGCGGAAGCAATAAATAGATTCATCAATAGCTTGGCATCTAGGCTCTGTCTCTGACACACCCTGCGGCCTACTGAGTTTGAAGTGGAGACAGGGAGTGTTGGGATATCTCCCGAAAACTGCATGATGATAGTCAATCTCCCCACAACAGTACAAGTATAGTCCTCCATCCAGTGTAAGTACAAAGCCAGGTGCCAAAGGCTAGCCTTGGTGAATGTATCAATATGAGACATGAGTCGCCCTGCGGCGATTTCATGCAGGAATGTACTGCCTAATGAAATTGAGCCTCTCAGAACAAGAGTGGTCTTACAACAGTTTTTATCTTTTGAAGGATGATTGCACTAATATCAGTCATACATGAAAAAATCAGCTTGCAATATATTACATTACTTTTTGTATGCATATATTTGCTTTGATTCTGTTTCATTTCTGCAGAAAAAGGTTTTTACTTACGCCGCAGCCCTCCATTCTTGTCTACTTGTTCTGTGCATTTAGTTGCATTGGAGGAGTTCCACTTTATAGTGTTGAGCGTTACGTTTTTACCTGACTCACGAGGCATCATTGACAAACACGGGGAAGCATGGCTACAACATTTACACATTCTGAAGATGAAGGAAAACGGATCATTACCAGTGCTTCTTTACATGATGAGGAAACTACTATAGACCCACCGGAGAACCCAGATCATAAACATCCATTTCATGATCTTAAACGATTGAAGGAAAAGGATATTAAATTGGTCTTGAACTCAATTACGCTCTCCGACCACTGGAGGAAAGGACTTATCCCACGCAGCCTTAGAATTAAGAAGTTCCCATCTAATGATTCCAGAGATAACAGAGAATTCAAGCAGAAATTAGAAGCCATTCTCAGTAAGTGCTCTTTCAACCTGATGCTCCTTTTGATCGAAGAAGCCAAAAAGGACAGAGACATTATCCAGCAAGAGATCAAAGAAGTTAATAAGAAATTAGAGGATTTACAAAGTATTGAAATTATGAATACTTGGACTAAACTTAACGATAACCTGATCAAATTCAAAGAACAACTGAAACAAGGGAAACTTCGAAAATTCAAACGTGACAAAAAGGATAACAAAGAGAACAAAGTTTACTTTTGGCAGAGATCAAAAGCTCCTCTCCATCAAGAGCCGCAAAGAACAGGTGCATGCACAGTGTCTTTTAATTTTACCAGAGAGGAAGAGGACCAGGATGTACCTACACCAAGCGAGGGGAGAGTTTTCGGGAAACGGTCAGCCCCTCAGCAATGGGGGAAAGAACAAACAACAGAGAAAAGACAGAAGAAAACAAGGACGAGAAGGGGACGAAAGAAATCTCCCTCACAATTATCCCACGCGGATACAGAAACAGACATGGTGATCAATTCAACAGGTACCCCCCTCTCGCCGTCACAAACTAAAGTACTCTCAAAAGGTTTGACGTTTTCCCCTACGAGTTCTTCTATGGACTTTGATACTAAGATTGACCTGTTTAGGTTTTATAGAAGTCTACATCTCAAAGCTTGGTATAAACTTAATCCAGTGCGGTCATCCATATCTATGGATGCCTATACATCCAAGTCTCTTACCCCTTTTAAATCTAAGTCACAGTTCTGTCCTAGGATGCAAAATGCTACCTTGGAGACTTTTTAGAAAAAGGTTAGTTATGAGATTGGAAAAATTATAACTAAGAAAAACACACAACGGCAATCTAATCTGACAAGGGATGAGCGAGTGGCTCTTAAGGAGCTATTGGACAATGAAAACATTATAATTAAAAGGGCTGATAAAGGAGGAGCGGTAGTTGTATGGGGTTATGAGCAGTATGTTGAAGAGGCTGATAAAAAGTAGTATCACCCAACTGTCTATGTCCCCCTAAAGAACAATCCGATTGAAACACTAGTAAAGGAACTTCAACAAATACTCAATAAGGCCAGGGATGAAGATCTAATCTCAACACAAGAGCTGGAGTTTCTATTTAAACCCAACCCTCGGATGGCATCTTTTTACCAAAGGTGCATAAAAGTATGACGAATCCACCTGGGAGACCAGTGATCTCAGGAAACGAGACTCTAATGGAACCTATTTCTAAATATGTGGATTTTTTCATTAAACCGCTGCTTCCATCCCTTCCAGCTTATATAAAGGACACAATGGATGCGCTTTGCAAAATTTGAGACCATAATTTTATCGGTCTGGATGCCCTCCTGGTGACAATGGATGTAGAGGCCCTGTACACGAACATTGAACATAATCAAGGACTTACAGCCTTGGGACTCTTCCTTGACAGACGTCCACACCCGCACAGCCCCTCTACTGACTTCTTGGTGGAACTAACTGACTGGACATTAAATAACAATGCGTTTTTATTTCAGGACAGACTATTTAAGCAGATTAAGGGAAGCGCAATGGGGGCTTGCTTTAGTCCTTCATATGCGGGCCTGTTCATGGGGAAATGGGAAGAAGACGTTGTTTTTAGTTGTTGTAATGTCTTTAGAGATAAAATCATTTGGTGGGCAAGATTCATTGGCGATATTATTTTGTGGTGGAGGAGTACAGAAAATGAATTATTGTCGTTTCATGGTTACTTAAATGCAGCGAATACCAACGTTAAATTATCTATTGACTATGATAGAGATAAAATACAAGTTCTTGACCTTGAAACGTATAAAGATGTTCGGGGATTCCTACACTCTACAATATTTTGGAAGGAGGCCCATAAAAACACTTTGTTACATGCTAAAAGCTTCCACCCACCTACACTAATTAAGAACATTCCTTTTGGGCAATTTCAGAGATTACGTCGGACCAGTGATAATGATCAAGATTTTCATATTAAAAGTGAAGAGATGTACAACCGTTTCAGAAAAGGGGTTATTTTCCTAAAGTCTTAGACACAGCCCTGGAGAGGTTCCATTGAACATAACTCTCTGCTTTACTGAAAGCCAGCATCTGCTAAAAAGGATGGGGTTTGTTTCTCTACACGCTACAGCACAGATTTGTATACAATATGTAATATAATTAAAAAGAACTGGGATCTCCTCCAATGTGACGACTCTCTAAATGATTTCTTTAAAGACCCCCCAATCTTCTCCTTTAGAAGAGCACTTACTTTGGGTGATAGACTGGTGCGTAGTTATTGACCAGCCAAAGAAAAGTCTACATGGCTACCCAAAGTATCTAACGGCACATTCAAATGTGGGCACTGCAAATTATGTGAAGTGGTATCAAAGGCAAAAGGGTTTACCCACCCGGTCACTCAACTTACATTCTTAACAACCACTTCATAAATTGCAAGACTACATTTGTTATTTATATTTTGGAATGCTGTCCGTGCGACGCCTTCTATGTAGGGCGTACAAAACGTCGGCTGCAGGACCGCTTGGCTGAACATAAGTATGCCGCAAAAACAGGAAATTGCGATTATGCTATGACAAAACATTTAAAGAAGCGCATAATGATAAATATATTTTATTCACTGCCATTGGTATTGATCATGCGCCCTTTACCTCTAGGAGGGGTGATAGACAAAAAACATTAAACCAAAAAGAAAGTCGCTGGATTTATTAGCTAAATGCTATGAAATACCCAGGGTTGAATGACTCTATAGATTTGGTGACATTCCTGTGGAAGTAATGAGTAGTCGGCTATATAACTGGATAAATTATTTTAATTATTATGTTTAGATACAATGTTTGTGATTTGACACTGGATCTAGCCTGTGTTTGTGTGGGCATTCATGATAGGATTTTAAGATTTAGATCTTGATTATGCAATTTGCTGACTCCGCCTACTACAGCTGGAGTTAGTTCAACAGCTGACTTGAAATACCTGTCAGAACACTTTGTAATTGACCATGCCCTGATGAAGGCCTGCCATGGCCGAAACATGTTAGCAGTTTTAATGTTTCAAATATGATTAAGCCTATTTATTAAAGCTTTTTAAAAATTTTTTTTGAAGAGGACAAAAACATGTATTTAGATACAAAGTAAACATACACCCAGACAAATGCTACTTGAGCGATCACATTCTTCATGAGAAAAATCATGTTAAAAGGAGGTAGTCATATTAACAAGCTTCATTATGACAAATGGAACATGGAGTACACTGAGGTTATTCCAAGGTAAGCATCATGAATACCAAAAAAATATTCAGTTTATATTGCTGCCAAACCTTATTTCTAGGTTTTTACTTTATGCATATTAATTTAAGTCATAATGTAGCTTCTGCTCCTCGTAAGCCACGACTGGACAGAACAATCCTGACCTTGGTCATGCTAATATCTCTTCTCAGATCAGATTGTCTCAAAAGAAATGAAGGTTCAAAAGAATAAATTTGCACTGACCTTATTAAGAATAAAAAATAACTGAAATAATTCCTTATTCCCTTAAGCCCTGAGCCTCTTTTTTGAAAATGGCAAGCCCAAAATGAAATGAGTATGTCTCTGCAAATACTTGGTCAATTTGAATGATCTTGGAATCATAATAAAGGTAAAACCATTTGGGATTTCTGCCCCATAAAAATCACAATATATGTCACTGAGTCAGAATAAATGGAGATGGAACACAGAATAAATGAAAGATCTCATTTAGCACCTAACAAAGTTTTACTCCTATCCCCTGTAAATTTATTGAGTAGCAGTCTGAAACCTCTAAAAAATTACAGCGCCAAATCTCAGCCTAAGTTTATTCTGATCAGGTAAATCAAAGCAATTTGCCTAGAACGGGAGTTGCACCTTGAATGTCTACTTTGTAGCGCTGCATTTTAACCAACAGGCTGGTCAAATTGCCCATTTAATGGATGGGTAAAAAAATATGTACTGTACTGTTGTAGTCCCTGTATTTATGTGAAACAGTGCAACGATTCTGTCAGAAAACAACTTTGAAAATGAATGTTGAATATTTAGTGAATAATTATTCGGACAATACCTCAATAATACTAGTTATGCATTTATATTGTCGCTATTCAAGTAGATGCAAATCTTCCATGGACTCAGTTTGATACGCTGGGAACCCAAGGCTGTAACTCAGGCTAGGTTTCTGCGATTAAGGCGTTTTAGAGCCTGTTGGAAACATCAGAACCCATTGAATCAATTGGCTACTGGCATAGTCTTACTGACAGCATCACAAGCCAATCACAGAGAGAAAAATACGTTGCAAGCAAGTAGAATGCTAAGGAGCTGATATCTTGAAGCCCTGGGAAAGAACATGCTGGGATACTGGCAGATCTAGTTTCGTTATGACACAAACATATTGGGCTAACAATAGTGAGCGCAGATTTACCCTCGAGCAGTTTTTTATTACAAAATATCAAAGTTAAGAATTTTTTTGCTCATCATTGTACACTGTAAAGTGTATGTCTGCTGTTCCTTGAGTGTGGTGTTGGTTTAAAACGACAAGGCTCATATCGTTGGATTCTGTGGACTTTCCTTTTTCATTTGAGGTATCAACTGAATGCATAGCACAAATTCAGTTGAAATACTGGTGACTCAGCGCTGATATAATTTTATCCTATGTTTTGTTACATGGTTATTTCCTTGTTTGGTGCTTGAATTGTGTTCGGTTGAGGTAAAAATGGTCAGCATGAGCTTTTTGCCTAGTTTCTTTGCTTAAAATGGATAAGCCAAATAAAAATGTTGTGATTTGGAAACATGCTGTATTTATTATGCGTAACCACTGCCCCCGGTGGCAAACATGTAGCTGATTGAATAAACTCAAAAAAATACAAGACTGCTGTCACATTAAATTAAGCTTAAACAGTCATGTTCTTGCAGCAAGGAAAGAAGATTTCATGTCCTGACTTGTCCTGGGTAACATATTTGCATAATAAACTCAGTGTTTGGGCACATAAGAAATATGGGAGGTTGCCCATACTAATTTTACGTATTATATATTTATACTACATTTTCAATTGTGTCAATGCACTCGCTCTTTGCTCAAATCTTTTGTGCTTTGTGACTTCATACTTTCACAAATGTCATCTCATACAGCAAATAATCAATCATGCACCTTGTTTCTTTGGCATAATACTCATAGATTTGCATACTTTAATTTGTTTCATCGTGACATTTGGCCGCTCCTTGTAGATATTTTGATCTTAAAATTTTTAATTCACCGTTGGAGAACACCATTGCTTTCATTTACTAACAGCGATTGTTGTAGATATGCATGAAAATCCTCTTAAGAACAGGATTGCCTGATTTCCTGCCATCATATATTTAACGGTTGTATGTTGCGCATTGTAAATGTCCTGCTACATCATGATGTGATGCCAGAAAAGGCAGCTGGTCTGTGTTGGCAGAGCTCCGTTATATTTGTCAAAAACTGTTGAGGTCTTAACTAGCATGAGCATCGCCTACACAAAATCCAACTGTAACAAGCTATTCTATCCAGCTGCCAATACCACAATACAAGCGCCAGAGCTGTGAAGAAAGATTGATTAGCAGGCACATGGTTTACACTGATAAACACCTCTCAGCAGCTGCTTGATGTCTTACAACCACTGTGGGTGGCTAAAAGAGATACAAATATTCATATGTTCATCTTGTTATTCTCTCCCCATGCAAATTTCTGTAAAATTATTACCTTGGTGTATTTCTTGATCAGTCAATTGTGTTCAGTTCTGCATGGTGATGGCACCTGTTGCACAGAGATTACATGTTGTATCATGATTGAAAGATACAACTTGCAAGCAATTTGTATGCCAGTTTTGAAGAGGGCGGCATGGTTGTTGGTAGTATACATCCCATTTATATCCTGTTGATAGCATAAGGCAAGTCCATCCCAATCCCAAGGTTATCAAAAAAAAAACAGAAAGCTATATTTCCCGTTTTTTGTTTCATCTTCCTTCTTTCATAAAAAAGCATTCTTATTCTTCCTCGTTCAAAGTTATTAATTAGAACACAAGATTCTTGAATAACTGCCAAAGCTGGGCGACGACTGTAACATTTTAGCCTTTCAAAATTGTTGGAACAATGGTTGGCTGCATAATCTGCTTTTAACAGCAGCCTTGCACAATTTAGCTCAGTTTAGTGCCCAATTTCTTTTTTCTCTTCTTCTTTGCATCTTGGAGCCTCGAAAGTTACTGTGATGGCTGCTCTGCTCAGATGATGCAGTCATTGTTTTCCTTTTTCAACATGACTCCAAAGTATTATTCTCTGTGCTGCCAAAAGAACTCAGAACTGTGGACATGGATTTATTTTAATGCTCAAAAGCTTTCTTCATTTGGGAATGAAGAACACAGGTAAGTCTGGCATTCTATCCACCCCCCCAAATCATCTGTCCATCTATTATCAATACCGTTGTTTCCTCACTAAGGTCGTTGTTGAGCTGGAGCCTATCCTTTCTGACTATAGGCTAGAAGCAGGGGCCCACCCTAGACAGCTCACCAATCCATCGCAAGGCGCACACATCATTCACTCACATTCATACCTATGGGCAATTTAAAGTCTCCAATCAGCCTAACATGCATGTCTTTGGGCTGTGGGACGAAACCTGTGTACCCGAAGGAAACCCATGCAAACACTTTGAGAACACGCTAACTCCAAACAGAAAGGTCCCTGGCTGGATTCAAATCCATTACCCTCTTGTGATGTAGTAGAGCTGCTCCCCTCAGTGTAGGAATACCAAAAAAAACAAAGATGAAGAAAGATTTTAAATGTTTTTTAAAATTCTTTTTCCCCACTCCAAGTTTTGAATACACACTTATCACAGAAGCAGTACCACAATAATCATGTACCACGGCCCTCTGCATCAGAATTGAGACTGTTCTGATCCAGAGAGGAAACCGAATGCAGATTCTGGGCACAATCCACATTTTTTAACAGGAATACGGTCGCTAAAGAGGGAAAAGCCTTAACCGAGAACTGTAGAGGGGCAGTCCAGTTAAGTTGGAAATGACTGGAGAGAGTAGGGGTGCGACAAAGCTCAGGCCAGTGACCGGCCTAATGCAGAGGCCAGGTGGTGAATCACCCTCTCAGAAGCAGGACTCCTTGACAGCAGAACTGACGGGTGTATCAAAAATGCAGTCCCAGTCCTGGAGACCAATGAAGACTTGAGAGCTGATTCCAAATAGTAAGACTCCAAATTGTAATTACATTTTTCTTTATCTTGCAGTCAACTGTGTCAAAGCCAAGGGCTCAGTCGAGTCTACGAAGGCCATGTACACTCTCAGAAAAAAAGTACCTATTTGTAACTTTAGGGGTAAAAGGCTTGTCACTGGGGCGTTACCCTCAAAGGTGCTGTTCTTGTACCCTCAGAAGTGGGTACTTATTCACTTTGAATGATGAAAGTACCTTTTAGACCCTAAAAAGGTTCACACAGGTTCCTCGAGGTCCTATAATTAGCCCTAGGGGGTCCATAAGTGGGGAACAGAAATGGACTCCTGCTGTACCCTATTTCTGACAGAGTACAAAGGCTTCCTCTGTACAAGCCATTTTTCGCACAACAGATTACATTAAAAGTCAAT
The DNA here is from genome assembly GCA_029721435.1 of Gymnothorax reevesii. NCBI lineage: Eukaryota > Metazoa > Chordata > Actinopteri > Anguilliformes > Muraenidae > Gymnothorax > Gymnothorax reevesii. Next base: position 38,497,850 of record CM056580.1, on the reverse strand, counting down.
GCAAAGACACGAATACAGGCGTGTTGCATGTATTCGCATCTTTGCATTGACTTTGAATGTAATCGGTCATGCGAAAAATTCATTTCACATCTGGTGTGAAAGCATCTTTACTGTGCTGTAAATATCATATACTGCTGGATGGGTGGAAGCCACTATCTAATTCTGGGCATACTTCCCCAGACACTGGTACTCGTCACTTTGACTGGAGCTTCAGTAGTTTTCTGATTCAGCTTTGTCTTGAATATGGTCACTCTTAGGACATAACCGAGCTCTAAGAGAAGTTTTCCATTTTCTGAGACCTGAAAGAGTAAGATGTGGATGTGGTATAAAAGCTCTAGTCCATCTCCCTTTAAAATCTCATCTGGACTGGCATCCTTGGTTTCTTAAAAGAATATTCCGGCACTGGAAAGAACGGATTCTCATGAAACTTTCCTGAATATGCAGTAGAAAGGAAAAAAAATAATAAATTGGTGCCACATGACTGGAGAAAACAGAGAAAAGGGCTGTGGAGCTTTGTTGATCAACAGGTAGGAAATTCACAATCACAAGAAAGCCACTCCCAGGCTGCTCCCCTAAAATGCAAAGTTAACTTCCCCAACTACTAGATTCATAGCTACTAATCTTAGTCTAATCCAGTGGTTCTCAAATTCGGTCCTGGCGCCCCCCTGTGTATGCTGGTTTTTGTTCCAGCCACAACTGCAATTCTAAGATCTTAATAAGCTGTTACTTTGTCTTAATTAGCAGCATTCCATGTTTAGAGTAGTTATTTACCATCTTAAGTCACATTTGGATGGACACATCCATTCTGCGATGGAGAATAAAAACCCTTGAACATCTTAATTTTCAATATTGCTGGGATTTTCAGGTGAAAACTTCTTTAAACAGATCAAATTAGACTCTGAGAAAATCAATAAGCTCCAAATTAGGTTTCTGAATGCAGGTGTTTTGAGTTTTTCCCAAATAACCTGCCTGAACCAAATAAAATCAACAGCAAACACAACAGGTGTGACTCCATTGTTTGCCAAGTAAATTGTCGGGTTTTACCTCCATTTGTTAAGAGTTTCACCAATGAGGAACCTGTGGATATTTGCATAAATGCACCTAATTAAAACAAAACAACAGCTTGTTAAAATCCAAGAATTGCAGTTGCGGCTGGAACAAAAACCAGCATACACAGGGGGGCGCCAGGACCGAATTTGAGAACCACTGGTCTAATCTGTAACAACATTGCAGACTAGTAGCAAAACAATGTCGCTATAGCACTTACTCTACGAGAGACATTAGTTTCGCCCCGCTGGCCTTGGTTGTTTTTTTTCCTAGTTTCTTTTTGGGATCCAGAAATATGTTCCCAGCGCTCTCCTGTCCATGCTTAGCGCAAAGGTTTGGTGTACCCCTACACATGCTTGTACCCTTTCTTCAGCAGAATCAGCTACTTGACCCAACTTGCCAATGTGAAATTCACGACAGCATATCAACTCCAGTTCTTCCATGAGAGCACTAAACACTTTACCACAGTAGCAACTCATGCTGCTACTGGCTGTTGAAAGCATGGTGGAAAGGATGTTTCAATCCAGGATTCTATGGGCTGGCCTTTCAATCCATGGGGGCGGGCATACAAAAAATGCGGAAGTATTACCAACCGTCCAAGAGCCCGAAATGGTCCATTAGATGATGTACAGCGCGTCATCTGGCGGAGAATATCTGGCAAATAGACTGAAAATTCTTAATCCATGTAACATTGACCAAAGTTAATCATTGTTCAATTGCACATACTAACCACATTGTTGTTGTCCAATAATACATTGAAAACTCTTTGTCATGTAGCAGCTCCTGCCTGTCCATTGATGCAGGTGATTTAAACTAGAGCAGCTTTATCTATAGACAGCCTTAGTTGCATAAGTCAGTTTTTAAAAATCTGTGTAAAGGATTTACCTCAACCCTTGAATAGGTTCTTATGGGATTTCCTTGGGAAAAAAAACCCTATTATAATTTAAAGACAAGTGTGGCATCAGCATAAATATGATCACATATTTGTAATCCACAATGACAAACCTTGAATTGATTCCGCTGTCCTCATGAAAGATAATGTCCAGTCAGCAGGCCTTTATCTGAGTCTCAAGCAGAAGTCGATTCTGCAGCTTCACAATGATCGGAAGCTCAAAGGCAAGTCCATCTGAAGGTCAAAAGAAATTAAAATCAAATTTTAAAGAGGCAAAGCCTTGCATGGATCCTCATTAAAGCTGAAGGACCTTAACAGGATGCTGATGCTCAAAAGCCTCCAATGTAGCTAAATAAAATGAAATCTGTTATGAATAGTGGGCTGAAATTGCAGTGTTGTGAAGAACCCGATCACCATAACAATTACATTTTCATATGAGTGATATTGGTGTTGGATAATATTCCCCTTCAATAAAAAAAATCTAGATTTAAAAAAGAAAACTGCATTTTGTGTTTTCTCTGGTTCTTATTGTCTTCCATCACAAATGTAAAACTATTTAGTGAGATAAGCATGCAAAAGTAGAAAAAATTAAGAGCATGCTTTTTTGACAGCACTGTAACTTCAGCAGTATTTACAGTTGTCTGAGGCTTTGTATGTTAACTCCTTAGCACAAAATGTGAGGATTTACGAAATGGACCACACGCTTGAACCAGTAAGATGCAAAAAGGAGGCTTTATTTCTGAAGCGGGAAACCCCCCAACAGAGCTGGCAACAGTACAGAGTCCACAATCCAAAATCAGAATCCAATAGGCGAAATCCAGAATTTTAACCAGGGCACCAATCACAAAAATCAAGGTCAGACAAAAAAGGTTCAAAACACAAGAAGACAGTGAAGAACAGGGAGTTGGCAAAAATTGAAAGTCAAGGACGGTCCAGTCAGAAAGATAATCACAATGAGTACAAGGCGAAATGAACGTGGCACAAGTAAGCATGAGAGAACGATCTGACAAAGCAGTGCTGTGAAGAGACATCTAATATACATTTCAGGGAGGTCACATGATAACAGAACACAGGTGGAAGCAGTCAGACTGATTACAATGGAGCAACACATTAGGGAGAACCTAATCACATGAAATTAGCAGAAGCCAAAACGTGGACAGGGATCACGGCACAAACCTATAGACAATGACACAGCTCCAGTCAAGGAGGTCTACCGTGCACAGACACTAAGAGAAAGCAAAGCAAAAGAAGGTGTGGAGATTCCACTGAAATGCAGCAGCGAAGATTAGGGAGAGACAAGAGGCGGAGACTAGAATAGGGCGAGTACCGAGAGCTTGTTAATCAATTAGTAAGTGCAGCTATACAATCCCGAGTGGTCGTTAGTAAGTTAGTCTTATATACAAAATTAATCTTAGTTAGTAAATTAGCAAAAGCAACAAACTGTTTGTATGTGTTAGTTATATAGAAAAAGCAAGGGGAGGGAAGTAAACGAGATGGGGAAGGAAGATTGAAACCAGAAACCATTAAATCACCCGAAGGAGTGGCAGGCATTACTGGGGCTATGAGCAAAGACAAGACCAAGGACTAGACAGGGGGAGACAAAGTGCAATGCATGGAAAATCAAAACATGGACTGAAATAAAACTAGGGCTATAAGAAAAACATGGAAAAATCAAATCTAAGGCAATGCATGAACAAATAAGCAACCAAAACACAATACATATTTCTAAAAGAATGGTCAGAGATAGCAAGGAATCAAAATACACATAAGGCAGTCAGACATGGCAAAGCAAGGCAAGGCAGAACCAGAGTCACAACACAAAAGCCAAATCTGCCAACTTAAGCGTTAACCTATTTAAGGCTTCATAAATCAACATTTGAGCATCATGGTATACTTAGCAGTTTTACAGGCACTTTATTTCAAGTTTAACCGTTGACACAACATAACCAAGGCTCCAGGATCTTATCCAGGCTCTAATATGTTGAACTATGTTCAAATACCGCACCAACGCAGAGGCCTAGCTTGCATCCTTGTCCTCGAGTGAGAAAGGAGAGCCCGAAAATCAGAACCGATTCAGAACCGATGTTCATGCTATTAGAACGGGATCTGAGGACTTTAAAGCGGCCATGAACATGTGATTACCCAGCCTGCGCAAAACTGTGGGGGAAGCCGAGCGGAGTTTAATTGCCTGCTCTGACGATGTTGAGATGCTGAAACGGGAAGTGAAACCGCTGGGGGCCCAGACTGACTCTTAACAAGAGAAATGTGAAGACTTAGAGTCACGGTCCCGGAAGAATAACATTAGGGTCATGGGGTACCGAAGGTTCCTAATAGTTGCTCCACAAATTCAGTTGCAGACTTGCTGCCGGCGGCATTCAATTTGGATGAAGTGATCCACTGACTACCTGGCGCTGATCGACAGGCCCCATAGATCACTGCAACCGGTGCTGAAACCTGGCAGACATCCGAGGATCAATAGCGCACCCGCACTATTACAATGACTGTGCCAACATAATCCTCTGCTTCTCTCTGGCAAGCGATAGTAAGACAAAAGACATGATGATTTCAGTTTTCCCCGATTTCACTACGAGGGTGGCTAAGGCCAGGGCAGCCTTTAATGGCGTCAGACAGCAGCTCAGGGGAATAGACGGAGGCCAATTCTGCATTTCTCATCTGTCCCGCATCACTTATAATGGTGTGGAGAAGATTTTCGTGGACCCAAGTGAAGCTCAGTCCTATATCGCGAGAGCCATCGCTCCACACGCTTCTCAAATGGACGGACTGACGCCATCCTAGTTTCTTGGAGAGGCTTTACACCAAACCAAATAAGCCTGAAGTGACAAATACACTCTGAGGTAATATACTGAGTACAAATGAAAACACACCACTCACGAAATCTGGAATAGCTCCACGGATTGATATGTGAAGTATATACGTATGATGCATTTAAGATAATGAATGATTTAAGAAGACATGTAAACATCATTCAATTTCATTCACGATAATGTTAATGCGCGAGAGAGGTTTAACTGGTGTAGGGGTCAAGCAAGAAAGTCAAAAACGGGTGTGACCGCCATTTGCTTTGACACATGCGGTGCATCGTCGTCGCATGGAGTTGATCAGTCTCTGGATAGTGTTCTGAGGGATAGCATTCCACTCCTGAACAAGGGCAACTTCAAGTTCTCGGATGTTGTCCATCTGGCGTTGACGTGAAAGACGTCGTCCAATTTCATCCCATAAGTGCTCGATAGGGAAGAGGTCGTGTGACAGAGCTGGCCACTGAAGCACGGGGATGTTCTGCTGTGCAAGGTACCGCATGGACACCCTTGCAGTGTGTGCCCTAGCGTTGTCCTGTTGGAACGTGTGGACATCGTGGTGTTGGTTGAAGAACGGCTCAACATGGTTCTGCAGCACCTGGTCCCGGTAGTAGACGCCGTTCACCCTTCCTCTGCAGATATGGAGAGGGGTTCTGTGATGGTAGCTTATTCCACCCCACACCATAACGCTGCCACCACCCCAACGGTCCGTTTGAACAACGCAATCGGTGTTATAACGTTCACCCCGTCTCCACCAAACACGTTTATGGCCATCTGCGTTCCTTAAGTGAAATCGTGACTCGTCAGAAAAGATGACACCATGCCATTGTCGTAGTCGCCAATTCTGTTGCCTGTTTGCCCGCTGTAGACGCTGGTTTCGGGGACAATCTGTCAATATGGGGCCAAAAGAAGGACATTGTGCACGCAGGCCTGCAGCTCACAGACGGTTTCGTACGGTGTTGGGGTGAATGAATCCACGTCGTCCGTGGACTTGAGCAGCCGTTCTTGTCGCTGGTAGTGTTCGGTCTCGGACATGATCCCAAACGATCTGACGGTCCTGACGTGCCGTTGTCACACGTTGTTGACCCGGTCGAGGACGGTCCCGAGTGCTCTCCGTTTGCAGAAACCTTTGATGGAGTCTTGCGATCGTTGTGTGTGCGCAGTGTAGTCGTCTGGCAATTTCCCTGGTGCTGGCGCCAATTTGAAGCATGCCTATGGCACGTTCCCGTTCAGGGGCTGTAAGTCGTGGCATAGTGTCGACGTTTCACAAGTGTCAGTGAAGAAGTGAAAATTTATTCGAATTCACATGCTTTTAAAGGCAATGTGTGCACAAATTCAGAGTGAAATTCATTTTTCCCGTGGTGTGCGTGCAAGATGTTGCGTTTTTGCAAAAAATTGCCTAGCGTTACCGTTAACTTGAAATTCTCGCATTTCTTGCATCTGGCATGTCGGGTGACATCACTGTAGTGTTGTTGTTGTATAAAAATTATATTGAAGTTCATTTGAACTTAAATATTGACTTTTTTCAAGTGGTGCGTTTTCATTTGTACTCAGTATTATCTCTCACTTTTTGATAATCTGGTCGCTCCTTGATGCCTTTGGCAGTCATTTAAGTTACGTTAGCAGTCATTTCGGAGTGCTCTGTTTCAATACTTTTAGTTTTGAAGCCCATTTGCAGGGCTGTATTTTGATAATTTCTCTACCTCTGTTCTGAGCGATTTTTTATTTTTTTTTGCTTAATGTTGATATGACTGATATTACTGTTGCTGTTTGTTTCAATGTTCTATAAGCTTGATGCCCATTTTAAAGGTCACAATGTATAATAATAATAATAGCAAAGCTCAGACTTGTGCTATTTTCGCCAATTGTTAATACCACTGATATACCTGCAGAAACTGTTCGTTATTATATTATTTTTGGCTGGAGTCATAAAGTTTATCCCTCTCCGACTTTTATTACTTTTTGTGCCAAAAGTCTAAAAGGACATATTCTGTGAGCCTTAGTTAGTTTAGTGTTTTCCCGAGCTACAAGCACATTACTTGACCTTTTACTTTCTTAGCTAGTTGTGCTTTTACTTTCTTAGAGGAGGATTGTGCGTACTTCAATCTGGGGGAGGATCTGCATAGGAATTTAGGACTCCCTTTTCTTTGTTTTTCTTTTTTTTTTTAGTATATATTCTTTAATTCGGCTAAGATTGAACATGGGGACCATAAACTCTTCAGATTTAAACCACGTGATTCCATTGCGCAGCTCTTTATAAATTCTGGCACCGCCTAGTTTCAATATGTTAGGCTCTATTCGGCTCATTTCTTGGAATATCAAATGAATCTTTCATCCAATTAAACGTAGCCGTGTGTTTGCACACTTAAAATCTCTGGGTTCAGAAATTATTTTTCTACAAGAGACTCATCTCTTTACTACTGAATGCTCTAAACTCGAGAGGGGCAAGATTGGGCAGATATTTCGTTCCAGATATGGAGATAAGTCCAGAGGCGCAGCCATATTAATAAAAAAAAAGGTGTTACTTTTGTGCCAACTTAAGCGATTGTTGATAATAATGGCAGATACATAATTGTTGTTGGTAAACTTTTTGGTTCACACATTGTTCTGGCTAATGTCTATGGCCCTAATTGGGACAATCCCCAGTTTTTTTCCCCCGCTTTATATCCAAACTATCAGATCTCCACACTCACCACTTGGTTTTGGGAGGTGACTTCAATTGCGTACTCCACCCAGACATAAACAAGTCCAGACCTACAACTGATAGAGCAATTTCCAAATCTGGTAATGTCCTTTTGTTGTTTATAGATTCATACAAACTTGCTGATCCATGGAGATACGAAAATCCCACCACTAAATGTTATTCATTTTTCTCGCCAGTTCACTGCTCTTATTCCCAAATTGATTTTTTCTTGCTGGATAATAGATCTCTTACATTAGTCACTAACTGCCAGGATCGCAGTATTGTTACCTCGGACCACAGCCCAGTTCAGTTAGATATCCACTTCCCCAATAGGGTAGCACCACAACGCACTTGGCATTTAGATCCTTTGCTACTATCTAAGGAAAAAATTCATCAAATTTATAAATTAACTAAGTGATACTTACCTCCACATCAACTCGACCCCAGGAATGACTTACAGTGGCTCCAATAAGTATTTGTACTCTACTTGAAAATTCGACTACATAACAGCTTGTGTATATTCGGCTAAATGCTTGCTATTGTTTGTAAAAGTGATTAAAATATTTGATAATCAATATGTTTTAAACAAATATTTAATGTCAAAATGGCATACTTGGTCAGAAAGGCGATTATCTGACCCAATAAGTATCTGTACAGTTCCATTAGTGAGTCACAAAACTTATAATACTCACCTAAAATTGACTCAAGATGTTTACAGGATATGGTTTACTCATTTGTTCTGATTTGGTCAAGCGTGACCATACTGGACACTCTGTACACAGACTGGCCTATGTAAATGGCCTGACCATGCCCATAATGTATTCCTGTGATAAATGGCTAAGACAGGCGAGATACCCCGTCGAATGAGGGAGCAAATCATTCAGCTACATAAAGAAGGCCAAAGCACCAGAAAAATTGGAACTCGGCTATCGTTACGCCACACGACCGTGCAGTACATCATGAAGAAGTACAAACAGTCTGAACGCATAGCCAATGCAGCCAGGAAAGGACGTCCCAGGAAGACCAGCCAGCACACTGACTGGTACATCTCCTTGCTGGTACAGAGGGAGAGACAGTCCTCGGCCTCCAGTCTTGCCACCAAAGTGGAGGAAGCAACTGGAAGCCATGTTTTTGCCCAGGCCATCCGTGACCGGCTCCATGAAGTACAGTAGTGTACAAATACTTATTGGAGCCACTGTATATATCATACAGAATTGTTCATAAGTTAAGAAATTGCCATTCGTGTCCATTAAGTCAAATAATAACCATATATTCCTCTCATAACAATCTTCAAAAAATAAGGATTTACAGTGGCTCCAATAAGTATTTGTATAAGTATAAGTACTCAGTAATGGAACTGTACAGATACTTATTGGGTCAGATAATCGCCTCTCTAACCAAATATGCCACTTTGACACTAAATATTTGTTTAAAACATATTGATTATCAAACATTTTAATCACTTTTACACACAATAGCAAGCATTTAGCCGAATATACAAAAGCTGTTATGTAGTCGAATTTTCAAGTGGTGTACAAATACTTATTGGAGCCACTGTATATTACTACTTGGGAATCCCTCAAAGCCTATTTTAGAGGGCAAATAATTTCTTCCTCGGTTTTTGAGAAGCGTAAACGCACAAAACGCCTGTCAGAACTATCCACTCAGATTGCGGATATAGATAAGAGAATTTCCTCTTACCTGAAACCTGAGCTATACAAAGAGTGGCTACTGCTGCAGTCTGAATTTGATAACCTGTCAATGAAACAAACTGAACAGCTTCTACTTAAATCTAGACGAACACTCTATGAGCATGGAGACAAACCAGGTAAATTATTATCTCATCAACTAAAACAAGCGGCAGCTAGCAGCTCTGTGCTAAATGCCACATGAAATCTGCCACAGCCGGGCACATTTTCTGGGAATGTCAATCTTTGACCGTGTTTTGGAGATGTGTCTTTGAAGCATTTTCAAATATTTGCCGCAAAACAATCCAGCCCATTCCAATTTCTGCAATTTTTGGAAGTTCCCGGTGAGGGCATAGACATTACAACATCTCAGGCTAACTTTATAGCATTCGCCTCACTTCAAGCACGTAGACTTACAGTTTTCTCCGTATTTGGAATTCTGACAAGCCCCCATCATTCATATGTTCATATGTTGTCCGGTAGTGCTGTACTTCCGTTAGAGAAACTCAAGATTCAACAGGTGTTGGTCCCGTCAGAAATTTATGGATGATTTGGTCTCCCTTAATAATTCACTCTTACCTTAATTTACCTTACCAGAGAAATTAGATTAGACTAATGCAATGGTTTTGCAGAATTAATATTGGGGTTGGATGATGCTCTACCAAGTCCAGACAACCTGGCTGGAATTTAGGTTTTTGTTTATGAATCCTTGCCAATGAGCCTTTTTTTCTTTCCTCTTCTTGGTTTACTGAAGTTAGATACATATAGATACCCTACTTAGTGATGGATGTATTTATGTAAGACTATGTGCATGCCCTTTGCAACATATGTCTGTTTATTGAGTGTTTATATCTGTAACAGTTCCTTTGTTTCCGTACATACTTACTTGAAAATGTTAAATAATACCGATTTCATTTTATTTATTCATTCACTTTCTTTCTCTCTCTTTTAGATTTTCTTTTTACGTTATTTCTTAGCAGTGTTAATGGATTTACTGTTATTAGTAAGATTACTACTATTTTCTTCTTCTTCTGATCTGTTCTCATTCTGGGGGGGTGTCCAGGGGGGAGGGGGATATGTGTTTTGATGTTTGTATATTTATTTTCTGAAAAACTTTTAAAGTTAAAAAAAAAATTGAGCATCACAGAGAGTGGAAAATAAATTAAAGGTGACATAGACAAGGTAAAAACGGTTTTTGATGTTGAATAACGGTAGTCTACGCGCATTCAAGAACATACGAAAAGTATGTCATGTTATTATTATTGTTAGTATTACAATAGTATTATTATTACTACTATTAATGAAATGGAAAAATACACTGGATTACTCTGTAAATTTAAAAATGTAGATTGTATGTAAGGGAGAGCAACGTACAGTACGTAAGAAGCAACATCATTCGACTGTATTACTCTAGTAATGATATATATTTAACACCAGCCAGTTTTAGTTTAGATTTGCAGGCATTTAGGATGAGAAAAAACATTTACAAGAGACTATGGCGACTGAGGAAATTCAGACAAACGTTTATTTTCACAGCGCGTGAGTTATATTATAGGGCTCTAAACTATATTGTTTATTTGTTGACAGACTCGGGTTTCAAGCCAAACCAATCTAAGTATTCAAACTTGCGTTGCACTGCCGGTGCATTATCATGTATGAAGTCACAGCGGTGACGACAATGTGGTGAAGTGGAGATTTTTTTTTTCTCCCGAATCCATTGAACGCTGTTGTGTTGGTGAAGCGCTCTCTCTCTCTCTCTCTCTCTCTCTCTCTCACTCACTCACCTACTCACTCACTCACTTACTCACTCACACACACGCACAGACACACACACACACACACACACACACACACACACACACTCACATACAGAGCAGGCAGAGAGGGAGACAAGGTCATGTTATGATAGAAGCTCATAATGTTCGTTCCCTAAAATGTTGGCAAGCTGCTGATAGCAACGCAAAGGTAAAGCTCACTTTCAAACTGGCATTACTGTCTGTGTACAGTAGTTTTATCTACTGTAGCTGTGCTTTAAGCAGGTAAAGCTCAGCCAGCGCTAATATGACTTTATTTCTGGGAAAGTTTGTCTGACCGAATCCTCCGAATCCTGCAAGGAATGCATGTACACGTAAATCAATGGTAGGGTATCAATGGTAATGTTTTTAATATCTGATGGCAATGATGGACAGTAGAATGACACAGCATCAATACCATATTGAATTTTTGCTTCAGAAAGTTTTTTTTTCTTCTTCCTACTACATACCTTTTGGCCATTGTGGCTTTAGATTGCTGCCACGGCAGGCACTGATTTTTTTTTGGATTGAAACATAATTTTTATCAACTACTAGATAGATGCTATTGGCAAATATGTTAAGTTGTTTGCAGATCAGGCTTGGTTGAGGACCTTAATTCCTAAAATTCCTGGGCAACAGTGGCAGGATTTAAAACTTTCATATTCTAAATAGTATTGCTTTTAGCATTTACATGTTAAGGATATAAGAAAACCTCCAGCACAAATGGCAATGAAAAATGAACTTAAGTTCAGTTGTACAAAGCAGGAACAGAAGCAACAAACTGAGAAACAGACTGGGTCAGGAACAGGTGGATGGGCAGGTGGAACAGGTGGAATATGGGACTTAATTCGTCCATATTCTAAACCATGTTCGAGCTCGGCTGGCCAGTGAATATTCAATAACTGATCCGGGTGTGCCATCTACTGTTAGAATAGTGTAACTGCATGTATAAATACAGCAGCTCCATGTCCGCTGGTGTCTACATCTGCGCAGAGGGGTTAAGCATGCCAGCCAGCCAGGGATGCGATTCCCAAAAGCATAAACGGCATAGTTTGTTCATTCACAGTGAGTGGTTTCGATTCCTTATCATTCTAGACTAGATAGCTGATGTTTATTGGTAGTGATGGGTTTTAAGTTGGATTGTATATATTACGGTCTACTTTTTGTATATAAAGGGTTTATGTAGTACCGGTTCTAGGGATTTGGCATTGAAGGGCACCCCTGGGCTTATAAGCCGGTGCCTGTCAGATTCGCCTTAAGGAACCCTACGGCTCACATAAATCTGTGTTCATGATAAATTTAAGCCAAGATGCTATTATCATGGTGATTTCCACCTTCTGAAACTCTCACCGAACTAAGATCCGGCAATTACGCTTGGACCCGGTGGTGTAAGTTGAGTAACAGTGATTTTCACAGAAGAGTCTGGTGATGTTGCTACCCCGAGATTCATACATGTTTCAGTTCCCTATCTATTTTAAATTGGAGTCAGATTTTAAACGAGAGTAATATTGTAATCATTATGCTTAGTTTACCATAATCACTGATATATCTCTCATGTTTTGTACAGTTTCTGTGAGTGTTCCAAGGTGCACCTTGGATTATTCACAGCGCAGCCTTAGATTTGATCAGGGGTCCCCAATCTTTCCCAGAAAGGGCCGGTGTGGGTGCAGGCTTTCATTGCAGCCATGCAGCTACACACCTGATTCTACTAGTCAAGCTTATTAGCAAAGAGTCCAGGGGTTGATTAGCGGTTTCAGGTGTGTAAGTGCTTGGTAGCAATGAAAGCCTGCACCCACACTGGCCCTTTCTGGGAAAGATTGGGGACCCCTGAGTAAGATGGTTGGGTGATTTCGGCATAGCCCCGCTTCTGAACTGAGAATTATTGAGAATCCTTTAGATAAGTCTCAGGCCAGGTCCAAGGCGGGACACAGAGATGAATGATGTAATTAACATGTTCCAATTGCTTCACAACAGCCGGAAAGTACACGCATGAACCTTCGCTCCCAGCTTTTCCGTTGTAAAACCCCACACAGCTCGACCAACGACGGAGGAGCCAGGGGCGAAGGTTTATGCGTGTGGAATCCAGCTGTTATGAGGCAATGAAACGTGTCAATTAAATCTTTTATGCCGGTGTCCCGCCTTGGACCCAGTTTGAGACTTACCTGAGATGTTCTCAATAGTTCTCCGTTCGAAAACGGGGCTATGCCGAAATCACGGAATCATCTAACTTAATGTCGTGCTGCGAATAATCCCAGGTGCACATTGGGACACACGCAGCAACTGAAAACGTCAGATTTATCAGTGATTTAAGCAAACTAAGCATAATGATTACAATTTTACTCTCGCTAAGTGGCTAACTCTAAATTAGAATTAGAATGGATAGTTTTGAAACAGCATGCGTGAATCTCAGGGCAGTTACGCACCCGAACTCTGTCTGCGAAAACCATTGTCACTAAGCAAGACACCCCCTAGGGTTAAAATAGGTGTCACTGCCTGGTCTAATTCGACAATACTTCCATTGGATAGAGGAGACTGTCACGGTAGCAACATCAGGCAAATGGCTCTGAGTATGAACGTACCACGAACCTAGGTTTATGTATATCAAAGGGCCCCTTAGAAAGATTAACCAATAGCTAACTCTTAAGAGCCGATAATTCCATAACCCCTTAATAGGTAGAACCCAATCTCAATCTAACTTAGAAGTATCGCTACCTACACATGTCTTGGTAGGAGTCTCCCCTTAAGTCCCAATCGCAACAAGGCCAGAAAGAATATACAATGAGAACACGCAAGCTGGAAAAGGAATAACAATAATTTATTCACCAGGTAGGCAAAAGCTTAAGTCAAACAGATTAATGTCAAATCAATTATAAAATACACACATAGAGAATGAGCGAAAGGTCATACCTGGCGAAAAGGCTACACACTAGGCCGTCGTGCAAAGTCCGAATTGCCAAAACTTCACGAAGCTAAAGATACGCACGGACGGAAGTGTGGGAAGTCGAATGCGAACTTCCCAGACTAGGTCGTCACTCTCAGATTTAAGGTTGGTGGCGCCTTTGATCAGGCCGCACAGATGGCCCAAATCGGAATTTAGACTTCCCCCTCCGGAGGAAATAAGGAAACATTTACTATCTCAAAGGAGACAATAAAAGTTCTTAGATCTGCGCAAGGCCCTTCTGTAAAGGGGGAGAGATGAGTGTCAATACCTCAAGAGATAACTCTGGTTAAGGACAAATCATTGCTGGGGAACAGAAACTATGTTTTCTTGAAATATGGCGGATATGAAATACAACTCATTCAACTCCTTGAATTTAGCTGAAGAGATGCATACCAAACATGATTACATAGAGGATTATGATGATGTAACTATTATGAATTTTCTTCCCAACAGACCCATTCCCCATGAGATTTACATCACTATTACTTCAGGTATAATACAGTAATTCAGTGATGATATGAGGGCAATTAAAACAGTGTAACAGTGGGTTTTGTGTGAATTGAAATTCTTAAATCAGAACAGTTACAGTGATGAAATAAAAGGGTGCAGTGACAGGGTGTCCAGAAGAGGTCACTATGGCACCAATAGGGCAGAGAGCACAGGTCACACCCTGCTGTGAGAGGAATTCCTTGCAACAACCAAGCCATGTACTCCCTTCCCCGTCTTTGATGCGCTCAATCACCCATGTTGAAGTGTCCAGCTCCAGGCCCCCTTATCACAGTGGTAGAATTGAGGGTGTTGCTGCAGAGGATGTCTGGACCCTGATAACTTTTACTGCCCCACTGTTCCCAGCCATGCCTGACTGGAGACGATGCCGGCTGTGGTGGAAGTGTAGGTTTTTATGCCTTTATTACGCCACTATGTTAAGAACAGGCACTTTTGATCGCATGTCCATGTTACCTCCTGGCTTCTCTCTTACATTCCCCCCTCTGACCCCAAGGGAGACAGCTTAGATCAGACTTCCGAGGGGTCATAAAGACATCAGCTTAGGGATACAGAGTTGGCCAAGAAGTTTGATGGATGAAGTATTGGCTGGAACCAGCAATTAAAAGTCTTTTACAGAGTTATTCTGGGGTATTTGAAAAAGGCAGTCATATGGAAAATGTAAATGGTCCACAAAGTCCACTCCGATATCACAGGGTGGAGCGAAAAACCCCGCTAATTATGCAATAGTGGGGGAAAATTCTCCACCTATCCTCCGATTTTACTGGAGCGATAATGCCTTCCGCGATCTGTGATTCGGCAGTGGTGAACTGTGATATTGTTATCCCACGGTGTCCGAGTCGGCCCGACGCAGCGAAGATTTCACGGTCCCGATGCTCAGCAGAATTCCGTGCCGATCCGGTCCGGTGTCCCACTGCTCCGGTTGGCCGAAGGTGTTGTTCTTGCCCGGACTGCCACTCCCAAGATGGTTCAGCATCTGAAATAAACAGAGAGAGAGAACGCGGCAGCATCAAAAGTTCATGGCAAGAGTGCAACATAGTTCTTAAGTTTAGGGGCGGCAGTGTATGCCTTAAGAAGGAAAGCAAAAGAAGGAAAAGGACAGATAATTATAAATATATACATATATACACCTACACCTAGAAATGCTCCTTCTGGCGTGAGTTAGCGTGTTTGCAGGCCAAGCCACATCGGATGCTATAGGTTGAGAGGGCTCTGGATGGCAGAGAGGGAGAAACGCCTGCGTTTCTGCCCAGGTAGCCTGTATGACCGGGGTTTGGTTATGGTTGGGCAGTTAAAACCAGTGGCCACCTGATTTAAACCCAGAATTGTTGAGTTGAGGTTAAAATATTGACAAGAGATGTGAATGGAATTTAAAAACATAATTGAGAGTTGTATTGACAAATTTATGAGGGTAGGTAGAGATTAGTTACCGAGGGGTGGCTATAGCCATGCAAAGATGTAATACATCCACGCTATATCACCTTTGATTTTGGTGCCAGGACGAGATTCTGGTGCAAGAACGTCAGTTTCGGAATCAGGGTAGAAAAAGGAGATGAGTAATTTACATTATTCCGTCTCAAAGGAAATTTATAACATTGATGTTAATTGGTAGAATTCTCTGTGGGTGGTATCCTGAATTCTACGACATGTAATTTTTAAAACGCAGGATATGATTGCCATTAAAACTCCTACGAAGAGTAGAAAGATTAAAACTATTTCACCGATTTCCCAGATTTTTTTCCAAGTTGGACCTATAATCCCCTCTAACCAGGAGGTGTTATCGATGGTCATTCTGGAAATTTGTTGTCGCAAGTGAACTATATCCTCCATTAGCTGGTTTAAGTTGTTAGTTGGGTTCACTACGTCAGAGCAGCACTCAGGTCCTATGATTGTACAGGTACCTCCTTGGGAAGAGAGAATATAGTCCAATGCAAAGCGATTTTGTAGAATCATCAGCCTTTGCGACGACAATGCCAATGAAATATTTCCCAGTGCCATGGCCGTGTCATTGGCTAACCGTTCCACAAAATGCGAAAGCATTCTAACTTGGTCTAAAGCCTGCATTACTCCATAGTAGGGCAAAAGAGCCCCTAGGGCCCGGGACCAGAATGTTTGCTCACAGGTGAGGCCTTTAACACAATCGGGAGAACCATTTTTATTTTCCATTGAAAGGAGAGACGTGGAGGATTGACTGGGCACACGAACAGGACGCATGGCTGGGTACAGATATACAAGGGAGCAAGTTCCAGTAAACTGAGCCGGTAGTTCGGGCCACACCGTAGTACCACACAACCAATGTGTTCCCGCCGGAGCTGGAATGCGACAGAACTTATTTAGCCCCAATATGTGTATCCAGCCGCTCCCCTCGTTTACACAGTCATCAGGAGAGAAAAGGAATGAAAAGGGGGGAGAATTTTCTAAAGTAATAGGACGACGATGGGGTCCACTAAGATGATAAATCCAATTTTCATCTAATTGATAGATGTGCTGGCAGTTGGAATGTGGTATGGTTCCCATCGGTGGGGACGCTCCCTGTTGTTCCAGGCACCATGGAAATTGGTTTGGGACAATGATGTCAGAAAGATTGAAAAGAGGTAAATCAGTTAAATTGCATTTCAAACCAAGTGTACAGCACTGAGTGATATTGGGAGTGGTGAGGTTATGGCAGGTTAATATGTTGGAGGCGCGCTTAGGGTTAAGCCTCAATAGCGCGCATGTATCACATTTGGAAACCGGATGTGCCACCCAAGGAATACCAGCACCTACACTCACTGAATGTGGCATGCACACATTTTGATTGGGGAACAACAAAGAGCGTGTATAATTAAACATTAACTGAAATGTGTTGGCCCTAGGGTCAAATTGTGGAGGTTGCGGCATTGCCAATTCAAATCTGGGAGGCGATGAGGTTGTCATTAGGGCTGATGTGGAGTCCCGTCTGCCAGATGTGAAGGGCATACAGGACACGCAGCATATTAATATCCACAAAAAGCCCATAGTCAGGAAAGGAAGTCCGATGAGGCTTCAGTTTAGGAATCTCCAACCGCAGCAGCAGCTGTCGTACTGGGTAGCTGATATCCTTGATACACAGAGGGAAAAGCAGAAAGTTAGGTTCCCCCCCCCACCCCTCGGAATAGCTTGCACTGGCTCATGTGGTACCACCTAAGTTTTCCCCGGAAATGCGACAGCGAGGCAACTATGGCAGACAGCCTTGACTTGATAAGGCCTATGCCACCGAGGACCAAAAGCATTTTGTTTGACAAAAACTCGTACCATAACCATATCACCTTCTGCAAACTTAACTTCAGAGAGGGGGTTAAATTATGTATCATTGCGCAGGTCAGCCTGTTGCTGGTTTAGTGCAGCCTGCGCTTGAAGTATCTTGAGCCGCTCCTTGAGCTGCTCCAGTACCGCTTGCTGTTTGACAACTATTAGAGGTCCCAGATCTGCAGGGGATACCTCGGGATCGATTGGAAGTCTCATAACCCGCCCAGTCATCAGTTCATACGGACTCAGGCCTGTCGCTCGGGATGGGGTGGCCCGCAGAATGGTTAGGACGGTGGGCAACGCTTCAGTCCATTTATTTTGATGTTGAGCAATTTGCTTAGCAATTCCTTCTTTGATGGTGCGATTCACCCGTTCCACCATTCCCGAACTTTGAGGCCTGTACGGCACGTGAAATGACTGTTTGATGTGAAGCATTTTGCAGACCTGCTGGGTTATTTGACCGGTGAAATGTGTCCCCTGGTCTGACTCAATTTGCATTGGCACTCCCCAGAGCGGGATGATTTGGTTCGCCAGTACCCGTGCCACAGTATTCGCGGTGTTATTGCGTGTGGGTATGGCTTCAACCCACTTGGAAAACTTATCAATGATTACAAGGCAATAGCGATACCCCCCTCTGGCACTGGGAAGTGGACCAATGAAATCCAGCTGAAGGACTTCCCACGGCCCCCTAGGGGGCTCAGGTCGACGAAAATTTGTGCGGCCAGGTTTGCCTTGGTTCACCGAGGCACAGACAACACAAGCACCACACCATTGCTCTATGTCCGCTGACATACGCGGCCACCAAAAATGACGTTTAATTAGTTGCAATGTTTTTTCTGCAGAAACGTGCGCATATTCATGGTAAAGTTTGAGTATTGGCCTTCGTAACGTATCAGGGACTACATATTTGCCATCTCGCAAAACAATGCCCTCCGCAATTGTGACCAACGGGTCCTGTCTTAAGTGAGGCATCAGCTCACCCCCCTCTCCCCACAGCTCTTTCTGATACTGTTTCAGGTCGATGGGAGCGACCTGAACCGCACTCACTGCAGACTCCGACAAATCAATCTGTTGCCAGTTCTCCCCGCGGGTCGCCGCTTGCTTGGCCAGATTGTCAGCTATGGCATTATGCCGTTCGTGTAACGTGGGATTTTTCGCAACGTGCGCTCCCACCTTTACTACAGAAAGGGGAGCTTCGCGGGCCTGTATGGCGTCCCAGATGGCTGTGATGGTCTGAAAATGTTTGATAGGAGCCCCAGCGGCTGTAAGGAACTTCCGCAACTGCCATTGGACCATAAAATCATGCACAACTCCGAACGCATAGCGGCTATCAGTATACACGCACAGAGGTACAGAATGAGCCTTTATGGCTTCCAACAACGCAACGAGTTCCGCTTCCTGGGCAGACATTCCAGACGGTAATTTGAACAAAAACTTTGTGCCATTCTCGGAATCCCCTTCCGGGATCCAAACCGCGCACCCTGTGTAAAACTTGCCCTCTTTCCAAAACCTCGAGCCATCAATGTACGCTCGGGTCTGACCGGGTAACTCATAGTCAGTAACTGGGCTTTGGGTTTCAGGACCAGGTTCACAAACATGCGGTTGGCCTTCCACATCCCCAAGAAGATGGGGCAGGATTCTGGTGTTTACAGTTGTCAGTTCTCTCGCCTGTATGTCTGTAAGCCATCGCGCTAGCCTATGGGATGACACGCCTTTGATTTGCCCCTGCAGCAACATTCGGACTGGAGTATGCATTGTGTGCACAACCACAGGCTGAAAACCCACCAACGGCTCTGTGGTTGTCAGCATCCAATGCACCGCGAGAACGTGCTGTGTGCATGGGTCAAATCCTTGTTCAACCGGAGATTTTTTTCGGCTGTAATAGGCAATGGGACGCAATACTCCCCCGTGCTCTTGAGCTAGCACCCCACTAAGCGTATGTTCCTGCGCGTCTACCTGAATGTGAAACGCCTTATTGGGATTGGGTAATCCCAAAGCAGGCGCTGAACACAAACTGAGTTTTAATTTAGTAAACGCCGCCTCGTGTATTTCCGACCAATCGAGTGGGTCGGTTGGTTTAGATTTCCCTTTCAGCAGATCGTATAAGGGAGTTGTAATCCCAGCAAAATCGGGGATGAAATCCCGAAGGTAATTTGCTGTCCCTAGCACTTTCTGCAACGAATTGAGAGTATAGGGTCGGGGCAGTTCAGAAATGCATTTCCGCCTGTCTTCAGTCAACGCGCGGCAACTCGGTGTTAACGTATAGCCTAGGTAATGGACCGCCTCTTGTGCGATTTGCGCTTTCTCTCGGTTTAGTTTAAACCCCGCTCTACCCAGAGTCTGCACGACCATGTCCACGAGCTGCAGGTGATCATGACGTGATCCCCCTGTAGCTATCAAGATGTCATCGACATAATGGGTGACCTGTCCCGTCTTCAACAATGGTCCCAAAACATCGGCTACAGCTCGGTGAAAAATGGCAGGGCTGTTGTGAAAGCCCTGAGGCATTCTTTCCCAGGTATACTGAATTTGGTTGACAGTAAATGCCAGTTTCCATTGGTCCTGATGTCGGACCTTAAGGGACCAAATGCCATTTTTGATGTCCAACACAGTAAACCAACACGCCTCATTTGAAACCTGGGACAAGATAGTCGACGGGTTTGCCACAATGGCTGTAGCTCTGGGCAGAACCTGATTTAGACGCTGATAATCGATACAAAGACGCCACTTGCCATTAGGCTTTGGTACCGGCAGACATGGAGAGTTAGCGGTTGAACTGCAACGACGAACAATACCCCGACTTTCGAGCTGTTTTACAATTTCGTGCACGGCGGCTTCGGCCTCGGGCTTAATACGGTATTGCTTTTGGGGGGGAGGCGGATCCCCCTCAATGCCAACCTCAAAGTCAACGAGACCGCAGTCATGTTCATGATTCGCCCACACGTCTTTATGTCTGTCAAAAAACTGTTGGAGGGGGTTTGTTGTGGAAATGGCCATCAGACGGTTTCCGGGAGAGCACCGTTTAGTGGTCTTCTCCGTCTTGAACTCAATTTGCTTTTCAAAACACCGAATTACAAAGTCATATTTCGCCATTATGTCCATTCCCAAAACAGTACCCTCTCCATTGTTCGGTAGAAACCAGAATGGCTCCTCAAGCACAGCGACACCCAAATCAAGCCGGACGGGCTTAGTGCGAGTAGCTAACATAATGGTTTCCCCTATTCCTTGAATTTGCATGGTTTTCTTGGTCAGCGGTAACGGCACGTCCGTGCAGGAGCAAGATGCCCCAGTGTCGATTAAAACGTTAACTAATCGGCCTCCGAGATTAGCCCGTATTTTAATACGATTCCCACTGGAAATACTACTCCCAACCGCAAGGGAGGCCACGCACCCCTATTGAGAGTCTTCCCACTGGACAGCTAGTGCTGCCACGGTCGCTTGAAGCGCGCTGTAGGGGTTACCCGCAATAACATTAGTAGTTTTTGGGTTGGGTCCTGATTTAGAATCATCGCCGGATTTTCCACCGCTCGCCTGTTTTGCCAACATGTCCTGGAGAATGGTGTGAGAGGACTGCTGTGGAAGGCCCAATGCCTCTCGCAATGTAAAACATCGATCGAAGCTATGGTTCGCTTTCTTACAAAAGGGGCATCCCCGCTGCCGATTGTTTCCTGGCTCTCCGGGACTAACTGCGCCCTTCCCCTCGGCTACCCATTGCGCAGCAGCAATGGCTCGCGGCTTGCCGGACCTCGCTAGACGCGCCTCGATTTTGGAAGCCCACTCCACAAGGGCTCGGAAGGTGTTCTCCGGTGGGTCTGCGCCGGTAGCTAAGGCCTGCTGGATGTGCGGCCCAGCGTTATTTTTCAGAAGCTGCAGTAGCACCTCCTGATCGCGGGTGGCGTGCTCGATCCCAGAATGTTCTTTAAACGAAACCCACATTCTTTCGGCAAAAACTTCGAATGCCTCTTTTGGAGCCTGTTTAACATCTAAAATTTTGTGCCAGGCAGCATAAGTTGGTCCCCGCAAACGCAGTAACGCCTCTTTTAGTCGATCATACACGTCCCTCTCATCTTCGTCCTCGTCTTTAATCACAATTGTCTCCGTTTTAAGATCTTCCGGCAACTGAGATTTTAATTCGTTTGGAATGGTGTGCAAAGCAATTTGCCAGACGTCCCGCAACTCTAAATTATACACGGAGGCCTGCAACATTAAGTTATCCCAATAGGGCTGGAATGGGCCCCGTCTTGGCATAGGCCCAACCACCTCTTTATGTCTGGCGCATTCCTCACACGTAAGAGGACGACTAATGACAGTTACCGTGTCGTCGGCGTTGGTGACTGTTTTTAACACCGCAATTTTGACGGGTTCACGGATGATCGTACCAGTTCGTCGACGCGTTAATACTGGGCTACGTTGCCAGGGTTCGCCTGGCTCACTCGGGCGATAATACGACCTAGTCCCAGCAGCCGGGGAAGGCTCTGTCGACTCCCTCGGAGTCGCCAGAGCGTCCTCGGCCGCGGACTGCTTTCTACGAGCCGACTCACAAACGGCGAGAATTTCCTCATCACTCTCGTCCGATGCTACGCCACTAGTATCTACGGATCCCGCTTGTCGGATAGCCGCCACGGGAAGCCCAACTTTGCCACAACAAACTTCCAAGGCCCGCACATACTCCTGATTTCTAGAGAGCTCCTGCTCGAGCTCGGCAATTCGCTTCTGAAAAGCAGCATGCTGGCTGGCCCAGCTCTGCTTATCATAAGTGAAGGCCTCTACTTCAGCCCGCAATCGCCGTAATTCATCCGACCGCGACCTTTCCAACTCACGAGTATTAGTCAGGACCCGCTCATTAGCAGCAAGTGAACTTATATCGTTCCGACGCAACAAATACACCATTACCGCCGGTAATTTGCGGAACGGGCGCTTTTGCAACAACTTTATTCCCTCCGTTTCATACCAGTGGAGAAGCTGCTCATTACTCCACGAAAGCGATACGCCAATATTGTGAATCCGTATCAACAGCTCCTTATAATATAGGCCAAAGCTGTCCATCACCTTTTGATCCGCCCTCTGCTGCTCCTCGCTATCCATGTTTTCCCACTAATCTTATCCCACCGGATTTCTACGGTCTCCGGTCTAGCACTGGGTACCTCGACCCGTTCTAAGAATGTGTCTAGATGGGATGTAGAGATGCTTTCCCTTAACACTAGAAAGTAGAAAACACCGCGGTACTCACCAAGGCAGCGGTATGCAGACGGTAGACTCAAACTCGCGGGCTGGAAGACACGTCCGAAGTACCTCACAAGTTCAGGATCGCGTAGAATGGTGACGTCACCACGTTGCACAGCAGGAAATCAGCTTGGGCTCACCACTGTAGAACGCGTTGGGTAGTCACCAATGTAGAACGCTCTGGATCACGGAGGCAAGGTCACCACTGTAAAACCCCACACAGCTCAACCAACGACGGAGGAGCCAGGGGCGAAGGTTTATGCGTGTGGAATCCAGCTGTTATGAGGCAATGAAACGTGTCAATTAAATCTTTTATGCCGGTGTCCCGCCTTGGACCCAGTTTGAGACTTACCTGAGATGTTCTCAATAGTTCTCCGTTCGAAAACGGGGCTATGCCGAAATCACGGAATCATCTAACTTAATGTCGTGCTGCGAATAATCCCAGGTGCACATTGGGACACACGCAGCAACTGAAAACGTCATATTTATCAGTGATTTAAGCAAACTAAGCATAATGATTACAATTTTACTCTCGCTAAGTGGCTAACTCTAAATTAGAATTAGAATGGATAGTTTTGAAACAGCATGCGTGAATCTCAGGGCAGTTACGCACCCGAACTCTGTCTGCGAAAACCATTGTCACTAAGCAAGACACCCCCTAGGGTTAAAATAGGTGTCACTGCCTGGTCTAATTCGACAATACTTCCATTGGATAGAGGAGACTGTCACGGTAGCAACATCAGGCAAATGGCTCTGAGTATGAACGTACCACGAACCTAGGTTTATGCATATCAAAGGGCCCCTTAGAAAGATTAACCAATAGCTAAATCTTAAGAGCCGGTAATTTCATAACCCCTTAATAGGTAGAACCCAATCTCAATCTAACTTAGAAGTATCGCTACCTACACATGTCTTGGTAGGAGTCTCCCCTTAAGTCCCAATCGCAACAAGGCCAGAAAGAATATACAATGAGAACACGCAAGCTGGAAAAGGAATAACAATAATTTAATTCACCAGGTAGGCACAACTTGAATCAAACAAATCAATGATAAGCCAATTACCGTTACATATAATTTAGAAGGATTTAGAGTATTTTCATACCTGGAAAAGATGAATGACCACGCGGAGCTAAAGTCGCTCCACGTGGTCGGGGAGAACTCAAATGTTCCCCCGCTCCGGAACAAGGCAACATGTGACCCCTCCCCAACTCACCTAAGCGCGTCAGATGTTGACAGAGAAGGACAGGACAGAATAAGAGCGAAGAAAGAAGAGAAGAGAAGAGAAGAGAAGAAGAAGAAGAAGCGGAGAAAAGAGCAAGAAGAGAACAAGAAAAGAAGAGCTCCCCCCCTCAGGATCTCATACCTTTAAAGGCTCCAAACCACACCTCCGAACAAGGTAGAGGGAAGGTTGGCCGAATCAGAGTTTTACTGGCCTAGGTGATAAGATAATTTCCACAGGGAGACTAGGGTAGTTGCTTGAATGAATCTTACAAACGAACCATAATTCCAAGGGAAATGAAACATGTTCCATTCAACTCCTTGGACTCCCCCGAGAATAAAGAGACTAAACATGATAGGAATGTGAGCTAAAATGATGCAGTTGTCATGGAAAGCCTTAAAATGGAATATTATAGCCCAATTGCGTTATCAATATATAAGAGGTTCCTTCCTAGGATATTGAACAGAAATATATTATGAATTTGGTAGAGGTTTAAGTTGTTTTAAGCCAATTGAAGTAGCTGCGCTTTAACTTCAATGAAACCAGTGAATTTGAGTTCCAGAGATGCTGGGCCTGCTAGACTTGATGGCTCTCACCCCCTGCCGTGGGGAACAAAGGATGCCACTCTTGCAGGCAGGCAAAAAGACCATTCTAGGGTTATAAAACTTTACTGCTGACTTTTTGAGCTGCACCAGATTAACCAAACATTCAGATTTTACATGCATAATGGGCATGTGTTCCAACAATATGATTCTTGGCATATGTTTTGAGTAAAATCAAGCAAAATGAAAATTTCAGGTTCTACAATCCACCCCCTGGCCCCAGGGGACACAAATCCACCCATGGGGCCACAAAGGATTATTCAAATAGTCTCTGATTGATGACTTGAGTGCTAAAGAATACCATGGAAGAAATTTGAGATATTACAGATATTACAGTACTTGAGTTTTCCATTACAGTTGCATCACTTG
Source organism: Gymnothorax reevesii (assembly GCA_029721435.1). Taxonomy (NCBI): domain Eukaryota; kingdom Metazoa; phylum Chordata; class Actinopteri; order Anguilliformes; family Muraenidae; genus Gymnothorax; species Gymnothorax reevesii. The sequence continues at coordinate 38,472,807 of CM056580.1, read as the reverse complement.
ATAAAAATGGATTGTTACTTTGATCCTTTGAACCTCTTCCTCTCAATGCAATATAATACAAAATTTAGAGAAGTTTGGTTTGGGACCTCAAAAGAAAGAGACCACCGGGGAATTTAACATAAAACATAGAAAAGCTGGCACAGGACAAGAACGAAGTATTTTAATTAAAAGTAATATCTAGGTTTGTTCTATGAGTCTATGTTTTGAAATTAGTTGATGTACTAACCGAATCAATGTTATTCTGCTAAATAAATGAAAATTTGAAAAGTGCTTTTTCCTAAAATCATGAACAATAGAGATCGCAGAACAAACCAGCACATAAACCAAAAACTTTCCCATTCTTAACTAGGGAAAGCAAAAAGATTATATGTGCTGCTAAAACTAAGTAACCATCCAATTAGAAAAACCCAGTGGGAAAAAATCCAATGGAGGTTACAATATTAAATCATTATGGGGTATCATTAAAGTGCCATTTAAACGTACACAGTTGCAGACAAGAAACAATGAATATTTACATGAGGTAAATGATGAAATATGGTAAAATGAGAACTTGCAAATCATATAGACATTCAGCAATTTTGTTACATGATATGATCTTGCGATCAACTGAGAGAGTGGGGTTGACACACATAATAGGCTGCTCAGAAGCAGTTTTAAAGAATTTCCGATAAAATTATGAAAAACATTAGAAAGAAGACTTAGGCTAATTTGGATCATTGCATATGTAGTTTTACCTTACTTTAATGAACATAAGGCACACCATCTTTGGCCTTAAGTGTAAGGAACCTATATGCCCCAGCCCAATTAGTTGCCAGATTATAAAATAGAATTTAATTGATTCCTCACGACCCATTTTTGTACCAACCCGCACTCTTTACAAGTAGTTCACAAATCAACCACAAACAACTGCAGTCCGTCCATATGAAAATGTCCTCTGTACTGTTCCATTGTGAAGATGTAGTCCGAATCTTCAGCGGCCGCTCGCGGTGGTGCACATGTCAGTTGAGATTAGGAGTGTGTGTCCTTTAAGTTGAGCAGAGGAGGAATGGGTTGCGTTTTGTCTGTGATGAGGATCCTGATATCAAAGTTAGTCGAAAGCATTATGGAGTTTCTGTTCCTCAGGTGAGTTTGGCCAAGTCCGGTCCTTGAATCTTTGGTGCCTGTATAGAGAAACTTAGAAGCATCCCGCCACATACACAACAAGATCAAAACACGACATGACCAAAGCAATGTTATTACTCCACCTGTAAGAATCAGAAAATGTTAGTTAATTGAAAACATTTGGGTGTGAGGTGCTCAGTGCGAGTTGAACTCTCCCTGAGCCAGCAAACTGTCCTGTAGGGAAGCAATAGATAAATTAGACCCAATGCCTGTAGTCACCCCACAATTCACATCTCCCCCGTCTGTGCAACCTTACGACGCTCCAAGGAGAACAGTGACTGAGGAGGTGCGAGTGACACCAGAAGTCCCATCACCCCTGCTTCAAAAGAGGAAAAACAGATGTAGCTAATACCACAATTTTAGATGAAACAATGCTTTATGGCCTTCCTTTCACACCAGGACGAACCACAGACAAACATGGAGGAGTGTAAGTGGTGTAGATGAGGGTACCCGTGTGTGTGTGGGCGCGCGTGTGCGTGTGTGTGGGCGCGTGCGCGTGGGGGTGTGAATGACGGCTGTAAAGTGGGTCTGAGGGCGCCTGTTGCCAAGAGCGGGTGTTTTATGGCCCCGCAATAGGGATGTTCGTCCACCCCCTGATGCTCTCTGGTGTGAAGACTGTAAAAGAAAGCACTATGCAGGGTGACTGTCTGCATAGTTAAGCCTGAAATGGCTAAAAAACACAAAAAAAAGAAATCAAATCATGCGTTTTGTCAGAACGCAGGCCCAAACTTTACGTCTACTATGTTTTTGTTGAATATAGCTGACTCTGAAAAAGGGTGAAGGGGATCAGAGAGAAGGCAGAAGTAGAGGAAAGGCATGCAATAAAGAAATAAAGTAATTAATAGAAATATACCAATCATTGCCAAAAGTGACCAAAATCACCTGGTTCCAATACCTTGGGATAAATGTAAATTAAATAAAATTTTAAAACGGGAGGAAAATGCATCTCCCAAAAGATAATACATTGTAAGCAATTGAAAATTAAATTACCTACTTCAGTAAGGCTATAAATTGCTCTTCCAGTTAAGGCAGACAATATAGACTTAAAGTCCCATTAGGTATTTAAAACTTCAGATGTTATTTGATACACAGAGGCAATGACGATAAACAAATGGTCAAAAAATATTAATTTAGAGCAATGCATTTGGTGGTTCGTTAGATCCACACAAAACGCAATCAAATTAACCGGTTACTTCAAACATAAGGTTAGAAGGCAAGTAAGCTTGTTAGTGGAAAAGCCACTCTCAAGATGGCGGTCACAGGCAGGCACTTGATTGTACCCCATGCATCATAACACTGGTTCCGCCCTCAATGTCGGAAGGAAGGTCGGAAGTCAACATTAAACCGCGGCAGTCATTGGCCGATTTGAAGGGCGCCATTTTGCTCGTATTCAGAGTGAGGACTGTGTCAACCAACCAGCTAACAGGCTACGGGTCACGTCACCCTATTACACGGATTGGCATGGGGGCTGTACCAGCCAACCAGCTCACCGGCGAACAGTCACGTGACCCAATGGGCCGGCTAGGACTTTCCCTCCGAGGAAAGGCCAGCCCACATGCAAACTCAACCTATGGCGACTCCCAGATGAAACCACGTCATATTCCTCACCAAATCGAGCCAAAATGGCGGGCCGTTCAACTTGATAACCCTTTGTGCAAAGGCAATATGGCAGCTTCAATGTATACTACAGAGAAGCTAAAATTTAAAGGGAATTTCAAAGCTGCCATTTCAAATGCTCAATATGGCGTAAATTGCAAAAATATTCAACATCTCCAATGATAAGCCCCTGCGTCGCTATGCCTAACACAAATGCCCAAACCGCCCAGCCCAGTTGCATAAGCACAAACACTCGGCGACCTGAAAATCGACGTGTCACAGCAGAACAAGCTTTAGCTCACATGGAAGCTGCTGAATATCTTGCTTGCGGAAAGCCGCATAACAAACCTATTCAAGAATTAAATCTATTCACTGTCCGTGTCCCGAAAGACTGTCGGCATGGAAACTTATCGAATTTACTTAACTTCAAAAGCCCACATGGTGCAGACTGCAACCTAATTTAGACTTTGAATCCAAATTACAATTTTCGGAATGCCGTTTGTCGTTCTCAAGGCGCTAGTCAAAGGAGCGTACCCACGGGGCAGTGAAATCGTATCAACTTTGCACAAAGTTTAACAAGACAAGAGAATGGAAAACATTCGCCAACTCAGCCGAACTAATGAGGCGAGTTAAAGCACTAATAAACGCACTTGCCACTACCCTGCGATAGTTAAGAAAAATACGGAAAACCAATGATACTTCGAAGCTACACTCCACTCCCCTACATACAAAATTCATTCGAACAATAACTCCCAATATTGGGTCAAGATTAGCTACCTGAACAATTCCAGTAGGACCTTGCACCAAATCCATCAACCGTATACAACTGCCAATTACCTTCGGTACCCCTACGTAAACCTTCAAACGCAATATAGTTACACCACTTTCCGGTAGAAGTCAAGAGTATTCAACCCCTTCGGTGGCAAGCTTAATCTCTGCCATCGCGCAGCAACGAAATGCGTCCACCCAAGGATGCCGAAAACTCCGACTGCACACAGAAATCCAATCACTTCCAACTTGCCATTAAACCCTCTACTTAAAGCACGAAAATACCAAATGGCCCAAATGATTCTGAAGACACAGCAGTCGAGAGATAACGGAAAACGACATACGCATAACATTCCCTCAATTTCACTTCATTCTTTGATCCCGGAAAGATAAAATTAAAACATGTGTCTGGTTTCTACGGTCCCAGGCCTATGGGGGATATCTCGATCCCTTAGCATCGGTCTTTTATGCGGTGAATTTTAACAAAGCAAAAAACACGGCATTACTTACCGAATTCGGATGACTGGTAAAGCCGTCCGGATCGCACAAACCAGGCTCACTTCGGATGTGTAGATTCACACATCAGCCAGCGGAAGGCAGAACACCTCAGAACGCGTTTGAAAACAGAACCATGCACTCACGACCATAGGCTTCGCCAGTATGATACGCAAGCCATTACGCCGCAAGATGCAAAGGTTTTCAAAACGACAAATTACACTTTTAATAATTATTAGACTATTTACGCGGGGTCACCAGCTGTAAAACCCCAAAAGAGCAATAACCAAAAGGCGGATATTGCCCGGGTTGAAGGCCTTACGTGTTCTCTTAGCCTAACTTTAATTAGAGCATTCTTCTGGCTGGTGTGAATCACAATATAATGGATATTTTTCACCGTCCGAGGACGGGGCATGAAAGCGCAATGGTTACGATTATCTGACTCCATATAACAGTTAGAATACAAAATTTAGCTATAATCTCATTAAAAATCTGACTCCAAATTAGAATTAGAATTGATAATTTTGAAACCGCATACGTGAATCTCAGGGCAGTTACGCACCCAAACTCTGTCTGCGAAAACCATTGTCACTAAGCAGAACACCCCCTAGGGTTAAAATAGGCGTCTCTGCCTGGTCTAATTCGACGATAAATCCATTGGATAGAAGAGACTGTCATGGTAGCAACATCAGGCAAATGGCTCTGAGTATGAACGTACCACGAACCTAGGTTTATGCATATCAAAGGGCCCCTTAGAAAGATTAACCAATAGCTAAATCTTAAGAGCCGGTAATTTCATAACCCCTTAATAGGTAGAACCCAATCTCAATCTAACTTAGAAGTATCGCTACCTACACATGTCTTGGTAGGAGTCTCCCCTTAAGTCCCAATCGCAACAAGGCCAGAAAGAATATACAATGAGAACACGCAAGCTGGAAAAGGAATAACAATAATTTAATTCACCAGGTAGGCACAACTTGAATCAAACAAATCAATGATAAGCCAATTACCGTTACATATAATTTAGAAGGATTTAGAGTATTTTCATACCTGGAAAGGATGAATGACCACGCGGAGCTAAAGTCGCTCCACGTGGTCGGGGAGAACTCAAATGTTCCCCCGCTCCGGAACAAGGCAACATGTGACCCCTCCCCAACTCACCTAAGCGCGTCAGATGTTGACAGAGAAGGACAGGACAGAATAAGAGCGAAGAAAGAAGAGAAGAGAAGAAGAAGAAGAAGCGGAGAAAAGAGCAAGAAGAGAACAAGAAAAGAAGAGCCCCCCCCCCTCAGGATCTCATACCTTTAAAGGCTCCAAACCACACCTCCGAACAAGGTAGAGGGAAGGTTGGCCGAATCAGAGTTTTACTGGCCTAGGTGATAAGATAATTTCCACAGGGAGACTAGGGTAGTTGCTTGAATGAATCTTACAAACGAACCATAATTCCAAGGGAAATGAAACATGTTCCATTCAACTCCTTGGACTCCCCCGAGAATAAAGAGACTAAACATGATAGGAATGTGAGCTAAAATGATGCAGTTGTCATGGAAAGCCTTAAAATGGAATATTATAGCCCAATTGCGTTATCAATATATAAGAGGTTCCTTCCTAGGATATTGAACAGAAATATATTATGAATTTGGTAGAGGTTTAAGTTGTTTTAAGCCAATTGAAGTAGCTGCGCTTTAACTTCAATGAAACCAGTGAATTTGAGTTCCAGAGATGCTGGGCCTGCTAGACTTGATGGCTCCCACCCCCCGCTGTGGGGAACAAAGGATGCCACTCTTGCAGGCAGGCAAAAAGACCATTCTAGGGTTATAAAACTTTACTGCTGACTTTTTGAGCTGCACCAGATTAACCAAACATTCAGATTTTACATGCATAATGGGCATGTGTTCCAACAATATGATTTTTGGCATATGTTTTGAGTAAAATCAAGCAAAATGAAAATTTCAGGTTCTACACTCTGCACCATTGGGTTGTTTAACGTGGGATGAATTTGGTAAATGTGTTTCCTGCTTGCAGTATTTCATGTTTGAGCAGTTCAACCGCCTTGCCAGGGTGCGTAAAACCGAGGACCTTTTGAAGACGCCGTATTTTCTTTGCAGGAAAGTGCAGTATCGAGCTGCATGGCTCACTTTGTTGGGCCGAAAGGCCATGGTTTCATCTGAAGGTCGCCATTGGTTGATTCTGCATGTGGGTTGGTACTTCCTCTAAGGGGGCAAGTCTGGATTGTTTGACTATTTGCTGGTGAGCTGGTTTGCTGATACAGCCCTCATCATAAATCCGAGTCAAATGGCGCTCTTCAAAACGGCCAATCACTGCCACGTTTTAATGCTAGTTTCTGGTCCCCCTTCCGAGAAGAAGGCAGAATTATTTCAGATTTGAAACTATGCAGACATTAACCCTGCATAGTTTATTCTTTTACAGTCTTCACACCTGAGAGCACTAAGTTTACAGTAGATGTCGGAAGGTGCCGACATCCTCTCAGGGGGTGGGTGGACATCCTAGTTGCGGGGCCATAAAAAACACACCCATGGTATCAGGCCCCACCAGTGCCAATTTTACAATCCCAATTCACACCTTAGAGGAGTCCACCCATCTCACGTACTTTCCTGAATCTCCTACACGCGCACACACACACCCCCTCACACCCACACACCTACTTATCATTGCTTTTAATCCCTGCTCACATGGGATAATCAAAAATAAATCCCATGTGCATTTCTTTGTGTTTGTCTGCCTTTTATCCTGATATGTCATTATATGCTCTCAACTGACAATTCTCGTGGAGCATTCTGGGAGCGAGGCACTCGTGATCCACGTTAGCTGGATCGGGATACTGGGCCTGATCTGAGGACTGACATCTTATCACCAAACTGGAATTACCAGTGGATGAATCTATTGAAGATTTGGAAGCGTTTATCGACGTGTTTTATCACGACATGTCGGGTAAAAAGGATGCTAGATGCGATAACAAACGCAGCAGGAAACAGCTTGGTTCTAGAGATACAGATGACCCGTTGGTAGTAGAACAATAAGAAATACTTGAGTCTATGGCTACCATGCAAAAGCAGCTGATGAAGCTTGATCTTTTGAAGAATTTAAATGACGACGTAGAAGAATTGAAGCAATCGGTGGAGTTTAACAACTCCCTTATTGAAGTATTAAAGAAGGACAACGCTTCTCTGCGAGCTAACACTATCAGACTACAACAAGAGACAAGGGAGCTTCAAGAAGATAACTTCTAAACTGCAAATGAATTACTGGATTTGCAGAGCCTAAGCATGACAGACAATATTATCTTTCATGGGCTTCCGGAACAAACTAGTGAAGCTAAGGGAGGTAGTGACTCTAACCTGAAGCTGGAGCATATTGTCAGGTCTTTCTTGGTAGACAATCTCAAGATGGAAAAGCTGATGACGGACGCGATCCACTTCTGCAGAGTGCACCGTCTTGGGCAATTCAAACCTGGGGCCCAGAGGTCTCGTCCCATTGTGCCGAAAGTCACTGAATCCAAAATGAAGCCATCATGGAAAAAGGCAAAGAGCTGAAAGGCTCCGACTTTTCAATAACTGATAAATATCCCCCGGAGATCATGAGAAAACGGCGTCTACTCCTTCCAATCATGACGGATGCCAGGATAAGCAACAAAAAGACCCCTCTGTTCATTGATAAATTTTTCATTGATGGGCAGTTGTATCGTAACTCTGAAATCACATATTGGTTGACTGGCGGGGATGAAAAAGTCCAAGCTAAGGGATCTGACTGCTAACATGTTTCCCACTGCAGGAAACTATGGCGCATGCTTCTGACGTCACACACACGACCTTACTATGTGTAGTGAGTCGGTATTCCCTCCCTTCACTAGCGATGTTCCAGCTGTTGCTAATGATTGCTTCCTTCTAACTAATGGCAGTGGCTGGGTGCGGGCATAAAAGATCCGTCCTTACTTCCGGGAGAAAGGACTGATCTGGCGTCGTTGTGCTTTTGATCCCTTCCCGTTTCTGTGCAGAAAGATAAATGTTTGGTCGTTTTTTTACTCCTCTGGTTTTGAATCTTGATTCTTTGGTGAGTAGGCGTGTAATTGTGGAGCATATTGGTACTTCATGAGATTGATTAGTATAATTTGTTTTTTTAGTCCCTTGTTTGTCTCCTGTGCATGGACTGCATTCAGGGTAGATCGCCCAGCGCAGGTATGTTTGAGGTTGGGATACTTTCTCTTTATTGTCGGTTATTGATGTTAAGGCAGTTTCTTTCGGTAATTTTTAGCTTTGCAGGGTCGCGATTTGCAAGACACGTGAGTCTGTATTCCTGCTGGAAGAAAGACTGGTATGTAGCTATATTTAACTTTGGATTTCTTTTTTTTACCTTGATGCAGATTTAATTGGTTGTTTGTGTTACAGAGGGGACCGGACTTTCCCATTTGGACGCATTTGGGGCTGCTGTTTTGCCTTGTTTCGAATCGTGTGTGTGTGCTCGTGTGTGTGCGAATATACATATTTTTGTTATATTGTTTGAACTGCGTAGTTGGCCTTGTACGGGTCTTCGCTCGCGTGAAGCCTTTGGTAGTTAGGCAAACTCACGATATGTGTTTTGTGTAATGTGTGTTTGTTTTTTTTCTGTGATATTGAGTTGCAGTGGAAGTTTTAATATTTTGGTTGTCTGAGTTTTGTAATTGTATTCGTGTTGGTATAAGCACAATACTGCAAATGTGTGTTTTAAATTAAGTTTGAAATACTTCACGGGTACTCTGCCTACAGAGGGCGTGCCTGTGAGGAGGGTAGCCTTCTGTTGAATGGTGGGTAGGATTGTGTGGCATACAAGTTGAAGTTGACTTTGTTTTGAAGTTGACGAATTAGCAGCTAAATGGACTGTGTTGGGGGAGCTAGTCACCACGGGTGGACTTGTGTGTTTTCACACTGTTTGGTGGTTGTGGCTTATTCACTGTAACCCTTCCTTCTGTGTGTGCATGCAAGGTAGGTGTGTGGGCCTTGGAACACGTCTTTGTTAGTCTGCTTCCCCTAAGGTAAGTCCATGACTGCAAAAATATTAGTTTAATTGAGTTCCGTGTAAGATTGCGGTAGGTTGCAGTGTTTTTAAAGTTGTGCTGATTTTGAGTAAAACTAATCATTTTATCTATTGCTGTGATCAAGGTGACGACTTGTGTGTTTTAGTCATCTGTGCCACTGTGGTGCCCGGAATAAATTTATTGTCCGGCTATATTTAGGCCTTTGTAATAAAGTTTTTTTAATTGAATGGGAATTGCGTCTCGTGCCTCATGTATACGGACTTGTGGAACTAAATTTGAGAGAATTTTGGATTTGAATTTGTGCTTTTTTTTGTCTAGCCTTCTACCTTACCACTCTGTCACAATCGGTTGCCACGGTTATTAACAAACATTTCATTAACTGTCACTGCTTGCTTCATAACATGGCGGTGGACTATCTGTGTGTGTTCTGTGTTGATTGTGGTGTTTTTTACGTGTTGTGCTTTTCAAACAATTTTTGGTGTTTTGTACATGATGTCTATTAGCAACTTACCTAAGGGCTAAGTCTTTGCCCACATTAACATATGTAGTCTGAGATATAAGACACATGAGCTGGCTTTCTCTCTGCAAGCTGATAAGATAAATATTATTGCTGTTTCTGAAAGTCATTTGGATGACTCTTTCAGCAACTCTAATGTAGCCATTGATGGTTTTTATTTGCATAGAAAGGACAGAAACAGGTTCGGGGGTGGAGTCGGAATTTAAATATGTGACCGATTTCCAGTAAAACAAAGAAATGATCTTGTTACCAATGAAATTGAAGCTATCTGGTTGCAGGTACAATTACCACACTTAAAATCCATATTGGTGGGCTGCTGTTGAGGCCTCCCTGCTCTGATATCCTGTACTTCAATTGAATGTGTGATATGTTCGATAAGGTTACAGAAAAAAAAGTGAATCGTATTTGTTCGGAGATATTAATGTGGATTGGCTATCAGATAATTGTTCTTTGAGATATAAGCTGAAATTCATTATCAACACCTGTGAATTATTCCAAATTTTGTCTCAACCTACAAGGATCTTTGTCAATTGTTCTGGAGTCACCAACTCCAAATGTATTGACCCCATCTATACCAATAGGCCTGATGCGTGTTCCATACCTGTGTCTATCCCAGTCGGCTTCAGTGATCATAATATTATTGCGGTTTATAGGAGGACTAAGCTTCCAAAAGCCAGGGCTAAAATTGTACTTGCTAGAAGCTATAAGAAATTTATTGAGGACTTTCTTGGTCATCTTGGTACAGTTCAATGGAGGGATGTGAGCTCTGCAGATGGTGCGGAGGAAGCACAAAATATATTTATGGATTATTTTATGAAAATTGTTAACACACATGCCCCTTTAAAAAAGTTTACTGTTAAAGCTAAATGTGCCCCATGGATTGATAATTCTCTGAAGGACTTAATGTTGCAAAGAGATGAGGCCAAGAAGATTTCTGTTTAGTGAGGTTTGATTGATGATAGAAATTATTACCACAAGTTAAGAAACCAGGTTACTAAAATGAATAGATTAAAGAAGAGAACCTAATATCAGCAGAAAATTTCTGAAAGCAACCATGACAGTAAAAAACTCTGGACTGTTTTAAATGAAATCATGGGTGAAAAATATGCTCAATCTTCATTTGTAGACTCAAATGGTGTTTATTTGAAAAAGCCTCTTCATATTGCTAATTATTTTAATGACTATTTTGTCAACAAGGTGTCCAAGCTTAGGCTGGGAATGGACAATACCATCTGTAATTACTCTGAGGTGTTGATAAAAGAACACATTATGAAGGGTAAAAACAGTACTTTTGAACTCCATATGGTTGATGCTGTGACTGTAGAAAGGGTATTGTGCTCTTTGCCAGTCTCCAAATCCACTGGCACTGACCACGTTGACAGCAAGCTGTTGAGAATGGCCGCTTCTCATATCTCTGAGCCAATCTGTCACATTTTTAACAGGTGTCTAATCAGTGGCGTGCGTCCATTTTTAGGGTAGGAGGGAAAGATTATTCCACTTCCTAAAGATGCTAAATTAACTTTTGAAGATCCCAACAGTTGGCCTACCAGCATTCTTCCTGTTCTTAGCAAATTATAACAAAAGATTGTGTTTGAGCAAGTTCAAACCTATTTTTCAGCTAATTGTTTAACGACTGAACACCAACATGCATACAGGGCCGGTCATTCAACCAGCACTGCTTTGACACAAATGTCAGATAGTTGGCTTTCAGCTATCGGGTCAATGCTGGTAGGTGCTGTCATGTTAGACTTCAGTGCCGCTTTTGATTTGATCGATCATGATCTTTTAATACAAAAACTCATCAGCTATGGTTTTCATCAGCTATCTCATTTTTCAGGAGTTATCTGTCCTCTGGATCTCAGTGGGTCTATTTTAATGGTGCTTTCTCAACCAGAAGAGGGTTAGATTGTGGTGTTCCACAGGGATTTGTCTGGGGCCCCTCTTATTCTCTATATTTACAAATGATATCGTCGCTGTCGGGCGGAAACCTCGTATGTCCAAAACGGCTACTTTTTTAGGACACAACAAAAACCTTATATTTTTCTAAATAAATAATGTTGTAATGTGAAAATTGGCACAACGACTCAAAATATCACCATGTAATCATGTGTTATGCTATTTAGTGACAATTTCCCTGAACCCGAAGTTGAATGGACTTACGAGGTTTCTGACCGGCAGATTTAACAGTAAAATGCGACATACGTGGTTTGCGCAGCATTGACTAGCGCTTCGCGCAGCTTAACCAGAGCCTTGTAACATCCCCTCACTATATTGAGAGTAAAATAAACACTTATACAGCAACTACAGCGTATCTAACCTGATTGGTAAGCTCCCATTAACTCAAAAAGTAGTATTGTTAAAACCTGTAAGTAAACTTACCCGTGTAGGCTACTCACTCCTCTCCACCAATGATTTACCTCAATCTCATGGTTAAACTAACATTAAATCAGCTGTGTAGTCTACCCCACAGGTCCACTAAGTTCAAAACACGTTTTAATTTTAATAATAATAACTACAGCAATAAACACCGGCATCCAAATGCTGTCGCAACATTTAACTCAGTGCAAGTACTTCTGAAAGTTATACCTAGCCTGACTGGCTCAATACTTGGCACTTTAACAAGAGAAGTAAAAATAGGGGAGGGGGTTAACCCAACACAGAGATGAAAATAGTTTTTAATTAAATAAATAATCTTTACAATGTAATAACTCATTATAGTCATCAAATATTATGTTCAGGTGATGACATAGACATAGAAGAAATAACAAAGAATAAACACTGACAATGGTTAACATTTAAAATTAGACATCAGGCTACAAAAGATTTCAGCTGATGACTCATTTCATTTCATGTAAACAACATTCTTTAGACATGTGTGAGAGAAGAACTATTAACACCAGCTGATAAATTAACAGAAAAGTGCAATATGTGTTTCCATTACTGTCTTGCTGCAGAACTATCCCACACTGGTAGGAGGCCTACCTGAAATACTGATACTGTACCCATCAGGTCTGCGTCACAGGAACACACTCTACTGTACTCAGCACTGCTGTATACATGTTCGGTGCATGGCATTGAGAAGTAATCGAAGTGACGGACAACTTAAGAGAGCATTAGTTTGATTACACGCTGCATTCAGTTCTTTATTTCTTAGACTAGTTAAGTGCAGGTCAGTCTAGTGTAGAACACATCATCAGGTCTGCGTCACTGGAACACACTCTGCTGTGTGTGTGTGTGTGTGTGCGCGTGTGCGTGTGTGTCTAATTTGAGCTAGTGAGGCAAGTTATCATAGAAACTGTGGAAGTCTTTGGGAATGACTTCCTTCAGCTCTTGAAGATGTTTGAATTTTGTGTCCTTGATCATTAGGCTGTCTGTGTAAAGCGGGGGGACGGCTGTCAGGCTGGTTGAGGTGGTATGTCGGAGTTTTGGGTGTGGAACTGGATTCCATTCATCGGAGTGGTGGATCTTAAAGTCCATTGTCCCATTGATGTTGTACCTAATAAAACACAAGGATATTGGACAAAGGATAATATCATTAGTTATCAATAATTAAGATATTTAAATAAAATCACAATTTAACCTACATTCCGTTAATCCAACAATCAGAAAAGCTAAGATGTAGTTTTCATAAAACAATTTTAGATAAAGTAAATGTGTCCCATCTTGATTTTCCATTTTGAATTATAAAAGGGCTTTATTTGTATTATTACCTGATGGCTCTGACATCGTGGACAGTGGGGTCCCCGGGTCTGGTTCCAGGTCGCAGAGACGAGCAGAGTCTTAGCTTCGTGAAGTCACGGAAGAATGAATGGTCCAGGTAACGGACGTCGTAAGGCTTTGGTTTTCTTCGTGCCTTCTTCATTCCCGACACATACTCAGCAGGGACATACACATCTTGATCCCTCAGACTTCTCTCGATTACGCTATGGACTGAGTCACATTCCATCTGGGTATGGCCCTTCTCTAGGTACTTCTGTATCACCACCTTCTTGTTCTCCATCGCGAAGCAAAGAAGAGCACTGGCAAGAACGGAATTCCTATTCTGGTAACCGCACCCGTCGCTCCACAGCACATATTCTTTGGGCTCATTCTGTTTGGTGAGGAAATCAACAATGCAAGATGCAAATTCACTGGCAGACAGGGCTCCCTTACTCTCATTCCATACATAACAGGTAGCGTCATGTGACAACATGTTGTACACTGTGAAGTTGTGCATGGCAAGTTTTGTTTAGTAATACAGTGCAGAGGCTTTTAGTTTGGGACACAGGAGGACGGCTTGAAGATCCATGCAAAGGACCATGGTGTCATCATTGGCACTATTTTTATCCGCCATCTTTTGCCCGTGCTTCCTCCTTTTGCAGGAGGTGGTGCTGCCACTGCTCATCGGACAGGTTGCCGGCTTTGAAGGCACAGCACACATTACACTGGTCCTTCTTCGGTTGGTAAAGGCCTATGTTTAACTGGTGGAATGCTTCTGAGAAGATCTGCCTTGAAAATGGTCTGATGTTCTGTTCTTCTGCTGCACTGCAATACACTGTGTGGACATGGCTAATCGATTAAAAGACAGGTTCAAGGTAAAGTTTGGATGTTGTTGATCGACAGTAGTGAGATGGCATCTTTGGAAGTCCCAGTAAAAAGCTGGAAAGGAACTCATGGCCTGCTGCTGATCTACTCTGTGTTGGCTCCTGGGTGTGTGTTTGCTCCTGGGTTTGTGCACTGGTGTGTGTGACCTTTGACCAGTTAAGGGCAGACCATTCCCCTATACCTAGTGTAGACAAAAAAAATTTTTTGCAGACTCTCCTTCTCTGACCATTAACTCTTAAAAAGAAAAACAATGTGGACGAACGGCGAGAATCTTCTGATCCTCTTCTTCTTTTCACAGGGAGCACATCAATCAAACCACGTACATGCATTCTCTTCTCCTCCCAGCTCATATTTTTCCAGAAATGTTGAAAAATCCCTTCCCTCTCTTCGTCATTGATGTCTTTGCAGTGGTGCTTCTTTGACCTCTGACACGCTGCTGATGTACACCTCGGCCCCATCATCCGTGGCTCCTTCAAGGCAACTTCACCCTCTCCTCTCCCAACATAAGACTCTCCACTAATTCTTTTTTTTTTTTGTTGACATTTTTCTTCCACGTGTTTTCTGCTCTTTTCTTTCGCTTGGTTGGAGGTGTGACAGATGCATCGCTGGTGTCTTTGAAGTAAAAATAAGCACACAATATTAGTGAGATCTTGAAAGTGAAAGCCCATCTGAGAAACATCCAACTCCCAGTTGTCATTGTGACTCAGCACACACTGCACACAACGAAATTACATTTATGCCTCACCCTGTGCAAATCTTTCTAAACACTTCCAGTCATAAAAATTTTGTGTGAAGATAAATTACTGAAATTCATCATAACAATTAATTTTACCATCATGCACTTCTGGAGTGAAATCCCTAACTGGGGACTCCCTGTCTGACTCTCCCTCTCCATCTGTCGATGTATCGCTGGTATCTTTAAAATAACAATAAGCACACAATATTAGTGAGATCTTTCTAAACACTTCCAGTCATTAAACATTTTGTGTGAAATCATATTACTGAAATTCATCATAATTAATTTTACCATCATGCACTTCTTGAGTGAAATCCCTAACTGGGGACTCCCTGTCTGACTCTCCCTTTCCATCTGCAGATGTATGGCTGGTATCTTTATAATAACAATAAGCACACAATATTAGTGAGATCTTTCTAAACACTTCCAGTCATAAAACATTTTGTGTGAAGTTAACCCTGTAAGACCCGACGTTGCAGAATTACAACATTTTTATTTTTTCCAAAAAAAGGTATTAATGTTTTATTTTTTTTGTTGTTTTTTCACATTAGCATAGTCATTGGGTCCTATTGTTCAGTCTCACAATGCTATTGGATAGGACATTTGTATATAAGTCCGGCCCACAGGTCCAGAACTTTCACAAGCTGCAAAACTTTGGCTGAGGAACAACACTTTGTTTCATTGGACTGGATTTATCCGATTTAAGTAAGTGAAATGCCTTTAATATTTTTTTGGTGATCATTACACTGTCTAGAACATGTACATATGTAGTTATTGTGAAATACATTCCTCAAATGTAAATTAGAGCATGTTGTATATACGTTGTAATTATACAACACTGGGAGAGTGTGGTAGTCAAAATAGCCATGTTGTAAGTTTACAACATACCTGGCTAAGTGTAGTCTAAATAGACATTTTGAAGGGGACCTTCTAGTTTTCACAATATATATACACATTCCAGACCTTATTATATATTATGTAGGCTGTATATTTATTTTTACTTTAATTTCCAATCCAATACTATTTGGAACCCATTGTACTAGAAGCTGGCTCAATTCTTAATCAAAGCAGTTAGTTCTGGGGGGATACTGGGGGATGCCTGTTGCATTGGACGCTGTGGCTCAGCTGGTGGAACAGGTGGAACAGGTGAGAATGTTCAGGAATGTGGAATTATCATCCTAAAAGGAATGCTGCATGCATTTCTTTTAGGATGATAATTCCACATTCCTGAACATTCTCACCTGATAATCAGAGAACAATAGGTTGGCCAGACAGTATTGTGTGACTAGTGAAATGTGTAAATAGGATACTTTAGTGAAAAGTGTAAACACTTTGCCCCACCACCCATGTACTAAAGGTATTTCCATTTTATTTTTTTAATTTCAGAATGTCTTCAGCAAGGAGAAAGCCTTACTACACTGTGCAGGATGTCATTGATGCTGTCCAGAATGGAGAGAGTGATGTGGACATAGTCTTTGATGAAACCGATGAAGACTCAGATGATGAAGCCCATGTAGAAGTGGACAAAGAAAACTATCCACCCATTGACTGCCCAGCTGATGTGGACACTGAGCCCCAACCGGCCAAACATGCCAAGACCCGTGATAGATATCGCTGGCAGAAAAAACATTACATCAGCCCTAATACGGATTTTTCTGGTCCACCTCTCACCGAAGAAGTGCCTTCCCTCCACACACCACTCGAATACTTCAGACAATTTGTGTCTGAAGACATGATTGAGTCACTCACAAGGAACACAAATGAGTACAGCTTTCAAGCAACCGGAAGATCCGTAAACACCAACAAAAAGGAAATGGAAAAAATGATGGGCATGTACCTAAAGATGGGCCTAGTACAAATGGCTGGAATGCGAATGTACTGGGAGACAGACACACGGCACGCCCCTGTTGCTGATGTGATGCCACGCAACAGATTCCAGTCTCTGTTGACATTCTTGCATTTAGTCAACAACTTGACAGTGTCAGACACAGACAAAAGGGACAAACTCTGGAAAATCAGACCATGGCTTAATTCATTCAGAGAGATGTGCCTGCAGGTGGTACCAGAAGAGCACAACTCTGTGGATGAAATGATGATTCGAGGCAAGCCACACCCATGGGGCTTCAAAGTCTGGGTGAGAGCTGGAACGTCTGGCATGATGTGTGACTTTGATGTGTACCAAGGAAGCAACAACGGAATACGAGCCAAGTCTGAATTTGGTTTGTCAGGTGATGTCGTGATGAAACTTGCTTCAACACTGCCAGAAGGTCAGAACTACAAAATCTATGCAGACAACTACTTCACCTCTGTTCCACTGATAGAGAAGCTCCTTGATCGTGGAATCCATTATGTGGGAACAGCCAGGCAGGTGCGCCTACCCAACTGTAACCTAGAAGACGACAAGAGCTTGAAAAAGAAGGGGAGAGGAACCTTTGACCACAGAGTGGAGGTGAAACACAACATCTGTGCTGTCAAATGGTATGACAACAGAGCGGTCACACTTGTTTCATCCTTTGCTGGAACAGAACCAGTGCAGAAGATTCAACGCTGGGACAAAGCCAACAAGACCTACGTTGAAGTTGAAAGGCCATACATTGTGGGTACCTACAACACATACATGGGAGGTGTGGATTTGTTGGACTCGTTTACAGCCAAATATAAGTTCCCCCTGAAATCCCGCCGCTGGTACATGTACATCTTCTGGCACACCATCACCCTCGCTGTGGTCAACGCCTGGCTCCTCTACAAGCGGGACTGCCAAGCTCTCAAGATCTCCAAGAAAGAGACACTGAACCTGAGACATTTCCAGGCAGAGCTAGCATCCTCTCTCATTCTGGTGGACACAGTCAAAACTCCAAAGAGGGGACGACCATCTTCAGGCAGCCCAGAAAGACGGATGGTGACAACAGGCAGCCCTTCGAATGGACAGAAGAGACCATCCTCGGGTGATGGGAGTCCAAACAGCGTCCCACAGAAGAGGCCATGTGCACACCCGCTACTGGATGCACGCAAGGACCTCATTGGACATTTCCCAATGAAGACAAAGAGAGGGCGCTGCAGACATTGCTCTAAAGGGTATACCAACACACAATGCCGCAAGTGTGATGTTCGCCTGTGCTTTTCAGAGGACAGGGACTGTTTCTGGAACTATCACTGTAATTGATTACTGCACTACTCCCCAACCTACTACTCCTTATACCCCTTGTACATATTTCTATAGTGTACATATTTGCCTACATGCATGCGCGTGTTCCTGTTTTTATTTATTTGTTTTTAAATAAAATATTTCATTCATAAAGAGGGCGCTGCAGACATTGCTCTAAAGGGTATACCAACACACAATGCCGCAAGTGTGATGTTCGTCTGTGCTTTTCAGAGGACAGGGACTGTTTCTGGAACTATCACTGTAATTGATTACTGCACTACTCCCCAACCTACTACTCCTTATACCCCTTGTACATATTTCTATAGTGTACATATTTGCCTACATGCATGCGCGTATTCCTGTTTTTATTTATTTGTTTTTAAATAAAATATTTAATTCATAAAAATATGACTAATGTTATTATTATTATTCATATTATATACTGTTCTGTGGCTAAGTAATAAGCAATCAAACATGCAAATGAACCCTTAGTGTTTTTTACTGAGGTACAAACATTTGTACCTTTCTGTTCAGACAATGAGTACAGATAGCCTACAGGAAATTCTGCTACCCATTTCACCCAGCGTTGTAATATTACAACGTTCCCATAAAACCTTACAAAAACAAAAATTTTTTACAAACACTTCATTTTCATCATCAAAGGCCTCCTACAACACCATCTAAGAGGTTGAATATTTTTTTTAAATGTTTTACTATGTCTGGGTCTTACAGGGTTAAATGTGAGAGTTTTTTTTTAATTTTATCTGTTCATCCTTGCTGTCTGATAGATCATAACAAATTGCGGCCATAACAGGTAATATAACCCAAAATGTGACGTCCACGCATGTGGACGCCAGGTCTTAAGAGGTTAAGACCGAGCTTTGCTCTGACTCAGTGCAATGTCTTGAGGCAATGCATGCCTGAGCTGTGTAGTTAGCCTGGAAGTGGTGTATTTACTGATTGTTGGTTTCTCATACAAAAACTCTATATTTTTTAGTGCTTTTATTTTGTTAAAGCCATCACTTTCAGTAAGAAACCTTGTTTTCCAGTTTTGGTTTTGTATATTTATAACTTTGTACATGCCTTCTGCTGTGCAGTGGGCTTGTTAATAAATTCACAACCAAGTTTATCCAGTCCTCATTGTCCTGCCTTCCATGCATATCATTTGGGTGCCTGGCAGAGCCTTTACAGTCAATTACAGAAGACAACATTTTTTTTTTTCTGATACATGCCTTAATTGATTAAAAAAAAATCTGTTACAGTGAAACTATTCATATTCATTTGTAATAATAAATCTTACAATATTTTCAATAATTTGCACTAAAGGTTTCAGGAAAGTTGAATAAATTGTTCTTGTGATTCAGATCAGGGCCTCCTATCCTACACAAGCAACAAACATCTACACTGAAGTCCTACAGAAGATCTCATAACAGACTGACCTCTTTAGCTGGTAAAATCTGCCAGTGAAGCCTTCGGAATAGGAGGAAAGAGATTTTTGCCACCCTAATGCTACAAAAAATGAGAAGTCATTGAATATGTTCGTTGTACTATATAGGGAGTAAGCAGTTTGACCCTCAGCTGGCAGAGTGGCTGGTGATTTGAGTGCTGGAGTGAAATGATGTTCACCATTCAGCACAGTGGTGCAGAGCTTAAGTGGTCCCTGAAGCACTTGTGCTGGTCATTGGCAGAATTTTTCTTTCATATAAAAAATAAAAACCTATTATGTGCCCAAGATCCTATTTTCTTTCACTGGAATGTGTAAAGGACAGGATCAGTGTTATTTCACCTCTCCGCATTTCCCCAATTCATATTAGTATCAAGCCATCAATCTGCCTGCGGTAAATTCTGTGGTGATTCCATTTCCCTCCTCACTATGTGGTCCATCCCTCTGCACAGCCACACGGTCATCACACCATCTCATCATTGTCTACAGACTGCACCAGTGCTTTTATGGAAACTTTTTTCCCCTCCTGTGTTGCTGCTGCTGAAATAGTTCACTATGGAAATCATAGAACTGGCGCTTGGGGGTTAGCAAACAGCTTAAAGTTTGATGGGGACTTTCCTCCATTCAACATCTAAGTAATTCTGTGTATTACTCATTAGTTCAGTAGCAACAACCATTGCCTGTTTTTGGGTTTGCTGTTTTTGAAGTTATGTAGGAGGGATTTAATTTTGTTTGATTTACATACACTACAGGCCAAAAGGTTAGAAGCAAGATGAAGTTGTACAAAAAAAGATCATAGTTTCATCAGCATACTTTGCAACAAAATAAACATGATTATTATATAAGGAATCACTTATCAGAATACTTTTTTACTCAAATTATCAGGCCCATATTACTAGGCCCATGTGCGGTGTCCTACATTTAGGTTTTCTAATCAGACAGCTGTTCCAATCGGACAGCTGACAGCGCAGTAGAAAACGGCGAGTTGTATATTGTCAGGCCACATTGATTGTTACTAGCTTATTTTACAGGCTTCAAATAGTTTGAACAATTAGACCTACAGTCCTAACAATTTAATTATCCAAATAGCAGCTAAATAAATAATTTGGCCAACGGTAAAGGGTGAGGGTAAAGCAGCCATTTATTCCTAGCATGGATTGTACAGTCAGTGGTTCCGAGACCGTACCTCTACAAAGCCACTGAAAGCAAAATTTCACTGTCTCGAGACACCCCGGACCAGTAGTCCAGACCAGTCCCCTAGTGGAGCAGGACAGTTACTGCAGTGGTCCGTGCTCCAAAGACCAGTGGTCTGGACCAGTCCCCTAGAGGAGCAGGACAGTTACTGCAGTGGTCCGTGCTCCAAAGACCAGAGGTCCAGACCAGTCCCCTAGTGGAGCAAGACAGTTACTGCAGTGGTCCGTGCTCCAAAGACCAGAGGTCCGGACCAGTCCTCTAGTGGAGCAGGACAGTTACTGCAGTGGTCCGTGCTGCAAAGACCAGAGGTCTGGACCAGTCGCCTAGAGGAGCAGGACAGTTACTACAGTGGTCCGTGCTCCAAAGACCAGTGGTCCGGACCAGTCCTCTAGTGGAGCAGGACAGTTACTGCAGTGGTCCGTGCTGCAAGGACCAGTGGTCCAGACCAGCCCCCTAGTGGAGCAGGAAAGTGATTACAGTGGTCCTTGTCACAGGACAGTACAGTATGCAAAATGTTACAGCCCACTCTCAATATATGGCTTCCTTTTTGCTGGCATTTTTTGATGCAGTGCTGTCTGAGTGATCGTAAATCTCAGATATTCAGCTTAGGGGTGCGCTCTTCCCTTCTGCACGCAGAAACTTCTCCAGTTTCCTTGAAACTTTTTATTACAGTATGTTATACACTGTAGATCAGAGGTGGGCAACAAGGGCCGTATCTATCCCTGGTTTTCACACCAACCTCTGGCCTGTAATTACTTAATTATCTGAATTAGCACAACTATTTCTGGAATCTGACATTTCAGGCATGTTTCTTTAAATTATCATGAATGGCCAACAAAGACTGCTCTCATCTCCCAGCATAAAACATTTTTCTTTGATCTAATCTTTGCACAAATCTATATTAGTGTATGCAATCAATTAACTTATTTAGTAAAAGTAAATTATATAAATAAAAACCTGCATATACACCAGCCCTCCAGGACTGGAATTGCCCACCCCAGCTGTAGATAGTGAAAAATCCAAATCCTTTCATATTATTCCTTGAGATCCACTGTTTTAAAACCTTTCAATAATATTCTCATGGATTTATGGGCAAATTGATGATCCTTGGCCCATCTTTCGTCCTAACGAATCAGGCCTTTCCTGGATGCTGCTTTGGTATTAAATTATGATAACAATGACCCACTGATGTCAGCTCTTTCAGATCATATCATCATTGTTTTTTTATCTTGTAGCAGTCATAATTTTGTGGGCTGAGAATGAACTGGACCCATCTCCACTTTTTACTAAATGAAGAAAATGGGATGTGAAATTCAAGTGAAACTAAATTTACAAATCACTCCTTTCTGTTTTTACTATTGTTTGTGCGTCCCAACTTTCTCTGTGTTGGGCATATGAAAATGGAATCTACCTATGACAATACAGAGGCAATTCTCTAGACTGTAAAAAAAAAATCGAAGAAACAACAAATTAGTGCAAAACAGCTCACGCATTACACGGACTTGCATTCAAATTGTTCTTTCCAACTCTCAAACCTAAACCCTTGAGTCTATGCTGTATCGTTTAAAGACAGAGAGGAGTATGACAAAATCAAAACTGCTGTGGAATGCTTATGAAGTGGTGCTTGAAGTGCATGGACAAAAGTTTCAGACTTTTAGAAAAAATGCAAACGCGCAAACAAAGGTTGAGTTTGCCTGAGGGCAGAGGGGACGTCCTTTTTTTAAATTGAATTTTATTTTTCTGGATGATCAACATGATAAGAAGAGATATAAAGATAATAACAAAATCGAAAAAATTTACAATTTAATTTATTAATAATAATAATTATTATTATTATAATAAAAAAACAGCTCAGCTCACCTAATGCATATACTATAGGGAGTTAAAGGAAGGAAGCTATATCACAGCCAAGTCACGGGTTACATGAGTTTAGGAGACTCCCTGCACAATAGTGGCAGAGAGATTAGGTCCAAGATAATTCAGATTGGGCTGCGAGACCTTGTAGAACTGATCTGCTTTGGTATTTAAAACACTTGTTAGATATTCTAAAGGAACCAGACTTTACCCCAGTCCTGAACATAAAGCCCCTATTGCTAGTCCATTGTAACAATACATTTTTCCTAGCTGCAAACATAAAAATGTTTTATAATCTTTTCTTAGCTACAGTGGTTATATTTCTTCTTGTGTGGCTCAGAATCAATTGAAGTGGAACCATTTCTACCTCTTCGTCAAGTATGCTTTTCATTTGATGCAATATTTCAGCCCAAAATTTTTTTCAAATTTACAACATGACCATAGGCAATGGCTTTAAGTACTTATTTATTTTCACTTTCAAGACACCAAGGAAAAGTGAGCCCGTTTACACCTGGTATTAAAATGCGTTTTTTTTTTTGTGATCAGACTGCAATTGGAAAGCATGTGATCAAATACATTTACATCTGGTATTAACGTGCATCTCCAGCGTCCACATTGCTATTCGATCACAATCCGTCCCGCTGACGTCACATCCTTCTTCTTCTTCTGTGAATATTTTCGGCAACAGACTACAACATTGTATCGTGTGCATCGCATAACCACAGAAACAACCACATGCCAAAGCCACAAAGTTGTTTCATGAGGATTGGACATGCATTTACATTTTTACATGTATTCAAAGCTGTTGTGTTCTGTGGGTTTCTGTGTTTTGGTCAGGTTTTTGTCCGTGTCTTTCGTGTTTTTAGGTTAGGGTTATGTTCTGTTTTTTTGTTCCCCGCCGCGCGGAACATAGTATTCACGACCGTCCGTCCTTACGTCCCAAATCCTTGTCAGCAACATATCTCAAGGACGAATTGACGGATTTTCTTCAAATTTGATGTCAAAATGTATTAGGGTGATACCCCGGCGCCAGTCGATTTTGTTGACTTTCACGTCACTCTCAAGGTCACACCGAGACAGTGCCCATTTTGATACGATTTCACATTTTGTGGCGGGGGAAAAAGACAAGTTAGTGGAAAATACTTGTTATATTAGGTTTTAGTAATTATTGTTGTCTGTTTTCTGTCTCAGTTTTAGTGTTTCACATTTCGTATCCCTCCCGTGTTATTCCGGTCCACATCTTACCCATGTACGGTTTTTGTTTTTTCCCGTCGCGTCATGAGTTCGTTGCCATTTCTGTTGTAATAGATTGTGTCACTATTTCGGGTGACTTAATGGATTCTGGTTTTCAGCCTTCCTTCCGATCTCGTTTGCTTACTTCCCCTTGCTTTTCTATCTTACTAACCGTACTAAGTTTGTTGTTTTTGATAATTTACTTACCAAAACTAACACTGTACATAAGACTAACGTACTAACGAGCACTCGGGATTGTGCAGCTGCACTTATTAATTGACTGACGACCTCTCCGCATTCGCCCTGTTCTAGTCTCCGCCTCTTGCTTTCGCCTAATCTCCTTTGCTGCTTTTCTTGCACATTCTCTGCAATTATTTTATCTCTGTCCTGCCTGTCACTCTGTGCACTTATAAGTCCTTATTCAGTTGATTTATCCCGTCTATGGGAAAGTCTTGTGATCCTTGTCTGTTTGTTGGTGTTTTCCTGTTTCATATAATTTGGTTTCCCTCGCGTTCTACCCCTTGTAATTTATATTATGTTCAGCACCTGTGTTTGTGTGTTTTCCCTCCCTTTATATTCCCAGCGAACTGTTGCTGAGGGATACGTTACTTTGCTTCTGACAGACCAGACGCTCTCAGACAGAGTCAGACTAGACGCTCAGACAGAGTCAGGCCGCAGACCAGAGTGAGACTCGCATTCTGTTAGTCTATCACGTTCACTCCCCATCATGCGGGCTTTCTGGGGTCCTGGACATTGTGCGGGCAGCATCCAGTGGCTTCCGGATTCCCGCTGAGCCTTCTGAGCTATCTGCGCCAGCTGTGCCTTCCCGAGTCTGCCATCTGCCAGCTGTTAACTCCCGAGTCTGCCATCTGCGCCAGCTGTGCCTCCCCGAGTCTGCCATCTGCGACAGCTGTGCCTCTTGAGTCTGCAATCTGCCAGCTGATAACTCCCGAGTCTGCCATCTGCGCCAGCTGTGCCTCCCCGAGTCTGCCATCTGCGACAGCTGTGCCTCCCGAGTCTGCAATCTGCGCCAGCTGTGCCTCCCTTGTCTGCCATCTGAGCCAGCTGTGCCTCACGAGTCTGCCATCTGTGCCAGCTGTGCCTCCCGAGCCCCCTGTGTCCGAGTGCCCCTGTTCGTGTTCCCCTTCCAGTGCGCCCTAGTTCCCCAGTTCGTGCTACCCCTCCAGTGCTCCCGAGTTCCCCAGTTCGTGCTACCCCTCCAGTGCTCCCGAGTTCCCCTGTTCGTGCTACCCTTTCACTGTTCCCAAGTTCCCCAGTTTGTGCTACTCTTCCGGTGGTCCCGAGTTCCCCAGTTCCTGCTACCCTTTCAGTGCTCCCGAGTTCCCCAGTTCGTGCTACCCCTCCAGTGCTCCCGAGTTCACCAGTTCGTGCTACCCTTTCAGTGCTCCCGAGTTCCCCAGTTCGTGCTACCCCTCCAGTGCTCCCGAGTTCACCAGTTCGTGCTACCGTTTCAGTGTTCCCGAGTCCCCCAGTTTTTGAGAGTTTTTCCTCTTCCTGAGTTTTTCCCTTTTCAGTATTTGTGCACAGTGGTTTCTTTCGTGCCATGTCCCCTCCCGAGTTTGGTTTTCCCCCTGAGTTTCCTAGTTTCTTAGCTCTCCCCGTTCAGTGCGTGGCACGGTGTTTGTTTTAGCCTGTGTGCCACGTTTTCATTTTCCCCGAGTTCTTGAGTTTTTTCATTAAAATCTGGTTCCCTGCAAATAGTGTCTCTCCCCCCCGTTCCGTTTTTTCTGTGTTCTTCCCGTGTGTTTCCCCTCCCTTAACACAAAGCAGCCAGAATCCATCCATGTGAAGTGGTTTGAAAAGTCAGATCAAAATCTGTCCATGCATTTTGAGTGCATTTACACCTGTACTTTCACGCGGTCAAGTGCTATCCAATTGAAGTCTGATCACAAATTATGCATTTTAACACCAGGCGCTCTAAATTCGTTGACCAGGCGCAAGCGCAGTGAATGGGGGAAGCGCCGCACCAAGGGGGTGTATCCAGGCGTATTTTGCAATTTTGTGCCAGGCACAAGTAGTCCTCTGTCCCGCCTCTGTCCCTCCTGTCGGCGCAAGTGGCAAAAAGGGAGGGGAGAAGGCGTGAGTGGGTTTAACACAACTCAATCAAATGAGCTCCTCTCCTGACCTTTAAAATGTTGGAATAAAGAAGCCTCTGTCCTATATCTGCATGATGCGTTAATGTTGCATTTTATTCTGCAGCTTCTGGCATGTTTTCTGCACCTCTTACGCCTATAATAAGCATTACAAATATGAGTTAGCTAGCTAGCTAGCTAGGGCATTCATGAATTATTACCATTAGTGAACTTGAATGGAATTTCAAAATGAAACTATGTCAGATCATTCAAACTTATGAAGTTGGAATGAAATATGACGGTTGCTCATTTATTTCTTTTGCCTGCATCATTGGGAAGAGAAACGATGGATAACATGTTCCTATCATAAAACCCTGTTGCTGCTTAAAATTTTGGGATTGTTACAGTTTTGTACTCCAAATATTTCTGGAAGATTCCAATTTGGAAGAAGGATTGAATTCAAACAATTTATTAAATAACTGAGCAAGTGAACGTAGCAATTACAATTGCACAGGAATGGGTAATGAACTTATTACATTAAAGATAGAAATACTGTCCTCTAACTGTCCGTCCTTGAATCATACAAAGCTATAAATGGATAAATAATTATATGTATCACAAAATAGCATGCCTTTCCTATTGAGGCAAGAATTACAATAGTGTTCAAACACTCCGTATTCACACATTAATATCCGCCAATGGTAGCCTCAGGGACATTGGTGGCATGCATGTCTCTGGTCATGTTCGATTTCTCCTTCAGTTTGGCATGCAGCAGTGTGTGCTCCACCACGCCTATACGGATGTCCATCTGAACAATCTCCTGTTTGAGTTTGGTCAGGCTCTGCTTGATCTTCACCACTGGAGCCCCATCTGTCATGCTACTCCCCTTCTCCTCCATCTCCTGCTTCACCCTCTCCAGCTCCTCACTGATCTCAGAAAGGATCCTAGTTCTTTCTGTAATGCCGCCACTTCCTTGCTGGTAGCGCTCTTTAGCCTCGCTAAGCTTGGACTGGGCGGAGCGAAATTCCTGGATGAGGTGCTCCAGCTGGTTGTTGATGTGCTTTTCTCTGCTGCCGACTTTCTCCAATGTTTTACTGATTTCTTCCTGCAGCTTGTTGAGGTAGCCCTTGGCTTCCTTCAGTGAAGACTCAATGCCTTCCTTGTGCTGGTGCATTTGGTCTACATGGATTCTCCAATCCTTATTATCCATTCTGATGGTCACCTTAAGCTGCGGCAAAACCCGCTCCACTTCCAGATTCCACTCGGCTGCATCGGTGTTTGATTCCAAAATATCCTCAGGTTTTGAGAATCTGTTGATGTCACTCTGATTGGTCCTCGCCTTCAGTGCATCAAGATCTACAAGATCATCCTCCTCATAGTCATCGGGTTCTTCAGTCATTTCCTCTTCCACTTTACTCAGTGTGAGCTCAGCATCATCTTCCATTACATTATCCTCCTCCTGCTCTTCTGTGGGATAGCAAGGCTTCTTCCATGTGAAGCGTTTCCTTTTCAGAACTTCCTCAGCCAGACGATCAAGCACATAGCAGACATGTTCACCAGAGCCAGATTTCAACTTTGAAGGAGGGAAATCCACCTGCCCACCAAAAGACCGGAGCTCCGCAAGAATATTTGCCACTGTCGCGTTGGGATCATCATATTCCTGTGGCTGCTCAAATGGTCTGCCCGCCTCGTTGATGAGCCACGATGCGAGGATAGTAAACATGTAAAACTGCTCGCCAGGGTTTGAGGGCATGTAGGGGCTTGAAGCGAAGTAATGTCTGGAAAGCGCTTTCATGTTGTGTTTTGCCAGAACTTTCTCCTCGTAGTCAAGAAGCTTCAGTTTATCAAGTAGATCTTCCATGACGACGAACATCTGGTAAGCAGCCCCAGGACCACGCTCACCATCTTCCCCTCGCCTCGGGTCAGCAGTCATTTTCCTCAGGGTTAACGATGGGGGTTTTTATAAAAAACCAAGTGATGACCGTTATGAAGCTTGAAATAGTTGGGCCGTCCTTGCGATGTTCTCACGACGATGGTGAAAATCCACTGGTATCAGATGTCTCTGGTGTGGTGATCCTAACCACCACAAAGTGCGTATCCAAAAGGTCTGTAATCCTAAGTCCAATTGCACTCAGCCAATCTAGCTTTCAGGTGTAGCAGACCGGAGATGATTTCTTCACTTTCTCTCTTCCTGAGTGTATCTGTAAAGGGGTCTGAGTGTCTTGAGTGGGTCAGGGTCTCTCTGTGTTCCATTGGCTGCCAGTTCCCTTTATATAGGCCTAGTACTCCTGTATGATGTCATAATGTAAAATCCTGACTGACATCACAGAGAAGAATCTTGAAGGTCATAGAACTCTCCAGATGACTCCTGAAGAATCTTGCAGTCAGTAGAATTCTCTAGATGGAACAATCTATGGTGTTCTCAGTCTCTAGTCATTATGTTTACAAGCACTCATAAATATTCATTACCCTTACACGAGTATACAGAAACTACTGGCTGAGCAAAATAATACAATCAGGTGTTATAAACCCTCGTTACATAACAGGATTAACATGCATGGACAACAATACAAGATACGTTACACATTTATTTTTAATATATGATCTTAACTCAGTACGAGATCATAGCAATCAGGCTGTATTCCTTTCCCCCACTAAAAACTATACAACCTCAGTGACAATAATAGTAGTATAAAGCTGCTTGCTCCCTGGACACGTTGCATTACATTGACTTGTAATTACATTGAATGTAATCTGCGAAAAATTTGTTTCGTGTCCAGTGTGTAAGCGGCTTTACTGAGCATAGAACGCGAGCGTTTTATACATATATATACACTCAGCTCCATTAAAAACGCACAGGTGAGGTATGTACTGTATTTGCGGCAAATTGAAGAATCAATTGATTTTTATTGCTTTTCCAGTGAGGCACGAAATAAAGAAAAGAGCGTGGTATTGTAATCCTGACCAGCGCCAGGTGTGCACGCGCCAAGCACTTCAGTAATAACAAACATTGAGCTGTTCGTGATGTGTACTGTGACACTTGACTTGTTCTTTTTGGTGTGGTCAATAGCCTACATAAAGCCAATAAAAAAAACAAAAACTGCTACTGCACCAAAAAAATGGAACGGTTTCTGACACAGGAGAGAGAAAAGGGGCCTTTGGCTTGTTACGGGCAGATCTCAGCCACCGAGACATAGTACGTCGTTTGCGCTGTCTCCGTTCAACAATCAGTCGGCTGTCTATCCGAGAATGGAACACAGGCTCTGTCACTGACCGACCCCGGTTAGGGCAGCCACAACTGACAATGGCAGCCCAAGAGCGACACATCTGCTTACAGCCTGTACGTGACAGTATTGGTGTAAATGTGGAATTTAACTTGAGTCCAGATAGCTGACTGATCTCCATGCTCCCAGGGCGTTGATTGTAACTGGATTGTTACGATTATCTCTTATGTTCTCTAAACTCCTAAAAAAAAAAAAATTATTATTAATAATAATAATAATACTAGAAAAGCACTTAGAAAGCGCAGACCTCCGCCAGGGGGCAGCAAAACCCAAAAGCACGGCGATTGGAACTCCGGCCCATTGGAAAGACTTGAAACTTTGGTGTATATCTCAGCAGTACTTTGGCCTAGATATGCCAAAATGTTCCTTGACTTAATACCCACCTTCTCTGAAAATTTCATCAAAATCTGTCCATAACTTTTTGAGTTATTTTAGAAACCAACAGACAAACAAATAGACAGACAGACAAACAAACTAACAAACAAACAAACCCAGGCAAAAACATAACCTCCTTGGCGGAGGTAATAAAGCAAATCCAGTAATTTACATTTCAATAATGATGATTCAATATCCAGCCAGATAAAGGAAGAATCTTTTGTTACCCATCTAAATATACAACGTATACTTCAAGTGAGCACAGAGCTGATATTCTTTAATCTTCGCTCTGTCTAAGCCACCAATAGAGAGCTTAGGGACCGCAGTACTGCCATTTTCAGCGGACAGCTCTGCTTACTCCACATGAAGGAGCTAAGCCAACTATTTTAATCTTTAAATACCCTATTCGAAAACAGTTTATCATTTGGATGGGATAAGGCAGTTTGAATATCAATTGGATATTAATTTGTACCAGCGCTATTTGTCCCAACCGGGAAACAGGAGGTCTTGGTTTATTTAACTAGATAATGGAACAAAATTAGCTGAATACATCTGATTAAATGATGGGGTAATAAAAACACCAAGATTAAAAAAGCCTCAAGGAGACCATTTGAAAGGAAAGTATGGAGTGGTTTTAGGTATGGTAGTAAGACTGCCCATAGAAATGTCCTTTTCAATGAATGGTTTTCATCCAAAGGAACTACTGACTTATATTTTGCATACTGATTGCTGTTTAGAGGAGTTCAAGAGATGTTTGCCAGAGTGTGTTGTTGTTTACTTGCTGATCCTTCCTTTAATACATACAAGTAATGTAATAATGTTGGATGTCCATACTCAACCTCTGCAAAGTTTCTTAACATAAGATACATGGGCTTTGCTGTAATCTGAGAACGCGATTTCCTGAACGTGATTTCCTCACTGAGCAGCTGGTCCAGAGATCTTCACGAGATCTGGGAAAAGCCCAACGTCAGGTTGTTGCGTCCAATCAAGACACACCTGGCCAGAGCCAATCACGGCGCTGGATCTGCCCACCCGGAATTTATTCTATCAGACATAAACGAGCCCAAATCATTTGATCTGTAGATTTATCAGTATGTCTTCCAAAGCTGTTTGTACGTGTTTTTTTTTCTGAATGCAAAAAAAAGCGCAACTATTTTCTCTTCCAAAAGACGATGCCACTAGAAATAAGTAGGTAGCTTTTTTGTTTGCTGGAGGCAAACAGCCACACACAAAGGAAACGTTAGCTGTTTGTGCTTGCCATTTCACCGAAGACAGCTTTGTCAATAAAGGTTATTTCGATGCTAGATATGCATCTCAGCTGCTTCTCAAACCTGGAGCGGTTGCCTTAATCAAGTGCTCGAAGCCACAAACTGTTAGTAACGATATAACAGCAAATAATATAAGTGACGCAAACGTGTTATGGGTGGCTAGCAGGACCGCTAACGATAGTTAGCACTAATGCTGTGTTCAGTTTGTACTGGGAAGTCGGGATTTCTGAGCTCCCAGTCACAAATTTCAATTTGAACGTCCCCTGAAGTCAGATTTTCAACTGGGAGAGTCAGACATTCCTCACCTACCCCAAGTTCAGAGTTCCAAGTTGATTTGGCTGCACCGTAAATCAAAATTAAGCAAAAGCTTGAAGAACAAACTTAATATTTGCAATTCTGGGTAATTCGCGTCTCAGTAAATCAGTCATACACACAGCATCGAATAGAGTTTATCGGTGGACTTACTGCTACGGTGTTTACACACAAAAAATACTGAGTATGCGTTGTTATGGATCTGTATTGCTATCAATAGCAAATAAAGTTTATCCTGGCTACAGGATACCCCACTGACCTCAAGTCAATTTTCCGACTTACTTAATAGCACGCAGTTGGCTCGGGTATGACGTTATTCTCAGCCCCGACTTCCAACTTCAGAGCCAAATCGAACGCAGCATAACAACTGGCCTCAAACACAGGCTTTGTAAAATATCTGAAGATAAAGTCTAGATTGCTAGCAACTGTCTGTGACTCACAGACATGGAAGCAGTAAGTTAGACCATTTGTGTTGCCTTACTGCATAACCTTACCTAACGTGATAGCCTGTTGAATGTGGCTGTAGTATTGCGGCTAACGTAGCTAAGGTACTGTTGCTAATGTTTGTGTCTTAAATATGCATGAGTAATATCAGGGGATACTCAACAGATGGTGTGTGAACACACAGCACCCTCCATAATTAGTGGTACCCCTGGTTAAGATGTGTTCTTTAGCTTCTAATAAATTTCGTTTTTTTCTAAATAATATAGGACCACAATGAAAAAAAGAGGAAAATCAAACCTTTAATTCAAGTGCATTTATTCAGTGGGAAAAAAATCCCACATTAAGAAATAATTCTTTTACATCAAATCATGTGTGCCAAAATTATTAGCACCCCTGATCTCTCTAAATCATCCAGCGACCTGGCTCCTCTCATGTGCACTCTCATCTTCAGCTAACTCCACAGGGTTTCAATGGTGTTGAAGTCTGGGGACTGAGATGGCCATGGGAGGAGCTTGATTCTGTGTCGGGTGAACCATTTCTGTGTAGATTTGGCCACATGTTTAGGGTCATTATCTTGCTGAAAGACCCAGGGACAACCCATATTCAGCTTTCGGGCAGAGGCCACCAGATTTTGATTTAAAATGTCCTGGTATTTCAAAGCGTTCATGATGCCATGCACCCTAACAAGGCTCCCAGGGCCTCTGGAAGAGAAACAGGCCCACAGCATCACCGATCCTCCCCCATACTTCACAGTGGGCATGAGGTGCTTTTCTGCATACTCATCTTTTGTGTTCCGCCAGACCCACTTGGAGTGTTTGTTGCCAAAAAGCTTTATCTTGGTCTCATCTGACCAAAGCATACGGTCCCAGTTGAAGTCCCAGTACCACTTAGCGAACTCCAGACGTTCGCATTTAGGATTGTGAGTGAGAAAAGGTTTTTTCCGTGCAAGCCTCCCAAACAGCTTGTTGATGACTGCTCAGTTACTTCCGTATGTTAGTTCGCATTTCACACTACTTAAAACATTTTCCTGGATAATTTATATGAAGTAATTCAGATTAGTATGGTTGTGTTACTTTGGTTAGCATCAAGGTGGTAGTTTCATCATAACGTTACCTGACTGTAGCCATTACAGATGGAGCTAACCGGAGAGATTTGTGCGTGTCTGTATAGTTGGGCTGATCACGAGTATGTTTTTTTTTTTTGGAGGCTCCCAGGACTAGAACAAATTTGGGAGGTACCTCTTTTAGTGCATTTGCTCCCTGTATGTGGAATAATTTCCGGGATACTTTGAAGCTAGACTGCCTTATCCCCTTTGTGTCTTTCAAGAAATTAGTGTTGGATATATTGCTTCTGGAGGCCAGATGTATTTGCTTTTAGTTTTATTCTAGTTTCAAACTTGTCATTCCTTTAATCTGAAATTTTTGTGTTGTTTGTGTACTTTATGTGTACTATTTGTCTTTAACCTTCCATTGTAATTGTTTTTTTGTTATCAGGGCTCCCCTGCAAAAGAGATCTCTGTCACGGGGGACTTCCCTGCAATAAAGGTTATTGATTGATTGATATTGAAGGCTGCAGTTAGACCAGACATAGGCTTTGCGGAGCTTAGGCTACGTGTTTGGGTTTGTTTACTGCTGCTGTGAAATGCTCGTTTTACCTATCCATGACCGGGGTCAGCCAGGTATAAAACCCAAAACCAGTGAAGTTGGCACGTTGTGTAAATCGTAAATAAAAACAGAATACAATGATTTGCAAATCCTTTTCAACCTATATTCAATTGAATACACTGCAAAGACAAGTTACTTAATGTTCGAACAGGTAAACTTTGTCATTTTTTGCAAATATTACCTCATTTGGAATTTGATGCCTGCAACATGTTTCAAAAAAGCAGGCACAAGTGGCAAAAAAGACTGAGAGAGTTGAGGAATGCTCATCAAACACTTATTTGGAACATCCAACAGGTGAACGGGCTAATTGGGAACAGGTGGATGCCATGATTGGGTATAAAAGCAGCTTCCCTGAAATGCTCAGTCATTCACAAACAAGGATGGGGCGAGGGTCACCACTAAGTGAACAAATACGTGAGCTGATTGTCGAACAGTTTAAAAACAACATTCCTCAACGAGCTATTGCAAGAAATTTAGGGATTTCATCATCTACGGTCCGTAATATCATCAAAAGGTTCAGAGAATCTGGAGAAATCACTGCACGTAAGCGACAAGGCTGAAAACCAACATTGAATGCCCGTGACCTTCGATCCCTCAGGCGGTACTGCATCAAAAACCGACATCAGTGTGTAAAGGACATCACCACATGGGCACAGGAACACTTCAGAAAACCACTGTCAGTAACTACAGTTCATCGCTACATCTGCAAGTACAAGTTAAAACTCTACAATGCAAAGCGAAAGCCATTTATCAACAGCACCCAGAAACGCTGTCGGCTTCGCTGGGCCCAAGCTCATCTAAGATGGACTGATGCAAAGTGGAAAAGTGTTCTGTGGTCTGACGATTCCACATTTCAAATTGTTTTTGGAAACTGTGGACGTCGTGTCCTCCAGACCAAAGAGGAAAAGAACCATCCGGACTGTTATAGGCGCAAAGTTCAAAAGCCAGCATCTGTGATGGTATGGGGGTGTATCAGTGCCCAAGGCATAGGCAACTTATACATATGAGAAGGCACCATTAATGCTGAAAGGTACATACAGGTTTTGGCGCAACATATGTTGCCATCCAAGCAATGTCTTTTTCATGGGCGCCGCTGCTTATTTCGGCAAGACAATGCCAAGCCACATTCTGCAAGTGTTACAACAGCATGGCTCTGTAGTAAAAGAGTGTGGGTACTAGACTAGCCTGCCTGTAGTCCAGACCTGTCTCCCATTGAAAATGTGTGGCGCATTATGAAGCATAAAATATGACAACGGAGACCCCGGACTGTTGAACAACTTAAGCTGTAAATCAAGCAAGAATGGGAAAGAGTTCCACCAGAAAAGCTTCAAAAATTGGTCTCCTCAGTTCCCAAACGTTTACTGAGTGTCATTAAAAGGAATGGAGATGTAACACAGTGGTAAAAAGGCCCCTGTGCCAACTTTTTTGCAATGTGTTGCTGCCTTTAAATTCTAAGTTAATGATTATTTGCAAAAAAAAAAATAAAGGTTCTCAGTTTGAACATTAAAAATCTTGTCTTTGCAGTGTATTCAATTTAATATAAGTTGAAAAGGATTTGCAAATCATTGTATTCTGTTTTATCTATGATTTACATAACGTGCCAACTTCACTGGTTTTGGGTTTTGTACTTTGCCATCGTGTGTACTAGCTCTCTGATCCTATTCTGGTGAAAGCAATCGCGAAATACACTATAATGTGTCTGGTCTAACAAACAAATTCTGGGCATTACCGGGGCAGAATTTCATCCACCTTTGAAAATTATTCTGGCTAATAAATAGCAAAAAAAGAAATGGAGGTCGGATACGGATTTCCGTTAGAAGTTATCAATTTGCTTACACAGTTTGTATTTTTGCAACAAACTCATTTAGTAGCTTGGTGTCAGAATTTTGTTTAGTTTTTGTAGAAATGTTTCACAGGAGCTTTCAACAAAGTTTTCTCTGGATAGCTAAATGGGTATATAACATGACTATAGAACAGTACAGCTACAATCACATGCATGCTAGGTGAGACAAAACGAGCAATACACAAAAATTTCAACTTGCCACTCATTGGCATCTTTCTGTAAAGTTTGGTGCAATACTTTGATGGCTTCCTCCTCCCATTCGGGGTGGGATTCGGAATCAAACAAGTACGGTCTTACAGCAATATATGCTGCGGAGAGCAGTTCTAAAATACCTGCGATCTTGGTTTCCTGGTTTTTGAGGTCTGCACACTCCCCTGGAATTGAAGCGGCCCGGCAGCCAATCAGAGCAGTGCCTCATTAGCATAGCCTCCCCTCCCACTCAAAACAGCATGTGTTTCAGGCCGGGACAGATGGGGTGAGAGAAGAGGTCTTACTCGGCCTGGATTTTAAAAACCCGTTGGAAGTATTTTTCACAACTAAATACAGCATAATAGGGGACCTTTGAATGAACTGAAGACTGCCACCTATTCTGAGCCTGCCGTTTTTGGCTGATGAGTTTAAACTATTGCGCAAGCCCTTATTTGCTAGTTCTTACAGTGAAAAGCTTCCTGTGAGGAATTTTACTGCCAAAATTGCAGGCTGTGCAAAGACTTTACATGTGAAAAGAATAGAAATGCAGGCATTTTTAGGTCATGCAGGAGTAAATTGGCCTTTAACTCAATAATCCCAAATTTTTCCTTGCAATGTAAGTGCATGCATTTTACTCCTTAGTTTCTCCTAATACTGATTTCATGATGTTTAAGTTCAAAGTTACATTTTTTGCACGAAGCCAACAACAGTTTAAGTCTCGAAGTACAAAAAAAAAAATAAAAATCAGTCAAAGATTTGACCAGTGGAATTAAACAGGTTGAACGGAAGCAAGATGGGAAGATTTGCACCCAACCCTAACTTGTCAGTTTTATTAAAGTAGTTCCTGGCAAAACATCGAACAGGTTGACAGTTATCAGGTGTTTAATTTTTAGTGGCTTTCTGTCTCTCACTGGAGAAGGACATATTGCTCAATACTGGAGCCGCACTAACGTTTATTCTCTGAGGTGTATTACTTTTGTTTGATTGTTCCTTTTATAGAGCCAGTGAAATTGTTCTGGGGATTGAGACGAGCCTTTGTACTCTGTTCATCTCCACTCTGACCAGGCAACCGGATTTTTCCAAGTGGCTGTGCTAGACATTTTGCCTGTGTCCAGCAAAACGTGTATCATGGGGAATGACATTGCTGACGAGAAAGGGCACTCTGCTCTAAAAAGTTTTCATTGTCCTTAGCTGTTGGACTCTGAGAACTTTGGCATATTTTTTTGTATGTGCTCTAACTCAGACTCTGGCTCATAAAAGGGGAGAACAGCTCAATTTATCAGGCCACATCCAGGCTTTTTTTTTTTGGTTCTTGTCTGTTGTCTTTCCATACTTGGCAATTCCCCTTTGATTAAAAAAAAAAGATGATAATAGCTTAAAAAGAAAAAAAAAAACGAAGAGGACACTCGGTACAGCGCATACCTCCATCATGCCATATGTGAGTATTAGTGGTTCTGGATCCACAAGAATATTATCCAGATCACCAGCAACTATAATCAGTTCTACATGAGTATAGATTCTTTTTAACACTGAAATTTAATTGGAAAATTTGGCAGAGGTAATTAAATGTATTACCTGCATCTGACCACACATTAAAGATTTCTGCCAAGCCTGAATAGCTTATTGCTAAGCAGAAAGTTTCCTAAATGAAAATTCTCGTGCCTCTCCAAGAGGATGCAGAAGAATTTGATCACCCCATCTGTTTTTACTCTTGAAAGTTTCTTAAATATCAACTCAACTATCCAACTATTGAGAAGGAAGCTTTGTGTTATGGTCCACACCAGGAATCACGTGCAGAGACAGACTTGCAATACCACTGGCATTTTATTGGCAGCAGTACGGTAACAACAGGTTCAGAACCCCGGAGAGGAGGAGAGACTATTCAGCCCAGATGTGATAGGCAGTGCTTGGGCTGCTGTCACTGGCCAGTGGCTTCCAATGTGCTGCCTAATGTTGAGGCATTTTCCAGCACTGGACTACTCGCAAAGAGGAGGGTTGTTGCATGAGAAGGACTTGGTCCCAGTCCTGGCCCCAGCTCAGGGTTGGAACCTTGTTCCTGACTAACTTGGTAAAGAGAGTAGACTTGCAAGGGTTAACGTAAATGCATTCCCAGTCCTGGAACCTGATTAAGATTGGAAGCTTGTTTTAGTTAACTAATGAAAATAAATAGTGGAGCGGGTAACTTGAGAATAGCAGGGAAAAAGTGCAAATAGTGATGCAAGCATGAAATTCGGCATAACTATTCTTCTTTGTCTCCTGTCTCATGATCAACCTCCGGCCACACAGAATTTGACAGTTTTTCAAAATGGCTTCCTTCCGATATATGAACATGGACATTTAATTCCTTAATCACTTATGCATTTCTTTATCATTGTCAGTTTATGCAAAAATATTGAGAGCAAGCCCACAAGTACTAAGATTATGTAAAATAGTTTCTAGAAACATCCAAGATGGATGGCTGTCATCATATCCAAAATGGCCGCCAAAGAGCAAAATATTTGCGTGTAAGTTCATATGTGCGCTAAAAGGTCAGGTAATAGATTGACCTGGGGTAAATCTAGCTGGATCAGTTTATTTTTGCAAGTAAGAAAATAATTAAGCTCTTTTTAATTAATTTTCATTCTAATTTGAAAACATGAACATAAAGGTAAATGTAACATTGTAATAGTGTAGTGTCATTGCACTACCAGGGCACACTGGTTGACACTATAGCTGTGAAACTCAGCATGGGGTTCAATGTTAGCTAATAGTAGAAATTTGTCCCAAATGCTGTTTCTCTAGCCCCATTTTAAAGTTAAACAGCCGCACCTCAATTGACAGGATGTGCCAGCGTGGGAGAGCCGAGCCAAAGAAGACGGGGCTATAGTCTTCTGGAAGGTGTACAGATCACACGGGAATTAAATAGCATTAGATGAATGATAGGCCTAGGGGTAGGATTGTAACATATCTGAGCCTAGATGTATCCCATATCTGAAAGTGCTTACATGTTGTATAGGTGGTAAAAGGATAAGGATTGGAAGGGTTGGTTTAGTTTATCTCTTTATGACTGTAAGAATGCCAAGATATATGAATTCACAATGATTGTGTAGAAAATATGCAATTTTTGTAGCTTATAGGCTGAAAATATTCAAAATATAGAGCAAATTTGCCACCATTTTGAAAATGTGTCGGCCATCTTGGATATAACTATAAATTGAAGTGCCCGGAGGTTGATTTTGATTTATGGGGATATTAAGAGTTCTCATGCAAAATCTGTCGCTTGTATCACCATTTGCACTTTTTTTCAATTACCCCGCTCCACTAAAAGATTTACAATTGAACTTGGCTGCCACTAAAGTACTGATTGCATAAAGATGAGGATGATGAAGTTTAACATACGAACAGAGTCCTCGCCATTTGCCAATGGCTGGTAAATTTTAGCTCAGGGTGAGTACGTTCTGGAAACTACCCACCACTGTGGCTGGCAGGAAAAATTAGAACAGGTAGGGGGAAAATGCGCTGGAAAAAGCTGCTGGGTGCTGTCACAAAACGTGTCAGTCATTTCAGCTTCCCGGATGATTCTTCGCGCACTCTTAGCGCAGGGCTCCGTAACAAAAAAAAAGTTCTGCTCCGAGAACTCGGAAGAAAGGCCCACAGCTGACCTGCTTTGAGACTGCGGTTATGTTTTGTACTGTTTGTCATCTGCACACGAAAGAAAAGGCCAGAGGTAATTCATTTGTCCTTGGGAATACTACTATGAAGTTGGAGAGCATCATGTTTCACGAGAAATCGAAACTTCTTCTTGGATGTACATAAGTCTCCAGGGCTCAAGCTCTGCCCCTCTAGGCTACGCCATTGGTCAGGGCCCTCGTAAAATTGTCTGATACTACTGCTAGGAAGATGGCAGTTTCGGCTCGTGAACTGGCAGTAGGGGAAGCTCAAACAATCCCTTAAAATTAATGATTGGATGTGACCTGTTTTCAATCATTCATTTAAATTACCATTGCAGAAATGGTAATGGAAATTGAGTTTCTGTAATGGTAATTTAAATGAATGATTGAAAACAGGTCATGACCAGTCATTAATTTTAAGGGATTGTTTGAGCTTCCCCTGTTACCAGTTCACGAGATGCCACTGGGGGGTCACTATCCTTTTTCAGACTGTACCCGCTACTGGAAAGAAAGCAAGAACAGACTTTGTATGGATGTGTGAGTAAGTTGACTTAATACGTGTTTCATAATGTGCTAACGTTACCCACCAAAAATCTTTTCTCGCTAATTTTTTACTTTTTTTTGTTAACTAGCTGGTTAACGACAACCACTAAGATACCTGACAAGTAGCATTACCTCGCTGGTTTCTTTGCCAGCTAGGTAACGTAAGCTAGCCAGCTACCATTCTTATTGGCTTATCATATCCTAATTGCTTCTTTTTTCTTCGCAGCTCTTCACCATGGAATACTGAACTCTGAACTCACTCATTCTTCCATAATTGTTTTTAATTGTTGCACTTAAAGGCAAATACCACTGAATTCATTCATTCAAATGAATTATGTTCGCCAGTCTTGAAACTGTTGTATTAATATTTCTGCATAGGCTACAATTAAAGTGTGAATGAATTTTTGTTGTAACTGTTATGGTTTTAAAATTCCTTCTTGTAGTGTTTAGTGCACTTTAATTTCCTTACACTATAGTTTTACTGCTTAAAAAATATATACTTGTTTAAATGTCACTGCTTACTTTGTTCTCAGCATTATGCTGTAAGAAAACTGTCTGTGGGAAAGTACTGATTGGAGGGATGCGTGCACCTGGGTAGGAGTTATCGACTCATCTCTGGGAAACGTACCAAATTAGCAAGATAACAGAGTTGTTTCTATCTGTAC
Organism: Gymnothorax reevesii; assembly: GCA_029721435.1. NCBI lineage: Eukaryota > Metazoa > Chordata > Actinopteri > Anguilliformes > Muraenidae > Gymnothorax > Gymnothorax reevesii. The sequence continues at coordinate 38,432,718 of CM056580.1, read as the reverse complement.
CAGGTGCCCAAATTGGGCCCTAAGGACAAAGTGCGACTCCTCTAAGCGCATCCCAAGAGCAGAAATCTTCAAAGAATAAAACGTTTGTATGTTGTGAATGATTGCTTGAAAGGAATGCCCAGCTGGAAGGGGATAATAAATGTCTGTGAAAGTTGCTCAGCAGAGACTGACCATGGACTGCTGTACACACAGAGTCCCAGTTTGCTTTCTCATTCTGCAGAATTATATTGCAATAAACTGTTGATCGTGTTTCTTTTAACCTGCTTAAATGCATACTGTGATGCTGTCAACACATTATTTGCAGCGCTAATAAGACTCTCATATTACGACTCCAAAAGACAAAATCCTCTACAAAAGTTACTGCTGTTACTACATAAGTACTTTACGCTATAATATTGATTGAGAATTGCATATGAGACTAGGATGACCCTCTATATTGTAGTAATAGCAAATTGTAACAATAAAAACATTTATATTTTTGGCTGGTAAAAAATCTGATTGTCTGGAAATTTTTTTTCTCTAAAAAAAATTTAAGCCGAAAAGTTCATTTTGGACCCTGCATACAAATGAGTAGAATCTTAGTGTGAATGTAAACGTACAATCCAACAATAAGCACATGGCCTTTAAGCCTTAAATGTCTGACACTTGCTCATTCGGAAACCAGGGAGTAAAAAGATTTAGCTGATAGGGAGTCATTCTCCAATCACTGCACACATACAACTCAAAGATACGCATGTTGCTGAATTGTGAAGAGATGCACCAGGGATTCACACAAAGGTCGTGACACATTGGCCCTACTCTATCCACTCCAGGAATTTTATCTAAAACGTCCCTAAGGAAATCTCTGCAGTCAAAAACCACAATCTGTAAATTTTCCTACACCCTATGTATAGTCATAACCAAGACTTGATGCATTTCCCACATAATTACATACTCAACATAAAGCATGTGAAAGCTGTGCAAGATATGGTAGTGGGTGCCTCTTATATTTAAAATGTTTTGTGTGTGTGTGTGTGTGTGTGGGTATGTGTGTCTGAGTCTGTGTCTGTATGCGTGCGCGGTGCAAATCAGTTTCAGCAGTTGGAGGTGTCATGTGAAAATTTATTTTTCTTGTTTGTGTTTGTTTTGTGTTGTCTCTGAGGTTTCCCTCTCGCATTTCCCCAAATCAGCTACATACTCGACCATCAATCAGTCCGCTGTCAATCATCTGATGTCTCCCGCCGTGGGGCCCGTTCGTAATCAGCACAGTCAATCAGCACCCCATCTTGGACACTGCATCAGCACGCTCGTCAAAAGCTGCTTTTTTCCTCTCTGTGATCTGGAGGGGTTTAGGCCTACTATGAAGCAAGTTCAACATGTGAGGCTTTCGTTGAGCGAGCTGGCTTGACAAACCATAAACTCACATTCAGAAATACTATAAGATCCAATGGCTGGTTTAAAGAGAGTCACCTTAGTGACATTGACAAACCAGGCTCTAGGCTCAACAAAACTCGCAAGGCCAAAACTAGGTCATGATGCAAATTGTGTGGGCTGGGATTGTAAACTGGTCAGGGTAAGCCCTTTAGTGGTCATTGCCTTTCAGTGTTATTGATTTTATTATTTTTCAACACAGATAGGTAGCAGTTTTATTGTATTTTTTATTGTTATTTTATGCTGCAGCTAATGTCAACATTCTCAACCAAAGTGAATTTTTTTTTTGTGAATATATCTGGCCCTGCAGTGCAAGTGGAATATCATATCTGTATTATTTGAGCTGGGCTTGTTGCCCTGGACAAAAGCATTCGCTGTTGGATGCCAAAATAAAAAAAACTGTCCTCACAGTGAAGTGGCAAGTACAGTTTTGTAGATGTTTCTGGTGTTCACGAAGAGTGGCACTGAAGTACCATCTCAAACTCTCACAGGCATGTGCTTTTTATTCCTTGCTGTCCTTGTCAGCTTACGTCACAGACGATTTGACTCAAGCATCGACTCTGTTAGCACCTCCATGAACTTGCCTACGGAGTGCTGTCAACTCGCTCAGCAGTTCAAGCTTCACATGTTGAATGAAATATCACACGATGTGTTTGGTGGCAAAGAAAAAATCTGCCATAAGGATAGGCATCGCTTCCACTGTTACAGTCTGAAAATAGTATTCCTTCCCTGCTTGACTGTGAGAAAGAATAATTATAAAGGCAATGCTTCTGAGATGAAATTTCCCATTTGCATTGGCAGACTACTTTCCTTTCATCAAACGGTTGCCTTAGCAGTTGTACTCTATGCTCAGATGCAGGGCCGTTGACAGCTTTGGCTGGGCCCGGGACAACATCACCTGAGTGGGCCCCCCCCCCAACTTTCCCGCACACATACACACCGCCACACAGTAACCACCCAAAACCCCTTTTATCCGTCTCTACTCACTCCAATGCTTAAATAACAGGTATTCCAAACCCATTTAACCAGTGAACCATTTTATTTCAACATATTTACATATTTAAACCGTTTTATTTCAACATTTCTACGTATTTACAGTTTTAACATTTCAACATATATACATAGACTGGAGCCGCAAAAAATTAAAAGCCTTATATAAGCCTTATAATGAAGACAACACATGCTGTATGTATCTATATTAGCTACCGTATTTTTCGGATTATAAATCGCTCCGGAGTATAAATCTCACTAGCCAAAAATACATAATAAAGAACGAAAAAACCATAAGTCGCACTGGAGTATATGTTGGGGAAATTTATTTGATAAAATCCAACACCAAGAATAGACATTTCATCTTGAAAGGCAATTTAAAATAAAAATAGAATAGAGAACAACAGGCTGAATTAGTGTAGCCTACGTTATATGACGCATAAACAACGAACCGAGAACATGCCTGGTAGGCTATGTTAACGTAACATATTACGGTAAGAGTTATTCAAATAACTGTCGCATATAGAACATGCTACAACCAAACAATCAGTGTCACTCCTAATCACTAAATCCAAAGAAGTCTTCGAAATCAAAATCGTCATTTCTGAACAACTCCGCCAACTCCAAAGGTGGACAATGCGCCGCTTCCTCTTCTACCGGTACGTCGCTTACGTCAGAGTCATCGTCAGTTGACACGAAAGCGAAGAATAAAAATGATGATATAAAATTTAAGAGGTCAGTTGTGAAATATGCGGAGGTATTTTTCTGTGGACCTCATAAGGGTGAGGGAGTGGAAGAAGCAGAAAACAGCTTCAACACCTGTCAGAACAAGAGGGCGGCTATTGTCTGATACTGAAAAAAGTGATGACTGATTTAAAACTTTTGATTTGTCTTGTGGATTATTTTACAATTGTTTCGTTTAATTTGTAATTTCAGCCCATTTTTCAACACGTTTTTATTCATGACTTTTGCCTCAAATAGAAAGAAATATTTTTTTTTTGTCCCGAAGCTGAACCCTTAATTCGGGCAACTATCGGGTAGGTCTGCCTATGGTGTGTAAAGACTAAAATCCCTTGCGTGTGCTTTAGCATGATGTTTTAACAACGCAAAGCCATACTTGAATAAAATAAATAAATAAATAAATAAATAAAACAAAAAAATATATTTCCCTCCCCCATCTTTTTCCATTTTCAAACTTTTTTGAAAAAGCTCCAGGGAGCCATTAGGGCAGCGCTCTAGAGCCGCGGGTTGCCGACCCCTGGTTTAGAGCTTCTTGGGCTAGTTTCATTGACTGCGCTTTTCAGTCTGCGCCTGGTTATCATTTTTCTGGAATCATGGACTTATTTGAAGGGTATCCAGTCTACACTAAAGTTTAATCGTTAACAGAACACCAAATTTAAAGCCCGTTTTTTTACATTAAACTTTAGGCCTACCTAGGAGCAATTTCAAATGCCGCCATGTCTACACGGGCTGATTTCCAACGAAATAAGATTTGATTAACAAGAGGCAGCATTCCACTAGCTAATCGGAGTGCAGATAACGTGCCTGAAACATTAGGATATGATTTCGGGCATAGGCCTAATGTGCATATTCTTGACTTCAATAAGACATATGCAACACGGTGTTTTTAAATTGATATGTTTATGAAATAATCCAATGGCCTGTGCATGTGTGCAGATCATTCTTCACTCTGTGTATCTTGCTATCTCCAACTATGAATGGCGCATCGCACGTACGGGTTAGGCTACATTACGAGGCTCGAAGAAAAAAGTTTCCTTTACCTGGCTCAGCTGTCCCACCTGCTGCATTATCTGAATCTTTTTTAAAATATTTATGGAGTGAGCCCCTGAGGCTCTTTGCTTCTTCCTCTCTTTTTCTCTTGTCTTTTCTTTTCTGTGCTCCTGATTTGTGCATGTTGTTGGCAAGCGAGCACGCAGGCTTATTGCCGAAGCCGTGTGATCAAATAGTGCCGCGCTTTTTTATGCTTTAATCAAAGACCAAACCATTTCTGCATTATGGGTGATATAGGGGTGTTCTTGACTCTATTTTCGAGGACAATACAGGCAAAAGAACCAGAAATCATTTATTGAATGCAAATATATCACATTTCACCCCCAAATCAACACATTTTGAAATTAAACAGAATGATTAATCGTATCTTCATGAAGGACCAGTTCTGGGCCCCCCTATATGTCTGGGCCCGGGACAACATACCCGTTTGTCCCCCCCTGTCGACGGCCCTGCTCAGATGCATTGCGAGATTACCATATAGATAGACGATTTGCCGCAGAGTGTAGCGAACTAAGTACGTCCACTTCTGTTGATGCAGACGTCGCAGCCACAATTGAAGAGTTTGTTAGTGCTACATACAGAGTTCGTAACATGAAAGATGTCAACCTTCCTCGTTATCACATCTTTAGGAAGCTCTATGCACCATCAAAGACTGGCCAACCCCTGGAGAAGATTCAATCTTCTGATCTATGTTGCCTGCCTCCCTGCAGGGCACTGCTTGAACTGACACTGAAGCGTACAAACTATGTAGCCCTGATTTGGAGGAATGCGGCACTTTCAGATTCAGTTGGTTTTGGGCCTGATGAGCCTGGGTGGAAAGTGGAAGGTGACAAACTGAAGGTGGTTTGGTTTCAGGGGCCCCAGACCCCAGCCAATGTCAGCGTAGAGGACGAAAGTGAAAGTGAAGAAGGCGAGGATGACGACACGCCATCACATAGTGCATCTTCAGATGAAGAGGACACTGATATAGAAGATTAGATCTAAACCTAAAAACACCAGCTAAGTCTGGCCACTTCCAATTTGGAGATTCTTCTTTTTTATCTGCCAGTTATTATGAGTAAGTTGCTCAATTTCACCACTACTGTTTGGTGAGGCACCTTCTGTGAAATCAAGTAACTAATCTACTGCAACATCCAAAAATGACCTCACTTTGAAAGAGTGCCATGACCACTGTGTTATATCAAATTGAACATAATTTTTCCAAAACTTTCTAAATGATCCTACTTTCGGTTCCATGTAATTTTTTGTGTTTAACTAGTGATGCAGAGGCAGGCAAGAGCTATAATTGCAAAGGTACTCGATTTTCTATGAATTTGGAAGTTACGTGACCTTTTGACCTCTCCTGACATGAATACTTAACGAATTTGCAAAAGTTTGATGTCATCTGAAAGAGAACTTAAAAACAAACATTTTGATGTATATTAGATAGCTTTGCTTTGAATATCCTGCTAGAAACAGCCATTTTCGTTTGCCCAACCCCATAATTTTGAAGAAAAAGAAAAAAAAAAACAGAAAAGGCTTAATTCTGCCCACACCCATCATATCTCTGCGAATATTTGTACAATTGATCTAAAATCAAGTGCAAATGACCTGAGGATGTGTCCCATGATGACATTAAACCTGTTTGGTTCAAAATTTTGAAACAAGGTGGAGCTTAGTCACATAAAATTCACAATTTTTGCCATATCTTTGGAACCATTTGTCCAATTGACATGAAACTATGTGCAACTGCAAGGTCATGACCTCACAACGTGTCACATGATGACATCATACCTGTATGGTTCAATATTTTGCTACCAGGTGGCGCTTTGTGATGGAAAATGACCATTTTGGCCATATCTTCAGAACCACTTGTCCGACCTGAAATTAAGTTCAAATGAAAGTCTATTCAAGGTCTATTCAAGGATTTGGGAATTGGAGGATTGGGGGCGTTCGGGGTTATACCCCAAGCCGTCGCCTCCGACGGCATAAGCCCAGTTTTATGAATGTGATAAAGTAAGTTCTGAAGCCAAGATCATTTTCCATTTACCTCCCACACCCACACACACACACACAATATAGAACGTTACAAGTATGCACTCACATTCAAACTCTCCTTCAGATTTATTGTTGGCACTGCAAATAATGTGTCGACAGCACCACAGTATGTATTTAAGCAGGCTTTAAATTGTCAGTCTGCCATAACCAAGTGTGATGCTACACTGCACAGCAAAGGAGAAACCATTTTTATCTCTTTACCTCTGCTGGGCTTCTCCCACTGTTTGCCTGACATGTCTGCTGGCTCCTGTCTTGATTTAAGTGAAATACAGTGACTGCATGACTGCGGTGTGCCAGCTGATCTCCTGCTGATGTTTTCAACATCAGCTGTGTAAATGAATAGTTGGTAACACTTTACAATAAGGGTACAATAATTAACATTAGTTAATGCAGTAATAAGCATTTACCAACAGCTGAATAACATTTTACCAATGCATCTGGTAACCATTTACAAAGGCTGTTCACTTCAAGTAAGGTATTAATTTATACATTATGGTTTAACAGTTTGAAGTGCTGCATAAGAGATACTTTAGGGATGTTTTCAACTTCATAATAACGGAAACAGAAAATTAATGATTGGTCAATTATGGTTGCATACTGTGCATACTGCTTATTCAGCTATCTAACGCATTAGCTGCCTGCTAATTAACTTACAGTTAATTAACTAATGTTAATTATTATACCCTGATTGTTAAGTGTTACCGAACAGTTCCACAAAATCCATTCGGCTCTGATCTAACCTGCTTACTTCTGGTCAGGACCACGGTGGGGCTGGAGCCCATCCCAGCATCTAATGCTTTGTTATAAATTGACTGAATTTATAGATTATAGGTAAATTAGCAAATTGTCTCCCTGTTATTTTAATTGTAAGTAGAGTCCTGCGCGCATTAAACTGTAGTTTGCAGTTAACATACATGGAACCTCTGTTACAAACTGTTACAAAATTAAAGTTGAAATTACTGCCAAAAAAGGTGCAAGTTTATAAGAGTGGGTGAGAGGCAAAAGCAGGCCCCAGACATGCATTGTTCAATTACAATCATACCTAAGGCCTGTTGACCACCGCTGGTTAGCCTAAATTACATGTCTGCATTCTGGGAGGAAACAGGAGTCCCTGGAGACGTCAGGCAAACTCCCAACAAACAGCCACGAGTCAGATTTAAACCCATCACTTTCCTGCTGTGAGGCTACAATGCCACCATCCCACTTAATTCCTGCAAATGGTGACTAAAAATTGTGGTATCATAACAGGTGTTTACCATGCGAACTTACTTGGACAGATTGTTTTATGGTTGAAACCTACAGTGCTTGACAATATGACTACCTGTCATTAAAAAAAAAAACTTGTTTAAAACTAAAAATTATTTTGTTATTTCCTTGGCAAATAACTGTAAGGGTTGGTCCTTACGGCCATCCCCTTTCTACATTCTTGTCCTACCTTAATGGGTTCCACCTGTGGCCGATTAAGGTGGAGGGTTCACCATTATTTAGGTATTTAGGGTTGGCAAATGCCTGCCCTCATGCTCAGCATTCGCTTCCCACAAGCTGGACTGTCGCAGTCTCTCCTCCGTTAGTCTTAGTACCTTTTAGATCACTGTTCCCTTGTTTGCTTTCTTATTTAATCCATTCCATCACTCTCAGCCTTGGTACTTTGGCCGACCTCGGGCGACCAAGTCGCATTACTCGAGTAGTAGATCGTGAACCAAAATGACCCCTGCGCGTGTCATAGCTCCACACCCGAATGGCAGGATCACGTACACGAGTAATCCCAAGGTTTTAGCCGCGTGACCTCACCACTCGAGAAAACCTGGGTGATATGGGGATTATGACCCTACCGTTTTAGAACAATTTTGGTCATTTGATGCAGTGATCAGTGAAATTTGAGCGAAACACGCGTAACACAGGTATGACACTGGTTACACGCATAGGTTACCCGAAGTCGGCCTTTGAGTCCTTTCTTTTTAGGCCCTTGGTCCTAGAGCCCACCAGATTGCCTTTGGCATCCAGCTGGGCCAAAACCATGACAATAACAAACCGAAACCATTAAATGGTCCTTATTCACACATGAAAACCAAAAAAAACTACATTTTGTTTGGCCTCCTTGGCCTTGGTAACAGCTTGCATTTAACCACTAAAACTAACTTCAATGTTCAGGAATGCAAGCAAATAACTTATTTGGCATCTTAATCAAAAAAATTATAATGTGCTTAACTATTTTTCTGCTTTTTTGTAAAACAATAAATTTGAAAATTCATGGATAACAGTAGTCTAGTATTATATATTTATATTAATATTTTAGCATTAAAAATATTGTTTCAATTAAAGAGCTTGCACATACTGGTGTATTCACCATTAAAGAAACGTAAAAATTATTTTGGGCATTGCCAACACTGTTAATTTAGGGCGGCTGTGACATAAACCTTACATTGGGTGGTGGTCTAATAAATTTGTTAAACACTGTATATCTACACTTTGGTATTGTAAATCATATGTCAGAGCAGTTTGGCTCATCAAGAAAAATCCTCAAACTATTTCAGCATCTGTTAAACAGCTGTTTAAACAGTCTTTGAATGTGAACTTATGATATAACACTAACTCATTTCAAAATATGTTTTGAAAAGCATTAACAGAAAGGTGTTTGAATGGTGCAGCTGAATATTTGTTTAAATAATTTCCTTGATAGCCGGTGTTCCCAGACAGTGTTTGTAAAGCTAACGAAGATCCAGGAAATGTAATTATCAGCCAGGGCTCTCCTGTATCCAAGTTAATCATCTTTATCTATTCGTTCAAGGTTCTTGTCTTCAGCATCGATAACCCCTACTCAGAAAAAGTTGGGAAGTTATGAAAAAGGCACATAACAAAAAGCAATGTTTTATATATTTTATCCTTTGTTGCATGACTCTTTGCCTCTTTCCCTATTTAGGGTGGTGGATACATTTTTTTTACTTCAGTAATTAATATTCAACACTGGGTAAAGTCGACTGTGTAATTGCAAAAAGTATGAACACTGTCTAGATGCGTCATTGACTTTTCTGAGCTTAGAGGCATCTGCGATGGATCATCACACTGTGGAAATGTGTACAGTGGTCAAATAAGTTAATATTCCGTTTTTTGGAGAAAATGGATGCTGTGTAATCCAGATCGAAATGGAAAAGGACCATGCAGACTGTTACCTGCAATGAGTCCAAAAGCTATGCTATGGGGTTGTGAGTTGGAAAGCTAACTCGGACTTCTGTGGTGACACCATTAATGCTGAAAAATACACTGATTTCAGAGCAACATATTTTGCTTTTGGGACCTCTTTTTCAGGGACACCCACTCCATATTTCAGCAAGACAATGCAAAACTGCATTCTGCATGCATTACAAAGGCATGGCTGCAAAAGAAGAGGGTGTGGTTGCTAGAATAGCCTGCTGACAGTCTTGACTTTTCCTCAATAGAAAATGTGTGGTGCATTTGAAATGCAAAAGGTGAAACAAAGATCCTGTATTGTTGCTCACCTTGAGACTTGTTTGAGAGAAGAATAGGACAAAATTACTCCTGAAACGCTAAATAAACATTTGGGGACTGAAGACACCCTGGAAAATTTTGTGCCATAGAAAAGCTATATAAAGCATTACAAAGATACTTTCCGGTCCCAACTTTTTTTTTTAAATCTGTTGCAAAAATCCAAATGAAAATAGTGTTTATTTTGTGTCAAGGGATGACACAAAATAATGTTCTGTATTGAACCTATCATCAGTCAAGGATATTTTACAAATCACTGTTCTCGGTTTTAATTTAAACTTAATATTATTGCAACTTTTTCTGAATTTTGGGTTGTAGAACATTAAAACCACTTTCGTATTCTTCTTTGTGCAAAGTCCATTCCCTCAGGCTCCCTATTAAATCCCGTAAAGTGTCTTTTCTGATAATCTGTTCTTCAACTCTTTTCCCCATAATGACTACATATGACGCCTATATATATGTCAATGGGTCTTTTCTCTAGCCTCCCCATTTATCATCATCATCTATTGTCATTAGGGGGAAAGGGGCGTAGTCTACTGGGAAAAGAGTTAAAACATTATTGTTGTGCAAAACAGATGAAATATTCCTGCGGATAGTGCCATTCCTTGTGTTCTATCATCTCAGAACAGCTTTTTCTGCTATAGCCTGGGTTCTTTCAGAGGCTACATCATACATGGTTCCCCCTTTGTTTTCTGGGATGAGCACTACCTCCCTTGATTCATTTGAAATACAGGAATGCCACCATTCAAAACCATAATGTGCTGCATAATCTCCCTGAACTTTTTTATTCAGACGTTATAGAAAAGTTCCAGAAAATCTTTTTTCAAACAGCAAATAAAGAAATGAGTGGTGCCCAACTGCCAGGACTCAAGCACCACTCCTCCCTTCCCTTGGCTAATCCTCAGAACTTCAGTCCATTCAATCAGACAGTAGGTTACTACTGGGAAAGAGGAACAGCTGCAGTAATTTCTAGTAATCAGCTGCCTCCTCATGAGAAGGGCCTTCACAGCTCAGTTTGCGAGTTCTGTGACTCCTGGAAAGATACACTTGCTGATAATCTGTCTAGCTCAGACAGAGAGCAACACACCCTCCTCCACTAAAGTGCACCCACTACTTCCAGTCCAATTTCCCTGCACTGACGTCATTAAAGCAGTGGATTTCTGCGCAAATACGCCTCTGTGCTCCACATTCTCGTCCTAACTCGTCATATAGTGACGCTAACTGACCAAGTATTAATATACAATGAAAAAGGAGGCTTTTACTGTCCTCTGACACTGAGTGTTAGGGTTTGGGTTAAGGGTTGGGGGGTTAGGGTTTGTCTTAAACTGGTATCAAATAAGGACGCCAAAAACTTCCTCTTTCGTCGTATATCGATGCTTGCAGGTAGCATCTCTATATGACAAGTCGAGGTGATATTGACTACATTAAATGACTACAGGCCTGTCGCACTGACGTGTGTAGTCATGAAATCCATTGAGAGTTTTGCATTGAGCCACCTGAAGGACATCACTGGACCCCTGCTGGACCCCCTGCAGTTTGCCGACAGGGCAAACAGGTCGGTGGAAGATGCAGTTAACATGGGACTGAGCTACATCCTGCATCACCTCAACTCTCCAGGGATGTACATGAGGGTCCTGATTGGATTTCAGCTTGGCCTTTAAAAGCATCAGATACACTTCATTGAACCCCGTGGGGTAATTTATCCTCTCCATTTAACCCATCCCATAGTTTGGAGCAGTGGGCAGCCACAGAGCAGCATCCGGGGACCAAATCCAGTTCTAAAGCCAGTTCCTTGGTCAGGGGTACTGGTTGGAGTGTTCCTATGATGCATTTACCCAGAGGAAACCCACGCGAACACAGGGAGAAAATGCAAACTCCACATAGAAATCGAACCCACGAACTTCTTGCTGTGAGGCAACAGTGCTAACCACTATGCCACCGTGCCGCCCATCTATGCCATCATCCCTGAAATCCTCCACCGGAAGCTCACCCAGCTCACAGTGCCTGCCTCCACCTGTCAGTGGATCACCAGCTTCCAGACCGACAGGCAGCAGCAGGTGAGGCTGGGGGGGTCATCCTGTCGAGCATCAGGTCTATCAGCAATGGCGCCCCCCAGGGGTGTGTCCTCTCCTGTCTGCTCTTCTCCCTCTACACAAATGACTGCACCCCAGGGGATCCTTCTGTGAAACTCCTGAAGTTTGCGGATGACACCACTTTCATTGGTCTGATCCGGGACGGTGACGAGTCTGCTTACAGACGAGAGGTGGAACAGCTGGTCTGCTGGTGTGGTCAGAAGTGCCTTAAGCTTAATCCACTCAAGACTGTGGGGCTGACAGTGGACTTTAGGAGAAGCCCCCCTACATTCCCCCCATCATCCTCAACAATACAGTGTCTACTGTGGATACCTTCAAGTATCTTGGATCCACTCTCTCTCGGGACCAGAAGTGGACTTCCCACATAGACACTGTCCGGAAGAAGAGAGGCTGTACTTCCTGCGACAGCTCAGTAAGTTTTACCTGCCACAGGAGCTGTTGAACACCTTTACACTGCCATCATTCAGTCTGTCCTCTGCACCTCTATCGCTGTCTGGTTTGGATCTGCCACTAAATGGGACAGGACCAGGCTGCAACGGACAATAAGGTCTGCAGAGAGGATCATCGGTGCTGATCTTCACTCCATCCAGGACTTGTACTGGTCCAGGGTCAGGAAACAGGTAGCAAACATCTCTGCAGACCCCTCACATCCCGGACACAGACTGTTCCAACTTCTCCCCTCTGCTAGGCGTTACAGAACACTGTTTGCCAAAACCACCTGACACAGAGACAGTTTTCCCAGGGTGTCGCTCTGATGAACTCTTAACAGTCACAGACTGTCAGAAGAACCACTTACAACAACCACCTCATATGCATGTTTGCGCTACTTTCAATTCTGCATGGCATATGATTGCACTACTGATACAGTATTATATAATATACATGGCACTATCATACAGACTTATATTTTGGCTTGTGCATATTGGTTTAGTTAATTTGCTGTCTTTTTTATTCTTTTTTTTATCTTATTCTACAACCCCGATTGCGAAATAGTTGGGACAAAGTGTAAATTGTGAATGAAATCAAAACGCAATGACTTTCAAATCACACCAGACAGTATTCTACTCACAATAGAATAGAGATAGCATAGCAAATGTTAAAACTCAGCAATTTTTCAATTTTATCCAAAAAATTAGCTAATTCCAAATTTCATAGCTGCTACAGGTCTCAAAAGAAGTTTGGACAGGGGCCCTTTTACCACGGTGTAGCATCCCCTCTTCTTTTTAACACAGAGCGGAGGCGTCCAGGCATTGAGGAAACATGCTTCTTGAGTTTAGTTATTGGAATTTGATCCCACTCTTGTTTAATACAAGCTTTCAACTGCTAGAGAGCTTTGATGGACTTTTAGTTTAATTATGCGCCAAATGTTCTCAATCAGTGAAAAATCAGGACTGCAGTCTGGCCAGTTCAGCACATGGACTCTTCTACTACGAAGCCATGCTGTTGTAATAGCTGCAGTATGTGGTTGTGCGTTGTCCTGCTGAAATAACAGGACCTTCCCTGGAATAGATGTCGTCTGGAGGGGAGCATATGTTGCTCTAAAACCTTTATATATCTTTCAGCATTCATGGTGCTTTTTAAAACATGCAAGTGTCCCACACCATATGCATTAATGCATCCCCATACCATCAGAGATTCTGGCTTTTGAACTGAACGCTGATAACAGGAGGGGTGGTCTTTCTCCTCTTTAACCCGGAGGACACAATGCCCATGATTTCCAACATGAATGTCAAATTTGGACACATCTGACCACAGGACCCTTTGCCACTTTGGTACAGTCCATTTTAAATGAGCCTTGGCCCACAGAAAAGAGCGGCGCATCTGGATCATGCTCAACAATGGCCTCCTTTTTGCATGATAGAATTTTATGTGGCATCTGCGGATGGCACGGCATACTGTGTTTACAGACAGTAGTTTCTTGAAGCATTTCTGGGCCCATTTAGTAATGTCAATGACAGAATCATGCCAGTGAGTGATGCAGTGACGTCTGAGGCCCGGAAGATCACAGGCATTCTCTAAAGGTCTTCAGCCTTGTCCCTTATGCACTGAGACTTTTTCCAGTTTCTCTGAATCTTTTGATGATGTTATGCACTGTCAATGATGAGACCTTCAAAGCCTTTGCAATTTGACGTTGAGGAACATTGTTTTTAAAGTATTCCACAATTTGTTCATGCAAGCCTTCATAGGTTGGAGAGCCTCTGGCCATCTTTACTTCTAAGAGACTCAGCCTCTCTAAGACATCCCTTTTATAGCCAATCATGTTACAAACCTGATGTCAGTTAACTTAATTACTTTCCAAATGTTCTTTCAGCTGATTTTCTTAGACATTAATTGCTTTTTCAGCCAGTTTTTTTGCCTGTGTCCCAACTTTTTTGAGACCTGTTGCAGCCAGAAAATTTGAAATAAGCTCAAATTTTTTTCATATATAAAGCATTACGAATATGAGTTAGTTGGCTTGCTCAGGCGAATGTTATTTGACATGAGCTTAATTTGAGTTTGGCTGACTATTGTTAACTCTTGAGTAGTTTGGTTTTGAACAGGAAAATGTGTGTTGGAAATAAACAACGTTAATCAGAATTATGCTCTAAAAAGCAAATATTCAAAAGACATTCAAATATTCAAAAGCAAGAAGCAAATATTCAAAACAGATTTGTTAGCATTGTTTTATTGCATTAAGTGTTCGCAAGACTTTACATTAGCTCCGGTCCATAGGCTATTCATCCGAGAGTTGTAGTAAATCATTCATTCATTCTAACTTGTGAAACAAGTAAGTTTCCATTTGACTGTCATGTCGTCTCCTTGTATTTTGCAGTTTTTCTGTGTCAGTCTTTCCTTATGTCTCTGGTCTTTCATTGCTCATCACCTGTGCAGGGCTGTTGCTAGGCATACAGCTGTACAGGGGCACAGGCCCCCAGCCAGAACCAACCCCCTCCAAAACACTGCCACCACGCAACAACTACACTGCCTTACTGTATACAGAAAAGTAGCCTGTTCTGGATGTATGACAACATTTATTTAAATTTGCATGAACCTAAACAGGTTTAACAGAGGTATCTATCTGCAAGCAAATAAAAACAATTTTGAGTTCAGCCATTTAACTTTCCAATTCCTCCTGTAGCACATCAAACATAATCAAGTGAGCCTTCCACAAGGGGGAAATAGGCTACTACCAAAAAAGTCCTTCACACAGCCTTGCAGTTTCACAAATAAACAGATAAAAAATAATGACCATAGGTGCAAATAAAAAACAATATTTCAGTCCAGCTAGTGAACTTTTCATTCTTACAGTAACATAAATACAGAGGGAATGTTGCAAAAAAAAAAGTCACAATCTTAAATTAGGAGTACCTGATATGGTCTGATAAGGTATTCCCTTGATTGGGTAGCTTTAAAAACTAGCCCACCCACATTTCACCCATTTATCTTGGTCTAATTTATACAAGTTTACTTTTTAAGCATGGAACTGTACTGCCTGCTCTTCATCTCAGCAAAACGGTCAATGACTTCACTGTGACACACTGATCCCTTTCAACAGCCAAGATAGTGAGGTGGTGCAGTCTCCCTTGACCTTAGCCAAATATGGAGCCGTCTCAAAACACTGAAAGATCTCTCACAGCTAGAGCTATTGATTCGAATTGTGAGAGCAATTTGAATGATCTGTGTCAAAGATAGGACTCACTGTATCTAGTGAGCTATAAACAAACTGAATACCACTCAACTGAAGGGTTTCTCTTCTGCGGTTTAGCTAGTTTTTTGCAACTAGAACCTCCTATGATTTCAACTGAACCTTGTAATGACCTGCCAGGCTAGAGAGGTGCGCCACACAGAGAAAGCTGTCTGATTCTGGATCACAGGCCTGAACACCCTCTAGAATTTGGCTGTTTATAGACGAGAAGCGATGGTCCATCTCTGAAACCATCCTGTCTACACCATAGACTGTATAAAAAGATGGACGCAGCTCCCTGGGCTGAAAAATGAAGTCCATGCGGAAGTACCGTAAAATGGCATTCTATTTAATGGACAGCAGATGGTGACGTCGGTGGTTACAGAAAGAAGTTCAATGCTATAGAAGCCTATGAGAAAATGACCCTACTTTCCCACCTGATTTTTCATTAAAATAATAAATAATGATTTTTCACAATATTTTATGGTAGTTGTAGCAAGTTTTAAGTCTCCTTCGATATATCATGTTGTTCATTTTTATAAATTATGGTCCCAAGTAGACTAGAATAAAGGATAATGCCAGAATATGCTTCAGGGGCGTGGCTATCCTCTGGTCCCTGTCCTATACGGCCAGATCCACCTCTCTCGTCCCTCCCCGGATCTTAATTCTCACTCTCGTCCAATAGAAATTATATCCGGTTTCAAAATGACAACATGGTGTAATTCAAATAGCCAAAATCGAGGCTTCCTTTATGGTATGCTGAAACCAATGGGTGACGTCACGGTAGCTTCGTCCATCTTTTTGTACAGTCTATGGTCTAAACAGGTTCCTCTTTAACTTTACTGAATCACTGAGATCACTTACTGCTCCACAACTGGACTCCACAACATAATCTTCCATGCGCTTCTGCTTCTACCTTTGTCTGAAAGTGACACGTGGTTCAGGAATCTGATTTGCAGCACAGAAGGTCTTCACTGTATCACACAGTTCAGCATCCTTCTCATCAGTGCACATCTGTTTCAGCGAATCACACAGCTTTCTTAAACTCAACAGCCTTTGCCAGATCAACTGACTCACTCTGCAGGTACTTATGCAAGTTCTCAGCGAGAGAAAGCAGCATCTTACACACCATAAGCATATAAACAGTTGAAAACTGGGCGAGTTTCACATGCAGCCCCACTGCAGCGCAGTTCTTCAGGCTGGAGATGCACTGCATAACCGCGGGGAAATTTTCCATGTTGCATCGACAGAGAGCAACTGTCATGACCAGCGCGTTTCTGAAAGCTGCACCAGTTCAGTTGGTTCCAAGCCCAACTTACTCTGAACATGCTTGAACTAGTGATGATTGACTGTAGAAGTGCTGAAAGTTGTGTACACAGACTGAAGCATGTCAGACAATTGACTAGCCTCCGGTATAGCATGACAGGTGTGGCTAAGCACTAGATTCAATTGATGGGCATAGCAATGGACATATATTGCCTCAGGGTGATTAACTGAACCTTGCCTGCACACCTCCAATAGCACCGCTCATTACAGATGCCCCATCACAAGACTGTGCAGCACACATAACATCTTTGATCCCACTGAGTGACAACTGATTTTCCACTGCTGAAGTTATGCTTTCTGCATCAAATTCTCTGAGCTGCCTTAGGGCCAGCAAACACCCCTTAATGCTGCCCCCATTCACATTGCACATATGGCTAATTGCTCAGTATTCCCCTCTCCGGCTTCATCGTCCATAAATTGCAAACACTCCAGCCCGTTTGATTTCACTTGCAATTACCGCTGATACCTCCTCAGCACAGCACTCAATCACCTCATTTCGAGATAAAGGTGATAAATATGTACTATGTGAGGGGGCTGAGTAAGGCTGCAGGAAAGGATCAGATTCCTCCAGAAGGTTTATACACTCAAGAAAACTGCCTTCTTTATTGCTGGACATTCCCTCATTATCACCATGGAATGGAATGCTTTGTTTTGCCAGAAATTTGGTGGTGGCAAGTTGCAACAATGCATGTCAAGTACTCAGGTCTCTCTTTTATTTCAGCTACATGTGCTGAGCGCAGCTGGTCACCCACAGTGCCATGAGAGGCACAAGATTTAAAGCTATGCCACCCCATCATGCTTGCTCTATGGGCAGGTGTTTTCTCGTGTTCTCTGAAAATATCCAGAGCCCTTTTCCAATGAGACATACCACTGCTGACAAAATTTTCATGTCTCACAAACATTCTGCATGATAAACAGAAAGCTGCATCTCTAGACACAGAATATTCCAGCCATGGAAACTGAGCGAACCATGTGGCACTGAAGGATCGCTTTTTTCAACCCAAGTCTTTGCTGGGGATATTGAGGCAATTTTATCTGATTTGGACCGTTACATTTCTGCCCTAAGTCAGAGACATCCCCACCCACAGTCTGAACAGTTTTGCATCTGGCCCCCTGACCAGTGTCTTTCTCTACAGGCTGTGTATCTGTGGAGTCTGTTCCCTCAGCTTGATCCCCGTGGAGTGGAGGTCTCTCATGTCTTCCGCCTGACTTTCACCTGTCTCTCTCTACTCACTCTCTGACTCGACTGTCCATCCAAACTCCCTCCTCCGTCTCCTGAACTCTGCTCCTCATCCGCAGTTAAAGAAACATGAAAAAACACTGCATACTCTCTCTGCATGCATTCCAGCTTGTATACCCTGTTCAGTCTTTAAAAATATCATAAGGAAGTTTTCCTGTTTCAATTTAGATACATAGCCTATTTGCTAAGTAAGTCTATTGTAAACAGAACAGGATATTGTCTTGCTTTTTTGACATGGCATGGAATCATAGACACTGTTTAAGCCTAAATGGCAATGTTCAGTGTTTATTTGGCCTTAGATATTACAGGCGTTGACACAACAGACACAACAGACGAAATGATCTCTTGCCTCCCTTCACTTCATTCTCTGTCCCTGACTCTCCTCTGTAAAAATTTTCTTATGTCCATGAAGGTAATCCATGTGTAGTAGGCCAACGTTTCGATTGCCAAAATGTATCTTGCTTTAAAACTGTAATATCGCGCACTAGGCGTCATGAGCGTTCCATTCACTGAACATGCGCAGCCGCGCCCAATGCCTGCAAACGCAACCTCTTTACTTCACTCCATTGGCCCAAGAAGGTACATGGTTGAAGCTGGGAAAATCGTGCCTATGTTATTCTCCCTTGGTACATCAGTCGTAGCATAGTCTGAAGGATATATTCAGTGATTAAAACAGACTTATTTATGCTTTGCTTCGCTTGGGAATTTTTACAGGGGCACAGCGCATGTTTACAGGGGCACATGCCCCGGTAAAAAGTGTCTGGTGACAGCCCTGCACCTGTGTATAAGTTTATTTTTTCCTCATGAAAGAAAATAATTGCATCACTTGTCTGAAACTGAAATATATGGATTTTTTGGGAAAAACATTAAGACACCGAATAAGCTGCTCCCCTACTTGACCATTCCAAATATCCAGCCATGCCTATGGCTAAACATTATAGTCTCTGCTCTTTTCTTGTCCCCAGAATCATAGGTGTCTCATATTTTTTGATTAGTTTTTGCCCCAGTCTAATACCATTACAGATACTCCGAAAACTCTCAACATTATCAGGTGTGGCCAGTCTTCATTTATATGGAATACCTGTCAACTCTCATGTATTCGGTGAGAGTTTAAGTGACATATTTACGTTCCTCTGCTGTAGTCGGCAATTATTCAATCAATGCGTATGTAAGAGATTCTCACGCGGAATTGAAGTCCTTGTGCACCAGAGGGGTTGGAAGCAATGGAATTGCATAAAGATGTTTCAAATTATCTTATTTCATTTAAATGATCATGAAACACATGCATTGCTTCCAATCCCTGAATAAAGAGAAGAGTGAGAAGTCCGGAGTCGTGATCAGTATGCGTTATAAATGAAAACTGGCCACATCTGATAATGTTGAGGGTTATTGGAGTTTATGTAATGGTAATTTAAATGAATGATTGAAAACAGGTTGAGACCAATCATTATTTTAAGGATTGTTTTGAGCCTCCCCTATCGCCAGTTCGCCAGCCGCCACTGTTCAGATCGTAATTTCTACAGTTCAGTTCACAGCAAAGCAGCAACACCATTAAATACACTAACTTTCTAAATAAAAATCAATTTCAAAAATAAATAATTTTTAAAAAATGATACAGTTGCAACTGTGTGCAAAACAAGAACCAGCATCCACTATGTGTTGAGAGACACTGTCTGTTCAGACTCATTCTGCCTGCTGACTTATGTTATTTTAAATTTTTATTTATTTAGTTATTTATTTATTTGAGAAAATGACACCCTTTTCCTTGACACCTAAAAAATTTGCCTTGTCTGTGTCATGCCTCTTTCGGTCCGCATGCTGGCCAATTAATTTTGAGGACTGGCACTGCCTTTGTAAAGAAACAGCACTCATAACTGCACTGTTTTTTTTATTTTTTATTTTTTGCTTTGTATTTAAGCCCAAACAGTGCTCATTTAATCGAGGAAAAATAATTCATTTTAAAAGCATGTGGCAGTCATTGGACAATGCATTGTACATGAGTACAAATTCTTGTTGACCCCCTTTGCACTTGTGTTTTTGATAAACAGCACCTATCTGCTTGAAAGATCTGCATGGTTAAACTAGAAGTAAAATGTACAGGAACTTTTGAATTATTCAGTTAGATATATTAACATATAAATAACCTATCTATTTTATTACACAGTTCGCTTAGAGCATTATGGGCAGTACGGAGACTAAACTAAATGAGAAATGCCTTAAAATTGCCCTGTATCATATCATACAGAATGGGTCACCCAGATAGAACAAAGAGAAAATAAATGTAAATCATCTAGTAGACCCACTGAATATAATGTCCAGTATGTATGGAGCTGTAGGACAGGGAACCTTTCCAACTCTATTGATAATGCTGAGGGACATGTTTTTTATTCAGTTTCCTATTGTCCTCACATTATCCATCACATTACAGAGCACTTTATAAGGAACACCAAGGGAATACCCACCCCTTTGTTCCCAGAACAGCCTCATTTATTATGTTTTCATCCCAACCACTGCATCCGCTGCCGCAGAGATTAGGCGGTAGCAGGATAACTGCAACAATTCTTTAAGTTGGTCATCCATTCCTGAGGTAGTTAGATTTCATAGAGAAGAAGAACTAATTAAATTTTTGGCCAATTTCTGATAACATAATTTGTCACTCAGCAGAAAAATTTTACCTTTCTGCCCATAAATCAAAAAGTAGTTGTCCAGTTTGCTTCTAATTTAGGTTATGTAATAGATATAATTGAGAGCTTGCCATCATTGGTGGCACAGACTGATAGTGGTGCAGGGGATTGGGGCATTTTGGGGATATTCCTTTGCTGTTGAGGGCAACGGCGTAGACCTTGTTTGTCGCATGGATCACCTAGGATCTTGGAAACATCCTTTTCATTCCTTTGAGATTCTCGTCCATGTTGTCATGAGTTCAGCACATCATTTTTGCAGATTTGACAGCTGCTCGTGCCTGCAATGATTCTCTCTTTCTGATTTGGATTTAGACCTGATGACTGGGAAGGCTAGTGAAGTTCTTTGAACTTGTCCATGTGACCAGATGGAGATGACCTTCGCTTTGTGACATGTTTCAATATCAACTGGAAGAAGCCATCAGAAGATGAGAAAATTGCGGCCATAAAGAGATGCTCATGGTCATCAACAATACTCACACGTGCGCCCCTTTATCCCGCCACAACATTACATCGCCACCTTTCTGAACTGCTGAGACACAGCAGGTTGGGTTCCTGCTCCCATCCTGTTTATGTCAAATTCTGACCCTGCAATGTGCCACAGTCAGAACCAAGGTTCTGCGGACCAGGCCACTTTTTCAAAAATTTCTAGCTGCCTAGTGTTTGTGAGCCTGTGATCAGATTTCTGTTCTTAGCTGACAGGAGTAGAACCTGACATGATGTTCTGCTGTTATTGCCCATATGCCCCAATGCTTGATTTGTTGTGCATTTTGAGATGCTTTTATGCTCACCACAGCCGTACAAATTATCTGAGTTTCTGTAGCCCGTCTGCTCGAAGCAGTCTGGCTCTTCACCTCTGACCTCTCTCATCAGCAAGGTATTTCTATCAGCAGAATTGCCTCTGACTGAATGTTGTTGTTGTTGTTGTATGGAGTTAAATTACTGCCAAAACCTAATATACAAACCAAACATGTTTTACAAATCCACAAGGATTCACAAACAAATACAATGTGATTTGCAAATATAAAAATGATTCAAGTGCAAACAAAGTGTGGTTTGCAACTATAACAAGAGCAACGCAGAGCACGGCATATGCCCCCACCTGTATGTTGATCAAGGGCATACTGAGATGGCTGCTGTGGCGGCCATATGAGATATCGCACAACGCTGGTTTTTGAAAGGAACCTTCCTCTAGCCACTCCGAAAACGCCATTAAGAAATGGCATCAATCCGACAAGGGATTCTATAGTTATCCCACGGAAACGAAAAGTTAACGGACGACGGATGGACGGACGGTTGATGGACAAACATGGTGTCAACATAATGACCCCTTTTCCTCTTTGGAGGGTGGGGGCATAAAAATGATTCGCATACGAACAAGGTGTGGTTTGCAAATATAACAAGATCCATCTGGCCATGGCGGATCCCCCCAGCTATAGGTTGTGTAACCTACATGTTGTGTGGACAGACGAACGGACTGAAACTCCCAAAAGACACAACTAGACCATAAGGAGAAGCTCCATACCAAATTTGGTGTTTGAAAGTGGGATAGTTTTCGAGTTCTGGTCCGGAAAAGATTTTATTACAGACGGACGGACAGACACACTGATCGCTAAATCCCCCCGCATTATATGCCGGGGGGATAAAAACGATTTGCAAACAAATACAGTGGGGTTTGCAAATACAAGACTATGGAGGGTGATTTGTGCCATAATTAAATACAATACACACACTGAAATTCAATGCACTTATTGAAATACAATACACATCCCGAAAATACAATACATGTGTAGCAATAAATACAAAACAAAAATGCTTAAATACAATTCACATCTGGAAAATACAATACACGCCTCGAAATACAATACACACCTCAAAAATACAATACATGTGTAACAATAAATACAATACTAAAATTATTTCTTTTTCAATGTCTATCAGTCAATGTGTACATTGTATTTCAAAGAGTGCATTGTATTTCCATGTGCGGTTTTGGCACTATATAAATTGTAGTCAATGTAGTCGACCAATTAATATGATTGGACGAGGCATTCCATAGAGTGCCTTAGTCACTCCTGGTTGGTACTCTGATGTATACGATGATCTGGGTGAATACACGTGTCTAATTAGCTGGCAGGTGATTATTAAAACCGTGAAACTGCACAGATAGCTCAGCTACGTTAGTTTCACTGTTCGAAGTGCGAAATTCATCCGCTATCAACCTATTACCATAGCACGTAAGAGCACTGGCATTTGGCTCGGTATAACAGAAACCTACATACTCATTTATCTTCAATAAATTTTGCTTATCTGACCATCAGTCGAGTGAAAAGTCGGTTCTTCGACAGACTAAGTCTGTCAGGTGTTTCAATAAAACAAAAGTAGGATGTCCGACCATCGACGGTTCATCACTGTTGCGTGACAATTTACACCTCAGCGATGCACTGCTTTCCTATTTGACGTTCAAATATTTGAAATAAGTTAACGTTAAATGAAAAAAGAAAAAAAAAACACGATTTTGATTAGGTACATCATTAACTTCTCTTCAGACATAAATTAACGGCGCTCATCGCTGTACGATGTCACATAAGTATCATTTTCAGTAGGCTGTTAACTGAATACAGTCTAGCTAATTAAAAGCAGTCTTTGCTCACTGTGCACTCTGTGCTAAAACTACGATTGGCAACAAAACAAAGCTATTCAACACATAAAAGACATTAAAACATTCTGATCGTCACAATCGCTCATTTTACAGAATTGAGTTAAGATGCTTTCACACTGGACGAAAAACGAATTTTTCGCACAACAGATTATTCAAAGTCAATGCAAAAACGCAAGATCGTCATGCGGGGTGGTTATCAATAGGTGCTGCAGCGATAATGACCGTAAAAATTAAAGTAGCTAAGTAATCACCCTTAATTCATTTACCGATAGTAACTGTGTAGTTACAAAGCTTACATGTCCACTTCATGTGTCAGAGACTGCTGACAGTACGCTGCCTACATGCTGTGACAACAGACTGATTTCAGCTCGCAACTTAATTCCTTAATTCCATCCCTGTGCATGACTCTGGATTTCGCCCTTTGGATTCTGATTTTGGATTGCGGACTTTGTACTGTTGCCAGCTCTGTTGGGGGGTTTCCCCTACAGAAATAAAACCTTTTGCATTTTACTGGAGTTTGCTCTTGGTTCATTTCGTAAAAACCTCACAATCTGTCATAAAAAAAAAAAACCGAGAAAACACGAATATTTAAGAAATTTGTCAAAGACTTGCTCAAAAAGAAGAAATATTTTGCTATTTCTTAGATAAATAATGAACTGAAACCACTAAATGGTCCTTATTCACACAGAAACAAAAAAAAAAAACTAGAGGCCTTCATAGAATGCAAACCTCCGCTAATGCTGCACAATCCAAATGTGCGTGAGTGGGAGCAAAGTTGAGTAATTGCGTGTGATAGGATTTCAAGATGGCTACCATGGCAGCCATATTGTTTCACTGATCGCAGTCAAAATCAATAGGGTCCATCCTTGATGTAATAGCAATCCACCCACAAAATTTCTGACAAATCTGTGCATTACTTTTTGAGTTATTTTGTTCACAAACAGACAGACAAACAAATAACCAAGGGGTAAAAACATAACCTCCCTCCCAACTTCGTTGACGGAGGTAAAAAACAACAATAAACAACTATGCATTCTTGCATTCATCCACTAAAACTAATTTTCATGTTCAGGAATGCAAGAAAAGAACTTATTTGGCATCTTAAAAATAAGATAAATAATAAAAAATAATGTGCTTAACTGTTTTTCTCTTCTTTTTTTGGAAAACGGTACAGTTGAAAATTCATGGATAACAACAATAATCATATTTTAGTATTAAAAATATCATTCCAGTTAAAGAGCTTGTGCATACCAGCGGATTAACCATTACGGAAACATAAAAATTATTTTGGTAATTACCAACACTGTTCTTTTAGGGCAGCTTAAGTTGGGTGGTGGTCCAATAAATTTGTCAGGCAGTGTATATGTGTATACTTTTTTGCCTTTCTTTCACTATGGCACTTTAGAAGTGAAAGGACTCCATATTTAAGCAGTGACCTTTCGTTTGCCAGGAATTCACAGGGTTCCATTAAAAACATTAATTTTCAGTGGATTTCAGAAATTCTGCAGTTCTTTTATTCTTTCAGCTAAAAACCCATTCTACTTGTAGAATGTTCAACTTTCATATTTTCTGTATTTTTTTTTTTCGCTTTAGACATTTGAACTTCACCACTGTTTTAATACACTTCAATAACTTGAGCAAATTCAAATTTTCCCTATTTAACATGTCAAGCAGATGTAACTGCACAAAGTTTATTCAGAAAATCTTGCATTTGCTGGTGTGTCTGTATTTGTCATTTCTAAAATCTCTTCATTGAATGCTCTCTGCATCATATGTTAGATATGTAAGATGGCGTTCTTGTATTGCTGCTGTGCAGGTTGTGGCAAATCATTTTCCCTCAACCACTGAGGCAATTGACTCCATTTTAGCCACATGTAACATTTTTAGTAAACCCAGATGTCAAGCAAAGAGGCTGAAAATATATTTCAAGACCTTTTATGAAATTGATTTGCTCACTGTGAGGTCAAAGGCCCAACAGTGCATAGGAAATAGTAGAAACATGATTATTGCAGGAGGTATTTCCTTTATTGCTGAGGCATTGAATAATTGCTAAAGGAAATCCAGGCCCTCCACAATGAAAAGGACCATGTGACTCCTTTCTTACCAAGGCCTCCCTCGAATTAGCAGCGATAGAGATCCCTGCTCTGACAGTAGAAATGGCAACAGAAAGCACAAGGCTGAGGAGATCATAAAAGATGATACTGCTACGGAGAGCACAGGGAGGGCGTACAGAAGCTATTTTTTGTTGTTTTTTTTTTTTTTGTTAATGGTTAGACCATTAGTGCCTGAAGCAAAATGTTCCAGACCACAGCAGGCATATGTCAGACCTTCGCAACCACTCAGAAATTGACAGAGCTAACCAAAATCCAGAAGGCAACATCATGTCAAGCACTGACATCTAAATTCAACAACAACCTCAGTCCTGAATTAGAGAACGAAATGCTGTGCTTGAATGGGGCGAAATTTCCACACTCTAGGTGAGGTGTCTACAGTTGTAATAATTGTCTACTCTCTCTTCGTAATAGTTGCAGGGGAAGAGAGGGCACTCAGTGTTTGAGCAATGTGTCAGCATCAGTTTGATGTGAGAGTTTAAAATTTTGAGTTTTAAGTTTAAGCCATTTCAAGTGTGACATAGTTACGAAAACATTACGAAACATTATGTACTGTATACAATATAGTCTTTTGTACCAACAGTAACTATATATATATATATATAAAAGTATTAGGATACTCAATTTTACCTCTATACACCACAACAATGGATCTGAAAGGAAATCATCAAGATGTGAATTAAGTGGAGACTTACAGCTTTGATTCAAGCTATATCATGTATTTACTGTTTGGGAATTATAGTCCTCCAATCTCAGAGGTTCAATTGTTATTGGGCAAACAAGCATAATTTTAAGTATAAGGTTGATTTTTAATGCTTGGTTGAAAATCCTTTGCAGTCAATGACTGCCTGAAATTTTGAACACATGAACCGCTTTGTTTTGTCTCTTGAGATGCTTTGCCAGACCTTTGCAGCAGTTTCGTTCAGTTGCAGCTTGTTTGTGGGTCTTTCTACCCTCAGCTTTGTCTTCAGTATGTCAAAAACAGCTCAATTGGGTTGAGGTCAGGTGACTGACTCGGTCACTGAAGCATCTTACAGTTTTTCGCCTGGGGAAGCTTTTGTAGTATGTTTTGGATCATTATCTATTGTTCCGTGAAGCACTGTCCAATAAGTTTTATAGCCCTATACACTTCAGAATTCATCCTATTACCTCTGTCAGTCGTAACATAATCAATAAACGTCACTGACCCAGTTCCATTGGTTGCCATAAATGCACATGGCATAACACTGCCTCCCCCATACTATACTATTCTGTTCATTCTAATACAAATTAATCTTGGTCTCATCAGTCTAGTGAATATTGTTCCGGACCTTTTCAGGCTTTTTTACGTGTTTTCTGGCGATATCTACTCTGGGTCATTCCATCCCAACTCACCTAAGGCCTCCCAGTTCACGTCATGGATTTCCTTGAAAAAAATAATTCTTGATACTTTTAATTGAGAAATGAAACCATGTCAAATCTTGCTATAATCTCAAAAGTTTTTGAGTTAGGAATGACTAAAATATGACAAAAATGACACAATTTTCACTGGAAACTGTCTTTCTTTTGAGCCTCCTCAGCAGTGGCCTGCAAAGACATTTTGGGGGCAGGTGCTCAGGGAGAAATAAGGGCACTTCAGTGTTTCCCACAGAACAGGAAGCAATGTGCGGTGGCAGACCACGCCGGGGTAGATGATTTTTATTTTGTTGAGCGAGGGGGCATCCTGCTTCTTATTATGCTGAGCGGTGGGGAGTGGGGGTTGCTGCCTCTTATTGCACACAATCTGCTTTTTCTGGTACTTCTAATTTTATCAGTTTTTTTTTTCTTTTACCGCTTTTAGGTCTCATGCATTTCTCGGGCTTATTCACCATAGTCCACAATTATTCATTGAACGCTTAATGAGATTCTGATATTAAAATCCTTGTGCATTGAAGTTTCAGTTTCACTTGCGTAAAGATGGACCTTACCACAAGTAACATGGCAAGCGATTATGAATCCAGACTTTTCGCGCTTTGCTTTACTCTGGGATTGGAAACAATGCATCTGTTTCATGATCGTTTACATTGTTTAAATAAAATAAGACCATTTGAAACGTTATGCTATTCCATTGCTTTGAATCCCTGAGTAAACTCAAGCTTGATAATCCCTGGGTCATCATCGATTTCCGTGTCACTAGTGGGGAAATCCACCGTAATGCAAGTGAAACTGATTAACTTGATGCACCATGACTTAAATTCTGCGAGTGAACTTCTTCAGATCGCGTTGATTGAATAATTGCTGACTACTGCACAGGAACATGAATGCCACTAAGAGGAGAGACTCACGTCTAATGCGTGAGACTTGGCATCTCTGCAAACAAAGTGCAGGTATCTAGCTACGTATTGCATGTTCTGTGTGGTGTGTTCGATACAAATAGCCCGCCATACACATGGGTACGGTCAACATACGGTCAGTGTAACAACATATCTCCTAGCAAGCCATCAATCACAGCACCATTTCAACATCAACACAAAACGTCATGCATTCTGATCTCATTTTATTGCGTATCCATTTTATCACTCTTTCAAACTCAATCATAGAATAAAAAAAAATATTACAAAGGTCTTTTTAGCCATCTACCAATAATTTAAGGCTTAATATCAATTCAATAAATATTTATTTCCATCAAAGAAGTCTGCTACTTCCGCTCACAACGACCATACACCAGAGTGGGCTTGTTTACAAGATACCGCTTGACATCATCACGATCACATTCTGGAATTTAATATTCATGACCGCCTTGCCTCGGATTGGCTGCAGGGCAACCTGTTTTCTTTGGCTTCCTTAGCCTCGGATGATTTCTGTTTCTGTTCTCACTGGCCTTCTTAGCATTGCAATTTGGTGCTTACACCACAATTGCGGCACAAACCCAACCAATTTGCGGTGCTATTGGTGGGGCAAGCCCACTTTCCAAAAACCCAGTGAGAACAGAAGTGGTGCTAAACTTAACCCTGGGAAATTGGTGGGGCTAAAGGGGGGCCTTAGCCCCTTATTTGAAAAGCAAATTACTGTAATTTATGTGGCTTAGTCACGTT
The DNA here is from genome assembly GCA_029721435.1 of Gymnothorax reevesii. NCBI lineage: Eukaryota > Metazoa > Chordata > Actinopteri > Anguilliformes > Muraenidae > Gymnothorax > Gymnothorax reevesii. The sequence continues at coordinate 38,404,156 of CM056580.1, read as the reverse complement.
TAGTGCTCGAGTGTCTGAACTTCAATTTTTAAAATTAAATATCTCAGTTTTGAGAATTATACCCTGAATTTTATAATTAGCTTAGGAAAAAAATTCATATATGCATCACTTGTCCCCCTTTCACAACTGAAGTCTAAAATCATTATAAAACAGCATTTTCAGTTCCGTGGCCAAATTTAAACCACTGTGTAGCCCTTAATATTGCATGGATATCAAAAAAGTTTCTCAACCTAAAAGACCTATGCTAGTACTGTATAATTATAAAATTTGGGGCGAGAATTCTAAAAACATCCTGAGATATTGAATTTAAAAGACTGACGTTTAGGCACTCGAGAATGAAAACCAACTATGTTCAATTTTAAACCCTACAGAATACAGGGATTTGTATTAAAATGGTCAAATATGAATCAGAACATATCATGGGACTTATTTGTATGTTCAGAAAAGATTTCAGTTCTTTAAAATTAAATACTTGCTCCAAGGGGGGGTTCAAAAAAAAGACATTTTCTAGGTGAAAATAATGCAAATTTTGTCATTTTCATGATATACTCAGCCAAAATAAAAACTTAACACTCGTTTGGAGGTCGATAAGTTGAACATACAAGAAATGAGGTTTAAAATAATGATTTTATTTAATTCTGTACTCATTAAAGATAGTGTATCATAAAAATAATGTCCATAATGTAACCAGTTCCACTGGAAATGCTACGGAAATATCCAAGAGTAAAAATAGTAAATTACAACTTGAATAAGAGCAGTGCACAGGTGATAATGTATGGTTTGGGCAGTCACACTACCTCTAAACAATTCATTTCTAGTGGACTTTGCAGCGACAAATCGATTATGCAAATGTCGTACGACAATTTGTCGATCTTCTGCTTTTGAAGTCACACGTGGGCTACCAGAACGAGGTCGGTTAGCTGTGGTGCCAGTTTGAAGGTGACGTGTCCGAAGATCATGGATAGTCCGTCGACTGCATCCCATAACCCGTGCAACGTTAGTGGCGGACATTTCCGTATTCATGCCAATGGCTTGTTTACGCTGAATGTTGGACAGCCATGGCATTGCAGTTTTTTTTATTTATATTCTTTTTTAATATTCTCTTTTGATATCAACCGCTAAGTTTGAATTTGTTGATAATATACATACGTATCTCTTCCCATTAAAATAAAATAAAAAACTGAGGATTCTTAAATCATGTGATGCTCCTCCCAGCATGATGCCCCTGTGTACGCACACCAGTCATAATATGGATAATCAGGCCTTGATCAGGGGTCACCAACTCTGTTCCTGGAGGGCTACCATCCTGTAGGTTTCTGCTTTTTCTCCAAGTCAGCATACCTGATTCAACTTATTAGTCACTCAATTGCCCAGCTTGTGATCTTGTTAAGTAGCTAATTAGTTGAATCAGCTGTGCTGAATAGGAAGAAGAGCAGAAACCTGCAGGATGGTGGCCCTCCAGGAACGGAGTTGGTGATCCCTGGTTCATATTGTCGCGCTACTCAAGAACATGCAAATGGCCGATGGACTCAGTTTGACGCACTGGGAACGGAAGGCTCTAGCTCAGGCTAGGTTTCTGTGATTAAGGTGGTTTATAGTTTGTTGGAAACATCTGGACTCATAGAATCAAATTCCTACCGGCATAGTCTTACTGACAGCATCACAAGCCGATCGCAGAGAGGAAAATATATTGCAAGCAAGCTGAATGCTAAGGAGCAGAGATCTTTGAAGCAACGCTCCAAGAAAAGAATATGCTAGGATACTGGCAGATCTAGTTTTGTTATAACATGAACACATTGGGCTAACAATAATGAGCGCAGATTTTCCCTTGAGCAGTTTTTTATTACAAAATATCAAAGGTAAGAATTTTTTTGCTCATCTCTGTAGGCTGTAAAGGGTATGCCTGCTGTTAACTTAACATAACATAACATAATATAACATAACATAACATGAATGGCGAGAACAGGCCATTAAGCCCAAAAAGGTGCACCAGTTTCTTTATACTATTGTGAATATATCCCTTCAGATACTCAATGACTCAATGGTATCTAGCTTTAAGTCAAGCCTGCTCTTGAAAACCCCCAAGGTCTCTGCCTCAACAATATGGTCAGGCAAGCTATTCCACATTGAAATTACTCTTTGGGTGAAGAAATATTTCCAAAGATCAGTGCTATATTTACCTTTGATCGACTTCCATTTGTGACCCTGAGTTCTACAAACAACACTTGGTCGAAGGAATCCTACATAATTCACTTTATTAATCTATTTAATATATCTAAAGACCTCAATCAAATCACCCCTTAGTCTCCTTTTCCTAAGACTAAAGAGATTAAGGATCTTCAGCCTCTTCTCATAGCTTTCATCTTTTATACCTGGAATTAGCTCTGTGGCTCTTCTCTGAACTTTCTCTAGAGCCTCTATATCTTTCTTAAAGTATGGTCCCCACAACTGTACACAAAACTCCAGATGTGGTCTGACACGTGTTGTACAAAAGAAACATCACCTCCCTAGATTTGTACTCAATTCTTTTGGTAATGTATCCCAGCATCCGATTGGCTTTTTTAACTGCTATGGGCATAATGGCTAGAGCCTGTGAGGGTTTGGTTAACAATCACTCCCAGATTTTTCTCTTTTGGAGCACATTCCACTTTTAAACCTCCCATGAAGTAATCCCGTCTAATGTTTTTATTACCTACATGTACCTACATGTACAACTTTACATTTCACTACATTAAATTTCATTTGCCACATTTCTGCCCAATTTTGGATTCTATCCAAATCATCCTGAATCACTTGAGTGGACTCTAAACTATTTGCCGAACCCCCCAATTTACTATCATCTGCAAATTTAACTAATCTGCTCTCAATATTCCTATCAAGGTCATTAATGTTGATGAGGAACAGCAGGGGTCCCAACACCAATACCTGGGAGATGCCACTCCCCACCATACCTAGCTCAGATGAGATACCACTGACCACCACTCTTTGTGTTCGGTCCTGTAACCAGTTTTGAATCCACTCCAGAATGCCTCCTGTAACTCCAATGGAGCTCATTTTAAAAATTAGTCCCTTATGCGGTGCTGTATCAAATGTTTTCTGAAAATCCAAGTATATTATGTCATAACCCCTGCTCTAGTCATAAGTCTCAGTGGCATCTTCATAAAATTCCAGAAGGTTTGTCAGGCATGACCTTCCCTTATGGAAACCATGTTGGCTATCCCTCAAGATACTGTTACGTTCAAGAAATAAGTCCAGCTCATCTTTTATGACAGATTCCAATATTTTGCATGCAATGCAAGTTAAACTGACTGGCCTGTAATTTCCTGGCTCAGTACAGTCCCCTTTTTTATATATTGGTATTATATTGCCCTGTTTCTAATCATTTGGTATTTCTCCAGTTTCTAAAGACCGTCTGAAGATGGCGGATAGCGGCTTTTACTCTAGAGTGCTCAGGGGAGTTTAAGCCATCAGGACCTTCCGCCTTATCTGCCTTTAGTTTACGCAGTTTGTCTAATACTTCCAAATCCCTAACCTCAATTTCCGCTAAATAATCTTGAGCATTTAACATGCCCTCTGGCCAAATAAAGACCCTGAAGAAAAGTAAAATTCTCAACAAAGTAACTGTTCAAGGCATCCACAATATGCTTGTCATCATATAGCAGCAATCCGTTTTTATTCTTTATGCACTCAACCTGCTCTTTTACTTTCCTTTTTCTACTACAGTACTGAAAAAAGCACTTGGGGTTAGTTTTTGCCCCCAATGCAATTAGTCTTTCATACAGTCTTCTTGCATTCCTCAGCTTTTTTTGACCACAGCCTGCATTTTACAGTATTCAGTGTGTGTGGTGTGCGTACACGGGGGCATAATGCTGGGAGGGGCATCACATGATTTACGAATCAAAAGAGAAAAATAAAAAAAAATGAATATAAATTTTAATAAAAAACTGTGATTTGGAACTGCCCTGCCAAAGTCACAGAAAGGCCAAACTGCTTCCAGATCAGTGTTGCAAGCTGAACTAGAATCTCGCCATTTAGAAGCTGAATGGGCACTGATCTCTAATCAGTTGTTGATCACAATGATGTGCTTTCGTTCTGTCATCACGTGCTACAACACACTGAGCAGCGGGGAAGGAACCGATGGGTTGTGCTAATCGGAAAATAGCAGAAGAAAAAAAAGTACAGAAGATATCCACGCTACCGAATGTACCAGAAATATCTTGCTTTTTTAACATTACTCGCTGCAAAGAAGCTGTGGGTAGAGGGGCAACTGTTCCGCCCGTCAATTCCCTTTCTCCAGCGCTAGAGGAAGTGCTTGAGTTACAAAAGTTAGCCATGTACGTCACAGGCTAATGCTAATGAGGCAGATGCAGCAGCCCATAACATTAGCTGATGTTAACGGGAGCCTGTCGCAGATGGGATGACGCCAACAGCTGAACTCGGAGACATAAGCATGATCACAGAAGCTGACAATAGTGAGTTCACTGCACAAGCATTTCCCTTTTTAAAACCCACTGCAAGAGGATTCTGCTTTTTCAGCTTACTTTTGGACACCTTCGGAATGAATTTGCATTGTGACTCAAGTAAAACCCCCTTAAATCTTTCTCATTTACAGACTCACAGTCCAGGAGTGTCTCCCATTTAATTTCACTTAGATATGAGCACATCCTGTCAAAGTTTGCTCGCCTAAAATTGAAAATTTTTGTTTTTGAATGCACCTTTTTAACTTCCCATGAAACATCAAAATTAACAGCAGAGTGATCACTTGTCCCAAGTGGCTCCAGTACCTCAACATTGCTAATTCTATCTGGGTCATTACAGAGCACTTAGTCTAAAATTGCCTTCTCTCTTATAGGTTTATTAAAATACTGCACCAAAAATATAATCTTTTATAATATTGTTGGATTCTGTGGACTTTCCTCTTTCATTTGAGGTATCGTTTTTATGCATAGCACTAATTCAGGAGAAATTTTGGCGATTCAGCGCTGATATGATTTTATCCTATGTTTTGCTACATGCTTATTTACTTGCTTGGTGCTTGAATTGTTTGGTTGAGGTAAAAATGGTCCACATGAGCTTTTGGTCGAGTTTCTTTGTGAAATGTGGATATGCCGCATGACAATGTTACGATTTGGAAACATGCTGTATTTATAATGCGTAGCAACTGGTCCCTGGTACCGGGGCGTAGTTCTTAAGGGATTAACATGTTTGAATCTTGAGTGAAAATGGGAGGGCCTTCAGAAAATGGCCATTTACAGGGCCTAAAATTTTTTTCCATGCCCCTGACCTCATTTAAATGACAATCCCATGGGTGGCACCAATTACCTTATTTCCATAAAGTTGGGAAAAAAAGAAATCAGTGATAATATAGGCATTATTTATTTATTTATTTATTTATTTTGTGAGGAAATACATGCCCAATCTGAATTTGGTGCCCGCAACACATTGTAAAAAAGCAGGTATGAGGGCAATATTAGACCCAGAAAGTGTCAGACTGCTACAAAAAGAAAGGTTAACAGGTTTTGAACACGTAATTCTATTTTGCTTGAATATAAAATGAACATCCACAGAAAGTATTTGGATTAAAAAAATGTTATTGACATGAAGATGGACTGACATTTTACTTTGGTAGAAGGTTCTGCTCTGGAGGTGTCCCCTACCATGGCATAGCAATAACATACAAAGCAACAATAAAAGATTAGTTAGGGGACAGAACTTCTGAATCCTCCCAGTATTAGACAGCGCAGAACCGAGCAGGTGGTGGCTGGAGGGGAGATGGCAAACAAAAATATTTCTTACCTTGCACATGAGGCGGAAAATTAAGCAGCAAAGGTGAGTGTGCTTGACTGGACTCGAATAGACCAACATATTCAGTTTTGTGTTGTTGCTACTGTTTGATTGATGTTCTTTTGCTGATGCAGACTCAGCTGCTCCCGCTGATGTTTCCTTTGACTGAAATTTCCTGTCTGAACTAACTCCACTAATCTACAAGCGCTGAATGGCAGAGGCTTGCCACTGAGCAATAAAACTATAATATTGAAAAATTCAACCTATTGAAAACTATCTATGCACCACGGAAACCAAATGTCAAAAAAGTCCAGAAGGGCTGCAGTTTTCCCTGAGCTTGAACAGGTCTGAAAAGAGCTGATTTGCTCTTGATTGACCAGTCGTTACTAGTAGAAATGGATGTTGTGATTTCCTGGCTAAAAAAGACAATGACACTCTCGGATTTTGCTGACATTACTCTTTAAGCCAGCACCTTTAATCGTTTGGGGGGGGGTGTTAGTAGTCACGGCATGGGTAAATTATGTGAATTATGTTTTCGAGGTAATGTCTTTTCAGGGATGCTAGGGCTTTTTTCAACTGGAAAAGCACTCAGAGAGCGCAGAACCTCTGCCAGGGGGCAGCAAAGCCAAAAGCACGGCGATTGGAACTCCGGCCCATTGGAAAGACTTGAAATCTTGAACTGTGGCATATATCTCAGCAGTACTTTGGCCTAGATATGCCAAAATTTAATCACCTCTTCCTTGAGTTAATACCCACCTACCCTGAAAATTCCGTCAAAATCCGGCCATAAGTTTTTGAGTTATGTTATACACAAACAAACCAACAAACGAACGGCACCGAAAACATATACCTCCTCGGCGGAGGTTAATAACACACTGGCAAGCCATTGACATTTGGCATGTTATAGTGCCGTGGCATCCTAGGGGGATAGATTGGCCTGTCTGCAGTCCATTGAACCTTGTGGGGTGATATGTCCTCTTCATTTGACCCATCCTATAGTTAGGAGCAGTGGGCTGCCTTGGTCAGGGGCACCATAGGGGTGTGCCCATCTTGCATGTTTTCTGAGAGGGGAAAACCGGAATACCCAGAGGAAACCCACACAAACACAGGGACAACATGCAAACTTCGTGTAAGGAGGCCTTGGCCAGCCGGGGCTCAAATCCGGAACTTCCTTGTTGCGAGGCGGCAGCAGTGTAGTAAGCATTAAATCCCTAGTCATCTGAGCAGTGGAAGGCAGATGTCAGGAGAGAATGGGGGAAAATCCTTCAAATTGGAACAACTGATATCCTCAGTTCAAAGGAAAGCTGATATAACACAGAGGAAAACACAACGCCTCCCTGTGCAAACTTTTCTGTAATGTGTTGCAGGCATAAAATTCCGGATGTAGTTTTTAAAAAAAGAAGAAAACAAAAACTAACTGGACATAAAAATTAAATATCTTGTCTTTGCACTGTTGTGAATTTAATACAGGTTATAGGGATTTACAAATCAATATTTTTTTTTTATTTGAACACCATTATGGAAAAATGATCAGACACATTTTCACCTTGTGGAGAAATTATGAATTAAAAATTCTAAACAATCTTAGAAACAAAGAACTGAAGAAATATGCAAAAAAAATGTAAAATGTATAAATATTATAATAGTGTGTAATATGTAAAATACACAAATGAAAAATTTGGACTGCTTTTCTTCTTTGTGGTCTTAATTTGTATTTTCCATATCATTCTGACTTCTCCAATAATGAGGTTGTAATTTACATTTATTTGAGGCGCTAGGACTCAAATTAATGCAAATACCTTTTTACTCAATTAAACTTCTCTGAGCCGCGATTCTGAGCAATCATTATCGCCACTCCTGCTCTTTATTGCTGGTATCCCCGCATGTTCCAAGGAGTCACTAATCAGTGTTCATACTCCATTCCCATGAGGACCCTCTTGATTTTTCCTCCTGACAGAAGGATCAGCAGGACTGCAGCACTGCAGGAGAAATATAAATTATTGAATCCCTGCCTATCACATTGCTCTTCAGTCAATGATGAGCATTTCTCGCACTGGCTGGTATATATTACATGAAGTGTTCTTGAGTATGCGGGGACTTATACATTACCGAGGGTAACCTTGACCAAGGACATCAGCACATGACAAGCGTGGATTGAAAATTGATCACTCATGTGGTTTGAATGGCTTACCTTGTTAAGAAAAACGTTTTTTTTTTTTGAAAGGATGTGCCATTGGTTCACTGCGACTGAGCAGCTGCTGACACAGGATGCGATTTATCTCAGCCAACAGGAACAGACTGTCAAACACTGCAGATGACAGCATATGTTACCTACTGGAGATGCATCTGCGCTCCAAACTGTCACATCCATACCACTTGAACTAGTCAGTCACTCTTGACATGGATTTTGTTTTGGAAAACACTTTTACTCTTTTTATTCTTCGGAATACATTAGTTGTTGCACATTGCAGTTTTACAACAGAAAACAATAAGTTCCACTGAAGGTAAAACATTGTCCAGACTATGGCAAAACTTCAAAAATAGGCCACTGGAAACACAATTTCGGACTGAAAAGCACACAAAAAATTATTTGCAAAAGAGAATCAGTACATTACTGATTATTGATAAACAAAAATGTGTCTGGCTATTAAACACTGAGGAGACCAAAATGAATTGCAAAAGGCCATATTTTCATGAATTAGCATTATTCAAAGTATGACATACAAGCACAATATGAACGTGTGGCGCAGCACATATTAATGCTAATTACATGCAATGCAACCGTATTTTTATTCAAATAATTCACTCCACCCTGAACATTGCACTTCACATTGCAGGAAATTATGACATCCCAATAGTCACATTTAGATTTATTTATCAAGCCATACAAGTAAATATATTTCTTTTTTTTTCTTTTGATTTGACATGACATCTTCAATTATAAATTGTACAACATAGGGCCAGTTTCCAAGACACAGATTAAGCCTACACATTGACTAAATTCAATTTTCAATGGAAAATTTCTACATAAAACCCTGTTTGGTCCAGGACTATGCTTAATCCACGTCTGTGAAACAGGTCTATGCTGAAATGACAATATAATGCCTGAGCTTAACTCATGCAGTAATTGCTACATCATAAAACGACAGGCTGGACAGCATATAATAATCTTGCTCTGACAATCCACCTCCTTTAATAACATTCACAAGCTTAACTCACTCCCTTGTCACTTTAGGCCTTTATAAAGGTCAATGCCTGTAAAAGTCTTAAATATTTTGAAATCCACAAGAATGTTCCGTGGATCAGTTTTTTTTCCCTTTTTTATGTACATGTAAAAGTTTTTTTTTCTTTTTTATGTATTTGTAAAAAGTTGAATTCACACAATGCAGGTCCAGAAGCAATGTAGCCTGAATTTCACTGGACCACCACAATGGAGATGTTTTTTCCACTCCAAAAACCTTTCCCTTCCCAATCTTTTCTTCTCACAGGTAGTAAACAACCTGCCAAGATAGATAGAAAAAATATAATTCCTGACAAAACTACAGTCAAATCATCAATAAAGCCCCCGTTGTCAGTTATTCTGCAATGTTTTGAGTATAACAGACCACATAAAATGGTGGGGATATTAGAATATAAAAGAAAAAGCATTTAGCTTGCTGGATATCCTTCTGCTGTAGGGATAAAGAAAGACCACCTTTTTGAAAGGGAATTAGATGAAGAACTGCAGTACTCTTGAGCAACTTTCTTAATGCTCTGAATGCATGCCTTTAATCAGTGTACAGAAAATTAATTGCTTTTGGTTTAAGTAATTTATAAATAAATATGATGCAAAACCAATGTCTGAAAAGTTAGCATTGAAAAAAAAACAGTCAAAAAATCAATAACGTCTCGACATTTCTAATTAAAAGGCCAGATTAATATCCAGATTTTTCCTTTATAAAAGTTCCCAGAATGTTAATACCCTCTCTCAAAGCGGTCTTTACACAAAAAGAGCTGCTTCCAGGTCTGATTGTGGGCTTTGGAAGGACACCACTAGAATCACTGATTGAAAAGAAACAAATGTTTGTCTTGCACTCAAAATTTAAACCAAATGCATCACGTTCATGGATAATTATCAAGAAAGACTGAGGATGTTACTCATTGCTAATTTAATTCTTGGTCAGAGCTAGTTCCTCAATATTTTCTTTTCTCTTTTTCAAACTGTAGCAGCTTCTCATTATAAGTCAGCTGTTAAGCGGTCTGCAAATAAAAAACAACTATCTCCCTCATTTCAAAATATGTGTAATTGTTTCTCACCCCAAATGTGTATTCCTTCAGTTAGTTTACCTAAGCACAAGGTGGTATCTAATTCAAGTTTGAGAAGCAAGTATTGTTCTACTATTTCATCATCAAGGCTACATTTAAATGAATGCTTCAAATGAACAGTATCATATATAAAGCAGTGGCATTTCATAATTTGATAATTATGGACAATGATGTCATTTTGGCAGTATTTTGGCAGAAACACAATTTTAAAAGGCTACACAATTCAATTGATTTAGACATAAAACACCTTTACATTCAAGCATGTGAGTTCTGAAACTCACATACACAAGGAGTCAACTGTGTAGATATAGCCTTTTAATACCGCATCACTGTCCAAATACTTAGTCAGAATAACAGCCCTTCCTTTTAGAACAAATACTTTTTCTCCGCTGCTAGAGCACATGGCATGTTAAAAAGATCCTGAGGAAACCACTGATGTATGAACACAGATTTTAAGCGTAACACAAGTAACTCTGAATATTAGGGAAGCCAACTGAGCATGAAACACAAATAAAAATTGCGTCAAAACATTTGCATGTTTGCATAAGGTTATCTCTAGTCTTCTGCGGTTGTGGCATTAATTTATTATGAGGCTTCTGCACAGATATAATTATAGTTCAATTTTAATTTACATGGAATTATTGGCAATAATCGATGAAAGATGCCCACGTATTGCACAGCATGATTAACATTTTTTTGGGGGGAGGATGGTATCAAATTTTACCCACAATGTAAAGACGCAACAACAGTTGTAAAAATGCTCAAAAAGCTGCTTAAATGAACAAACAGTCTGACTAAGGGAATCTTCAACATATCTTAACTCTTTAAGGTGTAAGACCATGAAAACCCTGCTGAAAAAACCAGCCTAAGCTGGTCAAAGCTGGAATTTTCAGCAGGGTATTGAACATGCTTGTACTCAATTAAGAATTAGTTGATGTCATTGTAACTTCCGGTCAAAGAAAGCAGTGGAATTATAGAATTTTAGAATCAGACAAAAAAAAAAAGGCAGAAAACTGACTCTTCAGTGAAAATACCGTTCCAAGTCTATCCTACTTTTGGTGTCAGACGACAGTGGCAATTCATGTTTAGGGAGAGGACAGTCCCGCAGAAAAAAAATGGGCCTTTTGTAACATTGAAAATAAATGCAATTATAGGGAAAAAAATATCAGTTATTTTTTAAGGTCATTACATTTGTTAAATGTATTCAGGCTCAAGTCTGTGTGCATAAGAACGTCAAAACTAAAGCGGTCCAATCCGATTATGACACCAGCCAACAAAATCTGCTGTAAATGACGTTCGATTGAAAAACAATGTTTTGCGGCTGTACGGGTACTCCCTATTATAGGGAACTACCTTCTGCGCCATTGCTTCTTGATACCTTGTCTAAGTCTTCCATGACCAAGTCTTGCTCATTCACGTGGTTGTTCCGCTTAGTGCAGTTGTTCTTCTGGCTGTTGAGCGATGCCTGCTCTGTGGGGGCCAACAAGTTGGCCGGGAGCACGGCGTTCCCTTGGATCCTGTGCGAGTAGGTCTTTCGCCGCCCCAAGTCCGCCGCGCACAGCTGAAACTTGAAAGCCGCCTGAAATCCTCTGCGGAAATTCTCGTTGAAGAAGCCGTAGATGATCGGGTTGACGCTGCTGTTGAAAAAGGCAAGCCAGTGCGCGAAGGGATAGACGTAAATGTTGATGACTCTGTACTGGTGTTCGGTGAGGCTGGCGTAGTCGCTCAGCATCATGAGCGTCCAGAGGGGCAGCCAGGACAGGATGAAGAGCAAAGCCACGATGAGAAGCATCTTAATCACTCTCCGCTTCTTCTTTGACACCGCTTGCCGATTTTCCTGCCCGGGTTCACCACCCGTGGGCATGGCCGTTTTGAAAAGACTGATGCCAATGCGGGCGTACATAATCACTATTAGCGAAAGAGGAGCCAGGTAAATGTTGGCAAAGAGAACTGTGGTGTAGATCTTTCGCATCTCCTGGTTTGGCCAATTTTCCCTGCACCAATAAAAAGGATTTGTCCGGTTGCCATCCCCGAGAAACACGCGGATAGACTGTTCCTGCGTGACTTGCAGCATCACTCCAGAAGGACACATGATAGAAATAGCCAGGACCCAGATGATCACGATGATCAATGTGGAGGTTGATATAGTCAATTTTTGCTTGAACGGGTAAACGATGCATCTGAACCTGGAAAATATCAGAAATCACACTTGTCTCGATTCAAAATGAATATATTTGCATGTTGGTTTCAATCACCACCCATTGTTTTCAGTGCTTAAATTACAAAAGGTCAGCACATGCTCGCAGAGGTTTAGTCAGGTTTCACTTATACTGCACAACTAACATTAGATTCTCTATTTTCTATATGGAGGTTTGGAGATGGCATGCAATATAACCTATGAATAGATATGGGGCAGAAAATCTTAAGTTGAATGTAACAGCTAGAAAATAGCAGCATTTTGTTCAAAGATAGATCATGGAAATAGACAACTCTCATGCAGTATTATTAATTTTGCAGCTAATATAAAATGAATATTGTTCATTATGCAAATAATTGTGTCAGCGTTGATTTATTTATTTATATTTATTGCTGTCTAAGTGCCCTGACGTTTTGCGATGTCAACATCAACATGTTGCAAAAACAGAAAGCCTAAATGGCCCATGAATAGAACTCTAAAGCGAATAAAATAATAGAGATGAAAAAAAAAAATTTAGTCTCCAGCTCTTTCCAGAAAAAGTATCCATCCTGGGAGCTGGGCAAAACCTCACATTACAGAATAGGATCCTGACAGTTGCAGTGTATAAAAATATGCTCCAGTCGAGCTGCTGTGTGCACAATGCGAAGCTTTTTTAATAGAGCAGGGGCCCTCAGACAATACAGTAAAGCCCCATCTCATCTCCAGTCCTGGGTGCCAGCAGATTATCTGCGCTGACTGCATGCATTTTATTCCACTTGATACCAAAACTATGCAGCTGGACTGGGGTCTATAAAAAGGTGTGATTGGCAGCATGCAGACTGGGCATCATGAGCTAGTCGGATGAAAAATTATGATTTGATGAGACCAATACACAAAAAAGAAATGGCTTTCCAGGACTGGCCTAATTAAAAAAAAAAAAAGTAAATCAAAATAGTTAAAGGGAAAAAAAGGATGAGTGATGACAGATTGTGATTTGTAATTACCTGTCCACAGCAATTGCAACTAGAGTAAATACAGACGCTGATACTGAAATTCCTTGGACCATCCCACTCAGTTTGCACACCAGACTGCCAAAGGGCCACCCTGTAGGGAGAACACATTATTCAAAGAGTCACAATCCTGATCTACAGAAAGAAACTCACAGCAGTAGAATCTGGCTCTTGGAAGTAAAAGGATTTGGCACATTCAGTATTTCATCCATAACTGAACAAAAATTCCACAGTAAATATGACACTGAGACAGTACATACAGTATAGTAAGTCCGACAGGCACAGAAGGGGCTCATTAAGACTTGTTTTATCATTTTACAGCAAAAGTAGAGTTCATTACTGAACTCATTTGCATTCATAGATGAAAGAAATATTTGGCATGGCTTTTCCTCTCTGAGCCCCTATCTGTGTGTCTCTGCACACCCACCAGCACACACTCTCAATGCTGAAATTACTGCCTTTATTGTCTGAAGAAAAAATAACATTGAAAATAATATACCCAAACCGAAAAAACTTCAAATCCCAGAAAAAGTCACCATCAAATACTTGTAGAATTACAGTGCTGTGAAAAAGTATTTGTCCCCTTCCCAATTTCTTCTATTATTGCATCTTCGTCACACATAAATGTTTTGGATCGTCAAATTATTTGTTGTATATGTAAGAAGGGAAATCCAGCTGGGACGACAAAAGGCTGACAGAGTGGTAGGGCCCAGGAACTGAGGCTCACCCTAAACTTCAAAGGACTCATATTGCCGACAGTATGACAATAGGCTGTTGGGACTTCCTTAGGGTGAGCGGGCCGTGAATTCCCCAAGATGTTGGTTAAGTAGTGTCAAAAGAAGTGGGGTGTTCACAGTCAGTGGAAGACTGGGGGGGTTTATGAAGGCCCAGGACAATCAGCTGAACTCTGGTGACGTGAGGGGGGTAACTATCACAGTAAACCCCTTGCTAAAAACTCTCTTCACTCTTCACTCTTGCTTTTCCCTCTTACCTGCCCTGTCTCTTTTTTCTTTGTATCTCTTTTGCTTCGTAACTCGCAGTGATCTCTTCCTTTGTCATTTTAATGCTGTCTCCTACTAGTGCTCTTTATTTATTGTACTTTCTCTGTTTTTATTGTCCTGTCTATTTTACCCTTTGTACAGTGTCCTTGGGTGACCTGAAAGGCGCTTCAAATAAAATGTATTATTATTATTATTATTATTGTATTCCTAATTAATTATATGGAGTCAGATCGGTCGTAACTGTTGTGCATTCGTGTCCTGTTCTAACAGAAATATTGATCGAGGCTTTCTTTTGGGTCACACCAGCAAAGAAGAATGCGCCGGGACTTCACCTCCTGCTGTGTCCGTTGTTTGTATTGCTGTGAGGTTTTACATTTATTTTCAGACAAAGATAACTTTAGTAAACACAGAATGCAGTTTTTAAATGAGGATTGAATTTATTGAAGGAAAAAAGCTGTCTAACCCTGCCTAGCCCTATGTGAAAGAATAACTGCCCTCTTAGTTACTAAATTAACCAACTAAACAAATTTAATTGATGATTTGTAAAATTTCACCAGACACAACTAGGCATGATTATTGCTAGCCCTGCTGAGTTTAAACATCCCTTAAATAGAACCTGTCCGCCTGGCAATGTAATGTAAGCAAAACACAGCACATGATACCCTGACCTAAAGAAATTCAAGAACAGATGAGAATCAAATTTGTTGACATCTATCAGTGTGGAAAGGGTTACAATGTCATTTATAAGGCTCTGGGACTGTGATGGGTACTGGCAGTGGACGCCAAGAGCAGCGGCCAGAAATAAAAGGCAACACTCACAGTGTGCTGAGAGACTAAAAGCAGGTAAAATAACTAGGGTCGCGCTACCAATGGACCTGCCGTCGTCCGTGGTAGAAAAAACAGGCGAGCTAGAGGAAAAGAAAAGAAAAGGGAAATAAACCAAAGACCCCCTTACTCACTAACACAATTCCTGATAAGCAACAAAGTGCTTGGCAAAATCTCTCTAGAGAACCTTACCGGCTAAAGCGCCAGAGTAGAACTGACACTCTAGCAACGGGAGCGAGGCGAAATAGGAGCTTAAATAGAGTCCGGGCCACGCCCCCAATCAATCCCTGCTGGTCCAGCAATTCGATAGGGAGCAAAATGATATCGTCCCCGACGAGAGCCACAAACAGCTCTCAAATCTTCCAAACCATGACAGGGACTCCAATGAACCACGGTGAAAGCCACTATCTGTAAACAGAGAAAAACTTCTCTGGAGTGGCTGGCCTACCAACATTTCTCCAAAAGTGTTCTTAATAAATGATGAGTTCATTTATTAAGGGAGAAAAGCTATCCAAACCTACCTGGCCCTATGTGAAAAAGTAATTGCCCCCTAAGTCCTAATAACTGGTTGTGCCACCCTCGGCAACAACAACTGCAATCAAACGTTTGCGATAACTGGCAATGAGTCCTTCACATCACAGTGGAAGAATTTTAGCCCACTCCTCTTTGCAGAATTATTTTAATTCAGCCAGATTGGAGGGGTTTTGAGCATAAAAGGCCTGTTTAAGGTCGCAATAGGATTTAAGCCCCGACTATGACAAGGCTACTCCAAAATATTATTTATCTTTTTTTTTAAGCCATTCAGAGGTGGACTCGCTGGTGTGTTTCAGATCATTGTCCTGCTGCATAACCCAAGTGCGCTTGAGCTGGAGATCACAATCTAAGGGTTGGTCATTCTCCTTCAGGATTTTCCGGTAGAGAGCAGAATTCATTGTTCCATCAATTATGACAAATTGTCCAGGTCCTGAAGCGGCACCAAACCATCACGCTATCACCACCATGTTTGACTTTTGGTATGATGTTCTTTTTATTTAATGCTGTGTTAGTTTTACGCCTCATGTAATGGGACGCAGACCTTCCAAAAACTTCAACTCTCGTCAGTCCACAGAATATTTTCCTAAACGTCTTGGGGATCATCAAGACGTTTTTTGGCAAATGTGAGATGAGCCTTCGTGTTCTTTTTGGTCAGCAGTGGTTTTCGCCTTGGAACGCTCCCATGGATGCCATTTTTTGCCCAATCTCTACCTTATTGTTGAATCATGAACACTGACTTTAACTGAGGCAAGTGAGGCCTGCAGTTTTCAGATTTTGTTATGGGTTTTTTTTTTGTGACCTCCTGGATGAGTAGTTGATGCATTCCTGGAGTAATTTTGGTCGGCCAGCCACTCCTGGGAAGGTTCACCACTGTTCCAGGTTTTCTCCATTTGTGGATAATGGCTCTCACGATGATTCGCCGAAGTCCTAAAGCCTTAGAGATGGCTTTGTAACCCTTTACAGGCTGATAGATTTCAATTTCTGTTTCTCATCTGTTCTTGAATTTCTTAAGTTCACGGCATGACATGTTGCTTTTTGAGATCTTTTATCTCACTTCACTTTGTCAGACAGGTTATATTGAAGTGATTTCTTGATTCAATAGGTCTGGCAGTAATCAGGCCTGGGTGTGGCTAGTGAAACTGGACTCAAAAAATGAGGTTAATCACAGTTAATTCATGATTTAACAAGGGGGAGCAATTACTTTTTCACATAGGGCCAGGTTGGTTTGTTAGCTTTTTCCCCTTAATAAATGAAATCATCATTTAAAAACTGCATTTTGGATTTACTCCGGTTATCTTTTCCTTATACTAAAATTAGTTTGATGATCTGAAACATTCAAGTGTGAAAAATATGCAAAAAAGGAAGAAATCAGGAAGGGGGAAATACTTTTTCATGGCACTGTAGGTCCCGTTACATCTGACTCAAAGGTAGCATTATTCCACAATTAGAACATCAAACCAACAGTCGAGCACAGTGATGGAAGCAAGGGCGTAGGTTTGTAAATGGAAGGTCGGGACATGTCCCTACCAATATTTTGGGAGGCCACATTGTCCCCACCAATATTTCAGTGAACTCCTTCTTATCATCTTCCCAGAAAAGCCATATAAGGCCCAATTGGGTAGGCTACGTCTCCAAGACAACCTATTTATGCATTCTAGTATTTGATTGGTTGAAAGGGCCGGGCTATCTGAAGGCTAAAAATCAAGAGTAAACTGACTATGCTTGCATATTCATTTTTGTCCAAAGTGGTGCTTGAGGCACGCAACGGGATCGCCAGCTTTAATTACATGTGTTTGCAATGGCTTACCCATAGAAGAGAACCGTAATTTGGCATTCATTCCAGATTTTTCTTCAACACCTAACTATAGCACTTTTCCCATGGCCCAACTCATGACATAACATTGATATTACCTTAGGTACGTATCACTTTTGTGGAAATTTCATTGGCTGAGAGCGTGAGGGAAAAAAAGTCGCTCCATTTTAAGTCATGGTGCTAATATTTCGCCAAACTGAATGGCAAGTGTAATGTTGGTTGAATAAGGGATTTAACTAGTCTGAAACAGATAGTTACTTAAATTGAAAACTTGCTAGCCACCTTAAGTTAGTTTTTACCGGAAAATAATGTCAACGAATGTTAATTAAACATGTTCACTAGTTTCTACAAGCAAACTAAACCTGGTTTCTGTCACATGTTAGTGAGTAATTGGGTTGCTAGCAGTAGTATGTAAATATTAGCCAGTTGGATATGTCAAATTATGAGGTGAATTTCAGTGGAAAAATCCCACAAAGGTGCCATTCATTATTTTACATGCAGGAACCACAGCAGCAAGCTAGAGAAACAGAGCCAGCTGTTGAGGACACAGGTATATCAGGGCTTCAGGTGAGGTCATAATTATGACTTGTTCTGTGGAATTGCAGGGAAAGCATTAAAGTTAGTCTCATGATGTTCAGCAAATATAACCTTTGAAAGTCAAAATGTCCCAACCAACTTTGGCTCAGTGGGGGAAATGAAAGAAACACGTAATTGTACATCTAACATGATCCAGTCCGATTAACACTCGGTTGGCGGCTTGTCCAATTCATAGTCGGTGATCCATTTTTGGTTGCCATACTTTATGGAACCATGAAGTCTGCTCTCAACTGGAAAATCCCCAATAAGAATGTCTAGCCATCAGTTTGTGACCTAAAAGCTCAAGCAAGGTTGCATTATACTGCGAGACAATGATTCAAATCACAACAATTCCAACTCTGTATGGCTAAGAAGAAACTAAATGAAGGTTTTTGAGTGGTCTTATCAAAGTCCTGACTTGAGTCCAATTGAGATGCTGTAGCATTACCTTAAACATGCAGTTCATGCATGAAATCCTTCCAATATGGCTGAATTAAAAAATTATGCCAAAAAGAAAAGAATTCCTTCATAAAAGACTCACTCACAATTTATTGTAAATGTTATAAGGTGGATGGGGCAATTATTTTTTTTCATATGGATGATATTTGCATTTTGAGTTGCTCTTTATCTTCAATAAATGCAATGAATGTTTAAAAGATGCACTTTGTGTTTATTCACGTAGCACTTATTTAATTAAAGATAATTGGTTGATCTGAAACATTTAATCATGACAAATAAGCATAAATAGAAGAAATTGGGAGGGGGTAAATGCCTTTTAACAGCACTGTGCCAGTGCCCGAGTGACTGTGTCTATTATTTTTCATGTTTTTCAGCATATTTCTGTGTCTGTATTAATTTTCATCGTTGTATTCGTATTTTAGTTTCATGAGCTGATCAGTGTTTTTGTAGTATTTGCCTTCTTTCCTGACACTTTCCACATGCCATCTGTTTTCTTCCTCACACTAACTCAATTTGTGATATTACAAATGAAATATTAATGGGTTTGTTTCCCAAAATCACACATGCTAACTTACAAAGTTGGGCCCATTCACTGTGACTGGACGAATTATGTAACTACGCTTTTGGGAAACACGCCCAATATCAAATTCTAAACCCCTTTCTCACTTATAAAAGCCCCCAAAATGTATTGGCACCCCTTTTTTAAATTGTTCTGACAAATAGAAAGCTGAAAAAACATCCTCATTTATTGCCCGCTCTTTCTCCTCCACCACGGTAATTGGATCACTTAAAACATCTGAAAACTTGCATTTTTGTGCGACAACTTCACTAGTGCATTATTCAACGTAAAGGCAGGATATGATAGTGACTTAAAAGTACATAACGAGATAGACAAAAGATACAATATTTGACAAAATGTAAATATATTTAAAACAATGCCACTATGTCCCCTTAATTGCCCTGCTAACCACCATCTGCATAAACTGCATAAAATAATCAATTTACCGCACACCGACAGCCTTATTTCTGCCCTATATCCTATATAAAAAAATTGACTCTGGACTAAAACGTTACTTGTAGGCCTACTCAAGTTTTGCATTGAGCTAAATCCTCAACTTGTCTTGAAATTTATACAATGGCTGCTAGCTGAGATCAAACGCTAGCTTAGCTTGATCTACCTGTTGGCTGCATTGCTGCTTGAGGGAGGGTAGTCCGTGGTCCGGCGACTGCGCGTAAGAAAGCCAAATGAACTTAGTTTTGGTAGCTTTGCTGCCCTCTCCTCCTGTTCTTTCTTTCCTTTTCTTTTTTTGACCACTGCTTTCATGTTTCAGTGGAATGACTGCTCCTGAGTTTGCAAAATTTGCAAGTAATTCTGATCTTCAGACTTTGTGCTCGAACTATCATACGTCAATCTGGTCACATGATCAAATCAAATACACACTTGACATTGGGATACATATTACCAAGCAATCACCTTGACACATTTGCAAATCAGTATGAACGAGAAATATCAAATAAAATAAGAAAATTGTTAATTTCATTGATAGTCTTTAAAACCTGTGGATTAAGAATGAAACTTTTTTTACCTCAAGGCTGACGGGGTATTGCTATCCTTTGTGCGGTCGGGCGGACGGGCATCTCCAAAAACTTCGACATCGGGCTGAGGGGTATTCCGCGCATTGTACGCCTATTTTTATAAAATTCTATGAATTATTGATAGAAAAAACCCCTGATAGAGATGAATTTGGCGATATGAGGGTTGATATAAAGAATTACTCAGCATTTCATTCAGTATGGGTTGTAAAGTGTGTTTCAAGACAGTTTGCAGACCGAATTTAGTTATGGAGTCTGTTTATCAACCAGTGAAATTGCAGAGAGCCCAGGTGTGAATCCTTTGTCCTCCTATCACAGTGCAACTGTGTCAGCTGAGCTGTCTGTACTAATGCAAACACTCAGGAAGTTAAATGTGCAGAAGAAATGTAAACCCTCACACAAATGTGAACAATTCCAAATGGGGGTGGTTTATGCCCGTAAGAGACTGGAGACCTGAACTGGGGGATGCAAAGTGTGATCAAGCTGTATGTGTGAATGCAGGACAGGAGGAGGCAATAAACTCGGCCTCTGAGCTGGGAGTGGGGGTTTGCATGGTTTCTGCGCCTTTGAAGTCACCCTGCATGGGAGACCTTTGGCTTACCCAATGCTCCATATTGCCCTCAGTCATCTGTTGTAAGACTGAACCCTAACTGATCTGTTTTAAATAATCTAAATCTCTGGGAACTTCACAATATGCTCATATGTTCAATATACTGCTAAGAAATCACTTCTGTATTTATAACACAATTTACCTATATCATAATCCAGCTTAAGACTTTTTCCTGACAAACTGCGTCATATTCATATATTTTCCTGGCTTGTTTGATATGTATGTTTTTGTTTGAGGGGTTGAATGGCATATGTTTCATATCAAATGAAATTATCATTCATTCACTTTTAGAAACTCCCTAAATTTGGGTAAGGTAAAATCTCCTCTCGGGTAATAAAGTTTCATTCCTTTTGTCTGAATGACCCCTTCTGTTATGATTCTGTCATGTTCTGCTCATGTTTTGTCTTAGTCTATTTCTATGCCATGTTTTTGTTATTACCATGTTTTGTATTTCTGCCAGTATCCACTTTTCTGTTATCTTTCCGGTCCATGTTTTTGCTCTTGCCCTGCACTGCACTTTGTCTCCCCTGTCTGGTCTTGAGTTGAGCTACAGCTCTTTCCCCTAGTACTGCTTGTCACATGTTTAGGTGATTTCGTGGTTTCTGGGTTTCCAACCATTCGTTCTATCTTGTTTGCTTCCTCCCCCTTGCTTTTCTATATGACTAACCAATACTAACAGTATGTTGTTTTTGTTAAAGTTACTAAACCTAGACTAACATTGCACATAATACTAACTTACGAACGAGCACTAGGGATTGTATAGCTGCACCTTACTAATTGATTAAAAGCTCTCAGCACTCGCCCTGAACTAGTCTCTGCCTCTTGCCTTCACTTAATCTTCTTTGTTGCGTTTCAGCGGATCCTCCGCACCTGCTCAACTCTGTTCTTCCTCTCATTATCTGAGCACGTGAGAAATCCCTAACCGGAGCTGTAAGTTTTGTCAATAGGCTGACTTGTGATCTCTGTCCGCATTTTGGCTTTTGCCTTTTTCAAGTGATTAGGTTCTTCCTCGTGTTTGCACCTTTGTAATTAGTCTGATTCTCTACAACTGATTCCTGTACGGCATGTGACTACCCTTGTGTGTATTTTAGCAGTCTTCTCACAGCAGTTTCTTGTCAGAACGTTTCTCTTGGTTTGCCTGTGCCACGCTTGTTTTCGTCTCGTATTCTTTGTGATTCCTTTCTGACTAGACCGTCCCTGATTTTCAATTTTTGGCTCTTATTTGGAATTTTGTCTGCATCTGTTTATCGGACCCTTTTTTTGCCTGACTACGAGTGCTGTGATTGCTGCCCTGGTTTACTACTCAGATTCTGCCCTACTGGATTTTTGGATTGTGGACTTTGTACTGTTGCCTTCTGCCCTGCGGGGGTTTATCCCCTCACTTAATAAAATCCCATCTACTGCATTGCTTGGTTCTTGCGACTGGTTTCTGAGCGTTACATCACACCTTCACAGCCAAATGGCCTGAGACTGTCTCAGTTCTGAGACCTGTAACCCGATATCCCACCTGGTTAACTTATGGGGCTCTCTGGTTAGAGGAGGGGGTAGCTGGTTTGGTTTATAGGAAAGAGAAATGAGCTGCTCGGGGGAGATCATAGCCGACTTCCCACACATGCATCTATTTGCCGTGTGTAGCCTATCTATATAGTCAGGGAAGATCATATCCGATCTCTCCCTGTGCACGTTAGTGCGTGAGTAGCCCTTTTAATTATGGAATATCGTCATTTGAACTTCCCGCACACTTGCTCCGTGTGCAGCCTTTTTTGCCAGGTACGACTTCACTCCCATTTTCTATATTGTTTGTAACTTGTAATTGGTTTAACTTTGATTCGTTTGATTTAAGCTCTTGCCTACCTGGTGAATAAATTATTGTTACTCCTTTAAACTTGCGTGGTCTCTGTGACTCCTAATCCTTGTATTCTTTCTAGCCACATTGCAGAGAATACCTAGGGGTTTAATCCCAACCGAGGGCTGACTGGCCAGCGGTCTGGTATGGGAATTGGTTTTAGTAAGTTGGAGAGACAATCGTAATCTACTTACAGAAAGGGTTTATGTATTGCCGGTTCTGGAGTTTTAACCTTAAGGAAACCCATGGTTTGAAAAGTCGGTTATCTGTTAAAATTCCCTTAAGGAACCCATGGGCGTGCATAGATCTGGGTTCGCAGTATCCCAGCCAAAAGATACGGTTACTGTGATGGGTGACTCCCATCCTCTAGTACTACCAAGGAACCTAGGATCCGGTAACAATGCTAATACCTTGGAGTATATGTTTAGCGACGGCGGTAGTCTCCTTAGAGTTCAAGGTGTAGTCACTTCGAGATCCATGTATGTCTTTCCTAAATTATGAATTCTAATTCTAATTTGGAGTCAGATATTTAACGAGAGTATAACTGAATTTGGTTTTCTAAATTTACTATGGAGTCAGATTAATTATAACCGTTCGGGTTTTGTGCCTTGTTCTTCGAACTGAGAAAATTGATCCATTTTATTGTGATTCGCACCAGCCAGGAGGTTGCGCGTGTTAACACCAGCCCCAAGAACACGTTGAGCCTTCGCCCCCCACAATTTCCGTCGTTGATATTGTTTGGTGGGGTTTTACACGTCATTCAAAATTGCATACCTGTCGACTGTCACGCAAATAGCTTGAGCCGCATGCTTTTCATAGCCTATTTAACTGCTGAGTGCCACTTTTTTTTATCAACCTATGCAATACAGAGAGTGAAAGGCGATATTTCATTGGAACATGGACCAGGTCAATCAACGCGAAGCATTGGCATATTAATAAGCAAATCATTTTTCTGTACTGAATTTAGCCCATGATTTTATCGCTTTTAAATCGCATATGGAAAGAAACTGTCTCTTCAGTTGCCAAATATGATAATTGGAAAATGCGTCAATAAAGGAAAATGATTGAGAACTAGCCAGGACTAATAGAGGGACGGGTCAGTGCCGCCCCAATTCCCAGTTCTACCTCCGCCACTGAATAATAGCCAATTTTCAGCAGTATTGAAATGGAAATTTATCGAGACACTAAGGCAGGGGTGTCCAATCTTATCCGTAAAGGGCCGGTGTGGGTGCAGGTTTTCATCCTAGCCAGCAGTGCTACTACACCTGATTGCACTAATTAACTAATCAGGGGTTTCAATCAGCACCTTGTTGGGTAGAATCCGGTGTGTAAGAGTTGGACTCTAACAAAAACCAGCACCCACACCGGCCCTTTCTGGATAGGATTGGACACCCCTGCACTAAGGGGATTCCGCGTGACGAATACTGAGCTAAATCCTGTGGATCAGAAGCAGTTTGTCATGGTTCTGGTTTTTTGGTCATGTTTATGTTCTGGTTTTGTGTTCATGATTATTGTTTTTTTTATTCTTTTCGGTTTTTGTAATATTCAGGTTTTTGGTTCATTCCATGTTTCAGTTCCATTGCACTTGTCTCCCCTGTCTAGTGATCTAGTTGGTTTAGTCCGTCTTCCCTGTCTGCCTGCTCACTGAATTCAGGTGATTTAAATGAAGTCCGGTGTTTAAAAAATTCATTCGTATCTTGTTTTCTTCCTTCACCCTTCTGTTCTGATTACTAACAAGACTAACATTTGTATTTTGTATTATAGTCTACTAACACAACTAACCATGTATAGATTCGATTACTAAATTACTAATGAGCACTCTAGTTTAAGTTGTAAAGCTGCACTGCTACTAATAGACTAATTACCTCTCCGCAATCGCCTTGTTCTATTCTCCGCCCCTTGTCTTTCGCCTTGCTCTCCCTGAGTTTCAGCGAGAATCTCTCGCACGTGCTTAATTACTTTCCTGCTCTTGTTATCTGTGCACGTAGAACTCCTGGACTGGAGCTGTTTAAATGTCATAGGCTGTTTGTGTGATTCCCGTTCATATTTTGTCTCTCGCCAATTTTCGTGGTTAGGGCTTCCCTCATGTGATTCTCCCGATGTAATTAGCCTCGTCACCCACAGCCGATCTCTGTATAGCATGTGACCTTTCCTGTGTGTATATTAGGAGTCTTTTCACTCACAGTTCTTGTCAGAACGTTGATCAATATTTCTTGTGCAGAGCTCCTTGTATGCCATAGATTATTTTTTTACTTCTACTGGATAGTCCGACCTCGATTCTTCCCATTGCCCTTTTGTACTGATTTTTTGTCTTTCTGGATTTCGACCTATTTTTGTATGACCACGAGTTTTGTGTTTGGATGCCTTGTGTATGACCATTGGCTTTGCCCATCGACTACGACTTTTTGCCTATCGTTTTCGTTCCTCTGCCCATCTGTCTTACTGGTTCTGATCCCTGCCTGTCTAGTCGATTCTGTTTTTGGATTTCGTATTGTGGCTTGGCAATTCCTGTGTATTTTGGCTTTGACCCGGACTCCATTAAAGGCATAAGTTTTTTGGATTTCTGTCTCTTGCGTGTGGTTCCTGAACTGTACGTCACACAGTTTTCCAAATGTGAAAGTGAATACAGTCCACTTAGTGAGCGGGACATTTAAATCGCATTTTTTTAATAGCGTGATCGCCGCTTGGAGGTACTTTTTACCACGGCGGGTCACATATATTCTTCCAAAATAGAAACTATACAAATATTGAATTATTGATTACACTTTCTTTTCAATATGTTTTCCACATTTGTCAAAACATTTCATGTATAATAAATTGATGCTAAAAACAATGTATAGTTTCTTTTTTGGAAGAGTATATTGTTATGGCCCCAATTTGTTATTACATTTACAACATAACAGCAACAGCAAGGGATGACAGACACAGTTTTTAAAACTTAAACACATTTAATTTTTAACAAAGACAAACTAACTACTAACTAATCTACTGACCATACAAAAAAGATTGAATACAAAAAAAACATAAATATTTACAGTCCCTTTGGTGGGTTTCCTGGTGATGTGCTGGGTGAGGAAAAAGGCTCAAACACAGGCAAAAATCCACAAAAGAAACTTCACAGGTCTTGAACAGAATGACAGGTCTGGTCACATCTATCCTTCTTCAAGCAATTTCTCCCACCACTTTACTGTCTCAATTCTTTTCCTTATATACTCTTTTGCAGACCCCACCCACATTTAGACCCTTTTTTTTTTTTCGGGGACTTGCCCCAGGCACGTCCAGGACATGTCTAAACCTAGCTCCAGTCTGAGCTGAATAAAAAAAAAGGTAAATACTGCCATCTAGTGGCCTATATTCACATTACAATATATTCCTCTAGAGATACTTATGGCTTGTTTTTCTCCATGGTAACAATTCTGCCTTGTCCTTTGTGTTTGATTTCCATCAGTGCGAATATTGATGGCCTTTTCTGGATTACCATTTAGGATGACCCCTGTACTCAGCATTCCTCTAGTTTGGCTCCTAACTTGTGGACTGTTTTATTACTGCGATTTGTATTTTCCCTTGAGCACTGTATGCTGTATGAGTGATTCTGACAAGGAACCTATGACGTGAGCTCTAATAAATTCCTTGAACTGATTTACGGCCAGCACATGAGTCCTGACCCCGCCTTTCTCTGGCACAAATCTCGATAAAATTGAGATTGGCAGGGTTGATTCAAATCCAAGTTTTAGGAATCAGTGAGCACTTGCCTGCTCTGAATATGGGAGGAAGAAAAAAAATGCATATTTCTCTTAAAATTTCCCAAAATTTTTGCTTCAGTAATAGTCAAATTGTTAACTTATTATTCATAGAGCAGTTTGGAACTAATAGTTTGATTTAATTTGATTTTTTATCTGATCTGATATTTTAATGCTTAATCAAATTGTGCAGCATTCTTAAAAAAATAGTTTAAACAGATCTGACAGGATGAGAAATATGCAATCTTGTGGAGCTCCATGGCTTGAATGTTAATGGCAGCTTTACTACCCATTGATCATACTCTTTCATTTTCATTTATTTTATTTTATTCTTTTCCCCAATTTAGTGTTTCAGTCAAAACTGGCTGGCAACACAAAAAAATCAATAGTTCACGTATTTCTGCTAATGAAAGTAATTTCAGCAAATTGAACTGAAAGAATTGCTCATCAGAGAAACTTTCTAACAGGGATTGAAAAGCATGAACACTTCAATAAAGCAATTATATACAATGAGACAGCCAGGATGTTTTTCATCAACTGCCTTTGAAACAACATTTTACCTTTGAACAGCAAGCAAAAACACAATTGCACAGAAGGGGAGAATAAGTAAGTTGTCACTGTGCATGTCGGACATGAACCGCTATTTTATCTCACTTCTTGTTCAGAAGTCAAAGCCCTGATTACGTGTGGACAAAGTCAAAATAACACAACCACAAAGTTTTTCTGTCTGTGAAGCTGCAATCTTGAATGATAAAGCCTTAAATCAGGTAACACCTAAAAAGCCAGATTTGGCTTCTGAGCAAAGGGGTTAAGTTACCTGGCATCAGGTGTGTAACATGCCTTTACTGGATGCCCATGATCTTCGGACCCTCAGACGCCACTGCATCACTCACTGGAATGATGCTGTAATTGACATTACTAAATGGGCCCAGGAATAATTTGAGAAACCACCGTCTGTAAACACAGTCCACTGTGCCATCCACAGATGCCACCTAAAACTCAATCATGCAAAAAGGAAGCCATTGTTGAGCATAATCCAGAAGCGCCACCATGTTCTGTGGGCCAAGGCTCATTTAAAATGGACTGTAGCAAAGTGGCAAAGTGTCCTGTAGTCAGACAAGTCCAAATTTGACTTTCTTGTTGGAAATCATGGGCGTCATGTCCTCTTGGCTAAAGAGGAGAAAGACCACCCCTCCTGTTATCAGCGTTCAGTTCAAAAGCCTGCATCTCTGATGGTATGGGGATGCATTAGTGCAAATGGTGTGGCACAATTGGATGTTTTAAAAAGCACCATGAATGCTGAACGGTATATAAAGGTCTTAGAGCAACATAAGCTCCCCTCCAGAAGACATCTATTTCAGGGAAGGCCTTTCACCAATTAAGAACATAATAATTATAATGGCGCATAATTAAATTTAAAGTCCATCAAAGAAGACCCAAAACTCTCCAGCAGCTGGAAGCCTGTATTAAACAAGAGTGGGATCAAATTCCAATAGCTAAACTCAAGAAACTTGTCTCCTCAATTCCCAGATGCCTCCAGTCTGAGGGTATGCTACACCATGGTAAACAGGCCCCTGTCCCAACTTTTTTGAGACCTGTAGCAGCCATCAAATTTGAAATGAACTCATTTTGTGGATAAAATTGTAAAATTTCTCAGTTTCAACTGTAGAACCCCACAAAAGAATACCAAGGACAGACATTGCAGAGGGCTGAAGGTTTCAAGCAACTTCCTGGCTGGTGTGAATCACAATAAAATGGGTATTTTTCTCTGTCCAAAGACGAGGCGGGGAGGGCCGAATCTGGGTTTTCCATCATTGGGGTAATAAAACCATCTAGCATAGAGAGGAGAGCAGAATCTGACCAATTTTCAGGAGTTTCCCAAAGGGAATGTACCATAATTTCAAGGGAAATGAAACATGCTCCATTCAACTCCCTGGATTCCCCCGAGAATAACAAGATCAAACATGATAGGAATATGTACTAATATGATGCAGTTGTCATGAAAAAGCCTTAAAATGGAGTATTATATAGTTTAATTGGGTTATAAGTATATAGTGATTTCTTCACAGGATATTGAACATATAAACATATTATGAATTTCCAAGAGATTTAGATTATTTTAAACAGATTAATGTAACTGGACTTTGGGGACAGTGATATGACTCTCACAGGAGCCTTAGGACAGCCAGGGCTTTGCGACTCCGCCCCCCCGAGCAAAGCCAGAGCTGCTACCCCCCCACAGGCAGGCTGCAGGAACATCCTAGGGGAATGTCATAAAAGTTTTACTGCTGGCTCTGGATCGAGCTTCTCAGCCATATGTTCAGATTCTACACAACATTTGCCATGTTATCTCTGTTCTATTGTGAATAAAATACTGGCTGATGTGATTTGAAAGTCATTGCGTTTTGGTTTTATTCACAATTTACACTTTTTCCAACTATTTCGGAATTGGGGTTGTAGAAAATGGCAATAAAACTAAAAAAAGGCTTATTTGAAAAGTTCATTCACTCCCTATTATTTTTAAATAGTACAACCCATGATTTGATGTTCGAATGTGAATTGAATTGGTTATTGAAAATGAACAAAGTGATGATAAAATATTTCCAAAAATATTTCCACAGTTGACTCTTTACCGGAGTGTTACTTCATCATGTCTTTGCCTTAAAATCCTTCCAAAATAATAAACCGAGATGTAATGAATCCTAAATATGTATGCCTGAGACTAGATTCTCTCATATGGTATGTCATCCATTCCACTCAGATGTGTTGCGTCCAAGATATGGATGAAAGGGAGAGAAGTGTGACACATGCTCCATGCTCGGCTTCATTCTGAATCACACCAACATACCCAAGTTAATGAGCTAAACATGCACTGTTTTTCTTATGAATATAAATAAGGCAGCTATAAATTGGAAAGGTAATGAACACTATGTTATGCTCCTACATGTTACGACTTAACAATAATAATAATAATAATAGTCAATTTATGCGTATGGCTAAAAGTCTGACAATGAGAATTTTTGCAAACAAATGAAAAACAGTATAATGGAAGGAGGGAAACATGTATATATATACGCAGTCCATATGAAAACGCACCACTCACGAAATCTGGAAACGCTCCACGGATTGATATGTGAAGTATATACATATGATGCATTTGAGATAATGAATGATTTAAGAAGACATGTAAACATCATTCAATTTCATTCACGATAATGTTAATGTGCGAGAGAGGTTTAACTGGTGTAGGGGTCAAACAGGAAAGTCAATAACGGGTGTGACCGCCATTTGCATTGACACATGCGCTGCATCGTCGTCGCATGGAGTTGATCAGTCTCTGGATAGTGTTCTGAGGGATAGCATTCCACTCCTGAACAAGGGCAACCTCAAGTTCTCGGATGTTGTCCATCTGGCGTCGACTGGAAGACGACTGGTAGTGTTCGGTCTCGGACATGATCCTGTATGATCTGACGATCCTGACGTGCCGTTGTCACACGTTGTTGACCCAGTTGAGGACAGTCCCGAGTGCTCCCCGTATGCAGAAACCTTTGATGGAGTCTTGTGATCGTTGTGTGTGCGCAGTGTAGTCGTCTGGCAATTTCCCTGGTGCTGGCACCAATTTGAAGCATGCCTATGGCACGTTCCCGTTCAGGGGCTGTAAGTCACGGCATAGTGTCGAAGTTTCACAAGTGTCAGTGAAGAAGTGAAATTTTATTCGGATTCCCATGCTTTTAAAGGCAATGTGTGCAGAAATTCTGAGTGAAATTCATTTTTCCCGTGGTGTGCGTGCAAGATGTTGCGTTTTTGCAAAAAATTGCCTAGCGTTACAGTTAACTTGAAATTCTTGCATGTCTTGCACCTGGCATGTCGGGTGACGTCACTGTAGTGTTGTTGTATAAAAATTATATTGAAGTTCATTTGAACTTAAATATCGACTTTTTTCAAGTGGTGCGTTTTCATTTGTACTCAGTCTATAATATATTTGATGTCAATGTCTGTCTGTCTGTGTGTATGTATACGTTTTTCTCCTACATTTCTCAACCAATTATCACCAAATTTGGTGTTAATATCCACTTGGACACCAGGAAGGACTGGGCATCGCCCGATTTTTGAAAAACGGTCATGCACGCAAAAAAAAAATGGCAATTTCTCTCTAGGTAGCGGGTAGTAGCTAGTATATATATATATATATATATATATATCTATATATATATAGCTGTTGCAATAGCATCTAGAGACACTACTGAATGCAATTTATCAGACGCAAGCTATGGACTGAGCTCCATGGTGGCACAGTGAGTAGCTTAGTTGACCCATATCAAGAAGGTGCAGGTTCAAATCCGGTCTCGGGCCTTTCTGTGTGGACGTTGCACATTCTCTATGTGTTCACGTGGAGTTACTCCTACAGTCCATGACATGAATAGCCATTATCATGAAGTCATTGTTATATTTAATATATAATATTCAAAATCTAAGGCAGAATAGAAGGTATGTATGTTTGTTAAGATTACATGAATTGCCTTTATTTTTTAATGTTAGATGTAAAAATCTAAATTGTTTTGAAATAAACAATATGTTCTGAAGAGCACAAGGGAAAAACGATCAGAGTCCAAATTTAGTATTTCTGTATATTTTATATATTACATATTATTATATTTTTTGCATATTTTTTCAGTGCTATGTTTCTAAGATTGTTTTGAATTTTTAATTCATCACGTCTCCACAACGTGAAAATGTGACTGGTTATTTTTCCATTGTGGTCTTCATTTGCTTCACCTCTGAGTGGTTTTAATGTTTTAGCTCACGGGTGTATGCATTCTCATGCAAACATTCATTCAAACTTCATACAGAGAAACAAGTGTTGTGTGATATGAATAGAATTGTGTAAACAAGACCATTAGAGAGGGAGGGGCACAATCCCGCAAGCCTGTAAGGAATGTGTATTTCTAATAGGAAACTTAGTGTCGTCAAGGAAGAAAAGAGGGAAGGACTTGATTTGGAATTTACTGTCAGAAAGATGAAGAATCACAGCTTTTCCCCCCATTGAATGTTAAGAATTCAATGCACTTCATTCTGCACTTAGGTTGAAATATCTACTTTGACAATTTTCCTCAGATATTGTGCCATTGTACTCATTCATGGGGCAAGCTATAGCTGTAACAAGTGCTGACACGGCCTTAATGCCTATAAAATCCATTCCAAAATAATAAAACGAGATGTAATGAATCCTAAATATGTATGCCTGAGACTGGATTCTCTCATATGGTATGTCATCCATTCCACTCAGATGTGTTGCGTCCAAGATATGGATGAAAGGGAGAGAAGTGTGACACATGCTCCATGCTCGGCTTCATTCTGAATCAGATCAACATACCCAAGTTAATGAGCTAAACATGCACTGATTTTCTTATGAATATAAATAAGGCAGCTGTAAATTGGAAAGGTGATGAACAATATGTTATGCTCCTACATGTTACAACTTCTAATAATCAATTTATGCAAATGGCTAAAAGTCTGAAGATGAGAATTTTCGCAAACAAATGAAAAACAGTATAATGGGCGGAGGGAGCAAACTAAAAGGATTTTTTTCTTGAAATATTGATATTAGTAAATATAGTAATACAAGCGTTGGCCCATTTCACCTACTGCAGAAGACCATGACGATGACGACAATGTCATAATCAGAACTAGCAATCACAACGTTCTCTCAGGTCAAGGCAACCAGTGCCAGCTGTGAGGGAGCATCTCGTATTCAGTTCGATATATCTGAGCCCTAACTAGCAATCTCAGACCTCAGTATAAAATTCAGAGAGAAAAAAAAATTCAAAATCTTTATCATTCAGGTTTTGTCCTCGGTATGTTTAGTACAACCCGCGTGGACATGCAATGTTACATTTCACCAAAAATCTATTTCTGTTTGCATATTATTATTATGTTCCTCTTATCTATGCATATATTATTTTGGGGAGTTTCCTCTAGTTCTGTAGAATTTTTATATTAATGCTATCTGATCTTTGATATTAACTCTTATAACTATAACTATATAACTATAACTCTTCAGTTTTTATTTGTTTTTTAGATGCATCTAAGGCATTTGATAGAATAAATCATGATAAATTATTTTAAAAACTTGGTGCAGCTGGAGTTCCTAAGTACATAGTCAGAATACTGTCTTACTGGTATGCCCAGCAAAACATGCAGGTGAAATGGGACAGCTGCTTATCTGCTCCCTTTCACATCAGTAATGGAGTAAGACAGGGGAGTATGTTATCACCTATCTTATTTAATTTCTACATGAATGACCAGTCTCATAAGCTAAGATCATGTCAAACTGGCTGTATGGTGGGCAGTACAGTTATGAACCATCTTATGTACGCTGATGACTGTGTAATTTTTAGCCCTAGCTCAGCTGGTCTGCAGCAGCTCCTTAATGTATGCTCTATGTATGGGGAGCAACAAGATATAAAGTATAATGAGCTTAAAAGTGTGATCATGATATGCAGAACCATGGAAGATAAGCATATGACTTTCCCTGACTTTAAACTCTCAGGAAGGGTCTTAAACATCGGTAGGGAGGTGAAATATCTGGGACATGTGATTACTGACCAACTGACAGATGATGAGGACATTTATCGGCAATGCCGTATGTTGTATGTGCAAGCAAATGTATTGGCACGAAAATTTGGTAACTGCTCTGTTAGTTTGAAGTTGACTCTCTTCAAAGCATATTGTTCACCTATGTATACTGCACATTTATGGTTAAACTATAAAAAAGCTAGCTTCCAGAGATTACAAGTGGCCTACAATGATGCGCTGAGGATACTCCTAAAAAGGCCCAGATGGACAAGTGCGAGTGAGATGTATGCCAGTGCTGGAGTCAATACACTGAATGCAGTGTTGAGGAACATAATGCACAGATTCATCTGCAGGTTGAATGACTCAAAAAACCATAATGTTGTGGCAATAGTAAGCATTTTATACAGTGACACTCGCTGCACATCTCAGTATTGGAAGCACTGGTATAAATGTCTCTTGAAAATGAGTCAATAGAATATTTTTAAGTTTGTATGTTGTCTGGACTGACTTTTTGTGTGTGTGTGTGTGTGTGTGTGTTACTTGCTTTTGTGTTTTTTAAGGAGGATGGACCTTTGAGTCTGTAATAAAGCATCAATCAATCAATCAATTATGGCGAGGTAACTTTCTCCAAATTCGCGGTATTCTCCTTAGTATTGAGTTCTGCTGTGGAGAGGTAAGATGAAATGTGAAAAGTGCTCTTCAGCGGTTTTGCAAAGGCATTTGCTACGGGTATGACAGTTTTCCAATGTATTTCAATGTAGAGAGGTATGGCAGTCCCCATTTCAGACCCTGCCCTAACCTAAACCTAACCCTAACCCTAAGCCCACTCCGAACCCTAACTCCAACCCCAACCCGACTCAACATAAGAAAGTTACTTGAGTAAAAGTCTTGAAGTAGCTCACATTAAATGTACTGAAGTACCAAAAGTATCTTGTGAAAAAGTATACTTAAGTATCAAAAGTGCAAGTACAAGTACAAAGTATTTTTCATAGTACGCATAGAAAGAAGCAAAACAACCACACATTGTCCTCTCCTTGTTCTCTTTCATCAACTCTCAGGTGAATGAAAGTATTCAAAAAACACAGACGATCTCTAGCATTGACGTTCTTATTTTCAGACAGAAAAGGTTTTATCCTACCTTAACATGTTTCGATGGGATACTCCCGTCTTCTTCAGAAGAGTCACTGATGTTATGAGTGACGTGTCTTATCAGCTGGTGTTAGCGAGGCGTGGCCGCCCTGTCAGATTTGACAGGGCAGCCACGCCTCGTGCTATCCGGCCGCTCCTCCAAGATGGCACTCCAGGTGTGGGAAAGCGTGTATGCCCCCTCGTCCCGGTTCATGGTCCTGTGGGCCCGCTTCCTGATTTCGATTGCCGCCATGATCCAGCGTTCATGTCGGTTGTTCTGAGTGCGGATGACTTTGGCCTTGTCCCAATCCATAATATGATTTTCCCTCTTGCAATGGTCTGTGATTGCTGATTTAAGGTTGACCTGTAGTGCTTGTTCTTTAACTGAGCGTGTCTGTCTTACTGTTGTCTCTTTCTCGCATTCTTTTTGGTGTTCTTTTTTATGTGTGTGAAAAGGTCTACCTGTTTCATCATTGTATGTTTTATGGCAAGACCGGCATGGAATTTCGTATATGACGTCACATCTGTTACAGTTGTCAATTTGGTCTTTCGGGTGTACCAGTAGTTGTCGTAATTTTATGTATGGTTTTACCGGGGTGTTGATGTGGAATTTTCTCATGGCCCGTTGAATCCGCTCTGTGACGCCTCTTATGTATGGTAATGTAACGACTCCTTTGATTTCGATTTCATTTTTTCGTTTCTTTCTGAATGCGCCGGGGTTTTGCTTCTGCTGTACCTGTAGTTTGCCTGTGTTTATGGCCCATAGTGGGTACTGGCATTTCTTCAGTGCGTTAGTTATATGTTCCTCTTTCTTTTTCTTGTCTGTGATGATGGATGCACGATCAAACAGTGTTCTTACCACGGAAAGTTTGTGATTTATGGGGTGTTCAGATGACCAAAGCAGGTATTGATCAGTGTGGGTGGGCTTCCTGTATATTTTAATTTTAATGTCTCCTTCATTTGTGTGATGTATACTTATGTCCAGAAACGCTATGGTTTTATCAGTCTCTTCTTCGTGTGTGAATCGTATTTTCCCAGTGCAGTCCACACTGTTTAAATGATCTGTGAGTTGTTGCGTATGTCCTGATTTTATTTTTTCTAAGATGTCGACCACGTATCTTTTCCAGAGCATGGGACGGGAAGAAGAAGAAGACGGGAGTATCCCGTCGAAACATGTCAAGGTAGGATAAAACCTTTTCTGTCTGAAAATAAGGACGTCAATGCTAGTTACTTACCACAGACAGTATGAACTTTTTTGGATTACAGACAATCTCTGTTTTATATACTTCTTCCTCTTCTTCTTCTTTGAGTGTACTAGCGCTTTAAATAACCACTATAATTGATGATAACTAACTGGAGAATGACATAGGATCAATGCCATGTTGAATTTTTTGCTTCAGAAAACTGATTTTTCTTTACTACTAATTCAGAAACCATGGACTCACTGTAGCTGAAGTGGTTGCTACAGAGGACAACGATTGTTTCTCGAGCAAGAGATTTTTTTTTTTTTTAAACTGCTAAATAGATAGTATGGGCATGTATATTGAGCAGTTTGCACATCAGGCATTGCTGAGGAGTTAAACTCAGGCAATTCCTGAAATACAGGGATTGGAGTGAACTCGTCCATATTCTGAATCGTGTTCCAGGTCGGGCTTGCTTGTGAATATTCAATAACTGATCCGGGTGTGCCATCTAGTGATAGAATATTGTAAATGCATGCATAAATTTGCAGCTCCATGTCTGCTGGCTGCCACATCTGCACAAAGACACCCTGCCGAGCACCGTTGTTCTTCTCGAACACGCCAAATCCAGATAATCCTGATGAATTATACTCAACAAAAATATAAATGCAACACTTTTGTTTTTACTCCCATTTGTCATGAGATGGACTCAAAGATCTAAAATTCATTCCAGATACACAATATTACCATTCCTCTCAAACATTGTTCACAAATCTGTCTAAATGTGTGATACTGAGCAATTTTGCTTTGCTGAGACAATCCATCCCACCTCAAAGGTGTGCCACATCAAGATGCTCATCAGACACCATGATTAGTGCACAGGTGTACCTTATACTGCCCACAATAAAAGGCCACTCTGAAATGTGCAGTTTTGTCTCACAGCAAAATGCCACAGATGGCGCAAGCATTGAGGGAGCGTGCAATTGGCATGCTGACAGCAGGAATGTCAACCAGATCTGTTGCTCGGGCATTGAATGTTCATTTCTCCACCATAAGCTGTCTCCAAAGGCGTTTCAGAGAATATGGCAGTACATCCAACCGGCCTCACAACCGCAGACCACGTGTAACCACACCAGCCCAGGACCTCCACATCCAGCAGGTTCACCTCCAAGATCGCCTGAGACCAGCTACTCAGACAGCTGCTGAAACAATTGGTTTGCATATCCAAAGAATTTCTGCACAAACTGTCAGAAACCATCTCAGGGACGCTCAACTGCATGCTCGTCGTCCTCATCGGGCTCTTAACCTGACTCCAGATCGTCCCTGTAACAGACTTGAGTGGGCAAATGCTCACATTCGATGGCGTCTGGCACATTGGAGAGGTGTTCTCTTCACGGATGAATCTCGGTTTACATTGTTCAGGGCAGATGGCAGACAGCGTGTGTGGCGTCGTGTGGGTGAGCGCTTTGCTGATGTCAATGTTGTGGATCGAGTGGCCCATGGTGGTGGTGGGGTTATGGTATGGGCAGGTATCTGTTATGGACGAAGAACACAGATGCATTTTATTGATGGCATTTTGAATGCACAGAGATACCGTGATGAGATCCTGAGGCCCATTTGTTGTGTTCCGGGGTTCTGGCCTTTGGCCAGAACAGTATTATTCATGGTTTTAGCAGTTTCATGTTTCAAGATTTCATAGTTAATATTTCAAGTTCATGTTCATGCCACAGTTTTAACAGTTTCTTGTTTCAGGATTTCACACTTCAAGTTTCATTCCATGTCCATGTTTTTACTTTTCCATGTTTTTGTTCATGCCAGGTCTGCCATGCCACTCCACTGCTTGTCTGCGTTCCGCCCGTGCCTTCGTTGTTGCACATTTCTGAGCTATGGTTGGCTTTGGTATTTCCCCTTCCTTCTGTGCTGTGCTGATTCGGGGCTCTCTAGGCTTAATTGGCAATTAACTGTTTTTAAGTTACTAACATTTACTAACACTCACTGGGTGGTGTCATTCTTAGATAGGCACATTACTAATATTACTAATTTAGACAGGGAGTTTATTGTCATGATTCCTGCTTTGCTATTTCAAGATCTTGCTGTGCTTTTCTGTTCTTAACATTCATGCTTGCTTCCAAACTGCATACTTAATTGGTACTTAAGCTGAGCACGCTCATTCTCTTAATGAGCAGGTCATGTCATCCAATCTCTGTCCATGTCTTGATCTTGCCATGCCTCTTGTTTCTGCTTCTCCAGGTGTTGCCCCTCATGTGTCCTTGATTATCAAGCCTTTATCTGGATGCGGTGGAAGTTGGCTGGCAGACAGTGTCTCGCGTCTCGTTGCTTGTGCAAGTTTAGCCAAGTTCTTGTTATCATAGCATTTCTAGTCTCAAGTCTTGTCCCAGCCTCTTGTTTTGTGTATATATATTTAGTCTTGTTATTTACTTTTCTTGAGCATCTTGCCTGGAGTTTCCAGTGCCTTTTGTTTTTTGCCTTTTTGCATTTATTGTTTATAGCTCTGTGTAGCTTCCTTAGTTTGTTTTTTGCAACCCTTTGGGCCAAGTTTTTTGTTGGCCCTCGTGCCTGTTTTGTTTTGGTTTATCAATAAATCCTCATTCCCTTTTCCCGCATCTGGTGTCACTGATTCCATATCAGTAGACACTGTCTCATTGACACCAGCGGGATGGAGCGCAAGATCGCCCAGCAAGAGGCTGAGCTGCTGCGGCAACGGCAGCAGATTCAGGAGCTGACAGCTGCGCTGGCCACTCTGCAGGCCAGCCTCCCCTGGGCGGGTTCCAGCCAGGCTCCCACCATGCCTGCTACCCAGCCCCTTGCCACCCCTGCACCTGTGCTCCAGCCCGGAGCGGAAGCACCCCAGCTGCAGCCAGTCATGCACACAGGTCCTGAGCCTCGCCTTCCACCACCTGAGCGGTACGGCGGAGAACCAGGGTTCTGCAGGGCCTTCCTCACCTCCTGCGAGATGTGCTTCGCTCTGCAGCCTTCCACCTTCGCCTCGGAGCCGGCCCGAGTCGCCTTCGTCTTTTCCCAGCTGACGGGGCGGGCTCGCCTGTGGGGAACTGCCGCATGGCAGGCTCGGCTGCCCTGTACTACCACCTACCAGGCCTTGGCGGAGGAACTGCTGCGCATCTTCGACCGCTCCAAGCAGGGAAGAGCTGCAGGGCGAGAGCTACTGAGGATGAGGCAGGGGAGGAGATCGGTGGCGGACTATGCCATCGACTTCCAAACGGCGGCAGCTACTTCTGGCTGGAGCAAGGAGGCATTGTGTGACGTGTTCCTCCAGGGGCTGTCCGAACCAGTCAAGGACCGACTGCTCTTTTGTGAGATCCCAGAGTCTCCAGAGGCCCTTGTCGACCTGGCCCTTCGTATTGACAGCCGCCTGGAGGAGAGGGCGCTCACCCTTGGCCCTGGTCGACGTCCTGCCCCCTCTGGTCAGATCCAACCCCCGGGTCCCAGTCATGCGTCGCCTCAGGACCAGCCGAGGAGAAGCACCACCACACCCCCTCCTGGGGAGGCATCTCCCATGGAGATCGGGAGGTCCCGGCTCACCCAGGAGGAGCGCCAACGGAGAAGGAGGTCGGGGGCATGTTTTTACTGCGGCCAGCAGGGTCATGGCGTGCGAGGCTGTCAGTCAAGACAGCGCCCCCTAGCATCTGGAGGAGTACTGGTGGGTGCTTCATCCAAGGAGACCTCCTCCTACCGCCGGACCTGCGTTCCGGTGACCCTGACCTGGGAGGGCCGCTCCCGCAAGACCACCGCCCTCATTGACTCGGGGGCTGAGGAAAACTTTATCGACGCCAGAGCTGCTGCTGAGTGGGGGGTTCCCCTATGCCATCTTCCCAGCCCATTGTCCATCTCAGGGCTGGGTGGGCAACCCCTAGCTAAGGTGTCCTTCCGGACCGTTCCCATCCAGCTGCTGGCGTCCGGTAACCACCACGAGCAGATCCGGCTGTTCGTGACCGAGACACCTCGCTCCCCTATTGTCCTGGGTCATCCCTGGTTGGCGCTACACGGGCCGGTGATCGACTGGGCCCGCCATGAGGTGCGGGAGTGGAGTGCCTCCTGTTCAGCCAGCTGCCTCCTCGACTCCCGACCTTCTTGCTCTGTGGGTGGACCAGCTTCCGATGGGAGGCCAGACGTCTCCAGAGTGCCCCCCGAATACCACGACCTAGCAACAGTCTTTAGCAAGTCCCGTGCGGTGTCCCTGCCCCCGCACCGTCCGTATGACTGTGCTTTTGACCTCCAGCCTGGCACAGCGCCTCCTAGGGGTCGTGTCTTTGCCTTGTCTGAGCCAGAGAGGGGGGCCATGGACAAGTACATCCGGGAGTCCATTGCAGCTGGCATCATCCGTCCATCCTCCTCTCCCGCGGGGGCAGGCTTCTTCTTCGTCAAAAAGAAGGACGGCTCCCTGCGCCCCTGCATCGATTACCGAGGCCTAAATAAGATCACCATCAGGAACCGCTACCCGCTTCCACTGATGTCCTCGGCATTCGATGTGATCCAAGGGGCGGCTATCTTCACCAAGCTGGACCTGCGGAATGCTTATCACCTCCTGCGCATTAGGGAAGGCGACGAATGGAAAACCGCTTTCAACACCCCTAGCGGCCACTGGGAGTACTTGGTGGTTCCATTCGGCCTGACCAACGCACCCGCAGTGTTCCAAAACTTGGTGAACGATGTGCTTGGAGATATGATCGGGCGGTTTGTCTACGTCTACCTTGACGACATCCTGATCTTCTCCCGGGACAAGACGGAGCACACTAACCATGTTCGCCAGGTGCTCCGCCGCCTCCTCGAAAACCGCCTCTTCGTCAAGGCTGAAAAGTGCGAGTTCAGCACCACCACTACCTCCTTCCTGGGGCACGTCATCTCCCCTAACCACCTGGGCATGGACGAGGAGAAGGTCAAGGCTGTGGTGGACTGGCCCGCACCCAAGGACCGCAAGGCCCTACAGAGCTTCCTAGGATTCGCTAATTTCTATAGGCGATTCATCAGGAACTATAGCACCGTGGCAGCTCCCCTGACGGCCCTTACCTCCATCAAGGTGCCATTCCGTTGGACTCCGCAAGCCGAGGTGACCTTCTGTGAGCTGAAGAGGCGCTTCACCACCGCGCCCATCCTCACCACCCCCGACCCCGCCAAGCAGTTCATTGTGGAGGTGGATGCCTCCAATGTCGGGGTTGGTGCGGTACTATCCCAAAGATCCAGCAATGATCAGAAGGTACACCCGTGCGCGTTCTACTCCCACCGACTGACGCCTGCGGAGTCCAACTACGACGTCGGGAACCGGGAGCTGCTGGCGGTGAAGCTGGCCCTGGAGGAGTGGAGGCACTGGCTTGAGGGGGCAAGGGTTCCGTTCCTGGTCTGGACGGACTATAAAAACCTGGAGTACCTCCGCTCCGCCAAGAGGCTGACGCCCAGACAAGCCAGATGGGCCCTCTTCTTTGACCGGTTCAACTTCTCCCTGGCCAGGGTCCAAGAACACCAAGGCTGACGTGCTCTCCAGGCGTTTCGACGCTTCCTCGGCCAAGGGAGAGCCCAGCTCCATTCTGCCCAGAACATGTTTCGTAAACAACGTGTGCCTCCGGATCGAGGAGCTGGTCCGCAACGCTCAGAACGGCGCAGCTACGCCCAGTGCCTGCCCTGCCAACTGCCTGTACGTCCCTGCAGCTGCCCGGTCTGACGTTCTCCAGTGGGGCCACTCCTCCAACCTGTCGTGCCATCCTGGGGTCGGCCGGACCCTGCGGTTCATCCAGCGCCGTTTCTGGTGGCCCAAGATGGCAGCAGAGGTCCGGGGGTTCGTTTCTGCCTGCTCAGTCTGTTCCCGCGCCAAGTCCTCCCACGCACCTCCCTCTGGTCTGCTCCAACCACTGCCCATTCCTCACCGTCCCTGGTCCCACATAGCTCTGGACTTCGTCACTGGCCTGCCCGTCTCCCATGGAAACACCACTGTCCTCACCATAGTTGACCGGTTCTCCAAATCTGCCCACTTCGTGCCCCTTCCCAAGCTCCCCTCTGCTAAAACCACAGCTGATCTACTTATCCAGCATGTTGTCCGTCCCCATGGCATTCCTGTGGATATAGTATCAGATCGTGGTCCCCAATTCACCTCCCAGTTCTGGAAAGCATTCTGCACATCCCTTGGCACCTCCTTCAGCCTCAGCTCCGGATACCACCCACAGACCAATGGACAGACTGAGCGGGCCAACCAAACCCTGGAGACGGTCCTCCGATGCGTGTGCTCGACCAACCCAAGATCCTGGTCTACCATGCTACCCTGGGTGAGTACGCCGTAAACTCCCACGCCGCCTCTGCCTCCGGCCTCTCACCCTTCGAGTGCTGTATGGGCTACCAGCCTCCACTGTTCCCCAGCCAGGAGGAGGAAGTCGGGGTGCCTTCGGCCGGGGCATTCATCCGACGGTGTCGCCGTGTGTGGCTGTCTGCTCGCCGCGCCTTAGTTCGGGCGGGCAAGACGATGAAGACCACGGCAGACAAGCGTCGGCGCCCAGCCCCTCACTATCGGGTCGGCCAGAAGGTCTGGTTGCCGGCACAAGACATCCCACTCCGGGTGGAAAGCCGCAAGCTGGCTCCTCGCTTCCTGGGTCCTTTCCCAATCCAAAGAATCATCAGCCCCACTGCTGTCCGGCTCAAGCTCCCGTCCACCATGCGACGTCTCCACCCGGTGTTCCACGTCTCACGCCTGAGGCCTGTTGCCACCTCCCCCCTCATGCCCCCACCTGAGCCTCCGCCTCCCCCTCGGCTCATCGACCGAGGGGAAGCCTACACAGTCAAAGCTCTACTGGATTGCCGACGGAGGGGTCGGGGCCTCCAGTACCTCGTGGATTGGGAGGGGTACGGCCCAGAGGAGCGTTCCTGGGTCCCGGCCAGGCACATCTTAGACAAATCCCTCATCCGTGACTACCACCAGTCACACCCCAAGCCATAGTTCCAAGCCATAGTCCCAAGTCCAAGCCCAAGCCATAGCCACAGCCCCATTACCATAGCCTCAAGCCACTGCCATAGCCCAAGCCTTAGCCCCAGCTTGCTGGAGACCCCAAGTAATCTTGTTTATGTTTAGTGTTTCTTGTTGTACTGTTTCTTGGTCAGGTGTTTTGTGTCAGTTTTTGTCCTTAGTATTTACTTGGTTATTAGTCTTGTGGATTCGTATTTAGTATTGTGCGGCTTCATGTATTTTAGTTCTTTGGTGTTTTTTGTCAGCGTCAGGTGCCGCTTTTGTAAGGGGGGGGTACTGTTGTGTTCCGGGGTTCTGGCCTTTGGCCAGAACAGTATTATTCATGGTTTTAGCAGTTTCATGTTTCAAGATTTCATAGTTCATATTTCAAGTTCATGTTCATGCCACAGTTTTAACAGTTTCTTGTTTCAGGATTTTACACTTCAAGTTTCATTCCATGTCCATGTTTTTACTTTTCCATGTTTTTGTTCATGCCAGGTCTGCCATGCCACTCCACTGCTTGTCTGCGTTCCGCCCCGTGCCTTCATTGTTGCACATTTCTGAGCTATGGTTGGCTTTGGTATTTCCCCTTCCTTCTGTGCTGTGCTGATTCGGGGCTCTCTAAGCTTAATTGGCAATTAACTGTTTTTAAGTTACTAACATTTACTAACACTCACTGGGTGGTGTCATTCTTAGATAGGCACATTACTAATATTACTAATTTAGACAGGGAGTTTATTGTCATGATTCCTGCTTTGCTATTTCAAGATCTTGCTGTGCTTTTCTGTTCTTAACATTCATGCTTGCTTCCAAACTGCATACTTAATTGGTACTTAAGCTGAGCACGCTCATTCTCTTAATGAGCAGGTCATGTCATCCAATCTCTGTCCATGTCTTGATCTTGCCATGCCTCTTGTTTCTGCTTCTCCAGGTGTTGCCCCTCATGTGTCCTTGATTATCAAGCCTTTATCTGGATGCGGTGGAAGTTGGCTGGCAGACAGTGTCTCGCGTCTCGTTGCTTGTGCAAGTTTAGCCAAGTTCTTGTTATCATAGCATTTCTAGTCTCAAGTCTTGTCCCAGCCTCTTGTTTTGTGTATATATATTTAGTCTTGTTATTTACTTTTCTTGAGCATCTTGCCTGGAGTTTCCAGTGCCTTTTGTTTTTTGCCTTTTTGCATTTATTGTTTATAGCTCTGTGTAGCTTCCTTAGTTTGTTTTTTGCAACCCTTTGGGCCAAGTTTTTTGTTGGCCCTCGTGCCTGTTTTGTTTTGGTTTATCAATAAATCCTCATTCCCTTTTCCCGCATCTGGTGTCACTGATTCCATATCAGTAGACACTGTCTCATTGACACCAGCGGGATGGAGCGCAAGATCGCCCAGCAAGAGGCTGAGCTGCTGCGGCAACGGCAGCAGATTCAGGAGCTGACAGCTGCGCTGGCCACTCTGCAGGCCAGCCTCCCCTGGGCGGGTTCCAGCCAGGCTCCCACCATGCCTGCTACCCAGCCCCTTGCCACCCCTGCACCTGTGCTCCAGCCCGGAGCGGAAGCACCCCAGCTGCAGCCAGTCATGCACACAGGTCCTGAGCCTCGCCTTCCACCACCTGAGCGGTACGGCGGAGAACCAGGGTTCTGCAGGGCCTTCCTCACCTCCTGCGAGATGTGCTTCGCTCTGCAGCCTTCCACCTTCGCCTCGGAGCCGGCCCGAGTCGCCTTCGTCTTTTCCCAGCTGACGGGGCGGGCTCGCCTGTGGGGAACTGCCGCATGGCAGGCTCGGCTGCCCTGTACTACCACCTACCAGGCCTTGGCGGAGGAACTGCTGCGCATCTTCGACCGCTCCAAGCAGGGAAGAGCTGCAGGGCGAGAGCTACTGAGGATGAGGCAGGGGAGGAGATCGGTGGCGGACTATGCCATCGACTTCCAAA
Organism: Gymnothorax reevesii; assembly: GCA_029721435.1. Taxonomy (NCBI): domain Eukaryota; kingdom Metazoa; phylum Chordata; class Actinopteri; order Anguilliformes; family Muraenidae; genus Gymnothorax; species Gymnothorax reevesii. The sequence continues at coordinate 38,360,115 of CM056580.1, read as the reverse complement.
CGGCGGCAGCTACTTCTGGCTGGAGCAAGGAGGCATTGTGTGACGTGTTCCTCCAGGGGCTGTCCGAACCAGTCAAGGACCGACTGCTCTTTTGTGAGATCCCAGAGTCTCCAGAGGCCCTTGTCGACCTGGCCCTTCGTATTGACAGCCGCCTGGAGGAGAGGGCGCTCACCCTTGGCCCTGGTCGACGTCCTGCCCCCTCTGGTCAGATCCAACCCCCGGGTCCCAGTCATGCGTCGCCTCAGGACCAGCCGAGGAGAAGCACCACCACACCCCCTCCTGGGGAGGCATCTGCCATGGAGATCGGGAGGTCCCGGCTCACCCAGGAGGAGCGCCAACGGAGAAGGAGGTCGGGGGCATGTTTTTACTGCGGCCAGCAGGGTCATGGCGTGCGAGGCTGTCAGTCAAGACAGCGCCCCCTAGCATCTGGAGGAGTACTGGTGGGTGCTTCATCCAAGGAGACCTCCTCCTACCGCCGGACCTGCGTTCCGGTGACCCTGACCTGGGAGGGCCGCTTGAGTGTACATTCATATTTTAAGTGGCCAGCGTCAAAGTAACGAAGTATACTTTTTATGTTTTAAATTTAGTAGAGGAAAAGTCCTGGTTAAAAAAACTCAAGTAAAGTAAAAATTCTCAAAATAATGAAACCCTTTCAATTCATCGAAATGTTGCTTTTTTCCTGTGATGACGTCTTTTCTCGGCAATGATGGCTGGTGAAGGCCCAGCTGTAGGGCTCACGGTTCGCCACTGATTTATACCCACCACAAACACACACAAGAAACAAAAAGAAACCCTTAAGGGAGAAATCTAGGAATTCCACAAGAAAATTAAAACTGGCAGCCTTCTTCGAGGGAACAGAGAAAACACAAAACACACCATTCATTCCAAAGTCCACCTGGGAGCCAAGGACCAACCAAATTCTAGAGGAAATCACACAGATCATCTGAAAAACAACAGCCCGATCAAGGCACTGAACCCCCAAGCTTACAAAGACAAAAACAACCTCAGCAGAGGGAAGAGGCAAGCCCTACACCAACTGGCAAGAAACAAAAAAATCATCTTAAAGCCAGCAGATAAGGGGAGAGCCATAGTGATCATGGACAGGACACAATACATGCATGAGGCCGACAGACAGCTAAATAACACAGCACACAACAGAAAATTAACTAGACCCATATATCCTGACACAGCCCAGGAAATACATAACATCATATACTTTTAGATAACAATTATATCACCAAAAAAACAAAGCTTTTATCTCAGGGGAGAGGACAATCCTAGACCTAGGATTTTCTACCTCTTCCCCCAAATACACAAACCACCACAGTCTTGGATCATACCATATGAGTCCAAGCAGGGAGACCCATTGTTTCAGACTGCAACAGTGAATCCAAAACGATCGCTGAATATATAGACTATTTCCTCACCCCATTATCCACAAGACACAACAGCTTCATTAAGGACACATATGACTTTATACACAAAATAAAAAACACCAAAAAAGCGCAGGAAGCCATTCTGTTCACAATAGACATAGACAGTCAGGACACAAACATAAACACAGTGGCGGTACTAACATCTGTAAAAGCCTGAATGGAGAAGTACTCGGACGACTATCGCCCAAACACACCTCTCCTGCAACTCCTGGAAATCCGCCTTACCAAGAATGATTTTGAATTCAACAAGGAGTTCTTCCTTCAGATTAGCGGCACGGCTATGGGCAAAAAAAATTTTCATCACCATATGCCAACATTTGCATGGCACATTGGGAGGAGACTGTTTTTGAAAAATGCCCCAAACTATCACCCAATTACTTTAGATGCTTAGATGACATATGAGGAACATGGACAGAGAGCCTAGCAGACTTCAAAAACTTCATTCTTGTCCTCAACACACTCCACAGAACAATCACAGTTAAATAAACCACACATAAAGAAAACATAGACTTCTTGGACACCACCACATATAAAGGACCCTCATTTACCCAGACACACACATTAGATACAAAGGTATTCTTTAAAGACAGAGACACACGTACTTTTACACAACAACGGTCTCCATCCAAAACACACTTTCAAAGGCCTGATCAAATCACAATTGCCCAGGTAACACAGGATTTGTACGCAAACAATAGATTTTGAGGAGGCTACTCAGAGCCTCTTCAAAGCATTGAAACCTAGGGGATACGCTAGATCTTTTTTTTTTTTCAGAAAGATCCGGAGGAACTTTTTGACCACAAGACCACAGGATCTGAGGAAAATAATCCCACTCATCACCACCTACTCAGCATTTAGCCAAGCAGCAAACATTAAAATTAAACAGAATCTGAACAGATCCCTACGGAACACTGACATGCTCCAGGACTACGGAGTCATCTCAGCTTATAAGAGAGGAAAAAACCTCAAGGACCATCTGGTCAACAGCAAATTACCAGAAATTAACGTGGTACATCCACAAGACCGAGTATTTTACAAACAAGCCACAACAATCAGGAACGACACAACAAACACAACATACTTAATCAGGCAAACACTCACACTCAACCCAAAAAACTGCGTGTATGTCTTTAGGTGTAACCACTGTGACATAAAATATGTAGGAGAAACAGGTAACAAGATCAAGACTGGATTAGCACAACACATATATAACATTAGAGATCATAGAGACACAGACACTCATCTAGTTGCTCACTTCCTCCACCATGGACTTGAGGCACTAGAAATATCCAGGCTTCAGACAAACAACAACTTGACACTGAAGGACAAATGTAGGTCAGAGAAAAACTGGATCACAAAACTAAACACTTTGTTCCCAAGAGGACTCAACAAACGCACTTAAAACTTCACCACAAGAGGGACCAAATTCTTCTTATATAAAGGCTTCACTGAATGACAAACTTTGAGCAGACTGTGCAAACTTTTCTTTCCCAAGGGGCCCTCATAAGGGGAAACTCGGGAAAGGAGGATTGTTTTCCTAACCCTAACCCTGACCCCTATCTTAACCCTTCCCTAAACCATAATCACTAACCCTTATCCTAATCCCTTGAGATTGACTGCCGTAACAATAAAAAGTTCCGTATTTGCAGATACTGTGTTTTATAAAACGCAGTAAAATGCTAAACGGAGTCGAAGATACTTCTTTGTAGAGGTCAAAGACTTTGCTCATTATTGCCTCGATGATTACTTTGGAGTTTGTACATCTTTATTTTATCATGTACGGCACTCTGCGAAGCATGCTAATTTACCTATCTTAAGTCCAGGCTAATGGAGCATTAGGTGGCTTCTTGTGCGGTTCGCTGTGCCTTCCATCTCGAATTGAAAAGAGAATGTTCTTGCCAGACCTATGTAAACGTTAATATATACCTTGATGCTGTGAGAAATTCACTGGTGTAACTTGAACTTCAAGTTATGCCAGTGGCCAAAAGACGTAAAAATGACAGTGGTCGTAATGTTCTGGCTGATCTGCGCTAACTGAGAACGGGCTGCTTTTGACAGGCGAAATGCTACACTTAGAAACACGGCTCTATTAAATCCGAGAATGATTTTTTCTAACAACTACCCATAGTTTATTAATAAAGCGTGAAGATTTCACTTTTAAATCATTGGTACCGTTATCCTCCAGTGCGACAAGAAGTTGTGTTTTTATGCATGCTATGTGAACACTAATGAGACATTGCCTTAGGAGCGGTCTCGGCATTGTCCTCAATGGTTATAAAACATTGTATTGGTGGTGCTTATGTGTGACCGAGAGTGGAGCTCTGCTTATCGCCCGTCTGCTTTACTCAGTTCTGTAAATTTGAGTGATCGTGACGATATGAATGTTTTAATGAGTTGAATTTATAAAGAATAAGCTATGAGTGTTTTTCAAGGCAATTTGTGTAAAATCTATGGAAAAAAGTTCTTTCCTTTTTGAAAAACAAAAAGATTTTCTTGCTACAATGACCACCCACATAGCAAGCACCTCCGCTCCGGATCTGCCCCGGCTCCAGCTGATCCGGCTCAGAGCTGGGGCAGATCCGTAGCGGAGTTGCTTGCTATCTGGTCAGTCACTTGCCCTATAGGGACAGTGAATTTTTCAAAACTTGTCGAGCCCGGGAGGTAGAGGCAGTTAGAGGGTTAGGCCGAAGAAGATAATGAGGTAATGAGGAGCACTTATGTACCTTATAGACCTGGGCTTAAGATATACCATCTCTGAGCTCTTTGAGTTCACTGGCCACACTCAAAAATGCTTAGTTTTTTTCTTAGTTTTCAAAGCATGGCAGGACAGCAACACTAGGGTTCAATTGAAGATGCAGGCTTTTTCATCCCACATGAAGTTGACAATCAGTAAGAAGGGCACAAAGATGACTGATAATTTTTGGCTTGCTTGGCCTTTAGCTCAGTCGGGCTTTTGCTGTGGTTAGGTGCCTTTGTGGTGGTCTGTCATGCTTCAGTGCATCCGCCAGTGCGTCCATAAACTTTTTACCTTGACAGCACTCTAGCATCTTCAGTTTTTCACGGATCCTTCTCATATTTTATATGCGTGTATATGGGATGGCAATCTAGGCCTAAGTTTGATTTTGACCATGTTGTGATAGGCTAATCGGGCACAATGGCTTTGCCACAATTTTTTTAAAGCATAAGCTAAATTGGATTTTTTTTTCTCACTTCACAACCATGAATATCCTTTGCCAGAAAATGTGAAACCATACTACCACAAATACAATAATTAAAAGTTTCATTTAATTCATTTTCAGTTTCAAAACTATGCATGTTTGGTAGGGTATTCCATCAGTGTTTATCTTAATTGAATTCAGCTTTGACATTTGAAAAATACAAATCACAAACAAAGCTGCTCCATAAACCTCCCAAAATGAATGGGATGTGCAATTGAATGTTCCCCCTTTGGCATTTTTCTGACACTTTGCTCAAAATTAATCCTTTTAACTTTGCTGGTGCTTCTCATATGGTGGATTTCCTTATCTTATTAAAATAACGCAGTGTGAATGAAAATGCATAGTAGTCAATGCATGTGGGAAAGGCATGGTTGGATACTAAGTCTATAAAATTTCCACGGAATCTCTTTGTGCATGGGTGATTTTGAGATAAAAAGTTTGAAATTACACATGAAAATCAAGACATGTTAATTCACAACAAAATATCTGAACAAAAAAATAGAAAATAATAATTAAACTTGAAACGCACATCACAAGATTCTTGCAGAGGCTGTTCAATCAGCCTTCAAGTCCAATTTTCACATAATTAATTAAAATTGGTCGGAGCACAAAAAATCATCGTGCTCAACTTGCATGAAACAAATTACCATTACAGAAAAAGCACAAAATGTGCCCACACAGTTGAGTCAGGAACAGGTGCAGGACTGGGTAGATGAAACCTCTTGGGAAAAAGATGGATGTCTTTGCATTGGTTTAATGCTGCCAGAATTTTAATGTGAAAGTTTGGACCACTCAGGTCTTCATCAGGCAAACAAAGGGTTGAATGAAATTCTGGAGGCATTAAACAAGTGCACGGACATCTGTCTTTTCGCTACTAATTATCCTCTTCCCAAGCTTTTCCCCACCTGTGACTGCAACATACATGGGAAAATAGCGATTTACCAGAATTACGATAATCACTAACAATCATATTTATGTGGAGGCACTGAAATTTCAAACCTCAGCGGATCAGAAAAAAGAATAAAAATCAGTCCCAAGCCACATAAAGTAAAACAAGTAAGTTGCCCATAAGGGCAAAAGACCAACTTTAGTTGTTTAGTACTTTGGGAACAACGTAAATAATGAACCTCGGAAACAAGATGGAGGCATGGAGTGAAAGCTCATTGGTTTTACTGATTAAAGTATGAAAACTACACGACATGATAGTCCATATATCATGAAATTCAGAGAGACTGGTCCTTGAATGCATAAAAGTTTTTAGTCAAGTTTTCAAATTTGAGTCTTTATGGTTCTTGAGTTTTAGGAGGACAAAGGATTTGGCAACATGAGCACATTGCTAGTTTACTACCAACTTAAGTTGGAATAAGAACAACTATCACATGTCTCTTGTTAAACAGGAAAATCATCATTTTTCCCCCAGAAATATTATCAATGAATAACTGCTGACGTACAATCAAAAATGACTCATGAGAACTGAAATATTCACATTATTCCTATGCAGCTATGCCAAGAATGTCAAATAAGATGAAATAAATAAATAAAAAAATAAAATAAAAATTTTTTCTTTTTTTTCAAATGTTGGTCCACAAAACTAGGCTAAAGTGCATTCTTCAAATAGTACAGTAAGTAAACAAATGCTGTGGATGGACAAATACAGGGTATAGCCCCTAAAATAAAGCTTTCTCCCCGTAGGTAAAGTTCATATTTTGACCTAGTGTTGGCGCTCCAGGAAAGGGTACAGGGTTCAGAAAATCAACAGGTGAATGACTGTAGGCTCCATGAATGTTCCCAGCAAATTTTACCCAATATTCCTGCAAATTTTTTGACTTATTTCTTTTTTGAAAAAGTGACATTTGGCCAAAAGGTGGTGGTTCAGGACTAGCTATTGTTTCACCAGAGGAAAAGGATTGCACTTTATGGACCAAGATGTTCACAGCCGATCTGATTCCCATTAAAACAGCTTGACTTATTGCATTTGGAAATGTAATATCACTGAAATCTGGGGCGACGGTAAAAGTAGAGCCATTAAAATAAATTAGGGTGGTGTTGGCACTATAGCAATGGTTAACAGGTGATCAACACAAATAACGCCTTCTCTCTGCTCCAGAAACAGTTATAAAAAGTGTAGCATGATTCGCATCAAGAGTGTTTGAATGATTGTATTTGGAAATATAAAGTTTGACTTGGTGCTAGTGCTCCAGGAAAGGTCATAGGGTCACGCATCAGAACAAAAGGTGTTAGTGTCTTTTACGTCCCAGGAATGAACACAAAGGTTTCATTCATAAGGCACCTAACTGCTCTATTTAAAACACTTACACAAAGGATCTGTGGTGGTAGAGGAGACGGCCTTCAAAATGAGTCAATATGATACATATTGTAACTCTATTAAAATAATGGCCTAAGTCATTTTTTGATGAAATTTTTGAATTGATTAATAAATATCATATGCTCTGCATTTGGTAAAGTTTTTTGTGTTTTCCAAAAAAGTTGGAAAAAAATGACTTAGGCCATTATTTTAATAGGGTGACGATATCATATTGAAATATATATAAGGATGGTGTAATATAGATATAAACAATGGCGTGCACAGACATTATGGGGGGCAAGTGCTCAGGGGAGAGGGGGAGGGCACTTTTTTGCACACGTGGAACATGTTATCACAGTGTGAGATTAAAAAATTAAAATAAACATTACACGCACATGTTCAATGCAATTCATGACTACTGTCATTCATCACAAGCAGGCATATGGGTAGCCTTTATGGGGATATTTTTCTCAGGCAATGGGGAACTGCCTGATTCTTCTTTATGTGTTCATTTATGTTGCCAAACAAAACCTACACAAAAGAAAACGTTTAGCTTAACAGATAGATTTGCAAAGTCGACCGACATTGTTTGTGGTGGTCGTCCTCACGTTATCTATCATTGTTTGGTCTATAGCATTAAACTAGCTAATCAGGTCACCAGTCGGCTAAAAAATGCTCAGTTGTTTGGTGCTGTATGAGCAGTGACGTACCGTCAGATGCCAGGAAGGTCTTCAGTAACATCACCATTTCCCGGATAATTGCTCTTAAACTGTTTGCGATCAGGTTTGATTGATTAACAATCAAACAGTTAATTAACAGAATAGCCACCACCAATGGATGACATGTAATGATTAAGAAATGCTAATTACAAAGCGATAGCCTGTTGGCTATGTTGATATAATTGATGTCAATCCGCAAGGATGACAATCTGCAAAAAATCCGAAAATTTCGCGGACTTCACAGCAATTATTTTCGTCTTCACTCAGCTGTGCTACAACGCACTTTGGCTGTCACATTCAGAGTATATAGAACGGATTCTCATGGCTAATTGCTCAATGAACATTGCAAATTAATTTACGCCAATTCAGAATTTATAAAGGAGTAGGGTATTGATATTTTTCCGTAGCCATTGGTGTGCGGAAGTAAGTTAAACGCCGTATAATTTTGTAGTGCAATGTATAACACGGCTTTCAAAAACAAGTTAGATTCTCGTCGGTTCCTCCAATCAGTCTGAGCAACGGTTGCTAATCGGAGAGGTAAACTGCGAGAGGTGTCTGTCATTAAGAAGTGAAAGGTGAGGTTATTGCTGGCCCTGTGTTTCTGCCGACGGATCGTCACTGTGTATGAGACATGCTACTGCACAACAAAATGATTACAGGTTGGGCTTGGAGGGCAAACTGTACGATTTCACTTGATCTGTGTGTTACCTGGTGGGGCACAAGACTGTGGCTTCCAGTCGCTCAGCTGATATGCTCCTGCAGCGCATCTATTTGTACTGCGCGCGTGTTCACGTGACAAAGGAAGAGAGGTCGGAAGTGCGTGAGGAGATGGCCCATTTCGGGGCATTTTTTTCCAGTAGTTTTTAATCACACAGCTTTTATAAAAGATCATTTCAACATTGGCGCCACTAAAGTATTAATAATGATAATAAAAAATATAATCATTAAAAAAAACACACAAAATTTCAAAAGGGCACTTTCATTGATTAAGGGCAAAGGGGCAAGTGCTGTAGCACCACCTAGCGTCTATCTGTGCACGCCACTGGATATAAAGGCGGCATAATAAGTTCACATCATTTATTATAACATGGTCTGGGTGAATACTCGTTTCTGATTGGCTGGAATGTATGTGCCGTGGAATGCACAGGTAGTTTGGCTACAGTAGTTTTACCGTTCTAAATTCATCTGCTTGACATCCTGTAACCACAGCAACGTTAGAGAGCGTCTCTGTCAAACTGTGAACTGCTGAGAGCCGAGCACAACAACTTTAGAATTTAAGTGCAAAAATTTCACCAAAAAGTTTTGAATGATTTGATTTGATATTGCTGGCAAATGATCATGGTATATGCGGGTTAAACAAGTCACAGAGGTTATTTGCCTCCGCGTTGTGCCTCAAAACTGTGTGATACACACCTACCAGTTTATTATCCCTCACGTAACAGATGTTTGCCTAAAACATGAGGTCTGTCATTCCTAGGGGCAGAGCAAACCCAAGCCCAACTGGGGCGATAAGCTAATTTATTTCCTCTAACTCATCCCACCCCCATTTACATCACCAAAAATAAATCTCCACTTGGCCATGAAATTAATTTATTCATTATTGCTCACTGGAATAACTTATTTTTCACTGATAAACAACAACAAATAAAAGACTAGATGCAAGAATAAAATACACATAAAAGAAACAGAAACATGGACCACAAAAAAAGGAACACATCTGAAAGTCTACTCAGAGCCTCTCTGTGAGTTGTGCATCTTAAGTAGACATTCTTCAAATCATCTATAAGTTAACATAATGATTATAAAAACTTCATAAAATGTAATAAGTTAATCGAAATCAAAAATACTGAGGGCTCGCGAACAGTTTGGGACCGTGGAAAAATGACATTTGCTACATTCGCCATTCATTCTGCAAAAATTCAGCAAATAGTCTCCAAGTAGTCGAATTTCACTTTCATTTGCCAAGGAGTTTTGAACTTGTTCAAAATTTTGAAGAATCTGTGGTGAACATGTCTTTTTTCCAAATGGTCCGCAAATACTTTCCAGATTCACCAAATGCTCTCAAACCCATCTGCAAAGGTCCTATGTAGTCCACAACTATTCTTCAATCATTCGCCTCCCTCAGGAATGTGGCGACTTGTCAACGAATACTTGCAGAATAGTTGGCGAATATACGAATGGTTGGAGACTAGTTGCAGAAGAGTTTGAGAATAGTTGACAAATCTTGTATTCCCCATGCATTTTTGGAGAATTATTTTCGAACATTCATAGAGCCCGGCTTTTGACAGCACTTCTGGGCACTGTCTTCTTCAAGGGTGGAGAGCGAACAGATCACTGGGCAGGTTCTAACTAATCTTTTCATGGTGAGGGGTCCACTGGTATGGGGTGTGGGGCGGATTCATTGACTGTATGCAGACTATTCACAGACTGTTATTCGATTAGTTGCCAACTGTTCTCCAAACAGTAGTAAAGAGGTCACCACATTTGCCAGAATGTTGCTTACTACTCGCACGGATTCGCCAACTGTTCTTGAACTGTTCATGAACTACTCACCAATATATCACCAAAAAGTCGTCAACAAGTCATCAATTAGTATCTCACTGACTGAAGAATACTTGGAGAATAGTTCACGACTGTAGAATCACCAAACAGTCATTTAAAAAGTGGCAAACCGCTTGTCGCCACTTTTGCCAAATGTTTGTTGCTTAGTGAGATACTCACTCTAGCCATTGTCTGAGTAAAAGTTTGAATCGAGTCTGTATGTTTGAGGAGTACCAAGTATGTATGCTCGTAGTTTGCGCAGCATTATTCATGGGAGAATAATGAGTAATATGAGGAATTATAATAGTGCCTTTTTTCTTTCTTTTCTTAAGTTGTCTTGCACAACGGGGTGCGTAGAGCCAACCAGATTTACCAATCTTCACCAGCTTAGTCTGTCCTGGGCAAGGTGTTGAGCTTGTTCCAGGGACGCGTTACAGGGCCTCAGATCCTGCGCCACAGTGTCAAGCTATTAGGTGCGGGGTGGCGCCTCTAGGACGTCCCCAGCCAGTTTGTTGGGGATCGAAGACCAGAATGGCAAGTGTCAGATGATCTGGGAGTAGGCGGGTGACGTGTCTGAACCAATGCACTTGTCTCATTGCTGCAAGTCGGGATGCAGGGAGTTGTTCTGTCTGCTCTCGAATCTCCAAGATGGTGACATGATGGAACCATTTCACTCCCTTGATCCTCCGAAGGGCTCTGATATTGAAGCCGTCCTGCCTGGCCACCAAGGTGTTGTTCAGGGGCCAGGTTTCAGCCCCATACAGGCGGACCGGTATGACAGACGCATTGTATACTCAGAGCTTGGTTTCTCTGGAGACTTCTTGGCGTTGCCACAAAGGTCTCTAGAGGGACTGCAAGGATGGAGGCTTCGAGGGCTCTGCGTCTGGCTACCTCTGGTTTCAGGTTGCCGGTTTGGGAAACTGTAGATCCAAGGTATTTTAAGGTGAGGATGAAGTGGACCGGGGTATCATCGAACTGAAGGGGTGGTGGGTTGGGACCGTCATCATTGTGCATAAGTTCGGTCTTGGCCCAGCTGGTCTTAAGGCCGAGCTTGTTGGCCTCCTTGTTGAAGATGCTGAGAGCTTCCAGGCGAAGGTTGGAAGATTCACTGAATAATGTACGGTCGTCAGCATATTCAAGATCAACGAGTGTGTGTAGTATAATAGTGTGCTAGCAAAGAATTTAATGGAAATGGCAAATAATACTGTTAACTTAGGGTGTCACACTGGGGAGACCCATGGGTCTCCAGATTTACCCTCCTCTGAAGTGCTATGCACCTCAAATACATGCCTTCAACCATGTAAACTCTCGGACCTCACCGTTACTTTACATCCATGGTTCGATTATCATCACTAGCAGCTCGACATTTATCTGCGTACAACACGATTGCTTTTTCAAAAAGTCAGCTACTGTATGTTTTATGAAAGCACGATTGCCTTTGACAAATCTTGAGTAATAGCTTAAACCCTCTAATAGCATGACCTCTTTTCCCCAACCTGGAATTCTCACCTTAAGCTTTTAAAAAGCACAATCGCCTTTCCCTCGCCCTGAATGACAACCCTAACCTTTTGAAAAGAACGACTGACTTTCTCTAACCCTAATACGTAACATAGACATTGTGGAAAGAAAAATCGCTTGTAGATGGTGCAGTAGGGCCTACTAGCCCATATCTATCACGCCATTAACAGATGACAATGCCCATTCAATCAACGTGTAACATTCGAAATGGATGCATTTTCACTCTTTATAGTTTCAGATCCTAAAATCTGATGTAATAAAAAGCGTGGACAACCTCAGTGAAAACAAAATTGAGTTTTTAAATGAAACTGGCAAAAAAGAAGATACTGGGTCAAAATTAAATTGATAATTGGGTAAAATAGAAACTACACCCACTCATTTTTTATTGCTGCAAGCCCTGTTGATTCCAAATATCACTCAAATAAATCCTTTCAAACAATGTGATATAGGTTAAAATATCTGACCCAGCCCCACATAATGCCATAATAAAAATAAATTCTGCAGGACATTGGAATAAATGTTGAAATATATCAGCTCAGAAAGGATCTCCAAGCAAATTCTAAGGCTCTGGTGCCCCTGCGAACCAAAAAGCAGTGAGACCCATTATCTCCAAATTGAGAATACTCGGAGCAGTGGTGAATCTTTCCGGGAATGGCCAGGCTGCCAAAGTTCCTCTAAGGGCACACTGAATGTTCATCTGGGAAGTCGCAATAGAAACCGGACAAATGTCCACAGAACTGCTAAACTTACTCATCTCAGATATGGCCAGCATAAAGGATTTAACCATTACATTCAGACTAGGAGAGAATGGCCCCCATGGAAGAGTTGCAAGGAAAATAACTACTGCTAATCAAGGGGAACATACGCGCCAGTCTCACGCTTTTCCGAAAGACAACCTTGATCATCCCATGATGAGGTGATAATTTGATACTTTCCACAAAATGGACCTCACTATGGTTCACTGGAGTCATAGAGCATTAGAAATGGCTTTTCAAACCTTTCTGGATGGATTATATTTCGATAACTCTTTTTCATCTGTTCATTTGCCTTCATAGAGGCAAAATATGCTGCTTGTTCAGTCATTTTACAATACTTAACTTACTTAATTTCTGGAATGGTAAGTGAGGTTCAGATTCAACAGGGGCAGTAAGCAAGCTTGGCTGTGTATATTTAATAAATATATTAAATTACCAAATTTAGTATATCGACTGATTTAGTCACAAATGGGGCAACTACGTTTCCATGCTGGGTTTCTGTTGGATAACGTTTTACTTCATTGAATAATAAATTAAATGAATTGATCGTTTAAACTTTGTCATTCCTCAGATTGCCAATTAAATTTTGTTTGAAGTTTTTTTTTTTAATAAAAAAAAAGTTTGAAGATCCAAAACAGTTAAGTGTCACATGTATGTATAGGTACATGAGAATGTGCAGACATGTCGGGCGCTCAAACCCATCCCCTACCTGTTATAATGTTGTCCAGCAGGGTCGTCGGCATACAGAAAATCCCGACAAGAATGTCACTGACAGCAAGGTTGAGGATGAAGAGGTTGGTGACGGTGCGCATGTTCTTGCTGCGGAGAACGATGAAGCACACGACCCCATTCCCGACCATGCACACCACAAAAATCAGCAGGTAGGAAACGATGAACACCGCCGCCACAGGGGGCTGATGGAGGTAAAATCCCACGTACGTGATGTTGTATTGGAAGCCTGCATATTCCTGGGTGGTGTTGGGAAAAGTCCAGTTTTCACTCTCTGACAAGGTCAGGTTTGGATCCGGTCTTTGATTCATTTCTGAACTGAAAAACATCAAAATATATATTGAGTGTAAGCACATGTTGAGTTCAGCGGGTGATCTATACAGGGCTGAGGAGGAATAATGACAAAACACAACATTCAAGTCTGAGTTTACCCTGTGAAGAGAAGGCTTCTAAAGGAATTTTTTTTCTTTCTTATTTAATTCTAAACCATTCTAGAGTCTGTTTGAAGAGTAGACTTTTTAGAATGCTTTGCCATAATCCCAAGTGAATGTTCTAGATCTTAATTGCTTTGAGTTACCCAAAGTGATTGTTATATAGGCATTTGAATGTTCAGTATGGATCATTCTAATCACATATTTGTGATATACTGCAGACAGGGTTAAATGAATTTGGCTTTGATTTATAGTAACAGCAGAGATTCCTCAATAACACCGGTATAATGGATGTACGGTGTCAGTAAGACAATGATAAGTAGTAATGATGCCATATACTACTGAGGAAAATTTATAGACTGTTGTTTACCCGTGTGCTTTCAGCATGAGCCCGTTTCTACGCTGCCTGCGGCAATTTTCCTTCTGCTCACGTGGAGAGCTCTCAGGTCACTGCACTTATTTCATCTCCCGGTAATGAATGATCTAATCACAGAACAACAGCACAATCACGACCATTATGTGTATTGTTGATTTACTATGTGCCCTGTACTTATGTGACTATTCCCAAAATGTTTCCAGAGCACCAGCATAATGATATCTAATGAAGTTAAACATGAGAGCGGTAATGCGTATTCTTGTGAAACACTCTCCACTACAATCCAGCCAACAGACAGTTAAATAAAGCAGTGAGAACATGAGCCGTATGTGTTAAACCATTAGAAACCAATAAAATGAATCAGCAAGCAGGGTCTTGGTCATTCAGATCAAGAAAAGAAAGCAATTTTATAACCTTAGATGTTTTATGCTTTCAGGATACAATGGAACATAGTGATGTTTTTCTCTCTCTCTCTCTCTTTTTCTCAGTCATATGCTGCGGAATGGACTTGGCTAAAAGGGCACTCAGCCAAAAGGGCACTTTTCCTGTCCCTGGGCAGGGGGCATGTGTCGATGTCTGTCGGAGCATCTGCCAACAGTGGCCTGCAGACCCAGCTAAATGCACATTGACAATCTCAATGATAATTCCAGCAGGACATCTGAGCTGCCCTCCACACTTTGAAAGAGCACAGTGGTGAGCGAGAGCCTTGGATTGCCATCTGACTCCAAGAACCCTCTACAGCGCTGAGCTTTATCTCCAGGTTTCTACTTTGGCCTTTGGGAACAGTGCCCTTTACTTGCCGGTGCCTCTTAGTTTCCCAATTCTGCATTCCTCATAGATAATGTTTCCTATCCAAATCCAGTTGATACTCAGCAGTTTGAATTGTGGGAGGGCTACAAGCTGTAGATTTAAAATGTGCAATTATGGACTAAACCCACTGGGCTCAGCTCATAGACCAGATGTCTCTCAGTCCCTTTACCTCCTCTGTCTCCATTTATTTCTCCCTCTCTCTCTCTTGTCGTTTCATTGTCCTTAACCCCACCCGCACTGACCCTTAACCCTTTGAGCACCGAATAAATTTTCAAGGAATTAAAAATGTATTAATCCTGAGCTGTTAAAAACCTATCATGTGACAACTTTTTTAAAAGATCTCCCCTTTGGGAGCTCTTTTAAACAAGTTGCCACATGATAGGTTTTCAACAGCATCTGATTTTGATATTGTTAGTAAATTCAAAGTTTTACCAGGAACAAATATGACCGTCGTCCAAAAGAAGCAGACCCAAGGTTCGTATTAAAAAACAGGAAAGTATTTATTACATAAGCCAGCAAGGCAACAAAATTCTCCGAAAATGTCCATTGAAGCACTGTTTATAGTATTACATTTGCATATATTCAAATTTGTGTGTAAACCAAGTTTTGACCTCTGATTGGTTGTAAGCAGTTGTGTGCCATGTTTGGCACTGCGGACTGGATTATTCAAATCCCAAATGGTTGTGGGGTCTCGCCCTCTTCTCCCCTGTGGACTAGTGGAAAATCCCCAAAGGTGGAACTTCCAGCGGTCATTAACATATACATGTGAGGTGGCCTAATACACAAATTTGTCTGTCTCACCACTGTATTCACAAGCAAAAATTTCTGTTTCCTCACAATGTCTTACATCATTGGGCAACTATAGTTGCCTGTGGCGCTCAAAGGGTTAAAACCCTTGGGTAGTCCAGTAGCCAGGGAGAGCTTTAGGACCATGGACAGTACCTTGTACTATACTGTACGGAAGCCCTGAACCGCACCGTGAAAAAAAAAAATTTTGTGGTGAAGTAAAAGTGTAATTTTTTTCCTTTTGTTATTTTGCGATATTATCTCGTTATTTCGAGATATTATCTCGTTATTTCGAGATAAGATCTCGTTATTACGAGATATTATCTCGTTATTTCGAGATAATATCTCGTTATTTCGAGATAAGATCTCGTTATTACGAGATATTATCTCGTTATTTCGAGATAACATTACGTCCTGTCTGGGCTTGAATCAATATAATCGCCCATTTTTCCGAGGATGCATCGGCTGGTAACTTGTGTGAACATGTCAGCAGGCATATCACAGAATTCCTTTCGGCATCTAAGCGGGAGCGGGACGCTGCTGAGAGAGAAGGGCAGGGTTACCTTTCCCAAAAGCATAGATGCCAACTAAACAAGTTACACTAACATGGCAATATTCCCCGCCGCCTCAATGTTTTGTGTCCGTAGGGACGGACGGACGGAGCTCAGTGCTATATCCCCCGCTTCGCGCTAATCGGGGGATACTTAGCAATGTACATCGTTCGTCCATTCACAGTCAGTGACTGCGTTTACGCACCATGTTCCTGTATTTGATTGCGTACCTGTCATGTAAACGAGTTCAATAACCCGATTAAGGTCATTTTCCGATTCGAAATATTCCGAATAAGACCCCTGGCATATGCCTGTTTTAATCGGAATATTGGCTCATGTATACACCTTAATCAGAATATGCCCTCGAACTGAATATTCAACCACGTCTGCGCCTGTTCACTTCGCAAGGAATTCGCATTTTTGGAGCAAAGAGGAGACGACTGTATGCATAATGAAAGACATGAATATATTGTAATATATCGATGGGCGAAAGCACCGTAACAACGATATAATTATGGTGGGCGAAAAGTGGAGAGAGACTGGTTTTGTGTTGACTGACTAGCGCCAACCCGATTCAGCATCGCTGGAAAACTCTGAAGGCAGCATATTCCAAAGCGAAAAAATAAAGGCAATGACTTTTTTTTACGCCAGTCGTAATCTTGCTCCAATTACCCATTCTTAAGATCTTCCCTATGTTCATGCACAATGTAGGAAATCCAGACTTGGAGCCATAGACTGATTTATACAGTCTGCTTATACAACGGCATTAAGGATAACGCACGATTAATGCACCTTGTATGTTACCATGTATCTTAAAAGAATGAAACAACACCAGCATTACGTTTTAACAAGTTTAATAATACATGTATGAATATTTAGGTAATAGAATTATGTATAATTAACATGAATTAAGCTGCTTTCACACCGGACGCGAAACGAATTTTTCGCAAGACAGGTTACATTCAAATTCAATGCAAAGACGCAAATACGCGTGGATTCGCGTCTTTGCATTGACTTTTGAAAGTGATCTGTCGTACGAAAAATTCATTCGAGTCCAGTGTGAAAGTGGCTTTATTGTAAACATTCACAACGATATTTTTGAGTAAAGAAATACAGATTCAGACCGACAAAAACAATTAAAAACATCTATTTTGATTAATGCACATTCGGATTCAACATTTATAGCCTAACAACATAACCATATGGAATATCTTATTTATTATGAAATAATTAATCGGAACAATGACACGGATTAGAAAACAATAGGAAGGTGCTGAACTTTTTTTTCTGATTACCTTTTTATTTACGCAATGTCCATGTGTCCGAAAGTCGGACAGGGTTTTAATATAATTCCGTGTCCGACAGTCGGATAGTTTCAATATAACTCCGTGTCCGACAGTCGATTATTGTTTTTAGTCTCTTAAAATCTGCTGAATCTTTTAGATATTAAACGTGAATTTTTTGATCAGAGGGCTCATTTCTTCAAGATGTGTACCGAAAATTTCAATCAAAAACAATCAGAACATCCAATGTGCTCTGCAATCAATTTATTTGGGCAATTTTTATAAATACAATTCCGTACAATGCCTGTCGGATATTAGGCCTAAATGCAAAATACTCCGTGTCCGACAGCCTAAAAAAAGAGGACGATTAGAACAGATTGATAACGAAATAAAGAATAAAAAACATTTTTACAACAAACAGAACAACCAATGAACACTGCAATTTATTTATTTGCGGGCCATCTTGTTTGGATGTTCTGTTTGTTGGTGATATATTTTTATTCTTTATTTCGTTATAAATCTGCTCTCATATCAATACTTTTACTTTCTGTTGTCTACCAGACATGGAGTATTTTGCATTTCGCGTCCGACAGTCTTGATCGAGCATGCAATATTTAATTCACACTGTCAATGGTCATGGAATTGATTTGCTCAATGACTTCAAGTACTATTTTATCTCTGGTGTGGAAATGAAGTGTGAATCTGTTTGATCGATCTGACTAATTTTCAAAAGAGAGACCGAATAAAAACTGTTGTCTATCTTCAACGAAAGAAAACAGACGAATAAAAAGATCAAGAAAAGTGGATAGATATCAATTTGCATTTTGTGAAGGTCGAACACAAACATGGCCAAGTTTCTACGTCCAATGATTGCTGGAATACTCGAAAAATTAAAACTCTTATAACTTTCGGACACGGAGTATTTTAGGATCTCTGTCCGTCAGACGCTAAATTCGTCATAAATGCACTCAGTCCCGCGCCAATGTCGACCCACTTTATTTAGCAGAGCTTAAACAGACACATTGATTGAAATTCTCGGTACTCATCTTGAAGAAATGAGCCCTCTGATCAAAACATTCACGTTTAATATCTAAAAGATTCAGCAGATTTTAAGAGATTAAAAACAATAATCGACTGTCGGACACGGAGTTATATTGAAAGGGCATTGCGTAAATAAAAAGGTAATCAGAAAAAAAAGTTCAGCACCTTCCGATTGTTTTCTAATCCGTGTCATTGTTCCGATTAATTATTTCATAATAAATAAGATATTCCATATGGTTATGTTGTTAGGCTATAAATGTTGAATCCGAATGTGCATTAATCAAAATAGATGTTTTTAATTGTTTTTGTCGGTCTGAATCTGTATTTCTTTACTCAAAAATATCGTTGTGAATGTTTACAATAAAGCCACTTTCACACTGGACTCGAATGAATTTTTCGTACGACAGATCACTTTCAAAAGTCAATGCAAAGACGCGAATCCACGCGTATTTGCGTCTTTGCATTGAATTTGAATGTAACCTGTCTTGCGAAAAATTCGTTTCGCGTCCGGTGTGAAAGCAGCTTAATTCATGTTAATTATACATAATTCTATTACCTACATATTCATACATGTATTATTAAACTTGTTAAAACGTAATGCTGGTGTTGTTTCATTCTTTTAAGATACATGGTAACATACAAGATGCATTAATCGTGCGTTATCCTTAATGCCGTTGTATAAGCAGACTGTATAAATCAGTCTATGGCTCCAAGTCTGGATTTCCTACATTGTGCATGAACATAGGGAAGATCTTAAGAATGGGTAATTGGAGCAAGATTACGACTGGCGTAAAAAAAAGTCATTGCCTTTATTTTTTCGCTTTGGAATATGCTGCCTTCAGAGTTTTCCAGCGATGCTGAATCGGGTTGGCGCTAGTCAGTCAACACAAAACCAGTCTCTCTCCACTTTTCGCCCGCCATAATTATATCGTTGTTACGGTGCTTTCGCCCATCGATATATTACAATATATTCATGTCTTTCATTTTGCATACAGTCGTCTCCTCTTTGCTCCAAAAATGCGAATTCCTTGCGAAGTGAACAGGCGCAGACGTGGTTGAATATTCAGTTCGAGGGCATATTCTGATTAAGGTGTATACATGAGCCAATATTCCGATTAAAACAGGCATATGCCAGGGGTCTTATTCGGAATATTTCGAATCGGAAAATGACCTTAATCGGGTTATTGAACTCGTTTACATGACAGGTACGCAATCAGATACAGGAACATGGTGCGTAAACGCAGTCACTGACTGTGAATGGACGAACGATGTACATTGCTAAGTATCCCCCGATTAGCGCGAAGCGGGGGATATAGCACTGAGCTCCGTCCGTCCGTCCCTACGGACACAAAACATTGAGGCGGCGGGGAATATTGCCATGTTAGTGTAACTTGTTTAGTTGGCATCTATGCTTTTGGGAAAGGTAACCCTGCCCTTCTCTCTCAGCAGCGTCCCGCTCCCGCTTAGATGCCGAAAGGAATTCTGTGATATGCCTGCTGACATGTTCACACAA
This sequence comes from Gymnothorax reevesii, assembly GCA_029721435.1. Classification (NCBI taxonomy): domain Eukaryota; kingdom Metazoa; phylum Chordata; class Actinopteri; order Anguilliformes; family Muraenidae; genus Gymnothorax; species Gymnothorax reevesii. The sequence goes on along the minus strand of CM056580.1, from coordinate 38,340,103 downwards.
GTTACCAGCCGATGCATCCTCGGAAAAATGGGCGATTATATTGATTCAAGCCCAGACAGGGCGTAATGTTATCTCGAAATAACGAGATAATATCTCGTAATAACGAGATATTATCTCGAAATAACGAGATATTATCTCGAAATAACGAGATAATATCTCGTAATAACGAGATCTTATCTCGAAATAACGAGATAATATCTCGTAATAACGAGATATTATCTCGAAATAACGAGATAATATCGCAAAATAACAAAAGGAAAAAAATTACACTTTTACTTCACCACAAAAATTTTTTTTTTCACAGTGCGGTTCAGGGCTTCCGTAATACTGAGCTTTTGATGTCCACTAAGACCTTTGTCGATTTGTCAATGCATCCGGAACATTTTTTTTTTTTTTGTGCAAGACTGTTTTTGACAAATAACACAATTTACTCTTTGATGGAGCAGTATCCTCTCCCCTGCTCTATTTTCTTTCGCGTTGAAGGAGCCATCTACCACTCACTCTCACCTTGCTTCACTGGGAAATATGAGGTTGTGTAACAGGGCTATTCAACATTATCCAGAGAGGGCCAGTGTGGGTGCGGGCTCTCATTCTAGCCTAGTAATTACATACCTGATGCTACCAATCAACCCCAAGAGTCTTTGCTTAAAAGCTTGGTTATTAGCATCAGGGGTGTAACTGCTTGGTTGGCATGAAAGCCTGCAGCCGCACTGGCCCTTTCTGGATAATGTTGAGTAGCCCTGTTGCATAATGATTGTGCAGCTGACTTCAGGCAATTGAGGCAATATCATGGGAGTGTAAGAGCACCCTTGTGAGGCATAATATGGGGATTTGGGTGCAAGCGAGGCACTATAGGTCTCTTTATTTGTCTAGTCTTAGTTAATGCCCCTTCACACATTTTTCTATCTCCATTTCCCATTCTTGTTTTCCCCTGATGTACTGAAACAAACAAAACAAATAAATGAAGAAACTTTTAATGAACTGAGATAACTGCAGCTCAGTTCCAGTCATTGTAACTGCTGCACATCCACTCGATGGCGTTCAATTTAAATGTGAGACAAAAGTAAGACACGTGGCAACCGTCAGCTCGCTTACAGCTTAAATAACAGCTCTATAAAGAGTTCTCTGTGGAGGGAGGTTTTCCATACATCCTTCCTAACTTAAAGCACAAAATATAATAAAGACATGAGCACAGATCGTTTTGTAGAGAATTCCAGCAACCCCCACCCCCACCCCATTTTCTTATACCACTATTTATTTCCGTCGGTGGTTTTGGGTCAGTGAGTTTAAAAAAAACTGTGTCCTAATATGTCAGAACATCAAAACTGATGTCAGGCTTCAGCAGGACTTCCTTTTAATTAGACTGCAAGAGTGCTCACGGGCAAAATAGCTTGTGATGCTCCGTGCAGGCAGAAATTGAAAAATGAACGAATAATTGCACACTCCCTTTTCAAACAAACACAAAGCCCTTTTCTCCCCTCACACAGACCAAAAATACTCAGCTAGCCGGTTCCTCTTCTTCAGAGGACATGCAATTCAGTCCATACAATTAGTGACACCAGATCTGATTTTTGGCTCTGTACTCCAGAGCATTGGTATTTGAAAGCACTGAACATTACTGAATATGATTGTAGTCTAACAGCTTTAGACCATCCATTTTTGTGAACCATGTATAATTTGGAGCCGTGTCAATATAGAATCATTGTCCAACACTGAGAGAATCCGCGAGAAATTCTGTACAATGTGATGCATGGACATAAAAATTGTTTACCTTGCTGTTCTAAAAAAAAGGCTCAATTTTCACCAGTGTAGGTGGACTCAACACCAATACTCAAATCAGACAATGCTGGTGTTGACTTTGGCATAGAGTCTTTTGAGATTGGATCTGCAGCAAACTACTATGGCTTCTGACCAAAATGGAAGTTTTCAGCTGGTATGGAAACTCACGGCTCATCTGAGAATTCATGCTGGTAAAGCTGAAGCATTTCACCAGCATTAATGGTGGATTGCAGTTCACAGCCTTTGAAGCCTGTATTCAGCTCTCATAACATAGACGAAAGCAATTAGACATGCAGTATGGTCGATATATATGTGTTTAAACACTGACACAATTTCTACTTCTTGGCTTTGTGTCCTGCACACTGGATATGAAATCAGTGAGTGAGCTTAATTTAAAAATTGATTAGCATTAACATCCATATTGTGCAACTGAATTCCAACCTTTTTTCTTGAAACTTTTTCTTAGTTTCAGCATTTAACCTCACTGTAAGCATAAAATGTGAGGCAAAAGAGACTGTCGACAACGTCTTTAAAGTCTGCTTAAAATCACTGCATTTATTGCAGTGGATTCGTGGAAATGTTTAATCGAGTGAATAAAACAATAAATTCATCCCCCATGCACGTGTAATAGGACTCATACTTCCTGGATCCATCCATATTATGCAGCTGAATAGTGTATTAACATTTTCTACGGCACTGAATAAATATCAAGGAAATGTACTTTGAATCACAGCGAGGGAGCTGTGATAAGGAAGGTTACTATAATGCAACTTTTGCCGCCAAAATACATATTAATTTCATTCAAGCAGCAAGTCTTTCATTGCACATCATTAAAACTCATTCATCCTCTCTTTCTCACTCCCTCTCTTTCTCTGTCGCTTTCTCCCTCGTCTCTACATTCATTTTTGAAGTATCCAACATGAATATACTATTTTATCAACAACAGCCTCAATTTGAAAACACCAAGGCCCATCGTTTTAAGTCACTTCTGTGTCACCTGCATTTATGCGTTCCATCGGAAGAGTGGCATATAGTCACTCACCTAACCAGGCATGCTGGTGTCAATTTTTGCAGCGCATATGACTGGCGTTAATTACAACAATGTTAAATCAAGACGGGCCCCAGAGGTAACCCAGGGAGGGAAGTTCATCCAACCATACCCTTTAAGAGATATAGGCAATAGTCCCAACTCTACAGCCCCGAGATTATCGTCAGTAAATGATTTATCCAACCATGGGACCAGAGATTCCAGGATTATAACCAGTCGGCGCAGCACATAGCATAATCCATCTTATTTGTTCATCCAAATGCAGACAACAAAAACAAAAATCCACATGCTTCAAGCAAGAAAGAGGATTGACGAAAATCAAGAATGACAGGTAGCCTACTTTATCATCTGTGTGGAAGAGTGAATGGTCCGAAAAAAATAAAGGTGTTGATGACACTTCTGTATCAATCGACTTTTTGTTGTCGCTGGCAGTTGAGATGCTTGCGTAAATCAACTCATTTTTGGTGGTGCGCTCGAATATGGAATTGAATCAAATGGGCTCCTGAAAGGTCTTCCCAATTAAATTTAGCGCTGTCGAAGATATATTCCATTTCTCCGTCGATAGAGAGAGAGAGAGAGAGAGAGAGAGAGAGAGATGCAGGTTCCAGATACACTACAACACAAGTACACGCCTGCTTACACGGCGGTATACCCTCAGTAAGTGACTGATTACCTGCACCTTAAAATTTAATGTTCGCAACGATTCGAAAGTGTTTCATTCGCCAATCGCCACGCTATTCATTTTTAATTAAAACTAAATATCTATGCAGTTGGTAGCCTATAGTTCATTGAAGCTACTCCACAAACCAGAAATAGAAGGAAAACAGCAATTCGCAATTAAGAACAAGATGCTATTATACATTCAAAGTATCTTGCCAACCTCCAGCCTTTGCAATGTATTGGGGAACGACTGCCACTCGCATCTCAAAGTACGCCTGTGGTGCAAGAATATCGCCCGCAAGCACTCGGCTGCCACGCAAGTCAGTTCATCGTTGCTTGAATGTATTCTTAATGTTGGAAAAAGTCCACAAGATTTCTATCCGAATGCAGTAAAATGGATTTAAAAGTTAAATCTCACTGCCGAAACGCCATTTGAGGAGGAAATGTTTGGCTTCGGAACTGGTTGACAACAGAATATAAATTTCAAGTGCATCTTAATTGGGCAACAAAATCCGTAAACAAATATTTGTTTCTCGCTGTCGAATTGGCTTCGTGTAAAAGAAGCTTCCTTTCCAATCGGTTTTCATGATGTTACCATTCGTTGTCGGGTTGACAGTGAAGGCTGCATGGAGTGAATGAAGAAAAAATTATAAAATACACAGAGCAGGCACTCCCAACGTAATTTTCTCATTCATGCATTTTTCCGAAAGAACAATTAGTTTTCTTAATTAAACAGGGAGCATCTTACCTTCGCAAACGGCCAAGTGTGCCTCAGTTATAATTATACTTTGAAAAAATGAATCAGCAATTCAAAACATGACGATTCTTTTCTGAAGGTGATGAAGCATTCAAGACACAAAAGTTGGTTCTGATTCAAATTAGAGTTTTTTTCCCTCCCTCCGATTCTGATAGACCTCTTCAAGTCTTAAAGTAGACTGTTACTTCTTTCTGCATGTTTCCTAAGGCAAAACAGCCAGTTCCTGAATTGCATCGCAAATTTAACCGACAAGCTGCAGCAGGTAATGGAAAAGACATCCTTTGGTGGTGATGATGCACGTTTTATCGTCACAGATATGGGATGGTCTACAAAGCAGAGGACGCTTAATTTAAAAGGCGTTCGGCTTACACCAAAAGCGAGTGTCGTCGCGTGGAAGAGGGATGATTTGTTCGCGTGTAAAGCTGTACGACAGTGCCATCCTCATCCTGCTGGCCCTGAAGTATTTTACACATTTAATGACATGTCTTGTTCATGTATTTACTATTTTCTACGGTTTTATTATGATCATGCATTAATGGAAATATTATTATTATTATTATTATTATTATTATTATTATTAATAGTAGTAGTAGTAGTAGTCTAGTAGTAGACAATTGCGCTTGTTGTTTTTTTGCTGTTCATTATTGTCAGTGTAGTTATTGTTTATATATTATTATTCTTGTTTTCACTAAAATATTGGAATATTACTATATTGGCTAATCTGCTTATTGGTGGAAATTAAGTAAGTAAATAAATAAATAAAGCAGCGCGCACAGGAATTTCTTTCGGCGATAGAGGGCACCGCTAGCATTCATCCGTTTATTGAATTTGCACACAGCTGAAAGGCCGGTATGTAGTGCAAAAAAGTTAAAAGGTCTGAAGAAATTGCATTAACTATTCTCCTTTATGTCATGAAAAAAACTTCGTTCTGATCTGGTGTTCATGCTTCCATGCATGAGCTTTTAGGGAAACCTCCTGTGAAAAATGTCTGATATATAGGCTACTTTGACTACCATAGGCTATTTCATTTTCACTGCAAACAGCAATGACGTGGCTAAGCCGTCCAGGGCACAGTCGCCAAGGAAACTTGATTTGATCGTGTGAAAAAAAAAACAAAAAAAAAAACATGGCTGTCAACGGTGATAGCTATTTTTATAGGAATTGTGCAAAGACTGGGTGCAGATAGGCCTACTATGAGCTCGTAACCTATTTGGGTTTCTTACCTTTAATTTGGCTGTAACAGGCAAATGGTTTTGAAAATCTAAAATTTATCGGGAAAGTTTTGCGATAGGCTTAGTCTGAAGATCACCTTTAAAAATGTATTGAAAACTGGAAAAAAAAAAAAAAAAAAAAAGTGCGGCCAATGAGAACTTTTTAAACCTTTTGATAAGCTCAATACGGCAGCCGGCTCAATTAGGCTGACATGGCAAGTTGTCTCGTCTTTAAGACCTCCCGCAATATTACCAGATGCAAAAACTATTTATTTATTTATAAGATGAACACATCAGCAGTTATTAGCCGAAGAACATTTTTGATTATGCTGCGCCCCCTAGGGATGAGTTGACACTCAAAATGGAGTCCAGAGTCTACTCATCATGTTAGCCTCATCATAATTGCCTATCTGATTTGTTAAGGATTTGTTTTTCAAGCATTGGCTCTCACTGTTTGTCAGAAAGGTTGAGGTAAGCCGTTTCAGTCATCTATTTGGCTTTCGATTTTCTCTGTTAGTTATTGCTTTAACCTCATAATGTCTTGTTATATAGTATAAAGTCTTTATTACAACAGAACTTGAAACTTTAATTTATTTTTGGCAGAGGACTTTAACATTGAAGGAGTAGATGAGCTTCGAGAGCGCTTTGTCTGGTATTGAGCAGTTGGAAGCCAGGTATGGTCACTTGGTCTTTGAGCTCATTACTTCTTACTGAATCCACCTTTTTTGATTTTGGTGAGCTGGTTTTCTTTGGACTAAAGATATTTTGTAGGCAGAGGTTCCCACATTGAAAGCCCCAGACAGGAACCCACTGACATCCTGTGCCACTTAGACTGGAAGCTTAGCAATGACCTGTTATAATGAGCAATATTTACATCATACAAGTTATCTGTGGCTTCTCAGGCATAGATATGACTGCCTGTACTATTGAACTAACAACATATAATTATACCTCAATATTCTTCTCACAACCTTTTCAGTTTGTCATCGGTTGATCTAAATGAAGGCATGATCAGTGTGGATGCCTTCAATGAAGTCAGAAATGTTGTGTCTGTCCTGTTCCCCTTTACTGTCTCTGTTTCCTATTTGCGACTGCATCCCCTTCATCAGTATCTCCTTTTTGCATATTTCTGGCATGTTATATAGCATGTTGTGTCCAATATTACATTGACAAACAGCATGCACCTGTGTGTGCCTGTTTTGCTAATAGTTTTCCCACTTGTAGAATTTATATGCCTACTGTATATATGGCTTTTAAATCTTTTTTTTTTTTTTTTTGGGTGGGGGGTTATTAAGGACATGGTATCCAGATGTTGACACCGATAATTTGTCAATTTTTGAGGAGGGTCTGTCTGAGGAGCTGGATAGCAGCACTGACAGTGACGATCCAGACTACATGCCACGCATTTGTGTTCGGTGAGTTTCTATCGTTTGCTCAACTCTCAGTTCAGCAATGGTGTGTTTTTTGTTTTTTTTTTTAATGACAATATTTGCATCAACAGCACTGGTGGAGCTCTTAAGACAAACATCAGTCTGGATGAACTCCTGGAAATCAGAGTAGGAAACACAATACAGAGCACAACAGATGACAGTGAAGGTTTTGAGGAAAACTCAGCAGCAGAAAAGTTTCCGTTCCCAAACACCATACCAGTTGTTGGTGTAGAGGATATAATCGGTCATCGTGCATCCGTGACATATCACAGCTGCTTGCGGCAGCTGGTGGAAAACCTTCATCTACCTATCACAACATGCATGAAACTGGACCATAAGACCAGACAACACAGTGGCGCAGCAGGACTATTTGAAGTTGAGATAAAGCCCATTGGAACTGCTGCAACTATTGAATGGGTTTTTTTTTTTTTTCATTATTTGGAAAACAAATTTTGAAGTTACATTTTTATTGAGATGTGCATATTAATGAATATTCACTGCATTCCAGATATGTCTGCAGGGACACCCAGTGTAGAGATGGACTTCGCAACCGATTCTCAAATATGAGATGCATGTTGGAGACTTCCTTCTTTCTACAAACATCCTCTTGTCAGGCAACAACTACGCAAAAATTGCACTGCTAATCAAGTTCATGAATATGTATATGGTAAACTAGACGACATTCTACAGAATCCAGGACCACTACTGTGTAGACTCCATAAGGGAGTTCTGGGAGATGAAGAGAAGAGAAACAGTCTCACAGCAACAGTCTAAAGAGAGTGCAGTAGCCCTGGGTAAGTTTTAATTTTATTTGTTCATTTTTATCTTATTTATTTAAACATTTCTCCTTTTGGTCAAGATAAATTTTAAATTCACCCGGGGAATAAGGTTTCTCATGCAGCTGTCACTGTAGACCTTTACATGTTGTGATGAGTAATGACATGTGCAATTAGAATGACGTGCAAGTAATGTTTAATATGGCTATTTTAATTTTGTTTCAAAAGGTGACGGATGGATAGTCCTGGATTTTGTGCTCAATATTGCACATACTCCGCCATGGAGAATGACACAGAGCAGATCATTTATATCACCAATTTTGACAAGAGGGAGACTGGGAGAAATTCTGTCATTATGGAGAAGGAAGGTTTCATTAGGACATTTGAGACTCTTCATCAAGAAGTCAAGCTGACCGAATAATATACTGATGCACACTCACAGATTTCAGCTCTTTTCAGTGAGTAGTCATAGTGCATTTGTAGATCAAATTTATCAAACAGTGATTTGTACAGAGAATATCTAATAGTGATTTTTACAGAGAAATATCTGCGTATTGGACTACAGTTACTACATATTGGCTTTATGTACTGGGTTCGTAACAAGTATATGTGTTTCGTGTATTTTATATCTCCATACAGATCCAGTCAGGGGGAAATTCAAAGACAAGGGAGTTCAACACTCACTTGATGTGTGGCATGGTTACAAAAACCTCTCCAGAAGACTGCTTGTGGTAAATTTATACATTGTCTTTTTCAGGTACCACACATTCTTGGTATATGCCCCTTATAATCTTGATTGTATTACAGGAAAGCCAACAGAAGGGGTGTGCCATCCTCTTGCAATGGAACAAAGACATTTGCAACCATTTTTGGTATTGCTGCAAGATGGCTGACAACTACGACAACTTCTTTGTATGTATTTATGAAAGAATATTAGCCTTTGAGATTGAAACTAACTCAAATGACAGTGACATGCTGAAGGGATGATTTCCTGTTTTATTGGCCACATACATACCATATACAGACATATGGCACATGGTCATGGATCTTTTCCATTTTGTGAATAAGTATTTCGGCTAATAGCTCATTGGCATGTAGATGGCATATCAATATGCAATGACACATGAATCTAAGGTCAGGTATCACACATGGTTAGATTTTCTCTCCAGTCTGTGAATTTCTGTATCATATGTTCATATGCCACAAAGTTGACATTACTTTTCCATTGACTTGCAATTTAGGACATGTGGATCGGCCTCCTACATCACGTCACAGGACAGCATTCACGGGCACTGGATAGCTGCCAGCACGGTCCCTAGTGGAGAAAAGGGACAAGGAGTCAATCGAGCCAGATTCTGTGGCCCATCAAAAACTGGCAGAGATGATTATGGATGCCCGATGGCTCAAGGTTGTCCCAAAAAATCTGCATTTCAGGGCTGTAATGCTACGCTTTTGTGTTGCCTGCTATTTTGCTGTACACTGCGCTTCTGCACCCTTGTTAAAAATAGGTTTCCTTATTGGTTCCTTTTATTTATTCTTTCCTAGATCAACTGCAGAGCTGGAGTCATTCATCAAGATAATCATATCTTGATGTACGCCAGCAAATGCTTCAGCTTCACTCCCTCAGCATACAGTGCACGAGTGTTGCTTGCTGGGCTTGACTACAACCACCACATGATCAGGTCACCCAAAAGAAAGGAAGATGGCTCGCTTCAGCAAGATGACTCAGTCATTCTATGTATGAGAGTGTATTGGGTGTCAAGGAATGATGTTTATACTGTTATTTTTTCAGACTTTCAGTTCATACCAAAAAATATCGCAACTGAAAAAAAAAAAACAGGTGCTTGCTTTAGCACCATCATGTATTACCATACTGCTCTTTGTGTTTGGAGACAGAGATGCAGTATTTGTTTTATCGCAGAAGTAATCATTAACTTTTATCAGTAATGAAAGGTGTTTTGTGTCATGACAGGTATGGGAAGGTGTACAATGAAAAGTCACGGAAATGGCGCTTGCAAACCCTAAAGGAGGAGAAGGACTACAGCTATATCCGTGACCTCCAAGTGTCAATTCTGCTGAGGCAACTCTGATGCCACTGAAAAGAAATTCAAGCCCTGATGATCCAAGACAGCTTGGACTACTTTCAGATGTGCCTGTACCAGCCACAGAAGAACTCCTGAGGACGCAGGTCAGCAGAGGAATTGGTGAGGCTTGGTTTGACTCTTTAAAAAAAAAAAATGTTGCATGTTTCTTTAGTCACATTGTTATGGTCTTCTCTGTTGTCCAGTAACAATGGCATAAGACTAATAGTGGGTTTGCGTTTATTCTCTTTAAGGACACTCCCAGGCACAGAAATAATGTCACATCATCCTCAGCAACTCCCCAGCCCCTTCGCTTACATTGGCAGCCCTGCTCCTCAGCCTAGGACCATGCTCTGCCCAGCACTCCCCTGGATGCCTTTCTGGACCTGCTGAGCTCAACCCGGTCTGCTCCCCACAGCATTTCCCACTGCCTGGCCCAAAATCCAGCCCTTCTCAATTCTCCTTCAGCCTTTTCCTCAGTGATTCCACAAAATAAACTAGAGCACTCGGCAACTGAGTACATGTATCCCCCGAAGGCCCCCCAGTTGGGCCCAGATATAGCTAAGCGCTTTTCAGCCTATGCGTATTCTCCCCACGACTTACGTCTGTGCATTACGCGCCCCGAAGGCAGTTACGCACTTGGGGCGGAGCAAAGCCAAAATCGGGGCATTTCTGGGCGTTTCTCAGGCAAATAACACGCGTATTCTCCCACTGGCTTACGCGCTTTTTCTGTTAAGCGCTTTTGAGGGCTGTATTAAGGTCAAGCGCCAACATAAATTGAAATGGAATATTGCGTTTGATGTCGGTTATAGGCCAAATTTTAACATTAACTTAATTTTATTTAACATGGTAAAGGTTGAGACATTCAATATTAGATTGTTCATCCTTATTTCTAAACTACATTTCTCAATAATAAATTATCAAACGAAAGCATCATATAATATTACGCAACAGCCTGTTCTCAAATTAGTTCAATTACCAACGCATTACAAACAATTACAAATATACCGGTGGTCATAAAGGTCACAACTGCGCTGTCGGCCCTGGCATCTGGGTCGTTCCAGAGAGTGGCTGGTGAAGTCATGCAAATATCACAAGCATCTGTGTCAAGGTGTCTGACACAGTTGGTTGACGCTATGCTGCACCACATCAGCCACTTTAAAGTTTCCCAAAACACCAGCTGAAAGACGGAGATTTAAGGGGGGGTTCTACCGGGTCGCCAGGTTCCCCAGTGTTGTGCGAGCCATTGATTGTACTCACTTTGCAATCAGAACCCCTTCTACTAATAAGAATATGTACAGAGACCGAAGCCGTCAGCACAGCATTAATGTTCAGGTTGTGTGCGATCATGATACACGCACATTAAGCATCTGCGCCAAATTCCCTGGCTCGGCCCATGACGCCTATGTACTGCGCAACTGCTTGAAATGCCAAAAAATACAATACATATTATTTGAAACCCAGTGGCGTGCCGTCAGATGTCGGGAAGGCCTTCAGTAACATCGCTCTTTCCTGTATAATTTCTCTTTAACGGTTTGCGATCAGGTTTGCCTGATTAACAATCAATTTATTAACTGAACAGCCACCGCTAATGCATGACACGTAATAATTAACGAATGACAAAGCGATTACCTGTTGGCTATGTTGATATAATTAATGTTACTCCGCAAGGATGACGATCTGCAAAAAATCCGGAACTTTCGCTGACTTTGCGGCAATTATTTTCAATATTATCTCTCAGCTGTGCGTCTAACAACGCACTTCTGCTGTCACTACATTCAGACGAGAGAACGGATTCTCTTGGCTTGTTGCTCAATTAACCTCGCAAACTAATTTACGCAAATCCAGAAATTATAAAGACGTAGGCGATTGATATTTTCCATCGTCATTGATGTGCGGAAGTAAACGCTGTAAATATTCATTGTGCAATGTATAACAAGGCTTTCAAAAATAAATTAGATTCTCGTCGGTTCCACAAATCAGTCTGAGCAACTGATTCTAATCGGGGAGGTACACTGCGAGAGGTGTCTGTCATTAAGAAGTGAAAGGTGAGGTTATTGCAGGCCCTGTGTGTCTGCCGACAGACCGCCACTGTTGAAACCATATTAAGCTTTTTTCCAGTATCCATCACAGTGATACTTTGAGTATAGGCAAATAACTATGACCATTATACGTAACTCTCCTTCATCCGTATCCATTCCAAGTTATTCTCAGTGCACTTCCACTGCAGAAAGAGTGGCTGCCACCTCCTCCTCCTCAGTGCAGTGAAGTGCACCAGGGATGATGGTTGCTCACCACCTGTTGCGTGCACACTACAGTGCCCCACAGATTTTTCTGCGTGCGGGGTAAGAATCCTTCATTTGTAAAAGCGTTGCCTTGTCTTTTAGTTGCAAACCGGACGTCGGAGTAGTTTGAAATTTCAAGCGCGCAATTTCTAAATGAGATCATATAAACTGTCATTGATTGTTATTTTTGTGTGACTAGAATGTTCTCTTTGTCCTCCATGGAACAAACAGGCTTGTGTAGGAGGGGCACATTTTCAATGCTCTGATTACTCTGGTTGAGAAGTGCTACATTCTTTATTATTTCATTATCGCGGCAATTAGTTTGTTTGCATAGCTTTAATGCCATGGTGGCTAGAGTAAGAAATAAAAAAGAGATGTCAGCATTATTTCTTGTATTTGGCACAGACATACATAGTCCTACTATTTCAGCCGCAGGTTGTGGGCCTGCTGATAAAACCTTGTATATTCAAAATGATAAACTTCACGGGAAAATAAATGAATATATATAAATTGATAAATATAATTTAAAATATAAATAAAATAAAACATGTTTAATTCTGCATGGAAGAATAGTGGACATACGAGTTTTTGTTTCTTATCAGTTTGCAGACACAAGGTTTTATCAGCAGGTCCATGACATTCAAATTTAAAGTCTGGTTTGCGTTTTCCATGGACCACAACTGCATTTTCATGGTTAATCAGAAAATCCTTGTTCCTTGTTTTCCTGATGGCCATAATCAATGAACTTTGTACAGAGTCTGCCTCTCTTTTGGATTAGTCACACCTCTTTCATAAGGCCGCCTACATTCTGAAGTTAAGCGCTGTGGGCGTGATCGATGTGAGTAGGGGAGAATACGCGTAACTCAAAAGCGCTTAACTCGAATCGCGTAAAAAAGAACTTACACGCTAATGGGAGAATAGACCCCTAAGGGCAGTGATAAATTCCGGTGTGAAATTGACTTGGGGTGTATTGAAACATGATAATGAGTTTAACTTTTGTCGAATACGCAACCTCCATACGCACGCAAAATTTCAAAATGAATGGCTTTTTAGCCGAAGCTCCCAACAGGCTTACTATGGTAGTGTAATCGGGCGTAGCGTTGCCGTGCAAAGAAATCGCTATTTTTTTTCACCATAAACAAGGCTCAAAGTAGCTCCACACTTCATCGGTAAAATTCCGAGGGCCCTGACATTTAAAACGAGGCCATGAGAACTTTAAAAATGCACAGGTAGTTTATTAAAAAAGACTATTTATCCAAACAGTACCTTAAGGTAGTTTCCAGTTACATCCATCTTGAAAGTCACGATAAGTCGATTGACGAGCACGAACGACTAGATTGCGATCTGTTTCCCTCATCTCATCATCTCATCTCATCATCTTCCGCTTAATCCGGGGCCGGGTCGCGGGGGCAGCAGTCTAAGCAAAGATGCCCAGACTTCACTCTCCCTGGACACTTCCTTCAGTTCTCCCGGGGGTATCCCGAGGCGTTATAAATAAATGTTTTCAGAAACGATTTTAAAGATGCCACTGATTCTGAAAGCCTCAGACTGTGAGGCAGGGAGTTCCAGCGCTGAGGAGCTGACTGCAAAAGCCCGGTCGCCTTTGGCCTTTAGCCAACACGTTGGAACAACCAGCAGTCAGACAGACGACGAACTGATGACAATACCCTTTGGCCTGAAGTCGGGCCAAGGGTAACAATCACCGGCATCGGACGCATGTAAGGGATCATTACACACTTTAATTCAAGCGGTCTCAGTGCTATGATTAGCGCAGAAGCCTGATTGGAATTTAAATAAAATGTCATGATTATTCACAAAAAAGAGCAGCTAGGAGTGAACAATCTTTTCTAAAAGTTTTGATAAAAACGGTAATTTGGAGATGGGCCAAAAGTTTTTTAATTCAGTTGGATCAAGGTTTACTTTCTAGAGCAAAGGGTGCACTATTGCATGCTTTAGGCAGGAGGGAACACAGCCGGTGGAGAGGGAACTATTTACAATGGATAAAATAATTTAACAGCATGCTAAATGCTGCTAAAAACCTCTTTGAAAAATCTTAATGTTAGACAGTCTCATCAAAGTAAAGATCCAGTGGGCAGCGGTTACATTAAGTGCTCCAGTTTTACCCATATATTCGGGGAGTGTTCTATAAAGCAGCCCCAGACTTTATTAAGCTAACCTTTTTGTCCCTTCACACACCACATGATTTTAAGAGGTATGATGAGACTGGAGTTCTCTTCAATACCGTTTTATCGAGGGAGAAGCATTTGATTTTAAATAGCATAATATATACATTTTTTTCTGCCATCATTGTGAATAAAATAAGCTTCCTTCCATGAAAATCAAAAAATTTCACGATTGCTTCATCATCCAAAATTCTGATACATGGATCAGAGAAAATATCTTTTTGGAATATTTTAGAAAGATTGTCAAATATGAATTTCCAATAGTTATTCAACACTGAACATCTCTAGAACATCTGTGTTTGATCTCCCTATTGTTTTGACTTAAAAATCACAACAAAGAAAACCAGCAATGACAACTTAAACAAATCTATTCCTCACTGATAAAAAAACTCCCAAATAATCCACTATTTAATCTTAAAATAGCATTCTAATGCCCCTATGTAACTCTGTTGCCAAAACAAAAACTTTGCCTCTTTCTGACCGAAATCCACTATTTAATCTTGTAATAACATTCTAATGCCACTATATAACTCTGTTGCCAAAACAAAAACTCTGCCTCTTTCTGACAAAAATCACTGCATTTATATAGACTAGTAAAATTCTGGATCTACATGATTCCTTGGTAATCCCGCCCCCTCCAGGCAGGAAGATGCCAGAATCTTCTAGAAAGCACTAGTCTATTTCTTCACAAAGAAGTGGTATTGCATCAGATCATGTTTTTCTACAAACATACCACCAGAGGGTGCTAAATGATAACCAAAGTAAACAAATAGCTGACCAGTAAGGCAGCACAAATAGTATGTAACAAATCTCTCTTTACAAATGATATACAATGCTTTACATAAAATACCCGTACATAACACTATTCACATCTGCATCTAACACAATTAGATGATGTCCTATAGCTGAAATGAGGATCTGTAATATCCATCCATCCATTATTTATTGCCATGCCTCGTCCGCAACTGTCCGTGTCACCTGAATTCTGATTTCCATCAACATTCTTCAGCACGGACCCCTGCCACTTAATTACCTTCAATTAAGCGTTCAAAGACTCGCTCCACAGAGTCAGCGGTGCAAAGTCTAACTAGCCCTCTACCATTCAACCTATGCAGACGTAGTACTCTGCTGCTGCATTATTGCATATTCTGTCAGTGTTTCCTAACAGTGCTCCATGTGTATTTGTATTGGGGACTTTCTCGAGTTTGTATATCTTATTGCGTTTGTGTCTGAAGCGCCACTTCAGCCACATTTATAAAGTACCTAATCTTCACGCCTGGATCCTGCTCCTGTTCTTTGCTTTCTGTGCAAGAGCTAAGTCAGTGAAAGCATTACATTTATACTGCCCTGTCAAACCAGACTGCAGCATCTGCAAAATAGTGAAACTGAGAAAATTGGCCTTAAAGTTTCACTCTTGGTACTGGAAGGCAATAACATGGACCACAATGCTATCATTGACATCGATTTCCTATTAGACCCTGAATTTTTGGTGAATCAAAATATTTATGAGAAGTTGACCCAGATAGGAGATACTGCAGATACTGCCCTTTGGCTTGACCTCTTGCTCTACTCTTGTAGATACTGCTAACTTGCACATGCAATAACTCTGAACATGAGTATTGATCGAGCTAATCTCTGCTAAAAATAGATGGAGCTGGTGCAGAGGTCACGCTACACTTTCTAATTGTACGTCATTGTGACGGACAGGGGCATAAAAATTCCGTCATCAATTATTATCCGTCATTGTAATTTTATTTTTAAAATGATAATTGTTTATTTTTTTAATTAAATAAACAGAATAATTTATAGATTACGCATTCGCTGATCAGAGATGCCAAGTCTCAAGCATTCGGCATAGGTCTCCCACATTTTAGGCGTATTCACCGTAGTATGCAATTATTCAATGAACGCTCATTAATGAAATTCTCACTTGAAATTAAAATCCTTGTGCATTGAAGTTTCAGTTTCACTTGCGTAAAGGTGAACCTCACCACAAGTAAGATTATGACTCCGGACTTCCCGTGCTTCTCTTTACTCAGGGATTGGAAACAATGCATGTGCTTCATGATGGTTTAAAACCATTTGAAACAACTTTTTGCAAATCCATTGCTTTCAATCCCTCAGTAAACACAAGCATGAGAATTCCCAATTTCTGTGTCACTAGTGGGGAAATCCACCGCAATGCACGTGAAACTGATTAGCTTAATGCACGATGACTTAAATTTCACGAGTGAATTTCTTCAGTGCGCGTTGATTGAATAATTGCTGACTACAGCATAGGAACATGACTGCCACTAAGGGAGAGACTCATGCTGAATGCATGAGACTTGGGATCTCTGGCTGATACAGACACACATTACGCATTGTGTTAAGTACAGTACTGCGTGGATTTTCAAACTTACTGCTGTACGAACTTTATCAAACATCACAAATGATTCTCCCCCCACACAGTAACAGTGTGCAAATGAACAATGCTTTCAGTTATTTATGGGCTTCACTAAGCCTAACAACCGCAGTCTCGCTAAGCGGTCCTATGCACTGCTTATCAATTCGTGATGTCAACTGGGGCTTTCCTGACCTAGAAATCTGCATGTTAACATAACAGAGACAGTGTTTGTAGCATATGACCAATCATCTACCAGCAGCAGTGTGAGATACTGTTCAGGAACCATTCGAGAGGCAGAAATCCAAAAAACGTATGCCTTTAATGGAGTCCGAGTCAAAGCCAAAAAACACAGGAATTGCCAAACCTCAATACGAAATCCAAAAACAATGTGAACTAGACATGGCATTCATAACAGAGCGCACGACAGTGGGAACTAAGCATAACAGAATTGCCCCTTGTCAGAAACCATTAAAATAATTCCTGTAAACTGTTAAACTGGAGTAAGAGCTGATATAGGCTAGGCCAGGAATGATCTGTTTAATCAGCACATAATAGCCAGTGGGAGCACTTACCTTTTTTTTTTGAAGGGTTACGGTACAGATCTACAGCTCTGCATCATGAGTAAAAAAAGGTAATCAAAGAGAAAATCTTTTAGACTCAAGGCAGCTACCTCAATTTCATAGCCAATTAAGTGGCGTTTGTCCAAGCTTGCTTGTTCTACGGATTGAAAACATTGAAAGGCTTTTAGCTCTGGATGACTACCAAGGTAAGATCGTCAATTTCAGCATATTTTGACAAACCTGAACAATGCTATAAAACTGAACTTATGGGACACCATTGACAGACGAAGGGTCGTTATGATTTTTGCTATCATATTTGCATCACAAAGTGGCTAACACAGTTATATTGCTGAGGCAACAAACTTTCAAATACAATATAGCTAGTTCTCCAATGTAGCAGAGTATCTGTCGGCAGGCTATAAAAACGCAAATAGGCGGCCCACCCTGGGATTGATGCCCGTGAAAGGGTTAGCCAGCTTTTCTTTGCTTCAACTTAGCTAGTAAAAATAAAATTTCTTCATACAAAACTTTCTTGAATCAAAACATTTATGATGACATAGTTACATCTGTATTATACCACCTCTATGTCTGTGTAAGAGTTGCCATTAGGGCATATATTGACTCAATGGATACTAGACTTTCTATTTGCTTGTTTTTTTTTCCACTGCTGTGAATATGATGCGAATGAAGTGACGATTCCATTAGCTGTCAGGCGAATGAGCGAACGATGGTTCTGAAATAACAGTGTAAGTGTAGGTGTGAAGGACATTGTCGCCTTTAAATGGTCATTTGGGCTTAGGCATTTTTCAAAGTTTTCTATTTGTCTGTTTACATGCCCCTGTCCTCGTGTGCTGGATGTATAGGCTATATGTACACTTGTGTTATAAAGGGTTTTTGACTGTTGGTTTTATGTTCTGGGACATAATTAACATAAAAATGTCTTGCCTGCCAATATTTTTATTTGTTTGGTCCCCATTTCTCAGTGTTTGTGAGCCTATTGAAAGCATGATATATTATATATTTTAACATTTTCTGGGGGGAAAAAAATAGCCCGCCCACATTTGTTCAGGCCCACGCAAAAAAAATATTCTGCCTATGACTCCGGTCCCCTGTCATTGCTCTGTAAAGCCTGCTGGATCCTCATGGATAAGCTCAGGCATCACCAATTCTAGTCCCAATGCCAACAAATTATAATCTACATTTGGCAGTAAATGAAGGCCTATAATAATTACTCAACAGTTTGTCCTCACAGGCCCTGGGAAGCACATTTCTGTAAGCCAGCTTGCAAGTAAACTGTCAATAGAAGCAGAAACAAATCGATACTATTATGGTTTGGTACTATCCAGGCTTTGACCCTTACTCACCCTGCAGTCTACTGAGCTTGAGGAGAAGAGAGCTGGAAGTGTTAGGATGTCCTCCCCTCTGGAGGAGAACCAGGCTGCATTTCAACAGTCCTGTTACATGCCTTCGCTGGCTTCCCCCCGGCATTTACCCTCAGGGGAATCCTGCCGAGATCTTTGGTGTTGTTCCAGTGGCGTGAAAAACAGGTGAGAGGTGAAATCGAGCCTCAGAAGGCTGAGGGAGCAAGACAACAATGATGGTCACGCCAGAAGTGTATATTGCCCACAATGCACTGTATTTGTGCAGTTGGTGCAAGAAGATACATCCACGGCTGGGTGGGAGTAATGTGAGTAAAATTGCGCTAAGTGAGCTCCACCATCATCTCCTGAAGAATGTGTGGATGAATAAATTGAGCATGGTGATTAAATTGAACAATAAATTCATTACAGGGAGGAGAAGGGTAGCAACTCAGGGTTTCTTATAGTAAACCTGCCAGCGAGCAGGTTATGTTCAGAGAGTCTGTTACCATGGTGACTGACTAAGAGTTTCAGTTACCTCTCTTTCTGGAACGGATAACTTAGAGTTTCCCTCATCTCAGGGTTAACTTACTCTGAGTTTTCACATAACCTGCTTTCTGGAATCTCAAGATGAGAGACTGAAGTCAGGAAAAATTTAGTGCAATAATAGAGGGCGGCCCCAAGTGCAGAGTGGTTTATTTGACATTACACAAAGTAAACAATGAGCACAGAAGCACAGAGAACAATGGTAATGAGTAATACAAAATGGATAAAGCTTATACACTCCTGAAAGGGAGAGATAGCCAATTCCAAATTAGTATTAATAAAAGTAAGAAGACACGGATACGCAAGCTCTGAATTTAGAAAGGTAAATTTAGAAACACAAGCTCTCAATAAAAATAGAATTTAGTCTCCGAAGATGAGAGAACCAAACCAGCTAAGAGAAAGAGAGGTGAACGGTCTGACCAACAAAGGAAAACTAAACAAAGCAGGAACTATATCGTGAGATAAGGTGAGAACAGAACCAATGAAAGGGCTGAACTAATAATAGAATGATTAGTGCGAGTGGCAGGAAACAGCGGGCAGGCAGCTTCAGCTAGCAATCGTCACAAAATCAGAAACTGATGCAGCTAATTAGGCTACCAAGTGCCGACGTTACGGCAATTATACGTAGGAGGTAGCTTCCCCCCTCTGAAATGAGTCTGTAGGTATTTAAGGTAATTTGGTAAACACAGTATAGCATTAAATCAGTAACTGGCAGTCGATCCATGATAGTTCGGGCAGAGCGTTGATAAGGGTTGGTGCATTCCATTTCAATCCCCCGCCCTCTTCCCCCTCAGTGCTCCAAGTGCCCTCCATGTGACAAACATGTTGCATAATACCAAGGGCTGAGGGGAAGTGAATCAGATCATGTTGAAAAACTATTG
The DNA here is from genome assembly GCA_029721435.1 of Gymnothorax reevesii. Taxonomy (NCBI): domain Eukaryota; kingdom Metazoa; phylum Chordata; class Actinopteri; order Anguilliformes; family Muraenidae; genus Gymnothorax; species Gymnothorax reevesii. The sequence continues at coordinate 38,320,162 of CM056580.1, read as the reverse complement.
AAATGCATCCTTAGAGACCACAGGTGAATTGTTAGGTTCAGGTGGGATGTTAACTAGCAGCAGGCAAGTGTGATGCAGCAATGCAGGGCAGTAGCAGACAGAGGCATGTTATGCTGTGAAGGCAAAGTGGGAAAGCAGCTCATATACTCCAGATACCAAAGGGGTAGAGCAGTGTGTAATATGCATGGGAATATCTATTGGAATGAGGGCATGTCTAGAGTTGTCTGCAGGAGCTCTACAAGGTCCAACCCATTATCAGGGTTATATAATTCATATCATTTTGGGCAAAGGGGTACCCTTCGATTTCTTAAACATCTGTCTAATATGGTTGAAGCATTTAATCAGAAATGTGTTTATAAGATTCTACGAGTTGGCCACATAGTCAAGGGGCTTTTTTATTGTACAAAATGCATGTTTTAATAGTTTCCTCCTGCTGTATTTCTGTTTCAAGATTGTTTCTAATTCACTCAGACAGGGGCACGTTTCCCAAAAGCGTAGTTGCTACCTAAGTTAGCAACTTACATTGTTCGTCCATTCACAGTCAATGGGCCCAACTATGCAAGTAAGCATTTGTGATTTTGGGAAGCGCACCCCAGCTTGATTACTGGCAGATATCTCAAAAACACTTCATTGTCACGTCCATGCCTTGCAGTTCATTGACCACGCCCACATCTCCAATCAAGTCTCCACTTCCTCGTTCCGATTGTATACACCTGGATATTTGCGCATTTAAACTCCCAGTTCTGTTCAGTTGGTTAGAAGGTGTTGTAATTAGTACTTCTGTGTAAGCGGGAAAGACAGAGAGGATTATCTGGCTGGATTATCTAGCGCCATAATCATTACGCCAACAGTTTGACCCTTGTTGAGATACGTGCCCCATCATTACGCCAACAGTTTGACCGTTGTTGGGATACGTGCTCCAACATTTAGCAGATGACCCCAGGGTCATGGGAATGGACTCAACCAGACTCTCGGGCGCCAATCTCATCGTGCCACAGGGTTAATGGTTAATGCAGATGCCTGGGAATCTACCAGAAAACTGCTGTCCGCAAACCTTTGGCCAGCGAGACTCATGCTGGACAACTCCACAGTGTCATCCAATGGACTCTGACATAACTGCACCCGTACAATTTCAATACATTACAGTTTAGGTAAATATTTCTAAAGACTTTTAATTTCCTGAGTAAAACACTAATCTCACTCACGATGTCACAGAATAATGTGTATTTTGCTACACTGAAGGTTAAGAGTGGAATAATAACCTTAATGCAGATTATTCTTGTAATTCGGTATTGTGTCGGACGTTTTATGACCAACTCTAACGCAAGTAGGTTGTGTTTGGTATCATTATAATCCTCGTAATTTCTGAAATCTCATAGGGAATATTTCAAAGGAATTGGACTTGTGCCATACCCTCCTTCAATAACTTTAAGGGAAAATTATGCTTCAGTTTTCCTTGTGGTCATGTCTCCTCCCAAAGCCCCTCCGGAATTCTTGGCTCAAATGACCCAAAACGACCTATGACCCCGCCCTAGGACGCAGCCTAGAGATTGGGCATAAAAGAGGGGGAAACAGAGAAGTCGAGGAAGCTTGTATTCATCCTTCCCTCATATACGTTGTGTATATGTGTAGTTTTGGGCTGCGCCAGGTATGAATTGACTTCTTTTCTCTTTTCTGTAACGATGTAATTAGGTCTTGTAATTTAAGCTTGTGCCTGCCTGGCGAAATAAATTGATATTCGCATCTGTGGTGTGTTTCTGACTTTGGACAAACATATACCTACCGGTTCGGACTCCTGGATCCCAGTTGAGTAACGTAGACCGTAATCGCGTGCCTGATGAACACGCTTGGCATCTGCGTTATAAGGTGGATTTCCATGCTGTGTATGACGCTATTAATATTGGCTTCGAGCAAGATTCCGTTTATATTTTTAGGCGGAAATCTTAAAAGACGCAAGGCCTCTGAACAATGTCTTTCCGTTATGCCTTTGTAGTTGCTCGCTGTGGGCCCCGGTAATCCCTAGTCATAGCGAGGCTATGTCAAATTACTGGCTTAATAGGCTGCCAGCCTCTGAGTTCTTTCACCGGATTGGATAGTTCAGATGGTTTTGGTCCGGCGGAGTAGGGTATAAACCTGTTATGGGTCCGATGCACAACAGAGCTCCAAATTGGGTAATAAATTGACGAATTAAAATCCGAACATATTTATGCAAACGCATGATAACCGCAAAAGATTGCAACCACAAATTTGTATCTTAAATTTGATATGGAGTCAGATAAATTTGATATGGAGTCAGATATATTGTAACCACTAAGATATTAGGGTTGCAGCATCTGCTAGGCACGCCTCAGGCCATTTAAAAGCAGAACGTGAACGACGTCATCATGTGAGGCCTGGGGCAGGGGTCTAGGGCTGACGCTGTAACCAGACCCCATTATTATAATGGAGACTGCGAGGACAATCTTTTAGCTGGCTGTTAAGGCAAACACGCTGAGACCTTCCGCCTCAGCTAGGACCCTCCTTGGCCTAGTTGCACGGTTAGTTACATCTGTTTTCCTAGCTCCAAGGTTTCCCAGTCTTAATCGCTCTTGGATGTTATTATATCTCCTAGATCTGAAATCTGCGTAAAGCTGTTATTTCATTTGTACCTTGGGGGGTTTTTGTATTTTGGCTGTGTGCTGTTGTGGAATTTTGTCCTTTTGCTACTTCGTTCTGAGTTTGTTTGATACTTTGGGGCTATGATTTGTTACTTTGTCTTTTTCTACGTGTTTATTGACATGTCTATATTAGTTCTTCGCTCTGGTGTTTCTGTTCTCCTGTATTGTTTCTAATAGCTGAGATTTATCTTGTTTCTCCACTATCTCGTGGTTCATGTACCTTGGTTACTTTCACGTAATGAAGTTCTGCTGCGTGCACTAACTTCCTGCTCTATGTTCTCATTCCCAAGTGTCCCCTGACAATAACATTTAGATTTTGTTATTTTTTATTTTTCAGATGAATTCTGATCATGGGAAAACTTCTCAAAGTTCTTGTTAATTGCATCACCCTTACAGTGTAAATACAACTTTCCTTATCCTTTTTATTTCATTTTTTTAATGATTATTCAACTCGGTGGTAGTTTTTTTTTGTCCCGTTTTTCATAATGGTAGTTTGTTTTCACCGTATTCTCTTCCACCTGTCTGACAATTGTTACTTTATACAACTTTTCTGCCAAATTGGGAGCAATTTCAGTTCTATTTATTTCCGTATGTCTTGTCTACTTCAGTAATTTATTATTATTATTATTATTTTTAACCCCATGTTGAGCCTTTTATATAGTGTGAATTTTTTCTTCAGATCTTATGGATCCAATAAACAATCCGTCCTCTGAATAACACATTCAGTGTCTCCCAAATTACACTTGCGGAAGCAGAGTTGTAGTTTGTGACTCATGTATGATGGATTTGCTTTTACACAAATTGAAAAAAATCAGGAACTTTAAGAAGGCACAGTCTGAGTCTTCATTGCTTAGTTATCTCCTGCTGGGCGACAGCCCCAAAGGGGGATTAGGTCGTGGCTCAGTCAGTCTGTCCATCCATTTGTCCATATCGGAAGGTACTTGGGTGAAATCCAATTCATATAATTTTCATTGGACATCCCTGAAGATTTGCACATATGCTGCAGATAGAACGATAAGCATATCGCTTATTCTTCAGTGATTATATGCCAGGGATGAAAGAAACAATATTATGTACTTGAAGAAAAATTCATGATCATTATTAGGTCCATAAATATTGATAAATGTATTAGGTTCATAAATTCTGTCACATTTAATTATGATCTATCTACCTGCAGCATCCTTTTCATGGTTAATAACTTCCAGCCTGTTTGACTTACAGCATAAAATCGCCACTCCTCCTGATGTGGAATTAAAGAAAGTGTGCAACATATCTCTTATCCGATCTCTTTGTAATTACAAACGCTCTGTATCTGTCAGGTTAGTTTCCTGCAAGAAGGTAATATCACGGTGTTGCGTATTTTTAAAAAATATAAAATTTCATTTTAAGGGGTTATTAATTCCTTTAACATTAAAAGTCATGAATGGAGAAGTACTATCCACTCTCTTCCTTTGATTGCATTATTCATACATCTGATTAAAAAGCTAAAAGCAATAATTACTCTGATAACATAATGCCCTCAACCCTTTGTCATTCAGAAATGCCCATGCATAGCCTGCAGCACACTCAAGTTGCAGCTGATATCCATGTCTGTTCAGATGCATATTATATATGCAATGAGAATTTTTATAGAATTCAATAAAAAGATATCAGGTTTATTTTAATACACACAGATAGGCTGTAATGACAAACCCCAGTCACTGTTTTCATTGTTACATGATTTCATGAATACATAGTAAATACAAAATAATATAAACTGAAAATAAAATTAATAAAATGAATCTGAAGGGTGTGTATTATGCATGCTAATTTAGTAGTATTAGAGACACCGGTTTGATGCCCATAGTGATGAGATTACCTGTGCCTATAAAACACACCTGTGTCAATTGGTCTTGTTTGCCATACATGCTGAGGAAGGGCATCACCCGAAACGTCCTATAGTGTGGCAATAAATATACTTTTTATGCATTTTGAGTGCTGCCTATGTCTTCTTGATTAGTGTGTTTTTCTTTTCATATGTTTTAGCACCCATTGCTTAATTCTTTATAACTTCTCGGGAGTTGAGCGCGTTTGTGCCCTTTTCCAAGTCATGACATAACATTGTTATCACCCTAAGTACCTATCACTTTTGTAGAAATTTCATTGTCTGAGAGCGCGAGAAAAAAAAATCACCCCATGTTCAGTCATGCTGCTAATATTTCGCCAAACTGAATGCCAGGTGTAATGTTGGTTGAATAAGTGATCTAACTAGTCAGAAACAGATAGTCACTTAAATTGAAAACTTGCCAGCTACCTTAAGTTATTTTTTACCGAAAATTGCAGTCAACGAATGCTAATTAGATATGTTCAATAGTTTCAACTTGTGAATTAAACCTAGTTTCTGTCACGTTTGTGAGTAATCGGGTTGCTAGCAGTAGTAAATATAAGCCAGTTGGATATGTCAAATTATGAGGTGAATTTCAGTGGAGAAATCCCACAAAGGTGCCATTATTAATACGCAGGAACCACACCAGCAAGCTAGAGAAACAGAGCAAGCTGTTGAGGATACAGGTGTATCAGGGCTTCACTGACTTGTTCTGTGGAATTATAGAGAAAGCATTTAGTTTGTCTCTGTGAGGGTGCGATCAGGAACCAGTCGCGAGAACCAAGCAATGCAGTAGAACTTGTTTTATTAATAAAGGGGCAGGACCCACGCAGGGCAGAAGGCAAAAGTACAAAGTCTACACTCCAAAAATCAAAATCCAGTTGGGCAAAAATAGAATCAAAAACCAGGGCAGCAATCACAATAATCGTTGTCGGACAGAAATGGGTCTGGTTCACAGGTACAGGTATGTCAAAGAAGCAAAACCAGAATCCAATGGGCGTAATCTGAATCGTAACCAGGGCAGCAATCATAGATCTCGTGGTCGGGCAGAAAAAAGTCAAAACACACAGATGTAACAATAATCCAAAATCACAAAGGCAAAAATCGAAAAGTCGGGCGGTCCAGTCAGAAAGATAAACACTTAGTAGTCAAGGCGAGAGAAGCGTGGCACAAGAAGACTGAGGAAACGATCTGACAGGGAAGTGCTGTTAAAAGACTCCTAATATACACTCCGGGGGAATCACATGCTACACAGACACAGGTGCTGGAAATGAGGCTAATTATAGAGGATGGAACAAGAGGGAGAACCGAATCACATCACACAAAGCCAAAACGTGGACAAGGATCACGGGACAGCCTATAGACAGAACAACGGATCCGGTTTAGGATTTCTAAGTGCACAGAGTGAGAGGCAAAACAGATATAACGACAGATGCAGAGAATCTGCAAAAAACACAGCAGAGCAGATTGAACGAAAGCAAGAGGCGGAGACTAGAACAGGGCGAGTGCTGAGAGCTTGTTAGTCAATTAGTAAGTGCAGCTATACAATCCCGAGTGCTCGTTAGTAAATTAGTCTTATATACAGTGTTAGTGTTGGTTAGTAAATTAGCGAAAATAACAAACTGTTAGTAGGTGTTAGTGATATAGAAAAAGTGAGGGGAAGGAAGTAAACGAGATGGAGAAGGAAGATTGAAACTAGAAACCATTAAATCACCCGAAGTGGTGGGACACATACCGGGGCTGAGAGCTGTGACAATACCAGAGACCAGACAGGGGGAGACAAAGTGCAATGCAAAATGGAAAGCAAAACATGGACCGGAAGAAAACTATGGTAAAATGCAAAATATGGAGAAGTAAAACTAAGACAATAAATGAACAAATCAGAGTTTCCAATTCACAATACATATATCAAAGAATAGTCAGACATAAGCAAATGATCTAAATACACAAAGGTCAGTCAGTCTCGGTTTACGGCTTGTCCAATTCATAGTAGGTGGTCCATTTTGAGGTGTTTATGGTGGCTGGTATTGCGTTAATTCATATTAAGATGCTTAATTGAGAGGATTGCGAGCTGACTTGCTAACGTAGTTATATATCCACTCACTAGGGTGTCATTGTTCAGATCTGAGTGGCTTTCATGAGTGCACTGAGATGGTTAAGCAGCTAAGGTTGTGACAAGTTTATGTATGTGGCATCTTTGTACGAAACTTTTGGAGGCACCTCGCGCAGCATAATGAAAAAACGGAGAAACACTCACTCGGATAGTGTCTGTATACAGTAAAGGCAGTATCTGCGCTCAGATTTACAAAATTTTCTTGCTCATGCGAGCTCGCAACACATACGTGTCCCTACCAATTCTCACATTAAACCTACGCCCTTGAGTGATTGATAAATCATTCTAACTCTATATTTATTGACAATGGTGCAACAGATGTTGAAACTGAGAAAGTTTTTATTTTTTTTTTAAATATCTGCCCATTTTGAATTTGATGCCATCAACACATTTCAAAAAAGTTGAACTCAATTTGTTGCTGCATCCACAAATGCAAGTTAAAACACTCCCTTATAAATTTAAAATGATATATAAACAAGATCCAGAGACACTGATCGAGCACAGCAAAGTGAAAAACTGTCTTGTGGTTTGATCAATCAAGATGTGATTTTTTTTTTTTTAAATCTTGGACACCATGTCTTCTGGGCTGAAGAGGAGAGGGACCAGCTGGTTGTATATCAGCACGCAGTTCAAAGGCGAGCGCCCATGATAGAACAGGGGTGCATTAGCATACATGAAGGCAACAGGCAAGAGATAGTGAAGGTCTGAAATATGCGAGTAGGTAACAGGAGGCATCACTCCCCCCTCCCCTGGATTCTGAAATAAATTATGTTTACGGCTAAGCAATTACTCTTGATTTACCGATGATGTAGGTTAGAGGTCATTCTGAACTAATTTGGGGTAGTGAGACCTAGCCAATAGTTGTATCCCCATTTAAAGATGGTTGAACTGATCAATATATATTCTTTTGTACTCTGTATACAGAACCGATTTTGTATTTTATCCTTGTTTTTTATTTTATTTTTTATTTGGCATCTTCGATCCCTCCCAAATCTGGAATGCCCAATTAGCAAACTGTGTACACAAGCATGCTTGTATGCAACTCCATGTTGCCATCTCGGGAGAGCGAGACTGCTCATGGCTCTCCTCCGAAGCATGCGCCTGTCAGCCACTGCCTCTTTTACACGGATAGCTTGAAACTTCCCAAGCTCAGAAGAAGGGCAAAGAGTACCCAAATATGTTCAAGCTTAGAGTTTTACTGAGGAGTGCCCGGCTAGCCAACAAGAGCCACTTGAGCAACGAACAAATGCGATAATCCCAAACCGGCAGTCCCTCCCAATCTATTTTCAAAACTTCTGTTCCATTCTACATGTTCATATGCTTTGCCTCTGATGTCAAGTGCAATTCAGTGGTGGGCCAGAGAGTACATTAAGCCTATCCAAAATATTCCAACAGTAACTTTAAATCTTCACGTATGAACCATTTTCAGTAAATTAGCTATTAACTAATTTTCCGGTTAGCTGGTTAAGAGTTTACACAAGAAACAGCCATCTTTAGCTTTTCTCCAACTACCAAACTTTACAGCTTCAGCTGAGCGAAAGTCTGGAGTGCCGCCACCATGTTTTAAAGGGAGAATGATTTGATTTTTCAAGTGGTATTTAAGACACTTGTCGTGGATCATGCTTTATGTCATCAAATACTTTACATTTTCTCATCACCTCTCAACTAGAGTCTTGGAAAAAAATGGATTCTGCACTTCTCATTCCCATAATAAAGGTTTCTCTTTTCTCCTGCCAAACAGAGGATGGTTTCTTTTTGTTGTGCTCTCGTTATCTTAATTAAAATAAGCCTTGCTTATCAGGTTTTTGTAGCTTGGCTTGCAAGCCAAAAGCTGTTTCAAGCAGCAGTGGGCCTCTGATGTTTCCTTCTCTGAGGAAACAAGCCGTCAGAAAGCCGATCAGGTCCCAGTATTCCGTGGCCTCGGGAAGTCCATCAGGTACTGGCTTTGATCCACCAAAGCCTTCATTCCAGGGTCTAAGTCTCCTTCTCTAAGTGATATACACTCTGCTGCTCTTCTTCCATTTGTTCTATGAGCATGGAGAGGGAAATTCTAAGCGAGTCTAAATGTCACTTGTCACTTGTTCTGGACCCATGTCTTCATGGTAAAAAAAAAAAAAAAAGAACTGATCACCAAATTTTAGATAGTGAGCCTTTCAAAGCTTCAGGGACATTCTGCAGCACAGAATGTGAACAAAGTTTCTATTTCTATCAATCCCTCAAAGAAAACTAGCGACTATAATTAAAGAATGAGCCAATATCCCATGACTCATAGTTCAGAAACTGTATGACACCTTCCTAAGAAGACTGAAGCATTTTTTAAGGTATAATGTGGGTGCACACAATTGTGATAAGATATTAGATATAATTTGAATCATTTGTTTGAGTGCTGGGATATTGTACAATTGGTAATATGGAAATGCGTATGAATAAACATGCCTGGTTTATTGAAAATTCAGTCATCAATTTTCTTCCACCTTAAATGGTGATTGAAGCCAGGCATGGCAATAGTTGATTGCACCCAGTTCTGTATTCCAATATTTAATTACACATTGAGCAAATTTACGACAGAAGATCATTATGGAGGAGGGGGGTGTACAATGTTTAGAAATTAAGTCTGAGCAGAGGCAATCGATTAGTGCCATTGAATGACAGAATAGCTATGGGTGTATCGGCAAAGAAATAAATCACTTGCAAGATTTTGCCACTGGTTTCAGCTAGTGTTAGTGTATATGGCTTGCTGTGTCACGCACTCCACAGGATAAGCTGTTATGTACGGTAGGCACCCATATATCAGAGCCTCTCCAGAAAGATCCATTAACAGATAATAAGTCAAATAACTGCTGATCTCATTGCTAGGTCAGATGTTGAACTAAAGAGCATTTTATCAACACGTGCAAATAATGTACTCATTAATGGCATGAAAATGTACCTTTGCTAAAAAATGCAATATCATCTGATTCTTTTGCTTGACAGAGGTAGATATGTACATATGAGCAATGTGCAGATGCAAAAAAAGGACATGGTCAATTTAAAAAACGTTTGCAATTAATAAATAAATATTAAAAATGCACAAATGATTCATTAAGATGTTTTCAACTATGCTAACAGAGACTGAAAATAAAACAATAAGAACAAAGTCAGAGTAAGTAATTTTAGTGTGAAAAATGACAGAAAGTTTGGTAAAATTAATGCTTCTAATATAATACATTGATGCAAATGGACTTTTGAATTGCTAAAATCTTAGTTCAGAGCTAAAATTTAAGCTGAATCATTACAGTGGAGGGACAAAAGTCTCACTCAAAATGAAGCAAAGGCAATAATTAAAACCCAATATATCAATGCATACATTATCATAAAGATAAAAAATAGAAATATTTTGGGTCCGATTTTTCCCATTATATGTGATATACACAAGGGCTTTTGCAACCTCATCCGGCATCTGTCAATGGGAGTGGTTCTCCTGTGTATATTTAAACATTAGTGTGCTATGCCATAGTTATTAGTAGTTGTAAGAGCGCTGAACCATCAAACAAAGCCAGCTCAGATCAATACCAATACTGGAGCCCTGCGTCAGGGTTCTAATATAGTCCTATGCACAAGAGGAAGGTGCAAACGTAGACTAATTGACTTTGATTCCTTTCATTAAGGTGCTCAACATAATTTTAGGGGCATTAATAAAGCATTTTATTAATTGAATTATTTGATGTATTTAAGAAACTTCTTGCCAGCATTTTAGTTGGTTAAAAAATATCAAATTCATGCAGGGTGCTCACTTAGACAACAATGGCGTTCAAAATGGAATACTGCTGCACCAGTATATACAGATGTCCTATGCCACTCAATATATAAGAAAGAATATGACAAACATAACGCGTTGCTGAATACCCCTCGGCCCGGACAAGATTTCCTGCCTCAAGGTCACAGCGCTAAGGTCAAAAGTGAAATCCAGCAAAAACATGACCATGCAGGTCTATGTGTCACAGTGAGTTACAATACCAAATTTGGTGGAGCAGCGATCAGTAATTGCTGAGTACTGACCCGGACAAGATTTCCTGCCTCAAGGTCACAGCGCTAAAGTCAAACGGTGAAATCCAGCAAAAAAACGTTGCGCATCTATGTGTCACAGTGAGTTTGCATACCAAATTTGGTGAAAATTGCAATATTTAGTTTACAAGTACTGACCCGTATAGGATTTCCAGGGTCAAGGTCACAGAGCTTAAGTCAAAGGTCAAATCCAGCAAAAAACCTGACGTTGCGGGTTTTGGGGGCTGTTCTGTCTATTTAGACGACGTGGTGATCTATCGTGACACTTGGCATGCACATATTGACCGCATCCCAGCATTTTTGGCTGTCTTTTGAAGGCGGACCTCATTGTCAATTTTGCTAAGTGGGAGTTTGCCAAGGCGACAGTAACTTATTTGGGTTGAGTGGTGGGGCAAGTTTGTGTTGCTCCCATTGAGGCAAAAGTTGCTGCAGTTTTTAAATTCCCCCAATCAACCACCAAAAGGGAATTACAGTGCTTCTTGGGGTTAGTTCGTTATAACAGAAGTTTATGCAGGAATTTTTTTACTGCTGTTTTTCTACTGACAGAACTTCATAAGGCCAAGGCGAAATTCATCTGGTCTTCAGAATGTCAGCAAGCTTTTGAAAATGTAAAGCGTCTGCTTAGCTCCTCTCCTGTTCTGGCGATTCCACGCTTCGATTTGCCTTTCATCCTTCAGGTGGATGCTAGCCAGGTGGGAGCAGGTGCTGTATTGTTACAGCAGGATAACCAGGGATTGCTCAGACCAGTGAGCTTCTTTTCAAAAAAGTTCAATTTTTATCAGCTCAACTGTTCTGTTATTGAAAAAGAAGCAGTGGCCTTGATTTAAGCCCTGCAACATTTCTGTGTGTACGTGGGAAGAGTGCCTCTACTTGTGTATATGGATCAAAACCCTTTGACATTTTTTAATTCAATCAGGTCTCCAAACCAGAGTCTTCTAAGGTGGGTGTTGTTATTGCAATCTTATGACTTGGAGATTAAGCATATAAAAGAAACTGATAATATCATGGTAGATGCGCTGTCCCGTGTTGATTGTTGTGATGATTGTGCTGTTATGTGTAGAGGTTTCAGTATCTGGTTATTTATGCTGCCTTGTTGACATTACTTTGCCTGTTTCTCTACATGTGCTCCCAGTATTGTGGTTGCCGAGTATGGGTTGGGTATGTTACAGGTTTTGTCGGCAAGCATGAATGACTTGTTTGTGTTGGCTCTCCCAGGGTTCCAAAAACAGCTGACCAGGTACTAGCAGGTACTAAAATGTGATGTGATAACATTGCAGCCCACTGATTGGTCAGAGAGAATCGTCACTGCAAAAGACGACTCCGTTGTCGACCTCGAGACATCTCGTTCCAGTTAGATTGAAGAGTCTCAAGATTAGCGTAGTTATTATGATCATCGACTTATATTGTTTAAGGCAACTTGTACAATATACTGTACGTTGCCTTACCTTTCAAACACAGTTTCGCTTGTTCACCAAAGCAGCTACATTCCTGAAATGCGCTTCTCTTTACCTGTGACCCTGTTCGTGGTGAAAATAAGTGAGAATTGTGTCCAGTTATGTTCCCCTAACTAATTCCCCTTGAGAAAGTTATGTGATGATACCACCGTTTTAAGAAAATCACACGGAAAAATAACTTTAGGGGTGTTGTCATATCATTTTTCTCTTAAAGTTATCACAGATGAGATGATGCATCACAAAGCGATGAATTCTAATTTTCTGCCATCTCTTGCGATTTGCGGATTTGCAACGAGGAACTCTGCTCTGCAATGATCACTTAATCATCCCATACTTTAACAATTCATTTGTTTGCGGTCAAATTCAGAGTGAAATATTCATTTGCTCTCCGGGCCTTTTATGGATATCATTGCTTTGCGTTGTGAGGTGGTATGCAATTTTATGTGCTACTGAATCGGGCACAACAATGTCAAACAGAAAATACAATTCAACATTTGCCAGACTTTAGTGCCATAATATGATGACAGTAGTGCGCGTCTCCTGATTTGAACACATAAATATGTAATAAAATCGAGGGAATAAATGTAAACTTCATATAACTGCAGCTACATTGCGTGTTGTGTTGAGGATGATGCCACGGAAGTTTTGTGCTGTGCCGCTATAACGACCAGCTACACTGAGGCAGGACATCCTCTAATGGAAAACGACCTCTCAGAAAAGTACCTGATATCAAGGTGGGTGGAGCAGAGTAGAGTAGGGCCAATACCACGTATTGGAAAAGCGCCGTAATTGATTACTAATAGCTGTCATGTGTTTCTTCTTTTAAGGTGCCTGGAAGTTGATTGGCCTGCATTACTCGCTGAATATAAAAGCGACTTCAGGCGCCTTGTCTTGTTCTCTCTCTTGGGCTCGCCTTTTCCTCATTGTTGTCTCAGGCTCGGCCTCCAATGAGCATTTATATGTTGTGATGTTGTGTTGTGTTTGTACATTTTACGACACTTCATTATACCATACACCTACATCCATACACCTGCAAACACGACTGATTGTCCAGACTTACACATCTCATCATGTTTTTGTGTTCATTTGTAATAAATTACAAATAAATTTACTCCCGTCCTTTTGTCACGGCCTATGAGCCAGGTTGTGACAATATTTAGTGAGAAAAATGTTGATGCGTTCAATACTTATTTTCCCCGCTGTAGGTTACTTTATTAACAATGCCAAATGTAGTCTGCCTGCAAGTAATACAAACTGCTAGTGATATTAAACATGATACAATCATGATGAGTTACTTACATTTTTTCCTTTAAGTTTGGATAGATAAATCTGTTTATCGCTTTCTTCTGGTGGAATTGTAAATGAGTTGTGCTTCTGTTTAGATACAGTGCCGGCAAGCCATATGCAGTCTGTTTCAGTATCAGGAAGATTACACGAATTGCCAAGTGTGACCTCAATTAAATAGCACTCCCCATTTCGTAATCTCATTTACATGTAATATACCCCCTGCAATATAACTACGCCCTCAATACTTGTATGTCCGCCCAGTTGCATGTAGCTCTTCAAAATTTCCAGTTAGTCCTTGATGGTGGTGGAAAATTGGCATGGGCACAGCAACCGGTCAGCGAACTTTCTTTCAGATATATTGCATGCAGAAAAATCCGGCTCAAAGACTCGCTGTAACTGAATAAAACCAGCACATATTTTCATCATATGGCTGGCAACAAGAACGTCAAAAACCATTTTAAATAGCGAATATGTCATATTCTGGCCTTACTGTGCCTTAAGGTGCAATGGTAGTTACTCTGGAGGAAAGATAAAAATCACACACACAGGGGGCTACAGAGGAATCCTATCCTCAACACCATTTTTGAAATGCCCATAAGTGCACTGCCAGAGGGCATATAAGATTCTGTTCTTTCCTTTCTTTCCCACGTTTGAAACAAAGATGTGACCGACAAAGCAGGAACTTTGAATTCCATATGGCTGTTTGAAGAACTTACTGAACCTTTGACAGCTTTCAGACATTTCTGACAATGAGAATCATTTAGAACTGCAGTCTTGGTAAATACAAAACATATTGTGCGTCAATCTGCTAATTGTCACTCAAAAGTATCTCTTTGACTCTTCTGAATTCTGAAAGGATGTGTGTTGCATGAATGCTGTAAAAAAGAAGACATTTTTGAAGCCTTGACAAATGTTGAAAAAGAACAAATAATTAAAATACACTTAATTACACCTATCTTAATAAGCACCAAATACATAACTTTCCAAAAATTTCTAAATCATCAGACTTATTGTGTTGATTGCTTAGTATGACGAGTGTGCTGTAATGGATGTGGTAGAAATTGCCAGTGACTGTCACAATTTCATAATGAGATTTTCTCAAGGTATTTGATTGCCAAGGTCCAAGATGATTAAATTTTTCTGCAAGGAGAAAAAAGTGGTCGTCCAGTCATGGGAGGTTGACTTCTGAAAATTTAACCTCAGTGAATGTTTTCTGTGAGTAGCAAGAAAATAAAATTGGAAACTATAAAAGGAACCCTAATGTGAAACATGGGGAAAAAGTGTATGGCCTTATAAACCCTTTACTGCCTCGCTTTCAAATAAATTTCCAAATAAACCCATAATTTATAAACCCCTCTGATGATGAAAGTCAATCTGCATAATGAACACACACTATCTTTGCACTGTGCAACATTTCACACGCACAGAAGACTAATTTCTTTGCAATTTAAAGAAGTACAGAAGGAAATTCATCTTTAACGGAAACGCCATTCATATTTCAATTTCATTTGATCCTCAGACACAAGAGCTGCTTAGAAAATAACCGCGTGCACAGCATGCAAATTGAGACTTTCGGGTTTCTGTGCAATCTGGAAGACTGAAGGGATTTAGCATTATTCAAGAATCATTTATGAAGATTTGATGAGAAAAAGGTTGCATAATTCCAGACAAATAGTCAGAATAATATGTTTTGCAACATCTTATTGGCATAACAAACCCATCGCTTGAACAAATATAGATTTTGTGCATTTATTGCAAATATATCATTCATGTGCTCCTCCATTGATCCTGAGGATAATAACCAGTGAAAATGTGTTATTACTGAAACAACACCCCATGTGTTGTTCGCCCATTGTGCTATGATGTGAAATAGGCAAATTTTTTGTTTTCCAGCTTAGTAGTAGGCTACTTACTTTGTTAATTTTGCTCTGTGGATTGGTGGGCTTCAAGTGTTGCACATCAAATGAGTCGGAATGTCATTAAAAAAAAAAATTCTGAATGAAAAGAATGACAAAATGAATCATCAAAGTGATGAACTCAAGCCCACTGACTGACAAGGCTGACAGCCCATGACTGACAGCTTGAACATAACCCAGCAACGATTGTGGCGAAAAAATTAATTTTTGTAATCATTTGAAATGTTCTGTATCATGCTCCTCAAATCTGCAGCACACACAGATCAAGCACAAAGTATGACTTCTCTGTGGACACTTGGCCCACTGCAATGTCTGGAAAAAAAGCAAAATTATACAATTATACATTGTGGGGAAACCTGCATAAAACGGAGTGCTCTATCCCAGAGTAATCTGCCACTCATCTTGGAGCTGTGAATACACTGGGATCAAAACTATAATAGATCATTAGCCAAAGGTTAACAGAAAAGGAAAAAGTTTGCATATTCTCAAGTCATATTATCGTTAGGAGAGAGTTGATCGGACATGTTGTTCAATACTGGCAGTGAAGCAATGTGAGCGACAGATCGTAGAGAGATTCGAAAGAGGGTTTATGAGGAGGAACACGAGAAGCTAAAAGAAAAACAGATAGAGGATGAATGTATTTCAAGAAAATGCCACTCATGTCACTAAGACAATGGTGCAGGGACCTTGCTGCCTATTTGCAGTATACAAAAAAAGCAAATAAAAATCACTATGCTCCATAATTTAGGATTAGTTTTATTTCATCCCATGGATTTTCCGTGGCACCTGTGCAAAATAATCAAATATCAAAGCAGGGCAAAAGACAAGGATGTTCAGTTCCAGCTAGGAACCATTTTCTACAGCTTAAGGCCTATCAATCCAAGTGTTGATTATGTGCTCCGTCAATAATAAAACTCTTTCAGTCAGGAAAACTCACACTCAAATAAAATAGAACAATTTATTCAAGGGTATTAGCATTACATTGCATTTGGTGGCAGTTCTGCTCTGGAGCTACGTCCTACATAGGCACAGCAAACATACAAACATAGTCAGGAACAGAAATAAAAATTCCCCCGATGTGAGCAAAACCAGACAAGCGGAGGCTGGGGTGGAGGCAAGCAAAAAACCAAAGAGCGTGTTGCTCAGCATGAAAAGTCATTGCAAACAGTAGCAGAAGTGAGTGAGCTTGATGTCTTTTAAATAGACCACTTTATGACCTTGTGATGATGTCATCCTCCAATTGTTGTGTGCCTGCTGATGCTGACATGGCTGGTAGGTTACCAGGCTGCTGTCAGCTGATGTGGCTCTGCTTGAGTTTCCTGCCTGAACTAGGTTCTCTTATTTGTGCCAAACGGGATGATGTTTTATCATCTTAAAGCCAATGGGCTCGAATTTTTTGGTGCAGCGAAGGGTGGCGCAGCGTGGCGCAGCCCACGCAGTGGTAATTTAGTCCAGTGCAGCCCATGCAGTGGTAATTTCTTGCGGTGCAACACAGTGCACAGCCACTTTGGCAATTCGGTAGACGAATGTGCGCCAAGATGGCCGTGGCCGGTTAGTAGGGGATGGGTGTGGTCGTTTAGTAGGGGAAGGCGTCACATATTCATCAAGATGCAGTGACAATTTTATAGCAAAAGTCTCTGCTGAAGTTGCGCAGAAAGCTCGCCAGCTCCAACCTGATTTACTTTCTGTGCAGTGGTAATTTGGCTGACCGGCACACAGTGCGCTTACGTCATCGAAACCTCACAGGCAGGTTTCCAGAATTTCTGGCACATTTCAATGCAATAAATTACAGCAACCACAATTTACAAATTGAGTGCATGTGTAGGCTATGTGGGTATGTGTCCTTCAGCTGCTTTCACATCGGACGCGAAACGAATATTTTGCATGACTGATTACATTCAGTCAATGCATGCTTTGCATTGAATGCAATCTGTCATGCAAAAAAAAATTTTTGCGTCCGGTGTGCAAGAGGCTTAATACTATTATTGCCACTTAGGTTTTATCGTTTTTAGTGGGGGAAAGGAATACAGCCTGATTGCTATGATCTCGTACTGAGTTAAGATTACATATTGAAAATAAATGTCTATCGTATCTTGCATTATTGTCCATGCATGTTAATGACAAAATTTTAAGCAGCAGCAAGGTGTAATAATAGGAACACGCTATCCATCGTTTCTCTTCTTAATGATGCAGGCAGAAGAAATAAATGAGCAACCGTCGTATTTCATTCCAACATCGTAAGTTTGAATGATCTGATGTAGTTTTATTTTGAAATACCTTTTAAGTTCACTGCTGGTAATAATTTGCAAATGCCATAGCGAGCCAGCTAACTCATATTCGTAATGCTTAATATAGGCGTAAGCAGTGCAGAAAACATGCCAGAAGCAGCAAAGTAAAATGCAATATTAATGCATCATGCAGATATAGGATAGAGGCTTCTATATTCCAATTGTAAAGGTGAGGAGAGGAGCTTATTTGATTGGTGAAGATTTGACTCGGCTGTGTTAAACCCACTCACACCTTCTCTCCTCCCTCTTTGCCACTTGCGCCGGCAGGAGGGACAGAGGCGGAACGAGGAGTACTAGCGCCGGGCTGCACTGGACATGAAATTGTAAAATATGCCTGGATACACCCTGTTTGTGCGGCGCTCCCCCCATTCGCCTCGCCAGCGCCTGGTCTACGAATTTAGAGCCTGATGTGTCCTGCCATGTAGTTTCCCGATAACTCTGTCAAATTTTAACAGCAATTGAAAATTACCATTTTCGATTTTTCCCTGATGTAACAGTGAAAAAAAAAACAGACCAAGCTTCCAACATTCAAAGTTTAGAGGAAGGCCAGGAGCTTCAAATGTAAGATTTTTTTTTTTTGTTCACAGTCTTGTTTAGTGTACTCCAACTGATCAGAGTGGGAATGTGAAGATCGCAGTCCCTTAATATGAATGTCACGCCAGGTCTTGCTTCAGTCTTCACCCTCACACTCTCTTATAGCAGCATATTGACTATGGTATTAATTTTTCACAATACAAGAAATGCCAGTTGGTCATCGCACTGAGTGTGTAGAGCTGAGCTCAACGAAGGCTGTTATAAGATTCCCCATTATTTATGAATTTAATATCATTGTTATACATGTCCTTTTTAATACATCCTCACTAGCTAGCAGCAGCAGGCTCACCTAGTCTAGAAGCAGTTCTGAAGTACAAGAGGCGATTGATACAACAGCCACACTTATACAGATTTCAGATTGTGGACCAGTATGTAGCGAGGTATAAAATAATAGATAGAATGCATCACTGCAGAGCCAACACATGATGAATACATATCAGTTCAAATGCACTATGGGAGCAAAAAACCTTTCAGCACTCCACTACATATACAAACCAACAAAGCCCTTCATAACCTGGCCTCTTCCTACCTCTCCGACCTACTTCACTACCACAATCCTCCCCGCAACCTCCTCTCCATCCTACTCACAACCATTCACGTTTTAACTTTTTAATCTCTGTAAAGTATCTTTGAGAACTCTGAAAAGCGCTGCATAAATGAAATTTATTCTTATTATTATTATTATTATTGAAATTAGGTCAACAGTTTACTGCAGCACAGTTTAGTATGACTGCAATAATACTTAAAATTCTAATTATATTTATGAATAATTGGAGGCCTGAGTGCCATAGAAATTAAGTGCTTGTACTTTAATTACTTTAAATGCAACTAACATCATCTTTACCCAGACTTTGGAAAGTGGGTGACCCTGCTGAGTCAATCTTTTTGAAAAGACCTGTGGAGATGTGAAACGTTCTGTCTGGGTCTGACAAGTGGAGCTGTCCAAAAGATTATGATTCACTTGAACAAAGAAAGACCCAATTCCTGAAAATGTTCAGATAGCCAGTGGTGACTTGCTGAAATTGTTTTGATTGGTCAGACATGTAATGAAAGTACTTCAAAAAACAATTTTCCTGCGGAAAAACCTGGAACAAGAGCATTCTGGTGATTCTTTTGAACGCATTTCAATAGGTTGTGGATTTTTAACCGTATTGAGGAAAGAATTTTTGCCAAGAATGCATGAAATACATTGTGTTTCTTTACTCAAAGAGCATTTATCTTGATCTATTCAGGCGTATTCTAAGGTAAGTATGTTCAAAGTTCTTTTATCGAACTGAATATCTTGATGATGCACTGCCTCAATTTCATTAGCACAGGCCATACTAAATTGTATGCTGCTAGTGATGTTAATGATAGCCCAGAGGGAATCCCATCTGGTTTCAGGGACTTATTTTTATCTAAAAAAAAAGTATTTTTCCCTGAGGAGATCTTTGTATAAAACAGCTTGATTGACAGCTGTGGTGATCAAATGGAGTACTGAAACTCTGGGATAAATTAATTTCTCTGATACTGACCATAAGAATGCTGAAACACGAACAAGTTTCCATCAATGTTCCCTATCAATAAAGTATTCTTGAAAGTTTTCAAACAAGAAGCCAGCTGGGTCAGTGTCCGTGCCTATTATTATAACTTTAATTCCTCAGTGAGTTCTCTGTTCTCAAGCTTTCCAGCTGTTTGCACAAAGCTTTTTATAACTCTAGATTCTAATGCCTACACCAACTCTAAAGGGCAATTCTAAGTTTGTGTTGTCAAGGCACATTCTGTTAACAGTGGTAATGAAATGGGTTTTTAAAAAAAAAATGTTCCTCTTAGCAAGACAGACATCAACCTTCCAATACAGCATGGAGTTGAGTTTGCAAAAACACACTGTCGTGTGATAAAGGGGCCTGTAATATTGCAATATACAGCACTGTGCAAAAATCTTTGGCACATTGAAAGCAATTTCGTAAGACAAATATGCTTGCAAAAACTGTGAAATTAAAAGTTTCTAATAACTGAGAAATGTACAATACAGCACCGTGAACGGTTAAAAACTAAGCCAAACCTATATTTGGTGTAACTACAGTTTGCCTAAAAATTTGGCACGCTGCCCTGTTGTGCTATACTTCATATGATGATTGACATTTTGCTTGTTCCAAGCAGAGTGGAAAACTTGCCACCGTTCTTCTGCAGACTGACAGTCTCACTTTAGTCTGTCCCTCCAACTAACTGCAGACAGCCATGATGATGTTGGCACCAGGCCTCTGTCATGGCTGTATTACCTGAATCAAATGTTTTTACTGAAATACAAACATTAATTTGTAAAAATATTTTTAAAATCAGCATTTGGAATTTAAAATATAATTTTTATCTTCAGCAACACCAATGTGGAAAACAAAAAGTAAGCATTTAAAGACAGATTTAATTTTTTTTTTCTTTTTTAAAAAGCAGGGTGTCTTAGACATTTGCACAGTACACAGGTTGCATTAAATTTTCACATTTTCACTGTGCTGATCAATCATAGTTTGGTGCTAGGTTTAACTTGATAGCTGGAAATTATGGATCGCAATCAGTAGCAGCTGCTGAACTGATGTTAAGTCTTTATCTGTTTTCAATCATTTAACTTAATTAGCGATCGATGATTTGCCTCGTGAATATTGAGCTCTCTCAGGTAAAGTCAATTGTCTTTGTCACGGTAAGACTACAGAAATAAAATGTTTCGTTTGGATGCAAAATTGCTTTTCTGTCTTCCTTTTCTTTGTTTTCATTTAAACAATCTCAAAGTGCAGGTTTGAAAGTCTTGTGCAAAAGTTAACACAGAGGATCTAGAGTGGTTTCTTTTTTTCACAAAGTGTAGCACACAAAGGCCAGTGAATATAATATTTTATTAACTATTTAATTGCCCTTACGTTTTATTGTAAAGGAAGCTGTGAGTTTGCTTTATCTGATCCCCGCCCCCGTTTTCTGTTTACAGCCGCTAGATGTGAAATCCTATTGAGTTGTTGGATGATAAAAACAGATTCTTTTTCCTTGAATAGCTTGCTTTGTATTTTAAATGGGATTTTGTGCATTTTATCAATATGCAGACTTAAGCCTTGAATTTTTTCATTATTAAACAAGAAAAATAAATAAAGCAAATTTCACGCAATACCTCAGCTCCTTTCATGGTCACGCATATTGCAGAAGTAGTCCCTTAAAAGATAAATTGCTGAGCTCAACGTGCTCAGAATTTATGCATGAAAAATAAACAGCAATCTCTTTTTTAAAATATAATAAGGTTAATCACAAACATTCATTAATTTTTGAGAACTGGTTCTCCAGTCAACAAAGTCACAGTCAAGAACTGTGAACAGTGTTTTTGAAGGATGTATGCCTAAAAAGTTTGATTGTATGATGTAGTCATATGGATTGGCTCGCTTTTGAGCATTGTCCTGCTTATTTTTTAACTCCCCTTGCAAGCATTGGACGATGCTCCAATGGGACTGCTGGAAAGTGCACTTCAGATCAGGGAAAAAATTGGAAGCATTTAAAACATTTGAATCTGGGTCAACATAAAGTACCACAGTATGGCTTTGTCTAAATAATTATAACAGAATTTAATATGGCTTGTTATAAAGGAATGCATAATTGCCTCTCAGAAAAATTCTGCACTTTCTTTAATTCCCATGATACCTCTTACCTAATAGAGAAATTCTCAATTCCATTTTGGCTGGGAGGTAGATATAATTTAATAGTTGACTATAAAGCGGCTCTGTCAAAATCTTAATACAGGTGTAGTACTTGTAGTTACAGCTCTACTAAGTGACCGTGCATTGATAGCTCATTGCCCAAGGATATTGGTAGAAAGCTACTTAACTTCTTAGTTACAAGTACAAAAACCAGCATCAGTAACAGTTTGGGGCTACATTAGTACTCAGTATGAGCAACTCGCATGTCTACAAAGGCACTATTGATGCAGAGACACTGTATTTACTTCTCTATTTCCACATAACTTATTCTGTTCAAATGATATTAATTCCATTTCTGCCTGAACTATAAATTGAAAAATGAGGGGTTTCAAGTAATCAGTATTTATACGAAACAACCAGAGAAGAAAGAATATTATATGTTGTAGTGCATAAAAACTTTGAAAGTATGGATTCAAGAACACAGGAGGAAAAAGTTTTGTGCATGTGATTTGATGCAGAATACCAGAAACACTGAAGGGATTTGGCACAGACACTGTTGATGTACTATGACTAAGGGAATGACAAACTGTTTCATTTTCAGAAAATTAAAGATAAAACTTAACTTCTTCTCTGTTTCCCAATGCAAGTGATATGTGGTGTACATTATTGATCGTATTAACAGGCAGGTAAGATCACTGCAATCAGAATCAGGCAGAAAATAGTCTATCTATCCATCCGGTAATGAATAATTTTCTGAGTATGTAGCTCTTTCTGACTGAAAATAATAAATACAAAACTTGCAGGCCATCCCGTATTCTGCCATCTGAATTTTACTGAAAAAAATCCCCATCCCCTCTGCCCAACACCAAGATTTCCTGGTGTTATAAGTATATTTAACCCAGAGTCATACATAATGACACAGCTTCGCTGCTAAACTCACTGGAGTTTGATGAGGGCAGGGCACATCGACGGCTAAAACAGGTGGAAAAAATACCCTGAAGATTTCTTCTCATTAGTCACCTAACACAACCCAGTGAAAGGGTGTTGTTGCAAACTAAGAAGATGGAAATTACTATTCCATAGAATATTCCACTATTCAGCCTCAGAGAAACTATAGTATGAGTCAGAAATTAAACACTGCCATCCATCCTTTGTCAAAAGGAATATTACTTTTATTATTATTTAATTATTGCTTGATTTCATAATAACATTAAAAACATACAAGAGAACAAATTATACAGTGTATCAGTATAGGCAAAGATGAGAATAAGTAGCAAGTATTGTTTCAGTTTACATTTAAAAGTATTTTAGAATTGAATAGACTGTAGGTAATTAGGTAATGAATTCCAGATTACAGGGCCAAGATGCTTAATTGAATGTTTACTGAGAAATGACGAGACCTTACATCGATGGAAATTGTTAGAGTTTCTTGTGTGGTGGGTGTGAATGACAGAGTTCAAGGAAAACATTTCAGGAAGAGACTTTGGTAATGTATTAATTATAAATTGGTGCATAATAAGAGGTACTTGGAATTGGCTAAAGGGGACCTAATTTGCTATTTTTCCAAGTTTATATTTTAGTCTTTGACTCCCCTAGTGTACTCCTGATCGTGCAAAATAAAAAAGGGTACTTATTTCGCTCATACTGCCATCCTCAAAAAACCCCATTTGTAGTTTATTGTAGTCTCTGCCTGAAACACCTCATTGGGGTGGCTCTTCCGCTATGGGCCCCACTCCATGTGTGCCCACTTTCTTCTGACTGGCCAGCTCTGTGGAGGGCGGGAAGAGGGAGTTGGGCCGGAAGAGGCTGCAGAACGCAGTCTGCCATGGAGTCTGCTTCTTCAGAATGAAACGAGACACGGCTGCCATCTGATAACGAAGCGGCGGGCAAATTCCGCAATCTAACGTTATACTTGTATATAGATCTAATGAAATGAACTTGTTCTAATAAATGCCACGGCGAAAGTGGAGGAAGCAGTGCGAAAATCTGGCAGCGCAAGCTCAACTTTGCTATCGGCTACAGTTTGCTACCAGTGAGTACAGTTCTTCGACTAGCAAGGATGCAGGGAAAGCTAGAAACCACAACATACAGACACATTTGTAGAACAGGTCGACGTACCCAAGTGTAGACCGGAGACTGTAGAAATCCGGTTTAGCGGGAGTTTAGCGGGAAACATGTACAGTGAGGAGCAGCTAAAAGTGGACAAACAGCTTATGGACTGTTTCAATGTGTATTAGGACCTGCTGGTTCGTGTGCATAACTGCGGTGTGTTGTTAACGTGGAGAAATGAACAGCTTCCGCGCAGGTATATGACGGAGGGGCGAAAGCTCCAAGCTAAATGGCCTTTTCGGAAATTGCCTGTGGTAATGATTTACTTATTGCTTTGGAATGACCAGCTTTTCCTCGCGGAAAATAGGCGAGTTATGGAGGGTGCGCGAGAGCTAGACAGAGCTCAGTTATGTAATGAACATAATACAGGTTTTACTGACCGTAAGTTCCGTCTGCGTGAACTGTTGCATATGTGGAGCTAGTGAATCGATCACCTCTACAGGAAAGCATTTAATATTTAATAGATGGCAATAAATCTTCAATCTCGTTTCCATCTCTGCTCGTGATTGACTGACTGGTGTTGGCGTTCAGTCTCATTACTTTAGTTTTTGCGGCATTGATCTTAAGGCCAGTGGAGAGGGCAAATTTGCTAACATCATTAAATTTTCTTTGTAGTTGGTCTTTTGTGCTGGATAGGAGAGCAATATCATCTGCGTAATCCAAGTCATCTAGTTTGGTGATAAAATTCCATCGTATTCCTGTGTTATTCTCGGCTGTTGCTTTTCTCATGACCCAGTCTATGACCATGAGAAAAAGGAAGCTGGACACGTTGCAGCCTAGTTTCACACCTGATTTGATCTTAAACCAGTCAGAAGTTCCATTAGATGTTACGACTGCACATTCATTGTCTTTGTACATGCATTTTACTAAGGTAATCAACTTTTCTGGTATTCCATATTGTTTCATTATTTTCCATAGTGTTGTTTGATGCACGCTGTCGAATGCTTTTCATAGTCGAAGAAACAGATGTAAAGGTTAGAGTTCCATTCTACTGCTTGTTCCTCTATATTCCTGAGAATGAAGATCTGCTTCGTTGTGCCTTGTCCTGGTCTAAAACCAGCTTGCTCTTCCCTTAGATGTTTATCAACCTCTTCTGCTATTCTTTTGATGATGATTTTTCCTAGGATTTTTGATGCTGTTGGAATCAGTGTTATTCCCCTCCAGTTTCCACAGCATGTTAGGTCTCCTTTCTTGGGTAGTTTGATGATTAACCCCCCTTCTCCAATCTTTTAGTATTTTTTCATTGTGCCATATTTTAGTGATTAGGTGGTGAATATGGTTAGACGATGTGTCTTGGTCAGCTCGTAGTAGTTCACTGGTGATGTCATCAATTCCCGGTGCTTTTCCATTCTTTAGCTCTTTAATGACAGCATTAATTTCACTCAGTGTTGGTGGTTCTACATTGATCGGCAGTGTTTCGATTTCATCAAGAACTATATCTGCTGGTTCTGGGGGTTCAGGTCTGTTGAGAACCTCGTTGAAGTGTTCTTGCCATCTTGATTTTACTTTATTGTCTTTTGTCAGAAGTCTTCCGTCTTTATCCTTTATATGTTCCATTTGCTTTTGTTTTTCATTGCATAGCGTTTTTGTTACGTCATATACTGCCTTCATATTCCCTTTACTTGCGGCTGTTTCGGCTTCAGTAGCGAGTTGATCAAACCACTGTTTCTTATCTCTCTTCATGATCTTTTTTACCTCTTTATCTTTGCGGCTGTATTCTTGTTGCAGTTTTCCTTTGATTCTCTCTGATCTTGTTCCATCTATCTTATTTTTCAATACCTTTCTTTCATCAACAAGTTTCCAGCTGTCAGCACTTATCCATTCTTGATTGGACTTCTTTTTTGGACCTAAGATGCCTTTTGCTGTTTCATTATAGATGGTCTTAAATGCAGTCCACTGACTATCTACATCATCTTCGTCAATGTTGGTGAGGGCACTGAATCTGTTTCTCAGTTCTTAAGAGAATCTTTGCTTTATTTCTGGTATTTTCAGCTTACAGCACTCGTATCTCTTTGATGTTATAACTTTTCCTTGAACCTTGTGCAGCTTTAGCTTTAGTTTGGAGACTACTAGGTTGTGATCACTTCCTACATCTGCACCTCTCATTACTCTAACATCATTTATAATTTATAATTAGCTGAGCATGCAAAATAACATGCAGTAGCTGATAATCGGTCATGACTTTGAATGTAATTTGTCGCGCGAAAAATTTGTTTCGCGTCTGGTGTGAAAGCTGCTTAATGCGTTCATAACGCCAGTATTCGCATCTTTGCATTGACTTTGAATGTAGCTAATCTGTCGCGCGAAAAATTTGTTTCGCGTCCGGTGTCAAAGTGGCTTGACGCGTATTCGCGTCTTTGCATTGACTTTGAATGTGGGCTAATTTGTCCTGGAAAATTTGTTTCGTGTCTGATGTGAAAGCACTTTTATGGATACTACGCGACAGCTAGAGAGAGCTTGGTTATATTATGAACATAATGCAGGTTTTGCAGTTCCGTTAGCGGGGACAAGTTGCTAATGTGGAGCTAGCGAATTGATCACTTCTGCAGGAAAGAATTACCTATTTAATCTCCGCCTTTATTCGGCTTTTTATTAGCCACAACAATTTTTAAACTGAAATTATGTCAAGGTAGTGCAGAGAAATCATTTGTAAAGCGGTAGAGCTTCTGAGTTTCGCATTACTTTCATGGTAGCACCAGAGAGCTTGCTCAGACATTTGTGAAGTATCCGGCTGATCCCGGTCATAGATAAGTGAAGCGATCACTAACTGTTGTGGCTACAATCGGGCAACGTTATGATGAAACTGCCGCATTGATGCTTACCGGAGTAACACAAGGATACCGATCAGAATTACTGAATATAAGTTAACTAGGAGCATTTTTAATTCGGACGACACATAAACTAACATGCAGTAGCTGGTAACTGTAGAATTTCCCCTGATATCACTCTTGCATATTTAGGACACAAACATTAGTAACAGTAACTTGGCTACGTTAGCCGCTGTGCTACAGCCACAATCAACTGGCTGTCACATCAGGTTGGCTTATGCAGTAAAAGCAACTTATAGCTTCTGTGTCTGTGAGTCACGGACAGTTGTGACCGATATAGGCTTTATCTTCAGATATTTTACAAAGCCTGCATTTGAGGCTAGTTGTTAGTGCTAACTATCGCTAGCAGCCCTGCTAGCCACCCGTAACACGTTAGCTTCTCTTACATTATTTGCTGTTATATGGTTACTTACAGCTTGTGGCTCCAAGGGCTTGATCGATGCAACTGCTTCAAGTTTGAGAAGCAAACACTTATCCTGTGTCGAATTATCCTTTATTGACAAAGCTGTCTTTGGTGAAATGCTGAGCACAAGCAGCTAACGCTCCCTTTCGCCGTGGCTGTTTGCTGCCAGCAAACAAAAAAGCTACCCACTGATTTCTGGTGGCATCGTCTTTTGGGAATATATTTGTCCTTCTTTGCGTCCAAAAGTTAACGGACAAGTAGCTTTGGGAGAGATAATTCTTTTGTATTTTCTTTTGTATTTTCAAAAGTGTCAACGCTACTAGGGCATAGTATGATCTGCCATTGTAAGTGCCTGCAAGAATAGTGTAGGCAGGTTCAGCTCAGTGGTTGCCTCTGGCTATGTCTGTGCTAACTGGACGGCACAACCTCACGTCAGGTTTTACCCAGATGTCGTGAAGATCTCTGGAGGAGCTGTTCAGAGAGGAAATCACGCTCACGAAATCATGTTCTTGGATTACGGCAAAATCCCTGTATCTTATGTTTAGCAACTTTTCAGAGGTTGAGCATGGACAGCCAACATTATAACATTACTAATATGTATTAAACAAAGGATCAGCATGTTAGGTCCCCTTTAAGATCGAGTATGTTAAGTGTATTAAACTGTATAATAAAATTATTAGGGCCCAAGCTGACTGCAAGTTATCTGTGGAGGGCCCTATTGAAATCGTGCTGTTTATTATTATTATTATTATTTTCTTTTTTTTTCCGACTTTTCAAAGGCCAATTTCGCCCCTTTCCAATTGTGAAAACGCGTCTAACTTTCCCCATTCATTCGGCCGGATCCGAAATTCGATATCTTTGGGCAGTCGCACAGGTTTGACCCCAAATGTTGAAATAGCACCCTCTAAACACGTTTCAAAATTCCCATAGAGAAGTTCGGTTACTTTGTCGTTGGCAGACAAAATTCGGTAGTTAAATGCTTTGTACCAAGGCATACAAAAAATTTCATTGGAGCCACGCCCTAAACCCAACAGGAAGTCAGTTATTTTGATTTGAATTTTTGAATTTTAAAACAAATTCCTCCTTGGGATTTCGCCGAATTGACTTTAAATTTAGTAAATATTATTGTGAGACCAAGCTGATCAAAAGTTGTGCTCTGCAGATCTGTAGGTCAAAGGGTGTGGCTGCTAGGGCGTGACAAATTTTAGTGACTTGACGAAAAAATTTCACAGTGCTCTCACACCCCAATACTTAATAGTAGTAGCTTCAAACTTGCAAGACATGATGACTGCTCCGCCCTGAACGTCCTGATATATTAACTTCCCACTTTGATAATAGCACCCACCTGTGGTAACAGGAAGTGACCACTCGTTACTTACACTTGTATTGATGACACATTGTTGAACCCATCAACTTCATTTTACTTTTAAAACATGCAGAAGAAAATGTTGAAGCTACGTTATGAACGCTGTGTAGCTACAAGTAATGGCGCTCGTGTAGGGAAGCAGCGACTATCCATCCCTCGCCATGAAAATGCGTTTGGGTTTTTGATGTCTTTAAAAAAATTGATAGACAGATCAAGGGTGGAAAGCTCTCACATCTGATTGGGGCTTTGCCCGTGAGAGCAGCAAAATGCCTCGATAGCGCCCCCTTGAAATTTTCAAAAACCCCTCCCCATAAGGGTTTTTTTGGAGTAGATAGATGAAAATCGGTACACAAGTATTTTGCCAAGATGCACATAAAAGTCTCTGGCATCATTTTTCGACTCCAAACAGGAAGTCGGCCATTTTGATTTTAACGTGTCATATTTGCCTGATTTCCACACAATGTATTTTAATGCACTCCTCCTAGAGATTTCATCCAATCAAAACCAGATTTATTAGTAAACATCAAGAGACCATGCTGATCAAAAGTTGTGCTCTGTAGGTCAGTGGGAGTGGCCGCTAACAGGAAGTGACCAGTTTTTACTTTCACTTGTACTGATGACACATAGTTGAACCCATCAACTTTATTACCCCTGTGCAACACGTATAAAAAGTTGCTGAAGCTACCTTATGAATGCTGTGAAGCTTCGAGTAATGGTGTCCGTGTGGCGATGCGGTGACTATGGATACCTCGCCATGAAAATACGTTTGGGTTCTTGATGTTCTTAATGAATTTGTATCATCATGGAAATTAATATGAAGGTCAAGGGTGGTGAGCTCTAACATCTGATTGGGGCGTTGCCCATAAGGGCAGCAACATGCCTCGATAGCGCCCCCTTGAAATTTTGAAAAACCCCTCCCCATAGGGGTTTTTTTTGCAACAGGAAGATGAAAATTAGTAGACATGCGTATGTTGCCAACGCGAACAAAAAAGTCTCTGGCACCATTGGTCAACTCCAAACAGGAAGTCCGCCATTTTGATTTTAACGTTTCATTTTGGCCCGATTTCCACACATTGTATTTTCACGAACTCCTCCGGGCAATTTCGTCCAATCCACCTAATATTTATATCAGATCATCAAGACACCATGCTGATCAAAAGTAGTGCTCTGCATATCTGTCGCAAAATGGGCGTGGCCGCCATGGTGTCCCCATTTCAGATGCCTCGCCAAACACATTCGCGCAGCTCCCTCTCCCTCATACTTCATCTAAATGGATTTAAAATTACTGTACATGCTAAAAGCTCCACCCTGAAAGCCTCGATGTGCTGCTAAGCAATCTAGCTCATGGCGCCCCCTTGTCGAAACAGTAAATGCCATATTTTACGTTGACATTGGCCGATTTGCTCAAAACTTCACATTTGTGCTTAGGGACTGACTCTGAATGCGCCTGCCCAAATTTGGTTATGCTCTACACGCCCCCTGGTGGATGAAGTATCAACTTATCATAACTCCTTCAGCTTTGTCCGATTCACTTGACACTTTCTCTCAGGTTGGAGCCTAAACTTGACCGGTCCAATGGTCGTGAGTGTACAGCTGCACCCGTCAGGACCTCACCACAACCCCAACGTGCGCAAGGGGGCGAGGCCTGTTCAACGCTGCTTGCAGCTTTAATTAGTATTATTATTTCTACCACTACTTTTATTATAGTGGAAAGATTATTGCACTGTTTCCCACTGATTGTAAAATTATAGTTAATTTAACTGGCAGCAGCCGTACCAGTACCATTTGCAGTTAAATAACAGGAGTGCATTAATTAAATTTACTGAGAAATTATGAGTAACCCAAACATAAATTTAACCTAAATTAAACTTGTCCCATCGATTTATCTTTTGGGGGGGAAAGATTTGCATGCAGGTGCTAGGCAGGTTGTGGCTGGGATATTTAGCCCGTGGTCCTTACTTCCAATGCATGCCAGGTGCAAAAAACGCTATTACGGGTAAATTAACTGTAAATTTCATCGCAATTCATGTAGGCCTGTGAAATGTTGCATTTACTGCGAATCTGTACCTGCAATGTACTGTAAAATTATGGCAGTTTATATCAGTGTGGTGTCAAAATTATTTATTAATAATCCCTACATCCTCATTGAGTTCTCAGCGATGCAATCAAGTGAAGAGAATATATTCAACCCATAATACAACCTCAGTGACCATCACCAATTTTGTCTATGGATGAATTTTTATCTTTATGTTTGGATTCACCTGCATTTGCTGTGAGCTTCTGTATCAGTGTTGAATCACATGTCCGAAAACATTTGCATCAGCGAATTTGTGCAAATGTGGGAAAGCAGGGAGGATGAGCCATCACTTCTATGTGACTGCACTGCATGCTGCACACTGTTCAGCTGACTGAACACATCTGAACTGGGTGCAGGTGCCCCAGGGAGGGCACATTCATGAATAACACTCTTCAGTCTGCTTGTGCGTCCCGCCTCCAAACAGCAAGGGACTCAAGGTACCAGCATTGGCAAAGTTTGTTCTGCAGGCATTTTATCCATTTTTTCAACTAATTTAACTTGGTTTTCCTGTTTATCACTCTATCAACTGAACGCCACAAACCAGTCTCTTTCCAACTCTGCGCTCTTGGCTCTGTGGTGACTGCCTGTACCATGCGGCACGGTGATGCAGTGGTTAGCATTGTCACCTAACAGGAAGCATGTCGTGGGTTCAAACCCAACCTGGGGCCTTTCTGTGCCGAGTTTGTTCTCCCTGTGTTTGCGTGGGTTTTCTCCAGTCTCCCCCACCCACAAAAACATGCATCACAGGTACACTCCTACCAGAGCCCCTGACCCAGGAACCGGCTTTACAACTGGAGTTGGTCCCCGGGCGCTGCTCTGTGGCTGCCCGCTACCCCTAACTATAGGATGGGTCAAATGCAGAGGACAAATCACCCCACAGGGTTCAATCTTTTCTTTTTTTTTTTTTTTCGGCCCACCACCACCCCCCTCTTCGGAGGACACCTTTGTTTTTAAATAACTGCTTTTTAACATATTTAATTTACATTAAGCTTTACAGGGGGGTCATATATATAGCGCCAAAAAAAAAAAAAAACAAACAAACCAACAATCCAGAACAAAAAATTACTTTATATTGTATTAATTGCAAGTTAGTGTTGTTAGTCATAGTGAAAGTGTTTTTACAAATTTGAGTCCAATGTTCGAGATCAAGAGTGGGTGTTAAGTCATTAACCATTGGGAGAGAGATAGTGGTGTCAGACATGGACAGTATTCTATATTATTTTAATAGGATTTTATTGGGGTTGGGCATACTATTAATCTCTTCCATCGGGGGTTAAATGTAGGTCGTTGTTTGATATGTTGATTTTGGATTTTGGAAATATTGGTCTTTGCCAATGTCATATTTTTGAAATTGGTATTGGAATGTAGAAAAACTGTTGTTGTGGAACAACACAGGGGAAGGTGAGTGATACCCTTTTGTACTCAAGTTCCAAAAAAAAGGCTTTTTTTGTTTAAGAGGAAGTCAGGGTTGTGCCATATAGGCGTGTATTTACATGGGTAATGTGTGATTTGGAACAACTTATTGGCCTTCCACCAGGCTGTCAGAGCCGTTGAGATTGATGGAGTTTTGAAGCATTTGTGTTGTTTAATAGTGGATTTAAGGAAGAGAAGATCTGATATGGAAATGTCTTTACATTGTGATTGTTCAATTGCCATCCACGAGCTGTTCAGTTGGTTGGGGTGTGTCCAATGATTAATATACTGAAGCTGGTTAGCTAAGAAGTAATATTGGAAATTTGGGGTCTCAAGTCCTCTTCTTTGCTTGGGTTTTTGCAGAGTGGCTAGTTTTATTCGAGCTGGCTTATTTTTCCAGTAAAATTTTGTAATGATTGAGTTCAGTGAGTTTATCCAGGTGGTGGTGGGTTGAAAAGGGATTGAGAATAGATAAATTATTTTGGGTAATATGAACATCTTTATGGCTGCTATTCTACCCATTAATGAAAGTGGTGAATTAATCCATCGTTTTAAGTCATCCTCTATTGTTTTAATAACAGGGGTGTAGTTTAGGCTACAATTCTTTGTGGTGGTGGGAATTGGTGGTGACTGAGCTGTGACATTCATAAAGGTTTCATTTACAGGTAAAATTGTGGATTTGGTCCAGCTTATTGCATAATCAGAGATTATGAATCAATGACTTTTATTGCTTCAGGAAGGGAGTCTGGAGGGTGCTGTAAATATAATAAAATATCATCGGCATACAGGCTGATCTTATGATGCGTGTTTATAGTCTGAATACCTTTAATAAGAGGTTTCTGGCGTATGGCAGCTGCTAAGGGTTCAATAAACAAAGCAATAAGGGATGGGCAGAGTGGGCATCCTTGTCTGGTCCCCCTGTGCAAAGGGAAGGGTTGTGACATTAGTCCATTAGTAGTGACAGTGGCCATCGGTGAATTGTAGAGAATTTTTATCCAATGAATAATTGATTGTCCAAAACCATATTTGTGCAGTGTGTCTAGAAGGAATGTCCAGTTGACCCTGTCAAAAGCTTTCTCCGCATCCAAGGAGACTATGATACTGTCTAATTTATGCTGTTGTGCTTTGTGAATTAAGTTGAATAATCTGCGCATGTTACTGGATGAGTGTCTGCCTTTAATGACGCCGGTTTGGTCTTGATGAACCAATGTTGGAATGACTGTTTCAATTCGGGTTGCTAATGCTTTGCTAATAATTTTAAGATCTGTGTTGAAAGTGGGTGATCAATCCTAAATCTTATGCCTTTTCCAGTCACTAACAAAAATACTCTGATGTAAATTCAATATGTAGAGCAGAATATGCTAGTCTTAAGGGTTTTTTTTTAAAAAAAAAGTTTCTTCGCATTACTTTTTTTTTTTACATTTTAGTCTTATTTTGAAATCAATATTTTCTGTTCAGCATGAAATAATTAATAAGGAACCTTTGGAAAGATCAGAACCTGCACTCAAGTGGGCAGTGACCTCGTGTAAAAAGGGTTATAATAAGACAAGTTTTGTATGCGAGTTTGAGCTTTGCAGGTGGTTGGCTTTTTTCAAATGTGAAAGAAAACACTGCCTGAAACACGATAGATCACCTTTTTCTGCAGTAATTTTATAAGTAGGATTGTGTCCATTGATTAAATTTGTATTTTAAATCAAGCAATTTGATTGGTTGTTAGCTGTGGTATAACAACCCTATACAGCAGAGATGTTGTTTAATTCCTTTATACAATTTAGCCACTACCACTTTGCGTGAGGGGAGCCTGTTAATGAATGCACTTGCAGATGAAGCAAACTTCAATTATCTGGTAACAACAGGACATGTCAAGGTCTGCAGACAGACCTAAAATGGCTGGTGAACAGCTAGTTCTCACATTCAATGGTTTGGAAGTGGGTGAAACAAAACCTGAGTGACTTTGACATGGTCCAAATCATGATGACCAGACGAGAGGGTCATCGCATCTCCGAAGCACCCAAGGCTCATCGATGCACGAGCGCCATAGAAGCCTATCCCATCAGGTCTGACTCAACAAAAGAGCTTCTGTGGCACAAGTCACAGAAAATTTTAGTGACTTTTTCAACTGGAATGTATCACAACACACGGTGCATCACGCCCTGCTGCAGAAAGTATTAGTAGCTGCTGACCATATGGAGAGCCCATTCTAACCTCAGCCCACTTCCGAAAGTCCGCATGCTGGGCATGTATTAGTGAGGTACATCAAGGCCTGATTATCCATATAATGACTGGTGTGCGTACACAGGGGCATCATGCTGGGAGGGGCATCACATGATTTACGAATCCTCAGTTTTTTTATTTTTTTAGTTTAATCGGAAGAGAAGCGTATGTATCTTATGAACAAATTCAAACTTAACTGTTGATATCAAAAGAGAATATAAAAAAAAATATAAATTTAAAAAATGCGATTTGGAACTGCCCTGTCAAAGTCACAGAAAGGCCAAACTGGTCCCAGATCAGTGTTGCAAGCTGAGCTGAGCTAGAATCTCGCCATTTAGAAACTGAATGGGCACTGATCTCTAATCAGTTGTTGATCGCAACGATGTGCTTTGGTTCTGACATTACGTGCTACAACACTCTGAGCGGCGGGGGAAGCAACCGGGGTTGTGTTAATCGGAAAATAGCAGAAGAAAAAAAGTACAAAAGATATCCACGCTTTCGAATGTACCAGAAACATCTTGCTTTTTTAACATTACTCCCGGCAAAGAAGCTGAGAGGCAACTGTTCCGTCCGTCAATTCCGTTCCTCCAGCGCTAGAGGAAGCGCTTACGTTATGAAACTTGGCAGTGTATGTTAGAGGCTAATGTTATTTAGGCACATGCAGCAGTGCATAATATTTTCTGACGTTAACGGGAGCCTGTCGCAGATGGGCTGAACTCAGGGACGGAGAATGATCACAGAAGCTGACAATAGTGAGTTCACTGCACGAAGCCGTTCCCTTTTAAAAACCCTCTGCAATAGAATTTCAGTTCTTAGTATTTAGTAAATGTAAATTTGTGGCCTTTGATGCCATAAATTTGAATACCCGAGATAAATGCCATTTTAGTGACTGGATGGAAAGTACTCATAATTAAGGGGTGATCTGGGGTTAAATGAAAAATGACACCAGGAAACAACTCAGAATTAATCTAAAGAGGTATATATAATAACCACCAGAAAAGGTTCAAGTTGGCATTTTTCTGTTTATGCGGTTGCCATGGTAACCGAGCAAGCTCATTAAATATGCAAAAAACTACTGCCACAAATTCCTCTTGAATTCTATGATAGAATTCAGTTTTTCTTTCATCATTTAAAAGCCAATGCTTATCCAAATGCAATGACATAGCCATTCTTTGCCCAGTTTATCAGTTTTCTGATTTTGGGGCATTTTACTCACATTTTGAAATGATTTTGCTCAGAATCTGATGAATACTCAAAATATTCAAAGGATGTAACAGATAGGCAAAATTTCCCTAGTCATTGCATTTCTAATGAAGTAAAGTACCTGCAGCCCAAATTTCATTGATTTTAAATAATAAATAAAAAAGTTATGCTTGCCGCAAACCTGAGAAACGTGGAAAAAGTCATACCTTGGGAAATCAATGGAAAATGCATTAGACCATATTGAAAAGTTGAGTTCAGTTTTTAATCCATGTAGCAATTAGTGATTATTAAAGGTGGGTTATTATAGCATATTTTTATTTAGTAAAAAGAAACAAATAATCAAAATAATCAAATTTTGCCCATTTAACCCCAGATCACCCCTTAAGATTTTGGGCACTGTCCCTGAAGGCAGCAGGGTTGTCACACTGTCCTTGAAGGCACCGTTATTAATATCACCATTGGCAATTTTCTTTTGAAGACTTGTTCAGCTGGTGCTTTAGCTGTCATTATTGCTGTATGCCAGTTAAGTTGTTAATAAATGAAACGCTTGTATTATGAAAGAGAAGAGTGGTCCTTTGCTGCCTTCTATTAGCCATGTTAAGTAACTTTTAAGTTGGGGGGGGCATTTCATGATTGGTCACACTGGGGCATAGCACTGTGTTAATCCGGCCCTGAGGTACATGCTCACCATTTGCCTAGGGAAAGACATGGCACCAGGATGCACTGTGGGTAGAAGCTCGTGGTGGGAGTATGATGCTCTGGGAAATATTCAGCTGGGAAACCCTGGGTCTGGGAATTTAAGTCGATTGCAGTTTGCTGGAGCTTTCTTAGTGGCACGAGAGAGACCTACGCTACATTAGGCAGGTGGTTTTAATGTTTTAGCTGACTGGTTTATATTTTTTTCAACGGCAATCATGCGTATCTGATCATTCCTTCCAGCTCAGCGGTAGAAATTCTTAATATTATTTTTGATTGGTTCTCTCAGCTTTTTTTCCTCAGTAAGTCTCGGACTGCCTTATATTGCTGGTAAATTTGTTCATTCTTTATTTTTTTCAAATATGGCTTTTTATGAATTCCAAAATTTAGTACACTATCCTGTGACATGAAAGACTGTTTTTTTTTTTTCTGGCCACTTCACACCTTTTTCCATTTGGAACCATTTATAGAAGTTAAAACAATTAATTTTCTTTACAACTGTGTACAATAACATTGGATATTTGCACCATCAACAGCACTAGTCTTAGGCCAGTGACATGTCAGGGAAGGTTTATGGTTAAACAGCAATGATGCCAGCTAATAAGGACTGCCAGACTGATGAGGAATCCATCACTTTGCGTTTTAACTAGAATAAAGGTTTAAGATGGGTGGGGAAGCTGTTTTTAGGACTCATTTGATCATAGTAATATGGCCTTTCCAATGACATACTCTTTTTGTAAGGCTGTTTATGGATTATGTGATAGCAATGCCAATGCCAAGATAAGACTATCCAGCCAAGGCAGACAGCTCAGTGAGTCATAAAAAAGAACAGTGAATCACAGAAACTGGAGAAGATAAGTGTCTAGATGAATAAGACTAAAACCCTATGCTGCATATCATTTGAAGTGGCATTTAGTGAAGGTGCAAACAGTCTCTAGGTAGTTTGCGCCAAAAAGGTCATGAAAAGGACAGGGAAAAAGCACATACATCCTGCAATTTGCTTTTAGACTTCAAACAGCTTTAATAATGAATTTAATGAAATAAGTGACAAAAGTGCTTTCATTTACCAGTCAATCAGTGCTGTGTATTTACTCCTTGCACCCTGTACTTGTCATCAGAGGGGTTATATCCATATTCTAACCTCGCCTTAAAGCGCATTACTTCTCCTAAGTCATATATTTTCTAATTAGCAACTTAGCATTTGTTCAGTTGTGAGGATCATTCGGAAGAATTACACTCCGTTTCTCCTCAGCTTGCATTATTTTTCATTACAATAGATATCAAGCACTTTCCTATCCACAATGAAGGAGCTGTGTCACAATTAGTCGGCATGTTGAGAACTTTGAAAACTGTTCAGTCCTCCAAGAAATCAAATGAAGTAAATCCGCTCGACTGCAATTAAAATCTGATTCTATTGTTGCTAATCTGTATTTGTTTTGAATTGTATTTATTATGTATTTATATATTATAGTTACTCAGGCATTATGCTTTTTATAATAATTAGTTTTCTATGGAAATTAGGGGATTCAAAGTGCTATCTTTGAGCTTTTGCCGAAGGATATGAAAAATGTAAGCTGATTACTAACAACCATAAGAATATCTTTTCTTCAATGATGTTTAATGGCAATTGGCAAACCAGCTTACATTCTTCATCCTTTTGTGAAAGCGCTAAAATTGCACTTTGAATCCACGAATTTCTATGATATATATGCAAACGTTAACTTAAAAATGTACACGGAAAATGAAAATAGCTTAGTAACCCAGCTCGCCAACCCTAGCTGGGTTGCTTAGCTTTTTTTTTCAGCTTTCCGTGCAACTGTATTTAGGAATATAGCGATAGCCCACTGGTGAGTCAGCTAACTTGTTTCTCAATCTCAAGCCCGCAAATTTCAGACTCTGATTGCGAGGTTGCCATTTTGTGGCTGGATCCTGCAATGGTCCAACAGTCTGTTTTTGACATGCTGAGGAGAGCAGAGGTTCGTGTACAAACCGTACCTTTCCTGTTATACAAAATCCGTTTGAAAAGAATGTAATCCTTACTTCAAATTTTATTAGCTGATAAAGAAAGGATATCTTTTTAGCGCATTTAATGTTGTCGAAGTGTGGGCTTGCTGACCTTTAAAGATGGCAAGGAGACCTGTATTTTCCTTAAACTGTCTGCCCCCCAAAGTCTAAACTTAATTGGAAGACATAAAATTAATGTAAGAGTCTGATTAAGATGAAACCTACGTTTTCAGTGGTGCCATCCAACTGGCTTTCAGCATGTGCAATTAAGCATGTTTCATGATTAAGCTGCTTGAATGCGTGCTAAAACTTTCATAAAGATCCATGGAGTTCAGAACCTGGCAGATTTCAGAAAGTATCAATTTTCGAATTGGTCTGGTGCTAAATTTTTATTTATCAGTGGCAGCTCATGAACTGGCAACAAGGGAAGCTCAAACAATCCCTTAAAATGAATGATTGGTCATGACCTGTTTTCAGTCATTCATTTGAATTACCATTACGGAAACTCAGAAAACTCCCAATATTATCAGGTGTGGCCAGTTTTCATTAATAACGCATACCTGTCAACTCTCAGGCATTCGGTGTGGGTTTAAGTGGTATATTTATATTCATTCCTCAGCTGAATGATTCAATGAACGCGGAGAGTTGAAGTCCTTGTGCATGGAGGGTTGGAAGCAATAGATATAATAGAAGCAACTGTATAAAGATTTTCACATGATTTTATTTCATTTAAACGATCATGAAACACAAGCATTGCTTCCAACCCCTGAGTAAAGAAAAGCGTGAGGTGTCCGGAGTTGTAATCGGTTTGCGTTATAAATGAAAACTGGCCACATCTGATAATGTTGTGAGCTGCCGGAGTTCCTGTAATGGTAATTTAAATAAATGACTGAAAACAGGTCATGAGTCATGACCCATCATTTCAAGGGATTGTTTAAAGGAACTACATGTAAGTTTGTGGCCAAAACTGGTAGTGCAGTCACATTCAAAATAGTGCAGAGCGCAGTATCCCCTCCTCCTCTCCCCCAGACGAGAGGTTGCCAGCTAGGTTGCCGGATCCAGCAAGGACGTCAACTACACGGAGCTACCATGGCTACGTTTCACGCCTATGCTTTCTGCTTTGTGTTCTTAGCGTGTTAAATGAAGAGGCAGGAGGCAGTAATGACTCTAAGGTCTTTAATGTTGATCTCTCTCTGGTAAAAATATGTATAAAACAAGGCATCAGTTGGTTGTGTGGGTGTCTGCTTAGCTCCCCTCTCTGTCAGTTGGAAAGAGCTTTTTTTCTTCTTTTAAATCACAGTTATAAAATAAATACAACTACTAAAAACTACTGGATACAATGAAATTCAATACCCGTCATACTGACATAACAATAAAAATCACAAAATTATCACTATGAGCATCAAAATGACATTACACCACTGATTGGCATATAAGTAATTCTAATGAATTATACAGTACGGAAGAAAAATATCCAAAAGATCCATATTTCATTACATTAACAATTATAAACACAGAAAATCACATTAGAAATAAGAAAACTACAGTACTGATCCACATTTATGTGTAACAACCATATAACTACATAAAATACAGCGCTGTGTTGTTGCCATAGCAACCACACCAGCTAGACTCAGCTTATATAGCTAGAATGGTGTGAACTGGTCTGAAGAACATTCAAAAACAAAGGAAAAAACTGGTAAAAATATGTATAAAACAAGACATCAGTTGGCTGTGTGTGTGTCAGCTTAGCTCCCCTGACAGAGAGATGAAAAAGATAAAATTAAGACTTTGCTGAAACTTTACTTTGCTGAAACTGTGAATGAATAAGAAATATAGGGGGGGAAAAGTAGCGTATATACATCAGGGTCGTTAAGACAGCTTGACAATGACTTCAGCGCTGTAACGGTATAGCCCAACGTCTCAAAATATAATTTTAGTTAAATAACTTAAGCTAGCGATCTCAGATATTGACAGGATTTACACAAAACGGAACTGATGTGACATTGAACTAATACAATCTTTAGATGGTCTTAGTAACCCATTTAATGCATACATTTTTATTTATTTATCGCGGAGTATCAGTTGATGCAGCTTTACTCTCTGTCAGTTGGAAAGAGCTTTGACTCGCGAGCGCACGAACACACTCACACAGCAGCTGCGGTAAACGCGCGCACCGAAGTGCCGCAGGTAGGAGAAGTAAACCCAATAGCACACAAAAAAAAAGTAGAATGATATGGTGAAATTCTTAAAATATATCTACATTAATCTGTTATATGAACTCAGATTTATTTTCACCCGATTTAAACTGGCTTGCGCACAGAAATGAGAGATTTAAAAATGCAACAAACACAATGATTGGCAAGTTTAGACATTTAATTTTTTCCTCACAAATTTTCATGCTGACTAGGAAATGTTTAGCATCTCTTTCTGAGTCTAAATTCATTAACAGAGTGTGGATCATACACTGAAAAAAGTAATAATAGGCTGCTGTATTGTGAAGAGAGAATTTTAATTAATCCACCCAAATGAAATTAGGTTACTGCAATATGTATGAAAGTTGATTTGTTCACAACAATAAATTCAACTAAGAAAACAAAACAATTAGACTGCACAAATTGATGCTGTACTCTCACTTTCTGTTTCAACATCTTCATTATTTCATTGTAATGTTGTCTTGAGGGATGTGCTAAATTCTGTGTAGAAATAGGGTAATGAAATGCAATGGATTGCAGTATTCTCAATTTAGTGCTTATATTTAATTACCAGACTTTGAATCCACTGTCGAGAATGCTTTCAATACGCCAACTTTTTAGACCTTTCAGGGCAGTGTGCTTCAATTCAGCAGGATAAAAGCATTGCCTAAACGCATTGAAAATGTAAGTGCATTTACTACAGCCATAGTAAAAACAGTGGCACTTTGAAATGAGGCTATCAAATCACGTTAGCATCGACTTGACGGCCAGTTGATGCAGCCGGGGTGGGGGAAGCAAGGCTGAGAAAACACCGAGGTGAAGAGACTTGGCCTTTCCCCTTCTAATTTTGTTATTTTATTTTATGATGTACTGTATGTTATGTTGTAATTGCTGTCTGTATGCTTCTAGATTAAGATTGAAGAAGATATCACGGATGACTAATTTCCCATCTTAATTACTTTCAGAGTGCAGCTGAATACAGGGTTTAAAATGGTCGCAGCAAAAATGAAACAAAAGATTGACAGCTAATTTCCTAGCACAGTAATGTCCTAAACACATTCTCATCATGCTTAGAAGTTATCATGCAACATATGTCTCATTGATCTCATAATTGGTTACAATATGCCTGTGATATTGATAAATAATTGAAAAATTAAGTACATCACTGAAATTTACCAGATGCTCTTTTCCATTGCAAGGTACAATACAAAGTGCATTTCGTCATAACAAAAGTTCAGACAAC
The DNA here is from genome assembly GCA_029721435.1 of Gymnothorax reevesii. NCBI lineage: Eukaryota > Metazoa > Chordata > Actinopteri > Anguilliformes > Muraenidae > Gymnothorax > Gymnothorax reevesii. The sequence goes on along the minus strand of CM056580.1, from coordinate 38,278,547 downwards.
CTAAGAGAGAAATAACAATACAAATGCGAGAATGGCCAGATAGTACTTGGATCTTGTGGTAAACCTGGCATCAATATAGCAATGATACAAGATAAGGCTACAATCAATTTGATCAATTTAGAGAAGTAAAATCAAGTAAGAAGGACACGTTTAGACTGTTGTTCTGACTTCAGTTGGATGTTCACTCCACCACGTGGGAGCCCGAGCAGGCAGCAGACAAGAGCAGTAAGTGCCGGTATCCAGAGCAAAGAGGTCAGTGCGGTGAGTCATGTTTGATGATTTTCTAAAGATATGCTGGAGCTGACCCCATTCTAGCCTGGTATTCTTGGACCAGTGTTTCCAATGTGATATGAGCAATAGCTGCCAGTGAAGGTCAGAGAGAAGGTGGGAGCCGTGGCAGCGCCAGGAGAGGGAAAAGATCAGGCAAGCTGCTGCATTCTGAATTTGCAGCAGGGGTTGTGTCAGACTTTTGATAATAAGCCAGAAGAGATTTACAGAAGTCCAGGCTGGAGAATACCATTGTTTGGACAAAGAGCTAGGTCGAGTTGGTGGTGAATAATGGGCAGATTCCATAGATGGCTTGTAGATTGGCTTGTAGGAAGATTCTGCATGCTCAATTTACCACAGAACAGAGGGTTACAGGGATTTCGAAACCAAACTCCCTCCCAGCAAAGCCAGGCTTTAAAAAAAATTGCAGAGAACACTTGCAGGTCCTCTCTGTTCACACTTTTTATGTATTTGCTGCCAGGAAGTGCGTCTTGAGCACTGGAAATCTCCTACCTTGCAACAGCTTGTTGCCCCCTGTATCCTCACTATTTTCAATGCGGAGACAATCTGTCATCTCACACCACCCTGAAGTTCCTCGCACTGGATAACAAGGACACTGAGCTGACCCCAAGACACAGTCATGGACACAGAACAGGTAGCAGAAATAAATATCTTTCCTGGGTTGAGCTAAAGATAGTGATGAATAAAATGTTTGGTCCCCAGCAGTCAAGGGATTGAGTCATGAAGGTAAGAAAGCATTGGGCAATGCCATTTCATAAAACAGTCTAGTTTCTCTTTCGGGGGTAAAAATGGGTGCTCTGATGTTCATCTACTTCCTTTCAAATGTGGCCCTGCTGGCCCTGATTATGATTTCAATGAATAGGATTGATTTGCATTTTTTCCCAGGAAAAGATTTCCATCATAGCAAGCAACTTGTAGTGTTCAATACAGCACAAGGACCAAGTCAGTGCAATGTATGCTAAATTGCGTGACAAAGCAGGAAATTAATGTCTGTGGACTCAATTCTCAACATTACTTTCATTTAATTGTCCCCGCCGCAAGAATGTTAGAAGGGGACTATGAAATGAGCAGCGAGTGTATCCATATAGTATACCCAGAGAGCAAAAGACATTAATTCAATGTTAGATTTTGGTCAGATTAGTTGTTTTTGATTGTGGTTGAAAAATCTATGTTGATTCAATGTTTAATAATAGTTACCATTTCAATGTTTGTAGTATCAGTGTAGGGATGTAGGGATGATGTAGTACATCATCAATGTAGTATAGATGATGATTTTTCAATGTTGTTTCAATGGTGCTGATGGGGGGCGTGGGGGCGGGGGGACGGGGTGTTCATAGATATTATATCAGAGGTGGGCAGCGAGGGCCGTATCTGTCCCTGGTTTTCACACCAACTTCTGGTCTTTAATTAGTTGATTGTCTCAATTAGCCAAACCATTTATGAAATATGAAGTTTCATGCGCATTTCTTTAAATTATCATGAAACTACAAAGACTAGTCTTGTCTCCCTTCATAAAACATTTTCCTTTGATTGAATCATTGCGAAAATCTATATTTGTGCATGCAATCAATTAACTCAATTAGTCAGGGTAATTGATAGGAATAAAAACCTGCATACACACCGGCCCTCCAGGACCGTGATTGCCCACCCCTGTATTATATAGACGGATCCGAAGTTTGAAAACACTCCGACTCGCGAATGCGCATGGAGCGTAAGGCAAGAATTCTTTCCCCTCAGTGCTGCACCAGCAATAATAAAAGTGCGTTTGTGTGAAAAATGAATCCAAAAACAAAGGTGAGTCATTCCATACTAAACTGTACAAATGTGTTACAATGAATGATGAAAATTCGAATATACCTTTTCCAAAGTTTTTCATTGCAGTGGTGAAACCCCATTCATTGGCATCACAAATAAGCAAGCAAGAGGATTGCCGAGTGATCACTTCATTTCAGTGACCTCATAATGTTCTAAGGTGGCAGGCGTTGTGGATGTAACGAGGGCACAAAACAGATATTGAATTCCTGTAAATCAGACACATTTCAAAGTCAATTCTTTTGTATGATAAATGACCTCAATCGATCAGTAACATTTATGGACAATTACAGCCAGTCAATGTCATGTCTATTGTCCTCAATGTTTGTTTTCTGTTCAGCTGGCTTCAGTGCCAAGCATTGCTAAAATTTTGAAACTGGTTACCTGTTGCTCTAAATCACCAAAGGAATATATTATTTTATTCACTAGAAGGCATTTCAAAGAATAAGAATGAAATAGTAAATCAGGAGGCAAAGTAGGGTCATTTTCTCATAGACTTCAGTAACAATGAACAACTTTCTGCCACCACCAACGTCGGCATTAAATATAATGCAATTTTTTTTAGATTTCCGCATCGGCCTCACTTTTTAGATGCTTTCATCTTTTTATGAAGTCTATGCACAGGACACGATCTATGCATAATTTCTTGATGTTGTTATGGACGTAACAAGATATTACAACAAGGAAAATTTTTCTTTTTCCAGTCATTATTTTTAAAAGCATGGTATATATGCTTGTCTGACGCCTTGAGAAATTTTGATGCAGGAAGTGAGTACCTTGGTTTGCCGCGGTCATCTTTGCGCTATTTACATATATTATGCAAATTGACCCACAGGTCTGGACGTAACCGGTGAGGACGCAAATGGTTACGCCCATGAGTCACGACGGTTATTTCAAATTGCATTTCTGATCAGACGAGTCCGGGTAATTTAGTGCAGACAATTGAAACCGTTATTATGGGTATTTCTCTGCAATATTTCATTTTCTTTGTTTCGAAGTATTAACAGGCATGTCATGAGCATTTCATGAAGTTGGCTGCCAACTTTTGTAACAAAATATGGCTCTCACAATGCCTTGGTTGACATCAGGACACCACATTTTCTGCTGTGCTGTTGGACCGATGACGCTGTTTTTTTTATGTATATCTTCAATCCAGGAGTGAATAAATATGAATCATGCAAATAATTTAATTCTCTTCAAAAAAATTTAATTGATCATTCTTATGCAACCCAGTGAATTGTACAGTTTAGTATGGAACGACCCAGATGCCAAGGCTTAGCCTACGTCTTAGGCCTGAGTTTCTCCTCTTAGTGGCATTCACGTTTCTGTGCCGCAGTCAGCAATTTTTCAATCAAAGCGCACTGAAGAAATTCACTCGCGGAATTTAAGTCATTGTGCATCAAGTTAATCAGTTTCACGTGCATTACGGTGGATTTCCCCACTAATGACGCGGAAATCGAATATGACTCGGGAATTCTCAGGCTTGTCTTTACTGAGGGATTAAAAGCAATGGAATTGCATAAAAACGTTTCAAAAGGTCTCATTTAATTAAAACGATCATGAAACACATGCATTGTTTCCAATCCCTGACTAAAGAGAAGCACGGGAAGTCCAGAGTCATAATCGCTTTCCATGTTACTTGCGATGAGGTGCACCTTTACGCAAGTGAAGCAGCGTACCATCCACAATGGAGCATTTACGGGAAAGGCAGTGGCCCAGAACTGGCAGTCCAGCTAAGTTGATAATGAAGTTGGTCTAGCAAGAATGCAGTCCCAATCCTGGAGACCCATATATAGGCTTGGGAGCTTGTTCCTATTCGTAAGACTCTGAAGATTAATTACGTTGGTTTTTACCATTAATTTACCGAACACACACAGAAGAGCGTAGCTCAATACTAGAAGACACTAACTGACTGGAGGGTTTTCATTGGGTTTTGTATGAAACTTGATGTTCCAGCTGCCACACAGAAGGCACAATAAACTTATTTGGGCAGTACATTCGCAAAAAGGATGTGAGATACAAATGGCAACACCATTTGAGACAAGACAATAAATCAATTGAAGGAGGTAAAACCACAGAAACACTTGCAGACTGCAGGAACTAGGGAGGGACTAATTCAGGGCACACAGAAGTTGTGACAAGGTGTTTCAAAACAAAAAAAAACCAAGATTTTAAACTCTTTAATTAAGAACATAGTCGATCCCAAGCAAAATCAGCCCAAAATTGGCATAACTGTAGTATGTTTTTTATGTTTATTTTGTGTTAAAAAAAAACTTATAAAACTAAAAGGCTGGCTTTAAAAAAATGCAGTTCAAGCAAACATTCAATAATTAATACTTTTATTGAGGATTTTTATTAAACTGCACGGGGTATCTATTAGTGTCACCAAAGCATAAACACTTTGATATACACAACAAGGTAAATACTGAATATTTGCCATTTACATGATTATGCTGTGTGAATTAAGCTCTGAGTAGAGAGACTTTTAATTATCAGGTTAGGTGCTGGTGTTGATATTACCAACCATGGCATTTCAGATTCCCTTTTAATTGCACATTTATAAATTATTTCACACTTTCCCTCTTAAACCTATACAAACAGGCTGGTCTCATCCATAGAAATTAATCTGGACAATCTCTTGATTCACGCTAATGGAAGAGATCAGAAAATAAATCATTCATAAATTTTACATTAAAGGTAAATATATAAAACATTGATGCAAGTATTCCAGGCGACTACACAGACAGTCCCAGCCTATCTTCAGGAGATCATCAGACCCTATACAACCGCCAAACATCTCCATTCGGCCACTGATGGTCGACTGGCGGCTCCTCACTCCGTTCTGGTGCTCCTCGGTGTGACGCCACGCCTCCAGCACTCAAAATCACCGGTCTATTAAGACCCTGCCCACATTCAACAATCCACTGTGATCACCCACATCTGTTCCTCATTGTATCATTGCCATAGCCTTGCCTACATAATAGGCAGCTTCGCACTCATTTGGTGCTGTCTTGTTCTTCAGCTGTAGTCTTAGACTTATATCCCGTGTATTTGTGTGTATTCTATAAACCTAAACTCCAGCGCAGCACCTATTATTTATGTCCGGCGCAGCAGTGTTGTAATTATGAACCTCGCATCCTGTTTCTTTGTTTTGTAATACTGAAGCGTTGTTACTATTGTCTCAGTACAGCGCATTACTAGTAATATTCTTCCAGGAACCTTGTTCCCTTTTTCCTTTGTATTTTGCCTTTGCTGCCTCCCTGCATTGTAGTGAAGGCATCATAAATGCTGATTCATCTATGCATCTGAGTCCAGTTTCACGATGCCTGCTTTTTCAATGCACTCTCACTGGTGCACAGAAAAAGCACTCACACCCGGTCATGTTCCTGGTCTGTTCTGGCCCCCACAAGGTGGAATGAGGTTCCCACAGAGGTCAGAACAGCAAAGACACTGACCACCTTCAAGCGCGGTCTGAAGACCCATCTGTTCAGACTCTACCTCTGTCCATCTAAATGCTGTATTTGGTACTAGACTTAGTTATTGCCAGTCTGGTGTTTGACTAAATTGTTTACTGATTTATTTTCCTCCACAAGTATTTCACTGAGCGATGTCTTTTCCATGTATTGTCACCTCTGCTATTTAAATGGTACTTCCCTATAAAATATTCTCAACACTCCATGTCTGGTCAAAGCACTATGTTGTACGCTTTTCTGGATAAGAGTGTCTGCCAAATGAAAATAATGTAATTTAATGTAAATGAAAAATTATTGTTTGTGTAGTTGTTTGACAGTCAGGTTAAAGATGGAAAAATTGGCAGTTCTATTTGAATTTCTTTTTTTTTTTGTGGCTTTGCATTAACAAAAAATGCCATTTCAATAATGTTATTTATTAATGTATGTAAAATTCATTTAGTATTTATTTATTTATTTATTTATGGTACATAATAATCGAATTGCCACCACTAGACTGTGATTTTTATACTTTGCTTTGTATCATCGCCATTTCCGGGTCACCAAGAGCGACTGTGAGACTCTCAAGGTCTCACAGAAATTTTTTTTTTTTTTTTTGAACATTAAGTTAATCCATTTCCATGCGAGAAGTATAGTTTTTTATTTTGTACAATGAGAATACATTTCATAAAATTGGCTCTGATAAGTCAAAAATTATGATATTTTGTACTGACATTGCCAAGTAACCACAGAGACTCACACATATTTCCGATATTCTTTCTGCATTCATAAACTAAGTAAATGATTGTGCTTCATGTTGTTTCTGAGATACAGCCATTGTGTTATCACACTAAATGTAGTCTTTGGGTGCAAGAGAGCTCATCCGTAAGTAAAAATCCATAATTAAGCAAAAATTGCTCTGAAATACTATTAGACCAGATCAATTCTTGGAAGCAATACATGACATCCCAACTTTTTTTTCCCCCCCTCACAATGAGTGTCAAAAAGATTTGTGCCCCTCTTGCAGCATGGAAAAAATTTGCAAACGTAGTCATTTCTGGCAAATGTAAATGCTGCCAAATAGGAACGAGTAATTAAAGACAGATCCAAGAGATAGGCTGTCACCACATTCCACAGAACCCAAATGCACTCCGGGCAGAGTGTCAGAGCATTCCTCTCACATCCTCAGAGAGGATGATGATGACACATTTGATTACTATTAACCTGCATGATACCTCATAATTAAGTTTCTAATCATAACCGAAAAACCGAGCAAGGCAGAAAAGCGATTTTAATGATCTCCTGTAATTAATAATTTAACAGTCAATCCAACAGCCTTAAAGGGACAGGTGTGATGGCGTTGGTGGTAGGACGCCAAGAGCAACGGTCAGAAATAAAAAGGACAAAACCAGCAGCGTGCTGAGAGATTTAAACAAATAGAAACCACGAGACTCGCGCTACCAACGGACCTGACGCCGTCCGTGGCAGCAAACAGGCGAGCTCGACTAAGGACAAAAGAAAAGGGAAATTAACCAAATGAATCCCCTTCTCACTTACACTTATCCTTTTATACAGCTAAGATCCTGACAATACTCTCTCTTCTCAAAAGACCTTACCGGCTAAAGCGCCAAGGGGAAAATGACACTCTAGCAACCCGAACGAGGTAAAACAGGAGCTTAAATAAAGTCCGGGTAACGCCCCCAATTAATTCCCGCTGGCCCAAGAATCCGATGGTGAGCAAAACGATGTCGTCCCGGACGAGAGTAGCAAAAGGAGCTAACAAAGCTCCAAAACCATGACAACAGGAGGTGGGGGTGAATCAGATTTTGAACTTGGAGATGTCTAAAATACTGACAGTAGCTAAGTCCCCAATGAATATTATTGTGGTGAAATTTTGACTGCCTGACCAAAATTGTAAATAAATATTTGTATGGATTCAAATAAGCAAACAACTAAAAGCTGATGACTGAACCATTACTGCAGTGATTATGTTTAGCTGGCAACAGTTCTTCTAACCTTGACTAATGCAGTGTGCAGCCTCTCATTTCTTAAACAGCCATATCAGAAGATGTATCTCTTGGTTGTGGAAAAATAGTATTGTGTTTAAAGAGGAGAAAATTGTTGGCCTGAATCAAACAAACAAACAAAACAAAAAAAGCAATTATGGAGATTGATGAAATCACTGGAATTGGGTTAAGAAGTGTCGCATTATTAAAACTTGGATGGAAAGTCATGAACCATAAACTCCATGGAAGATTTGGATCGGACAGAATCATGAATGATCGTGACCGGAGATCACTAAACCGCTGGGTTAAGTCTCATTGTAAAAAATAATTAACAGTGGAACTCATGTTTAATTGTGAAAGTCAGTCTTTGCTCGGTTGTCAGATACACTTAAGAGCTGTGGAAGTGGACTATACTGGAAAAAAAAAAGTATTCTTCATTGCATGGTTCCTTTAAAGAAAGTGGCCGTTCACATCATGCATGGTTGTTCCCAAAGAGCTCCTGTTTTTCTGTTCGTCTTTATTTTTGTAAGATTCAAGTACATCTTATTTGTCAAGATTTCTAGATTCTAGCTTTTTATCAGTTGGTAACTTCTGTTATGTCAAGTTTAAATGGCTCAATAGAAAAACCATACAAGGAAACCAAAGACAAACAAATATCATTAGGCCATAGCAGTGGCTATAATTCAGCTGCATTAGGAATGGCATGGGCCGCAGGAGGAAGCACAAATTAATGCTGGAGGTAAGGAGGAAAAAATCAAAAATTAGTTATTGAACAGAAAATTGTATGGTCTTTCCTCCCCATGTGAAAATTACTCATATATATGTCGTTCATATATTTCATATATTTGAAAAGAAATCAGCCGCCACAAATAACTTGACAGATTCTTGCTTGAATAATACAAGCACGGCATGGGCCTGGTGACACCAGGCATCCGAGAGAGAGCTAATTTATGACTTGCTGGCCTGAATATATTAAGCAGTTGCTGACAAAGAGATAAAATGCAGACAGACTCTCATTAGTCTTAAGACTGATTCAGGCTGAGTAACCCAATTCTGTTGGGATTCAAGAAACTTCAGAAGGGCTATAGCATTTTGTATTCTGTAATGGTGCCATGGGCCAATGGAGTGCCAATGCAGTTACTGTGCTGTCGTACTTGGGGTCTGGGCTTTGAACCATTGCTTTGGAACACTTGAATGGTACTGCAGTTACTGGCCTTCTCCACAAGGGGACTGGCCTGGGGCAGGAAGCCACTGGAGCCTCGACTTTCTCCACTATGACACTGGCTCGAGAGAGCACAACCGTCTCAAAATAATGAAATAACTCAGTAAATGCCTGCTTTTTACACTACAAGATGACCTAAAGTGAACACTACTGCCTTAGTGGAATTATGGGTCAAGTCACCTACTTAGTTCACCATTTATGGTAGTGCCATGTTAGTTAATAATAATAATAATAATAATAATAAGTTTCATTTATATAATGCCTTTCTTAGACCTTAGGTCACTTTGCATGCCGAACAGAGAAGACAAATTAAAACAAGGCAAAACAAGCATGATACATAATGACAGGACAAGAGATCTAGTTCTATATGCTTTTGTTCAAATACCAACTCTAAATAAATTGTTCTGAATGTAATTGTTCAAAATTCTTCAAGTGGGTAAAATGAGCTATATTTATGTTCAATGTGGCAGTACTGCAACTCGTAGCTATGTAATAATTAGGCATCATGAGCTAGGTAATGACAATTAACACAACCAGATGAGCATAAAATAAATATAAATGAGAAAATTTTAGCTTATCAACTAAAATATGAATGTAATGAACAGATTAATTTTTATCTAGCTAGTGAACATTTAAAAAAAGTCACCAGGTTATGACTTAATTCAATTCAATTCAATTTATTTTGTATAGCGCTTTTTACAGATACACTGTCACAAAGACGATTTACAGTCAGAGATGGGTTACTGAAGGGCAGTGCCCAACCTATTCCCACTACCTATTCCCTATTCCCACTACAGCGAAGCAAAAAAAACTCCCAGTAGGGAGAAAAAATCCTCAAACAGTGGTGAGAAAAAACTCCCCAGTGGGAAGAAATCTCAGGAGGAACCCGGCTATAGTGGGGAAGCCCATCCTCCGCGGGCTAGCAAGTTGATAACAAGATAATGACAAGAGTTCCATTGAAATCCATCTAATCAGTGCTAAAATAATTTGTATATTTAAAACTGTCCAACAGATGTCTTGGCTAATGTAAAATAATTAGCAATGGAGGTCATCATGAGGCAGGAAGACCCTCTTGGTCCTGTAGCTGAAACAAGATGGTAAACAGCTGGTCTTAGGCTGGAGCTCCGGGCCAGGAGGTGTTCGGGTGACTTAGTAATGTTAACAAACTGAGGTTAATAAATTCTATTCACACTTTCAGTCAGCTTAGTTTATCTCAGTAGAGTGTAGCGCTACCTTTCAAGAGTACAGAGACATAATTTTCAGTGAATAGCTATACGTATACCCAGGCAAAAAAGTGAATAATAGGCAAATGATTTTACAATTGAAATTGAGGTTTAATTACAATTCCTTGTAATTCATGTAAAAACGTGGTGGCGGTTCCGTAAAAGGAACGTTAGCATCAAAGCAGACACTGGAAAGTGACCTTGGCCATTCAAAACTTACCAGCAAAGCTTAAACGGTGCTTAGACTATTACAGGGACAAGTGTTTGAGCTGTGCAGACTGCTGTTGTCACTGTCCATCAGAAACGAGACTGAATGCACCTCTTGACTTTCATATAGTCTGATTTTCCATATACCAGCTCGTCGCTCATAGTACTGCACATGGACACCAAATAGCCGAGACTAGCTCGGTGTGTGGCTGGAATCATAATTGCTGTAGTGTGGATGTAATTACTATATTATTGATTAGCGAGCCACCGCTAGTATTTATAGACAGTGTTTGTTAGGGCGGAGCAGTACAGTTTCCACCATGCTTTGCGCTAAGCAAATAAAATCTACTCTATTCATGCTAATTTATAGCACACTGACTTTTTTAAGCTTTACATTGGTGAAAGTTTTCAGCATTTTTGTTTTTCTTTAATTTTATTAGCCAACAAAAATCATTTGTTAAATCAAATAACCTGAGCTGTTTAGGCTAATTTTACAATTTAGGCTTTATGTTTCGCATCCCATGCTGCCAAAAATTTGATTGTTTTTTTTTTTTTTTTGGTTCTGTCTTAAAGGTTGTATCAGCGATTCACATACCGGAGATCTTTCCTCACGAACTGTTTGCAGCTAACTCATGAGTGGTCGGTGAAAAACTCTAGTCACTGTAGGCCACCTAAGTAGGTATTGAGAGAGACACACAAACTTGTGTGTACCTATCTGCGTCCCCCAAACATCAACAGAAGTGTTCCAATGAATCAGAGGACAGGGGTGGGTTTTCTTTGCTAGTTTTTTTTTTTTTTGTACTGCATACTGTATATATTTCTAGTTTGGGTCATATTTGTCACAAACCGTAAAATATTAATGCAGTTTTGCTCTAGCAGCATTTTTGTGTGTATGTGCTTGTGGCTGTGTAATCACCACCGTCCCTCTTAGCGCATTGTCCTTTTATTGGCAACTAATAACATGATCTGTCTAAGAGGGCAAAGACACCACAGTGAGATATAGAAGGACACAATCTTTATACACCAATAAACATAAAAAGACAAAGACAACAAGGACAGGGACATAGAAGAGGAGAAAATAGAAGTGAGATCAAAGGGAGCCAGATGGAGCGGGACCATTTCCCAAAGTTTGTAAAATACCGCAAGGTGATGCTCCTGGCGATGCAGCCCTTTGGTCCACAATCATTAGTGAAGCTTGGGTCACAGACGGCTGTCGCCATATTGGATTCGATTTAGCTAATGAGATCACCACTGGTGCATGCAATCCCACTTGGGTCAGATTAGCCAGGTGGCACAGCCTGACACCCGAATCACCAGGGCCAGTTCCATGCTCGTGCACGACAAATGGGTGGGACTGAGCGGGCAATGAAATGAACTGGCAGTGGCACTACCGATGTGGCAGGTTGAAGCATGGTGGAAACTAAACCGAAGAAGAGATGCTTGAATGAGTGCATGTCAAGGAAAAAGGAATGCAATTGCAGCTATGCAAAGTCCCAAATAAACATTGGGAAAACATACCAACGTTGGAGAGAATTCTGGGAGTTGAATGGTTTTAATTCTGAAGCCCAGGTCGCCTTGTTTCTACTGGACAGGTGAATAGAGTTGGTGATAACTTGGTTGAATGTGAATTAAAAATTGTCATTCCGAGCAAAATGAGGAAAGCTCGTCTACTATTTTTGTAAAGCTATCTTGCATAGGTCATGCTGGTAAGAATGAATCAAACGGTAGTGAGATTGATATTTCCTCTTTGAACCGAGTTAGCAACCTTTGATAACTCTCGGTTGGCAAGCTAGTGAGTTTGCTAATTCTATCTGATCAATCCAGAGTTCATGTTTATGTAAGAATATTTTCTGGTTAGTACTCGGAGTTGAAATTCGTCGATGAATGTACAAAGTATATTCGCGTGTTAAGTTTAGCTAAAAGTGGTAATCTATGTGACGTTGTTCATGCTCATTTTGTAATGCCTAGCTAAGCAACTTGTCAGATACCTTGTTGTAGCTAGCACTAATGGTGTAAATTTATCCGAAGCTTCGGTATTGATTGTAACAACACTTACCCCGACCTCTTCCTCTGCCCCTCCCTTGACTACCAGTTCCAGAACTGCCATGAATAAACATTTACGACACACCTTACTTGCCATTTTATCGTCCCCCGCCGCGCGGAACATAGTATTCTCGACCGCCCGTCCGTATGTCCGTCCGTCCGTACGTCCCGAATCCTTGTCAGCAAGATATCTCAAGAACGAATCGACGGATTTTCTTCAAATTTGATGTCAACATGTATTAGGGTGATACCCCGGCGCCAGTCGATTTTGGTGACCTTCGTGTCACTCTCAAGGTGACATCGAGAGATAGCTCATTTTGACAAGATTTCACATTTTGTGGCAGGGGACAAAGACACGTTAGTGGCAAATACTTGTATTTCTAAGACCTAAGTGCTGTTGGAAACTGACAGAAGAGCGAACTGTCAGCTAGCAGCTAGTTATCGTTAGCTTCTACAGACTATGATGGCACCAAACTGTTTGCCCACTTTAGAATCTATTGAAACTATTGAGTGCCTAGCTTTATTTTATTTTATTTTATATTTTCATGCACGATGCTGTTATGTCTTTTTGGCCTTAAAACTGTGTTAAAATGAGAAATGGACTTACCCAACTGAGTGAGCCATAATTACTCAGACATTTTACTCACTACTTAAAAGCGCATTCATGTTCCAAGCTCTTGAAGGGGAGGTGCGAGCGGCTCAGTTGTGTTTTGAGAACATTTCAACTGTCAACAGTGGTGACGTCACATGGTTGATACAGCCTTTAACAGTGGAACAATCTGTGGCTGTACATGCTAAGAGAGCCGATTAGTGATTTGTCCTTGTCTGCTTTTAAATGCAAAACGATTCTGCTGTAACATCACCCACTTTGGGAATCACTGCCTTCGCTTCATGGTCCCAACATAATTCTGATCCTGTCAGATATGCAGAGAGCACAGCTGCCCAACTCTTTCAGGAGTTTATTTTCCACTCCAGGGACATTGTTTAAACAGTGGCGATTGATAAATCTTAATTCTGTTCTGAACATACTTTGCATATTATTGCAGTGATTCATTTCAAAGCGTTAATCTCAAGAGGATGTTTAGTCATGTCAGGTAACAACTTATTCATTCAGGGACCAGAAATTGAGATAAAGATTCCTCTAATTGCATAGACGTGAATTCAGTTGCTGCTCACATGCTCACAGAAATCCTCTCCTTTGCACTGAAAGATTATATGTTTTTGAGTGTTATTCTGAGAAAATTGATTGCTGCCGAAAATTCTAAGTAAACACTTGCAACATAAAATGTAGGTTCCTGTACCGTGCTGAGTGCAAATGGCAAACTTTGTTCCGTGTATGTTTATTTCTGTCAGTAAGCAGCAAACATTGCATAATATTTTGTAATTCATTGAAGCCACCCTAGAACAGCATTTTTATTTTGTCTTCACAACTTGCATGTGTCTTATTTAGTTTCAATTTAGTTTCAAGTCCAAGGATTCTAAGCCCTCGCATCTGTGGGCCAGAAAGTTTGCTGTTTTTCACCGCGTCCCAATAATTCGTTCTTCAGTCACACATTTTTTTAAGTGTCTTTGAAATGGCTCAGATATAATTGTAGTACATGTTACAGCCTGCCTGCAGCTTTAAATAAAGTGGCCACCTCATGTACCAAGCTTCTATTCAACTGAACTAATTCTGAGTTGGTTTTACTCTGAGACCCAAAGGCTGGATTTACACTGCAAGTCTTGTTGCCCAGATCGGATATGGATCGAATTTTGAGGCCCATATTCGGTTTGTTCAACTGTGTGTTTGCATCTTGCTTTGAGCCTGAATGATATCTGTTTCGTTTTGATTACGTTTGTTTACATCACTCACTACCTGACCATTGTCTTGGGCGATTCACATGCGCACAGTGAAGAGGGCTACCGAAAATAAAAGCAAATGTGCGTGTAGCGCAACAAAAGCATGCAGGCCTAACAGTCATAGAAATGATCAAAACATGAAGCAAGCTCGCAACATTTCACTGGGTAACCTACATCTGATTCTCCCGTTAACGCCTTTTAAGCCGCTTTCACACTGGACGCGAAACAAATTAATTTAGTTACTAATTTACTGATGAATATGATGAGAAATATTTAAATATACTCCTCAACATATTCGAAGTAAATGCAAAGTTGCGAATATATGCGTTTCACGTGTATTCCTCTTTGCATTGACTTTGAATGTAATCTGTCGCGCGGAAAATTTGTATTGCGCCTGGTCTGAAAGCAGCTTTACACCTATCACCTGCATCATCTCAAATGCGCAGGCAGACTCCGCCTTAGTCTGGGCCTTTTTTCTTCTTTTTTTTTACAAAATATCCAGTCTGCATGTCGATATGCATTTACAAAACGGGCACATTGGCACATATCCGATACACATCAGATACATATCCGAACAAAAACCACATTTCAATGAGGCCTGGATCCGATCGAGGGAGGAATCAGTGTTTTTTTTTTTCTGTTTACACAGCCATGAGACAGATCGGATATTGGCCGCATTTGAGCAAAAGATCCGCTTTGTGTCACATTCGTGTCACATTTAACCTGCAGTGTAAATCCAGCCAGAGAGAACCTGGTCCTCATCATCCTTTGACACATTTGAAGGAGTTTTATGCCTATGTTCGGCACTTTGTATTGCAACTCTGCATGCAACCCGCTTTATAAATAAAGCTTGATTTGATTTGATGAGTCTCGTTGTTTGATGCAGTTAATAAGCTACCAAACCTGCTTAAACCAAAAAGATTTGGATAAATCCTCATTCTTTCATCTAATTCTGACAAACACACCCCACAAATTCTCTGCCATCAGAACTTTTTGCCAGTGATTACTGTGCAATTATCTGTGTGAAAAACTGTACGATTGCTAAAACAAAGCCACATTTTATTTATAAACAACAATTGTGTTAAAATGTGTTCTTAAGTCACATTTTTACACACCATGATGTAATGATGAGGAAACATATTTCATAGTTACCAAAGTTGATTTTCTCACTTTATTCAGAATGGGCACCTTGAGACATAAGTACCTTTAACACCAGGGTCTTCAGTTTAAACATGAAAATGAACAACCATATTTTTCAAGGTCTTTATGAAATTACCAGGTTGCACTCTGAGCTTGGTAAACTACTTTCTCCTTTTATGCACCTTGGGCAAGGAAGGATTTGCAAAATTCTACAACCTTAGAAGCACTCCCTTTGAATACTTTTAAGTCTTTTTGAAAGTGCCTGAAGGGAACATTTTGCCATTTTACATAGTCTCTGACTTAAGGTGGAATGTATTATGTATATTGCTGATATGGCCTGCATGCCACTCCTCTTTAATTATTTCTCTTAAGTCGCTATAGTGTATTGTATGTGTTCAAAGGTGACATTGATTTATAAGTGACACTGCTTATGATGTCATCTCCACCAGGACTCCCCGGAAAAAAATGACCCTGTCTTGCAGTTGCACCCTCTTGCCCCCCAAAAAAACAAAACAATAAGAATAATATTAATTGAATACATTTAATTTGCCTTGACAGGTACCTCAAATTAAAAATTATTGAAGAAAGCAAAAACAGCAGATTCTGTGATCCTCCAGGAACTGACAAGATAACCTGCACCAATTTCATAAGGTATTATACCTCTCAATTGCACACACAAAAACAACATTTAAGTGGAAGTGGGTTCAAAGGGAGTCACTGACACAGTCATTAACTGTGGGACGCAAAGGTGATGAAATGTGCATGAACAGTGAGGGAAAGGCATCAAAATGTAATTTCACCAAAATGCGCCCAGCATGTGTAGTCCTCCAGTTTGCACAGCATGTGCCTTTCAGAGATGGTGAGACACAATTGCTCATTTTACTAGTATGTTTTTGTGTGCATTCAGGCCATCGACTTGATAGGCGGTTCTCAAACTGGCCCGAGAGGACCTCAGCATATGCTGGTGTTCATTCGAACCACAATTGCTATGCCAGAATTTCAAATAATGTTAGATAGTTTTCGATCCAAAGAGGGATTATTATGGTCCTTAGTTCACATTAAACATGAAATAGATGTGCGGTGTGACAATTAATATCATTCCAAAGTTTGTCATTTGCTCTCCACATGATATGGTCTACAATCACAGAAAAAGAGTTAACAAAAGATTAAGATCGATAAGTTCCTAACTTTTCCTGTGCGGCGTAATATCTCATTTGTAATTATTTCCCTAAAATTCTCAGCAATACAGGCTTATTTTTATGCTTGAATTCTTGATGATCTTCAACGGGTTGTCCCTCTGGTAACCACATTTTACAAATTAGGGGCCAATTAAATTGTCAGCTTGTAATGTTCATAGAGCTTTTATGCAATTTTATGCATGTTAATAATGTATGCATTATTTTCAGTATGGACCACAGGAGGAACTACAGGAAGACAACTTACCTGCAGAAATTGATTCAAAGCCATTTCAGACTGAAATGTGACATCAGAGTTCAAGGAATTGCACATTTACTTACAGTTCTTGACTGGTCTGATTAGATGGGCATTTGGGGCAGGAAACTTTAAATCCATATTACAGTAATTATGCTGTGCTACAGTCTACATCACATTTTCCTTGTTAAAATATCCAACCTTAATTTGTGCCATTAAAAACACACAGATGAGGTATGTGCTATATTTGATGCAAATTGGAGAATCAATCAATATTAATTGCTTTTCCAGTGAGATACCATTGGAAATAAAGAAAAGCACATGGTATTGTAATCCCGAAACGCGCCACGTGAACACGCCAAGGAATACAGTAATCACAAACATTGAGTTGGTCTTGATATACACAGTAATGCTTGACTTGTTCTTTTGGGTGCGTTAAATAGCTTACATAGAGCCGACACAAAATGCTATGGCATCAAAAAATAGCATGGCTTACAAAACAGGAGAGAGTAAAAGAGCCATAGGCATTTTACGGGCAGGGCTTTAGCTGCTGGGGGGTTGTGCGCCATTTGCACTGTCACTGTTCGACAATCAGTTGGCTGTCTGTCTCGAGATAGAATCCAAGTTGAGCAGGCCAGTAACTGCAGCACAATTGAGCGCCCCGGGACAGTGGCTTATGGGCCCGAGCTAGTCCCGTACTGGACGAAGCCAGTAACTGCAGAACAGTTCAAGTACCTGAGACAGTGGCTCAGTGCCACAATCCAGAGAGCTTATGGAACAAGACCGTAACTGCACTGGCACGTCTCAGGTCCATGACAGCAGTACAGTACAGTATAGAAAACGTTACAGCCCCAACTGCAAGTTTGAGTACCTCTGGACTATTAGCATTCATGATGTTCATTCATTTTTCAATATAACAAGCATCCACACTTCCACTCAGGTCATTTTGGGAGAAAAAAACTTAGACCGGGCAAGTGGAACAAGTGTTCCTCTCACACTTATAGATCTATTCTCAAGGACAGGACTCATTCTCCAGAGTCTAATGAAATTGGGTTTATTGTAAGTAGCTGTGAGAAGCTGAACAATTCCCCTCCTCACTGTCTAAAACTTTATAAACCTTTTTGGGCGCTTCACCGCGATTGCGGGGGCGGGAGACAGAAAGGGAGCCCTTCGTTCTCACACGCACACTTGCATACACGCATCCCTGCACTTTAACAGTCCCGCTTCCTAATTAATAAATATGACCCAAAATATAGTGTATAAATAATGTGTTGTGCTTCTGCCGCAAGTGTTGATCTGTTTGCATGATGTTGGTGATTTCATGACTGGGAATTTGCCGCTGGTTTGCCATGTACATGCGTCAGACCGATTGTTTGGTCTGTTTCGCTTTAGTTTAATTTTATTACATTGCGATGAGTTTCTTTCTGTTTGATTTAGTAGATGGTAATGTATAGGGTAGTACCCGCTATCTCAATCCTTCATTTTGCATTTGTATTTTGCAGAGTTTGCCCATAAGCCGGTAACAAACATCAACTCACCCCAACACCTTCTGCTATTCTGTCTGTCTGCTGCCGTCCCCTTGCGAAAGCGCGCTCCGCGTTGGGACAGACCTTTTACATCATTCCCACTAGGGGGAGGAGTGAGGCATTTCGAGGAAAAGGGGTGTTTGTTTCCTTCATTTCATACCTATTTTGTCTTTCTGTACTCTTTGGTTATTTTGGGGGTTGTATTGTGAACATGTTTGAAGAATTCCAAGTATTTATGTTGCCTATATATCCTATTCTCTTTGTTTGGTATTAAGTCATTCTGTGCTGTGAGTTTCCCTTTTTGTTGGTTTTGTCCTATTACCCAGTTTGGGCCAATAGGTCACTTAGGTGGGGCAGCTCAGTTCTCACTCAGACTATTGATAGAGATGGATGCCTCTAAGTCTCTGTGTCTCTCCTGCTGTGAGGTAGAGATCTTTGATGTATAACTAATACTTTTGGCAACATTTTGAAATTAGTTTTTTTTTTCTTTATCAATTGTGTTATTTTTATTATTGTTGATTAATTGCAAAACCAAAGCTGGCACAATAAATGTGGCTGTTTTTTGAACCGGCAAACACCTCTCCTGCACGTTCCTTCTGTCTCTGTCTCCAAGTCCACACCCCAACTAGTGGGCGGGTCGCTGAGCTATTCCACAGTAGCTAAAAGTGAAATATGAAAACCCAGGCCGGTCTTCACAAACCAAAAAGCAGTCATTCTTCAACAATCACTCGACTCAGACTGACCACCGATTGTCTGTACTGCTATTTTTATTATGCTTTCAGACTCTTCCTTTGGTGTGGTCAAATGCGACACTTTCTACCTTATCAAACATAACTAATTTACGATTGGTACCTTGTCATATTGTAACTCTACACCCTTAGTTACAAGTTTGCCAGAATTGCCTTTTTATATAACAGAGTAAATTCATTTTTGGCCTCCAGGAACGCTGGAGCGCTGTACCCATTCCGCCCAAACGTAGGGGTCATCTGAAGGTCAGTTTGGGTGCACATATTTGCTGGATTTTTGGATTTTTTCAGAATAAACTGGAGTATGCTGGCTAGTAATAGAACCGCTTATTGGTTGACTACCGATATGGTCATTCCGGAAGACTAGCTTATCTAGCCTGCCTTGAGCGGCCTGTTAGGGTTTTGCTATCTGGGTTTTTAAACAGATTCATGAGATTTTGCCTCTTCACAGCAGAGACTTGCTCTCTCAGTAATTTTTAAGGGCTATAAGATCCTGGCTGACTTCTCTCTGTTGAACTGCGATTATGGCAATAATTTGTTTTTAGAATATTTCAGAATATTTTACCACTACGCAATCTCTTTTTTTCTCCTCAACTCCGATGCCAAGGCAGAGCTGCCCTTCTAATAGGAAATCAAAAATGGTAAATTAAAGCGATGCATCATTTTGCTCAAGAAGCTGTCATAGGCCTGGTTTTCTCTCCATTTATACATTTTCTGAAGTGATTTGAAATTATTTTTCATTTAAATGCATAATTCAAATCAGATATAAAATTTGGGAAGTGCCTCATCAAGGGGACATTTTCTCATTTACTCAATGTAGCCAAATATATATTTTTTTCTGAAAGGTTTTCCAGTCTTCCTTGCGAAGAGGAGACATTCATCCATTTTCCACTGCTTACCTGAGGACGGGTTGCAGCGGGAGCCCAGGCATCTCCCTCCCCAGCTCCTTTGTCCAACACCTCCTAACTGATGCCAAGCCAGCTGGACCTGGGCATATAAAGTTGGGAGCAGGGCAAGCCCAGAAAAACTCTGACATGAGGCATCCCAAGGAGACAGTAAACAAGAGAAAATCAGGAGATGGCGCATCCTCCCAGCCCCTGCTACATATTCCAATTAACCTAAGACAAATGTTTCCAGAAAAATGGGAAAATTTTAAATAATAAATGTAAATATATTACAGGAAAAAATAATCATGTGTCTGACAGAAGTTCAAAAGTTATACGCCAAAATGTGAAGCTTGTTGTCATAACGGTGCCTTGTGGTCAAAGGATGTAGAAAA
This sequence comes from Gymnothorax reevesii, assembly GCA_029721435.1. Taxonomy (NCBI): domain Eukaryota; kingdom Metazoa; phylum Chordata; class Actinopteri; order Anguilliformes; family Muraenidae; genus Gymnothorax; species Gymnothorax reevesii. The sequence goes on along the minus strand of CM056580.1, from coordinate 38,258,336 downwards.
AAAAAAAAATCCAAATGGCAAGAGGCACTACTCCAGCATAAGGTTCATTTGTGTTTTACATAAAAAGTACCCTTTTTTTTTTTGTTGTTTATTCACTGGACAAAAACATTTTAACAGACAGACAGAGAGCAGTTATATACCCCTGAATTATATGAAGGGGGTAATAAAAAGGAGTTAATAAAAGTAGATAAAGCAATATTAATGTTTCAAAAACTCTGAAATATAAGACATGATTCCAATATCTTTATAGTAATGTATTCAATTAACATAAATTATTTAAATCAGAAATCTGTTGAAAAAAACTTGCTAAACCTAAACAGCAAATGTGGCAATGACAGAATTATGTTTTAGGCGTGCTCCCAAACCGTCATTTTACAGTTTAGCAGTGCACCTGTAAAGTAGCATTCTGTAAAGCTGTACCTTACTTTACGCAGGAGCATACAGTACCTGCACTTGGCAGCCACGCATGTAGCCTATGTGCAGGGGATTTCCCAATCTATCAACAGACAAGCACGCTTCTGCTATGCAAATGAGCCTATCAACAGTATACACTATTAGCACCTTGGAGCGTGCTCTGTGCGCTCATTTCATTGATGTTGATAGTGTCTGCTTTGATTGTGGTTTTATAGCCCCATCAAAACTACTACAGTCAGCAGCTTCAATGCAGCTGGCAATGGCCACTGTGGGGCTAGTCTGCATTCCTCAACTTGGTTCCATTTTTACAGAACCATATTTTTATATTTGCAAAATAAACTGAAGTGGAAATATCCTCTGTCTCTTTGCAAAAGCAAGGTGGTACCAAATAAAAACACATTCCAGCACCTTGATAAATGACACATATAGGGTTACCATGAAGGTCAGTCCTGCGGTAATAAACAGAATTTTTCACTCCATCACACTTGGAAAGGTTGCTGAAATTAATTACTTTAATATAACTTCGATACACAGAGAAACAACTGAATCATTCCCAATATGTGAAAATAAAGTGCAACAGAAAATTGACTTTTTTTTTCTTTAATGACTATTTTGTAATGTGTTGTGGGACGTGTAAAAGAATGAAAAAATCCAATACTCTGTCATGAAAACCACCATCAATATTACATTTTTCTCGGGGGACTTGAAATGAAAGGCAGCGAAAAGATAAAGAGGCCAAATGAGATAACAGCATCAATAACACTGATATGTGCACCTCGCTCTTGGTCCAGCACTGTCGAATGCAGCCATTATTAGCAGTAAATGGATTTGCCACTGTCAGGAATTAGATAAAATTGATGCATCTTGCTGCCCAACATTTCCCAATTTACAGGCTTATTCATTGATCTAATGTAAGACAATACGTTCAGAATTGAGAATTTAAAATGATAATTTCTCGATAAATCTAATTAAACTCCACGAAGGGCAGTTGTTTTTGGAATTGTAACTATAATTATTTGCAATAGCAGCACCAATGGACAGATTTACGGCAGATTTCGTGGACATAAATGTAATGGCCTGTCCATGGGGTATCCTAAGCTTGGTGATGATTGGACATTGCATTCTGGAGTTATAGCTCAAAGCAGCAATGGGGGCCCATCCTCATAATACATTTGGTTACCCGCTGTGGCCATATTTTTGAATATGGCAATTTTGTGTAATAAACTGTGTAAGGCCTTAATCTTAAGATGATGTGAGGCAAATTCCATGTGAATTGGTTGCACAGTGTAGGGAGAGGTAGAGTTTAGGTTAGCTTAGGTTTATTTTATTTGTCAAAGGACAATACACATTAATCAACCTTACTGTAAATGTGCCAGTTTCAGCCAGTTGGCTAATTCGCAACTGCAGTCCTTCGGCAGGCTGTTATGAAACCACAGACCTGAAACAGTAACAATAAAAGTTAAAATCAATATTTACAGTATCTACAGAACAGGACACAACAGTAATACATGATAGCCAGTGCAAAAAGCACAGAACAGCAACATGCACCCAGATAGCAATCTAGCCATATAGTAAGCCATGAAAAGCAGCAGTAAACATGATTATAGTCAGCCATGCAGAGCAACAGTACACAGACATATAGTCAGCCATACAGAGCAGAGTGTACATACAGGGTGTCATGGTTTTGACTGTGTTTGTGGTTTTTAGACTCTCTTTGTGGCTCTTTTCTTAACCACTTCTCTTCCTTTAATTTTCGGATTCCCTTTTCTTCCTTTCCCTCTCTTACCTTTGAGTTGCCCCATTTTAGGTGGTTTGTTTTCTCGGTTCTCAAGATACTTCCTCTTTCTCCCTCTCTCTCTCCCTCTCTCACTTTGCTTCCTTGTTGCGGATGGTTGGGCGTCCTTTTGAAAGCGCAAGAGCTGTCTCTGTTTTTTGGTCTGTATCTCTCTCTGTGAGTGTTGTAAGTCCGTGCTGCTCTGGTTTTCACCTACCGCTGCACTTGGCCTCTCAATTCTATCAGCCTTTACACAAGGCAGCAGAACTTGAGCAAAATAAAATAAATACAATCTAGGTATTAGTTGAACTATTAGGTGTTCGTACATACCAAGCCAAGCAAACCCGGAAGCGTGACAATGGGCAGACACATTTAGTAAGTTAGCAACAGGTTATTAAACAATGCAAAAGGCTTGGGAAAAGCTTTCACTAAAAATTCAAAATAGCAGAAAATCAACTCAAAATGGGCATGGCTTATACGGGTAGAATAGTGTTGTCTTTCGAAATTCAGCAAATTAATAAAACAAAAAATTGTCACTGAGACCTACAGTTCAATTTCTAAAGGCCAAAATGTAAAGTTTGTTGTTATACCGCCACCTTGTAGTCAACTGATATTAAAATTCCTAAATAACAAAAGAAAATACACTGCTCCAGCATAGGCGTGCCAAGTTTCAAGGAAAAATATACCGTTTTCAAGTTATGCTCGAGACAAAAATGTTTACATGCAGACGGATGGACAGACACACAGGCTGTGAGAGCAATCGCTGTATCTCTCGCAATACATGACAGGGTGATTTAAAAAAAATTTAACTGCAGAAAGATTGTAAAAACAACCAAGACCATTTCGAGTCAATTTAGCGATAGTTGGAGGCAGCTGTGAAGATATGGTATGAAATGTAAAAACAAAAACATGGCAGCACAAACAAAACTATACGCAGCACCAGCACAAATGAAACACAAACAAGCAAAACAATATGGGTCAATTTGGTGCTGTGGAGGGGGATTGGTGCTGTCATCACTCAAAACTTTTAATATCTAGAAAAACCATACCACCACAAACAAAAAAAAAACAAATGAGACTATTTTGTGTCAATCTGGGGCAGGTTGGGGGCTCAGTGATTCCAGAATGACATATCAAATATTATTTAATATCTGAAAAGATGGCAAAACAAACAATAATTTTTCCCCTGACATGCTTTTCATATTTGATGCCCTCAGTGGATGGTCGGGTCAATTTTGACCCGGACCAAAAATATCCTCATAATAAGTGTCTATACAAAATTTTGAAGTACAGATCTATTTTGAATGAAAAACATGGCCTATTTGATATTAGTAAATGGATGATTAATTCGAATTTGATGCGTTTACTTATTGCAAACCAGCAAACTAGTCTGTGTGCTCGAAGCACTAGTGAAAAACCTTGCATGTGTGGGACTTTCAGATGGCTTTCCCACATCTGCTGCGGGTTGTCCCTGTTTTGTGGTCCTTTTTTCCAGAGGATAAATTGCATCTCCTTCTTTTCTATTCCCCTTGTGTTGGCTTCTTGTGTGACTTGATGTTCATCAGGGCCTCCCATCCCAAACTGATACAAGTTGGTTTATTTTTACATTATTTTGTTACATTGCAAGGGCTAACAGGGGCAATTTTCATGACTGTGTCAAGGCACCCTCTGACCTCTTTATGTGTATCCTTTATGTGTTCCTTATGTGTATCATTTATGATCACTTCTATGATGTTTCACTATTTTGAAACTCCCCCATGACACTTCAATGGCCAGCAGGTGCCAGTCTCTGTGGGAACCTGGGCAAATGCGGTGGGCCACCAACACTTCTTGTGACAGTGACAAGGTCCCCCTTGAACTCTGTCACCGCTGCCCAATAAAAAATACAGTCATCGAATGTAAAGTTTGAGAGTTTCAAAATTCCATAAAACCACCATTGTCCTTGAGTTGACCCACACTAGTGGATATAAAATCCATTTAAATAGATCAATCAATCAATCAATCAATCAATCAATCAAATCCTTTATTTAACCAGATAAAACCAGTTGAGACCAAAGTCTCTTTTTCAATGGTGAGCAAGTCACGAAGAAGTATAACATAAACACAACACAGTTCGAGACAATATTGAAAAAAAAAAAGTACAGTATAAAACAAGAACAAGGGACAGAATAGAGCCTACCATCTGACAAGACTAAAGAAAATATCCAAAAAAAAGGGAAAGTTCTAGAAATGGCTCAAAATAAAAACAGTGGAAAAATATATCTAAACAGTACGACAAGAGCAGCTAATGGGAAAGGCTTCAGAAATCTTTTGTCTGAAACTTGGTATAGAGATGGGAGCAGCATTTTTAAAATGAGTTTGAAGGTCATTCCATGACTAAGGGCCAAAGTAAAACACACTCCTCTTACCAGCGTCAGATCGCACAGGAAGCACCTTGGATCGCAACCAGACGTTGGACCTGAGGTTGTACGAGTTCTGAATTAAAACAAATTTAGAGCAAATATACTGGGGTAGTTTGCCTAAAATAGCCTTGTATATTAAAACATACCAGTGGTGCAGCCTGCACATAGCTAGAGAAGGCCAGCCGACTAAAGTGTACAGTGTACCGTGATGCGTCCTATAGGGCGACTTCGAAATGCATCTCAGTGCAGAATGATAGAGCGGATCGAGTTTAGCCAGGAAAGCGGGACCCGCAAATTGGTAAACTGTATCGCCGTAATCAAGTTGAGACAAAAATATATTACAAAAGTATTTACTAGCCGTTTACGAGAAAAAGAAGAAAAGCAAGATTTTAATCTATAAGAAACAGTGTAAACTTGAGTTTCTTTGTCAACATGTCAATATGGTAATTAAAAGTTAAATTCTTGTCCAGCCATAATCCTAGATATTTGTATTTATCTACAAACTCAATCGGAGTTCCATCTAGGGTAATAAGAGAAGGGGAAGAAACTACAGACCTATGTGGTGCAAACAGCATAGCTTTAGTTTTGCCACCATTCAACAGAAGTTTAGAATCAATGAGCGCATGCTGCAGAGATAAAATCAGACTGAAGATGTGAGACAGCAGCCTCGAGAGAGGGAGCACTTGAGTACAAAATGGTGTCGTCAGCATACATATGATGCAATGAATATTTAAAATGGTCACAAATATTATTTATGTATAGTAAAAAAAGCAATGGTCCCAAAATAGAACCTTGTGGAACACCCTTATCTATCATCACAGGGTCGGAAACAGTATCACCAAGCTTAACAGATTGACAGCGGTTGGATAAATAACTCTGAAACCAGCCAATCGTACTATGGCCAAAACCGACCTTTGAAAGAATGTTAATTAATATGTGGTGATCAACTGTGTCAAATACCTTGGTTAAATCCACGAATAATGCACACAAACTAATTTATTATCAACAGCTGCTTTAATATCATCTATGACTTTCAAGCTAGCCGTAACAGTACTGTGCTTGGATCTAAAGCCAGATTGCATGGAATTTAAGACATTATGCAAATCTAAAAATAATTTAATCTGGTCAGAAATTAATGACTCCAAGATCTTAGCTAAAACAGAAAGATTAAAAATTGGTCTATAATTATTTAAATCAGAAGGATCATCACCCTTCAAAAGAGGAGAGACAAAGGCTTGTTTCCAAACTACAGGTAAAGTCTGAGTGGAAATGGAAAGATTAAAAATATCTGTAACTGGCTGAGCAACAATTGGTGCTGCAATTTTTAAAAAGTATGGATCAATGCCATCAGGCCTGGCAGCCTTTTTAGGATCTAAAGTTGAAAGCGCACGCAAAATTTCGGAGGCCAAAAAATTAAGAGTTGACAAAGTGCCTGATTGCCCTGGGAGCATAATATTATGCCTTGGATCATGACTAAGACCTTGTTCATCAAATAAATGCTCAGCCTTTTTAAAATGAGTAAGCATTAGATATCTCCTTATAATCCAAAATACAAGAGCCACTAACCTTCAGCCTTTTAGGAGGACCAGCAACTTTCTTATTTTGTAAGGTTTTTTTAAATTTTGGACTATTTTCCTTTAGATGTACCTGACTTTCTGGCTAAGGACCATTGCTTATTATGAGCATGAATGGAATCAGCCAGGTCCCTGAAAAACCAAGGATTTGACCTATTTTTAATCCTGATTTTTTTGAGAGGGGCATGTTTATTCATGATTTTTAGAAAGTGATGCTGAAAAAAATGAACAGCATCATCAACAGAAGGAATTAAAGGTATTAAATGCCACTTGACAGAAGCCAGGTCATGCAGGAAAGCTTGTTCACAAAAATGTTTAAAGCTTCGTCGAAGTATAATTAAACCCTTGGATTTGGGCAATTTGGTGCTTCTAATACAAGCAATGGAGCAATGATCACCAATATCATGAGCGAAGACACCAATAGCCGCATACTTATGGGCAGCATTAGTAAGAATTAAATCAATAAGACTTTCACTGCCAGGTTTAGTAGCGAGGGATGGGAGGGAATACGAGAAGGGATGTTTATGAGCTGAGTTCAGTTCAAAGAGTCACAAACCTGCTTAAAGCCTGCAGATTTGTCACTCAACCAATCCCAGTTTAAATCACCAAGCAAGATCAATTCAGATGTAATTAAATTAGACAAGAGATCAGTTAAATTGGAGATACTATCATTAATGGCAGATGGTGGCCTATAGCAGCCAACAACCGTGAGAGGAGCATTTGCTGCAATGATCTGAACTGCCAAGAACTCAAATTGTTTTGACCCATGAAATTTGGTACAAATATAAATCGCAACTCCTCCACCTCTACCTTTGCGGTCAGTTCTAAATACATTGTAACCGTCAATGTGTATTACTTGATCAGTGATTGATGGTTTCAGCCAAGTTTCAGAAACTAAAACAATATCACGTTTAGCGGTAAAAAACCAAGTTTTAAAAATATCAAACTTCGGTACAAGGCTCCATGCATTTATATGGAGAAAACCCGAGGCATGTCTATCACTAAACTCATGAGGAGTTGACAAATGACATAAATTATCTAAAAGAGGCTCTGGGCCAGGATTAGCATTAATATTACCAGAGACAAGCAACAGTAACAATATCATTAACCTTGAGAATACATTTTGGACAGCCATTCTAGAAAGATCTTTTTGAAACACAGAACCGTGCCCTATCTTAGGAATGAGAGACTCGATAATTAACAGCGCATAACGGAAAGTACCTTTAGAGCTGCCGAAAGCTAGCAAATTATGCAGACAACCAGTAAATGTCTAGAGGTAACACAATCACAATGGTAAAAACAAAAGGAATGATACCGCGAAGGCAAGTTTATGGAAGTACCGAAATGTGTCCTGACCATACAGCCCCTGAATAAAACTACAAAACCCAAAACCAGTGAAGTTGGCACGTTATGTAAATCGTAGATAAAAACAGAATACAATGATTTGCAAATCCTTTTCAACTTATATTCAATTGAACACACTGCAAAGACAAGATGTTTAATGTTCAAACTGAGAAACTTTTTTTTTTTTTTTGCAAATAATCATTAACTTAGAATTTAAAGGCAGCAACAGATTGCAAAAAAGTTGGCACAGGGGCCTTTTAACCACTGTGTTACATCGCCTTTCCTTTTAACGACACTCAGTAAACGTTTGGGAACTGAGGAGACCAATTTTTGAAGCTTTTCAGGTGGAACTCTTTCCCATTCTTGCTTGATGTACAGCTTAAGTTGTTCAACAGTCCGGGGTCTCCATTGTCGTATTTTACGCTTCATAATGTGCCACACATTTTCAATGGGAGACAGGTCTGGACTACAGGCAGGCCAGTCTAGTACCCGCACTCTTTTACTGCGGAGCCCTGCTGTTGTAACACGTGCAGAATGTGGCTTGGCATTGTCTTGCTGAAATAAGCAGGGGCGTCCATGAAAAAGACGTTGCTTGGATGGCAACATATGTTGCTCCAAAACCTATATGTACCTTTCAGCATTAATGGTGCCTTCACATATGTGTAAGTTGCCCATGCCTTGGGCACTAATACACCCCCATACCATCACAGATGCTGGCTTTTGAACTTTGCGCCTATAACAGTCCGGATGGTTCTTTTCCTCTTTGGTCCAGAGGACACGACGTCCACAGTTTCCAAAAACAATTTGAAATTTGACAATTTTGAAACTCGTCAGACCACAGAACACTTTTCCACTCTGCACCAGTCCATCTTAGATGAGCTTGGGCCCAGCGAAGCGAGCGGCATTCCTGGGTGCTGTTGATAAATTGCTTTCGCTTTGCATTGTACAGTTTTAACTTGCAGTTGCAGATGTAGCGACGAACTGTAGTTACTGACAGTGGTTTTCTGAAGTGTTCCTGAGCCCATGTGGTGATGTCCTTTACACACTGATGTCGGTTTTTGATGCAGTACCGCCTGAGGGATCGAAGGTCACGGGCATTCAATGTTGGTTTTCGGCCTTGTCACTTACGTGAAGTGATTTCTCCAGATTCTCTGAACCTTTTGACAATATTACGGACCGTAGATGATAAAATCCCTAAATTTCTTGCAATAGCTCGTTGAGGAAAGTACACCAGCGCTCAAAGCAAACCTGCTTTTCATTCGCAAATTCAACATAAGTCTGATTTTCAGATTTCTTCAGACCTCTGAATTTCTGTCGGTAAGCCTCTGGAACCAACTCATAAGCTCTCAAAATAACCTTTTTGACAACCTCATAATCAGAGGAATCATCTGCAGACAAAGCCGAATAGGCTTGTTGAGCTTTACCCTTGAGGACAGTTTGCAACATCAGAGGCCAGTGTTCCTTTGGCCACTGGCAACTCTTTGCTACCTTTTCAAAACACTGGAAATAGTTGTCTACGTCCTTTTCAGAAAATTTAGGCACCAGTTTTACCTCCTGGCTAGCACAAAATGTATTTTTAGTTTCAATTTTAATTTTTAGTTGCTCCATTTGGAGTCTTTCTTCTCTATCGAATTTCTCTAATTCAAAATCTCTCTGTCTCTGTCTCTCTCTTTCTGCTCTTTCCTTTTTCTCTCTCTCAAATTCTTTGTTTTTCTTTTTCTTCCCTCTCAAATTCTCTTTGTTTTTCTCTTTCCTCCCTTTCTTTCTCTTTTTCCTCCCTTTCAATCTTGAGCAGTTTTAATTTAAGTTCCATTTCTATATTTGGATTTTCCACTGGAAACTGTTCCAGATCTCCTGGTGCAAACACATTTTCATCAATGTAATATTCAACTATCTCTTTAGCCAGTCTTGCTTTTCGCATGGCTGGTTTTACCTCTGTCAGCTCTAAATGTCTGCAAATTTCTAGCAGTTCTGTCTTTTTAAAAGACTTCAAAACCTCAACGGTTGGTGATGCCAAGAAATCATCCATTGCTGTTGATCTGTCAATATATTTAGGAAAATTCACAAAAACAATTTTACAATTTGAAATGTTAGATTTTCAATAAATTACTCACACAATGGTCTATCCCGGACGAGCCCCCAATTTGTTATGGCCCCAATTTACAACATAACAGCAACAGCAACAGCAAGGGATGACAGACACAGTTTTTAAAACTTAAACACATTTAATTTACAAAGACAATAACTAACAATAACCTACAACTAAATGACCAAGATTGATAAATAAGAAAAACAGAAATAATTACAGTCCCTTTTTGGTGGGGTGGCTTGGTGATGTCCTGGATGAAGAAAATGCTGTAACAAAGGCAAAAATCCACAAAAGAAACTTCACAGGTCTTGAACAGAAATTACAGGTCTGGTCACATGTATCCTTCTTCTTGCAATTTCTCCTCCTACTTTACTGTCTCAATTCTTTTCCTTATATACTCTTTTGCAGACCCCACCCACATTTAGACCTCTTTTTTTTTTATTTTCGGGGACTTGCCCCAGACATGTCCAGGACATGTCTAAACATAGCTCCAGTCTGTGCTGAAAAAAAAGTTAAATACTGCCATCCAGTGGCCTATATTCACATTACACCAGACACCTCCACTCTGTGTTAAAAAGAAGAGGGGATGCTACACAATGGTAAACAGGCTCCGGTCCCAACTTTTTTGAGACCTGTAGAAGCCATCAAATTTGAAACAAGCTTTTGTGGATGAAATTGTAAAATTTCTCAGTTTCAACATTTGCTTTGTTATCTCTGTTCTATTGTGAATAAAATACTGGTTGGCGTGATTTGAAAGTCATTGCGTTTTGATTTTATTGACAATTTACACTTTGTCCCAACTTTTTCGGAATTGAGGTTGTACACTGGTATCAGAGGTAAAAGTTCCCATTCATTCTACCCATAGACTTTTTACAATATTTACTTTTTAAGCACTTCTCATTGTTTTCAGCTTCCATCGATTTTGATATTTTCCGAGTAACAACGAATTTAGCTTTTCTTGACCTTAGTCGGCTTTAATCATTTAAAATCATTTAAATTTTTTGCCAGCATGCTAATCCTCTTTGAAGTCTAAAAACTACACGTCCTACACACATACCCGCACAGAATCACACACACACATACACACACAAATAGAAGAAATCTAAGCCCGACATTGTTTCTTTGATTTGAATTGCTTCCAGTTGGGGATTTTGATATGGGCATCTTGACAGAAGGCGCCAGCGCAAAAAAAAAAAAAACAACAAAAAAAAAAACCCCACTCATTTGCTGCCATCTCTTGATTAGATAACTCCAGTCAGTGGATTTAAAATATGCGCCTCGACACCCTCTAGTCAACTTGGCAGGCTGCTACGTTCTGGCAAAATACCCCTCTCTGGTGAGAGAGGGCGAGGGTCTAGCCAAACATAAGTATACGCCCCATTAGCAGCTTTGTTTTGGTCATTGCTCTGATACGTTAGAGCGTCACCCATGTCAGGGAATGCAGGGTCTGTATGTAAACAAATGCAAGTAACGGGGGAGATGTGTATTTTCTCAATCTATAATGTTTACACTTCCCAACCTGTTGGGTTGCATTGCAGTTGTTCTGTTGTATTGCAGATTTCAACAAGCCAAATATGTAGGGTTTATGATCTACATGGAGTCCGAAAAAAATGTTTTTATCGTCAGTAAATTTGTATCCCAGTAAGTTAGTTGAGCTATGCTGTTAGATGTTGAAGAGAGGGTGAGGGTATTTCAACATTAGAGTCATTAAATTAATTGAATTTGTTACGTGGTAGAAGATCATTCTCTGTTGTAAAGAATTGTAAAAACTCGTTCAAGCTTTGGCCTAGCTTCTGATGCTGGGAGAGCGGAAAAAAATAAACAATAACGTTACCCACAAATGGCCATTTTAATGCCTTTAAAAGCCTTCGATTTCGCTATAATTATATATCAACGTTTAATACTTTCTCGACCTCGTTAAAAGTGTAACATTATCGATGACGTTAGCTTAGCAATGAACTGGGAAAGAATTTCGTATTGAACCTCAACTTTTTGGATTTTTATTTTCACGACTTGAGGAGGGGGCATCAATATATTTTGGGGGGTTTTATTCATGAGAAGGGGTTTAGGATTCGATATTAATATTTATTATTGTAAATGCACATGTTGTGCTTGCCTAGCAACTCTGTGTGTCATCAGTAACGTATGCTGATGTTATATTCCACGACCACGTCTAGCAGCACAGTCTTAGAAATAAAACTCTAAATTCTCTTGACTGGATGTACACTCTACATTTTCACACACCGAATGCTACTGTGGGTATGCCGAGTAATGAAGAATTACTGAAAAAGTGATTATTTCATTCGATATTGTTGTAGGTTAAATATGGAATTCTTTCCATTTATTTTTTAGCCTATGTTGCTATTCTCACATGCAAAATAGGCAAAAATAATATATTTTCACTGTCAGTTCGGCTAGTACATAACACTGTTTTGATATAATTTCTGATAAGCAAGGATGATGATATGTAGTTTGGGCCTGGCTGAAAAAAAAAGTTAGAAACAATTTAATCTGACCTAACACTTTATCATTTAGTTAACCTTCATTTGCAGACAGTGTAAAGCTTATAAATTGTACTAGGTTCTAGATTTAGAAAATGACATTTTCAATGCTGTAAACTTCATTAAAAGATGCATCAAATGTCTAATACACTGATAGAGTTGTGTGTTGGTGGAAGTTGTATGGTTCTGGTTCCAAATCTGAAAGCACAATAGGCCAATAATATGGAAGATTAAATGAAAATTATAATTAACTAATAGTCTGCATATGGTGTCAGAGACTTATTGACTGTATTTCACTGCAAATTAAGGGGCGCTTATAAATATTTGGCTACACCCTCTAGCTTCTATTTAATGTCTTTTCATTAATTCATTATTCAAAGGAGAGGTTCGCCCAGGGCGCCATGGTAGCTAGAACTGCCACTGATTGTTTCCGCTATTGCTCGGCTTCTTTGATTTATACTGCTTCCACCACTGCTCTGTTTATTTGTTTTTTTGTTTTTCTATTTGTTTGATGTTACTGCTGCACACCTGAGTTGTTGTCACCCATTCAAGTTGTTTTGTTGCATGTCTTGGTTTTGCACTATATACTGGAATTGGGAAGGGAAAAGAGAAAAAAGGTTAAAAAAAAAAAAGGAAACATGATGAAAAAAAATTACATGTCCCATGATCCTCCTGATTCCTGGGCAGAATGAGTTCATAACGCGTTATAAATTTCCAGCAACCTAACATAGCTTTTGTTTGATTAGCCTGGTGAGACTATGCTAATTAGTTAGCCACGCTATATTCTACTTATTTATGCTTTCCTTGCTAGATATCCATTTTTGCCACTAGTGTCAACCTACTTTACTAGCCAAGCATTTTTGGCCAATGTGTCTTTGCTTAAACTTGGTAGTCAGCCAACGAGTTAATCAGCCTTGTAAACACATAACTGACCTAGCTCCATAGCTAATTCATGTCTACTTGCTCATTTAATGTGAATTAAGTATCTATATAATCACTATTCACTGTTTATAGTGACTTATATTCAACAAGTATGGCTAGCTGAGCGAGAAAACTAACTGTTCGTTGGCTAACCTAGCCAGCAAGCTAGTTGACCAACTTCGGTAGTAGGCTAACGTCATATTTAGTGCACGTAAATGCCACCTAGTAAAATGCCTGCTGCTCGACGCTAGCTAAGTATTTATGAAATAATACTGGCTTTTCATTGTATTTATTGATTAAAATAGCTAGTGTGCTATTTTACTTGTTTAGCTAGTTACATTTGGTGAATAATCATGCTAGCCAGATCGCTAAATAACAGTAAGTGACTGGAAACTAACAAACTAACTACTGTTTTCTTTCAATTTCGCTATGTCCACATGATGTAATTAGCTAACTAGCTGGCTAGCTAGGTAGTTCACTGGCATAGCTAGTCATATTTGTTGCACATAAATGGCAGCTAGCTAGCTAAATGGTGAAATAATAGCTAGGCACTGTTATCCATTCATTTCTATGCATGTAGCTAGCCAGCTGATAGTAGCCTGCCCTGCAGTAACGGTTGCACGGAGCTAGCCAATGGCAATTTAAGTCATTGATCAGCTTTCGTCAAGTATCTAGTGAGCGTTTGCTGAAACTGTGGTTCTCCATTGGCCGGGAACAAATGACGGGGTACTCGCCCGTTTGTGAAGTTGGCAAAAATGGACTACAAACTGGACAACAAGTGCAAAACCATATCATTTTTGGCAATAAACAATGAATTCAATGTGATCATTTGCATCTGTTTACCCCGTTGATATCCTCAGAGCAAGCTGACTCATAAAACTAATACGAGTTTGAGCAATGCCGGAAAGTGTCCTGAACCCATGATAAATTTCCATAGGGATTTTACTCCCGACTCCAGAAGCTAAGTAGCTGTGATGTCATCACTACTCTGTTGGTAGACTGAGTGTCTGATTCTGCCTCACCGACTGACAGCGTGTTTCCCAATCTGATGTAACTCTCTATTCGATCACTGAATGATGAATAATTATGATTAGAGTCACTATTGAACTTAATATCACACTGTCAGATATGGCCTGGGCGGTTAAATGGTAAAAAAAATATTTAAAAATGATCATGCGTGAACACAATTGTGATTTAAAAGAAATAAGAGGAACCTCTTTGATTATTTTTTGTTGGAAATGTTCCTCAACATTTGAATTTAATTATTCATTCTTGTAGTTTGTATACTTATTGGTTTTACTGGTCATCTATTTGTTTTTTTTTGTGAGTCAATAGGCAGCTTGCTACTTATATGCAGTATTATGCAGTATTTAAGTCAGCATGGGAGCCGTGCAGCATATTTCATTTCATGATTTGTTGGCTGGAAATTGGCTTGGTACCTCTGCAGTTCCAAGACGCATCTTGCGGACAGACTGGAAAGATCGGAAAGATCTTGTATGCATTGGAAAAATCTTTCGTAATACCATGGCCCCACACAGAGCATTCAGACAAAAGGCGCATCACAATGACTAAAACTATACTCTCTAAATTTTCTCATAGAACCAAACGAACAGGTCAGCATCAGGACCCTTGAATTTGAACAATGTGACACATAGCAATGTTATTATGGGCAGTGAGACTTTGAATGTAACAGGCGGATGAGAAGCTTTTGTGAGGTTGAGAGGATATCAGGAATTCTTTGTAATAAAAAAACAAAATGAAAACCAAAAAATGCAAACAATGTACAAACAAGGCCAGACGGGCAAACAAGAGAGTCAGTCAGTGGTTTACAGCTGTGGCTTACAAGACCAACAGGGACAGAGTAATTCCAACTTACTGTTTAAAAGTAGAAACCTTGTAAATGGTGAGCGAGATAGAATGAGAAAGGCAGAGAGTGAAATCGCGGCAAAGTCGTGTGTATGTTGAGGGTTGTCCATCAGTTAAATGTTCACTTGGGCTGGAGTTTGTTTTGCTTGAGGGCCTCAGTTTTCAAAAGAGAATGGAAGTGGAATAAAGTGACATTTCACTGCTGTTTATAAATGTTTCAATTTAGGTGCCTTTGGTCGATTGTATTTCAGGAATTTCTGATGAATCGGCAACTTGGGTTACATTCTTTCTTTCTGGAATCGTTCATTTTGATGTTGTATTGCAGGACAACATTAAGGGTGCTGCGAGTGCCCATACTGCCGCGTAATGACAAGTTTGGACAGAGGAAGATGATTCCAGTTGGTCAGATGAAATAGCTTTTCATACTGAGGGGTTGCACAACTAGTTTTTCCATATACAATGTGTCAATGAATTTGTTTACACTTGAATCTGTTTGCTGTAAATAGTAATTATGTTTGATGTTCAGTGGTGCATTCTGTAGAGGGCCTATTATGAGGACTTTTTATAGTACCTACAATTGGAATCCTGGGTGGTCTTCAAGTCACTATAACCAAGGAGTAGATTTTTGCAAATTATGTCAGTGTCAGCATTGTGCATTTGTTGATCTCATGGCATTTTTCAAATATGTAAATAAGTTTTTTATAATGGCATGTCAGCTAAATAATGTAAATACATATAATTATGTATATATAAATAATTTTAAAAAAAGATTTTTAATCTGGAAAACTTAATATACATATGATTAAGAAATTATAATGACACAGTTACTGCCTATTGGCTACATTTGAACAGATAGCAAAGCCTATCAAACCTTTTCATCTACTGAGCCTGAGACCTTGCCGTTGGTGAGGGTGCTTTTGTGCTTCAGTGGCCAAAAGAGCTGTGCCGCTGGGAGTCTTATACTCCTGGTAGGGCCACTCAAGGCAGACAGCTTGACAGGTGGAGGCCAGACTAAGAGTAGCCTCCTGGTTCTGCAGGTTGGGGTTTGGGCAATGGGCTAATAACCTGTTCCTGTAAAAACAGCCTTATAATAGAAACTGATGCGAGAGTAAACCTACTTACTGTCTTTGGAGGTACAGGATACAGTAATGTGCATGTAACTTATGCCTTATGTACAAATAGCAACAAAGACAAAAAAAACTTCCAAACCTTCCAAAATTTCCAAGAAGACTAATAAACTACTTCATGCATATCTGTGCAATTTCATGAGCTACCGGACTTCAGAGTATTTAAAAGGTTTATTGATGTCTCAGACTGTTATTTCTATGCGGACAAAAACATCTCATAACTTTGTGATGTGACGTAGAATAGCCTAATGCTATTGAAAGTAAATGTTACTGTCATTCTAACTATTAGTTTTCACGATTGATGCTAATCAGGCAACTAAACTGCAACAGCATGAGGTAACTCCACGCTGTCACCACCAATAGTAAAGGAATATCACTAAAATGCTCCAATCCCCCACCCACTGGTGACAAGGGGCAACATCAGAAATTTGCAAAAATTTAGTCAGTTCACCCTCTCCATGATATCAAACTACCTGCCCAGAATGGATGACCAAAAAAACAGCGGCAGTTGCTACACTAATGCCGAATCTCGGTAAGGTACAACACGGCAGTTGAGGCAAAAATATAATATTCCGGAAATTTTATTATATATAATTAAGCATAGAAAAGTGAGTTTTCCAAAGCCCTTTGTTACTGCTGATGGCCTGCTACTTCCAATTAACCACTGACCCACCCAGAAAAATAGATAAATGATGATTAATTTCATGTATTCAAATGTTTCAATGCCAGAATAAAAGATCTTGTCTCTCTGTTTTAGCATTGAGCTGCAGTTGGCAGTAAAGATCCCAAGTTACTTGACTCCTGAAAAAGTGCATTTATTTAACCAAGTAAATATACAGTTCTAGCGTGATAAACAGAGATATGAATTTGATACGGATGTGCTCAGTTATATATAGTTCACGCAGTCTATTGGAGTCAAAATTAGGGTAAAAAATTTGAGTCGAAAACCAGAGGTATGATTTTGGAACAGAATCACTGGGCTAAAAACAAAGTCAATGAGAGGCATAAGTCCATGACCTGCCAGGCAGAAAGCAGTGCAGAAGGGAGACAATATCTAAAACCAGTAATGAGGCAGATTGGTAATTAGAGGACAACAAAACGCTATGGGCAATCAAAACTAAACAAAATCAAAACACTGAAAATCAAACTTGGGGGCAAAAAAAATCTGGTCTGAAAAATTGCAAAAGCACCCTAGACAAAGTCACAAAGAACTGAGACAAACAGTGACGAATCAGAGGGAGAGGTGCTTTGCGAAACAAGGGACTGGTGGAGTGGGAAGCAAGATGGAGCAGAAAGGGGCGTGGTGACAAAGAAGGAAATAGAACACGGAAAGAAACAGAATGGGGAGGGCAAGACAAAAGGGATGGTAAAAGCATGTGGACACAAGCAGAAAGGGAAAAACAAAGGAACTAAATAAATAGAAAAGCACAGAAAATATCAAATATAAAACCCTTAAATAATACGCAAACTCTGACGGAATTACCTCAGCAAAATGGAGAACTAATTCGGGGTCAGAGGTGTCTAAATACCACCTTTATCCAATATGCTAAAATCTATATAGGAAAGAAAAATATGTTACCTGTACCGGTAAAAGGGATACAAGAAGTATATTTAATTTTCACGATAAACTTTTTTGAAGCTATGCTTCCCTTTGAATCATAAACCAACATAAAAAAGTGAAAGGAAATAATGATATGCAAATGTTTTGTGTAATTTACAATGAAATAAAATTCTGAGGCTAAATCTGCAGCGCTTTGTATGTGCAGAAGTTAAATTATTACAATGATATTCCCTATTTATATTTTAAGAGACCGCAGGATGGAAATGTATAATGAAATTATTCAAATTTGTAAGACTTTGAGGAAGAAAATTTTTGGTGTAGTTTCCCCTGTAACAGTTGGGGCTCTGATTACCTGGCGCAGCGTGGCGTAGCGTGGCGCAGCCCATACAGTGGTGATTTCGTCCGGTGCAGCCCGGGCAGTGGTAATTTCGTGCGGTCCAACACCGTGCGCAGCCACTTTGGCAATTTGGCAGATGGACGTGCGAGATGGGTGTGGCGGCGTAGTAGGGGGAAGTGTCACATATTCATCAAGACGCAGTGACAATTTCGTTGAAAAAGTCTCTGCTGAAGTTGCACAGAAAACCCGCCAGCTCCAACCTGGTTTACTTTCTGTGCAGTGGTAATTTGGCTGACCGGCACACAGTGCGCACACGTCACCGAAACCTCACAGGCAGGTTTCCAGAATGTCAGGCACATTTCAATGCAATAAAAAATTACAGCAAGCACTATTTAATGTAACTATCTGAATAAGAACATAAATTATAGTATCTCTATCAATTGTTCTGATGCCAGATTAAAGGCGGTTGGCACGTGTAATGGAAACTCGACCTGTCTTAATCAACGCAGCTGAATCTGTGATGCAAACGAACGACTTCACATCTTTCTCAGCCAACCACATATATAATGCTTGCGTTCTACGCATAGTAAAGCCGCTTGCATACTGGACGCGAAACAAATTTTTCGCACGACTGATTACAGGCAAAGTCAATGCAAAGATGTGAATACACACGTCTGTTTATTCTTCTGTTTTCTTCCGTTGAAGATAGACCACAGTCTTTATTCGGTCTCTCTTTTGAAAATTAGTCAGATGGATCAAACGGATTCAAGCTTTATTTCCACACCAGAGATAAAATAGTGCTTGTAGTCAGTGACCAAATCAATTCCATGACCATTGACATTGTGAATTAAATATCGCACGCAAGATCAAGACTGTCCAACACAAAGTGCTCCATGTCCGGCAGCCAGCAAAAAGTAAAAGTATTGATATGAGAACATTTATAATGAAATAAAGAATAAAAATATACCGCTAACAAACAGAGCATCCAAAAAAGATGGCCCACAAATAAATAAATCGCAGTGTTCATTGGTTTTCCTGTTTTTTGTTAAAATTTTTCCTTTTTATTCTTCATTTCCTTATCCATCTGTTCTCATCGTCGTCTTTTTTTTTTTGGCCGTCAGACATGGAGTATTTTGCATTTAATGTTCGAGAGGCATTGTACATTGTCCTGCGTGAATGTCGACTCACTTTCTTAAGCAGAGCTTAAACAGAAACATTGATTGAAATTCTCGGTACTCATCTTGAAAAACTGAGCCCCCTAATCAAAACTGTCATGCATAATATCTAAAAAATTCAGTAGATTTGAAGAGATTAAAAACAAAAATCAACTGTCGGGCATGAAGTTATATTGAAACCATCCACCTGTCGGACACGGAGATATATTGAAACCCTGTCCGACTTTCGGACACACAGACACTGCGTTCAACGCAGCAATCTGTCGTGTGAAAAATTTGTTTCACGTCCAGTGTGCAAGCGGCTTAATACTACTATTATTGTCACTTAGGTTTTATCGTTTTTATTGGGGGAAAGGAATACAGCCTGATTGCTATGATCTCATACTGTGTTTTGTTATAGATTTATTTTCAATATGTGATCTTATCTTGCATTGTTGTCCATGCATGTCAATAACAAAATTTTAAGCAGCAACAGGGTGTAATAATAGGAACACGTTATCTATCGTTTCACTTCCCAATGATGCAGGCAGAAAAAATAAATGAGCAACTGTCGTAATTTATTCCAACGTCATAAGTTTGAATGATCCGACGTAGTTTTCCTTTTGAAATTCCATTCAAGTTTGCTAATGGTAATAATTTGAGAATGCCTCAAATTCACTTAATATAGATGTAAGCGGTGCAGAAAACAAGCCTGAAGCAGAAAAGTAAAATGCAACATTAATGCATCATGCAGATATAGGACAGAGGCTTCTTTATTTCAGCATTTTAAAGGTGAGGGGAGGAGCTCATTTTATTGGTGAAGAGTTGACTCGGCTGTGTTAAACCCACTTAAGCTGTACTGTTCGACAATCAGCTCATGCATTTGTTCACTAAGTGGTGACCCTCACCCCATCCTTGTTTGTGAATGACTGAGCATTTCAGGGAAGCTGCTTTTATACCCAATCATGGCACCCACCTGTTCCCAATTAGCCTGTTCACCTGTGGGATGTTCCAAGTAAGTGTTTGAAGAGCTTTCCTCGACTCTCTCAGTCTTTTTTGCCTCTTGTGCCAGCTTTTTTGAAACATGTTGCAGGCATCAAATTCCAAATGAGGTAATATTTGCAAAAAATTACAAAGTTTACCTGTTCGAACATTAAATAACTTGTCTTTGCAGTGTATTCAATTGAATATAGGTTGAAAAGGATTTGCAAATCATTGTATTCTGTTTTTATTTACGATTTACACAACGTGCCAACTTCACTGGTTTTGGGTTTTGTACATGTAGGTAATAAAAACATTAGAAGGGATTACTTCATGGGAGGTTTAAAACTGGAATGTGCTGCACATGAGAAAGATCTGGGAGTGATTGTTGACCAAACCCTCACAGGCTCTAGCCATTGTGCCTTAGCAGTTAAAAAAGCTAATCGGATGCTGGGATACATTGCCAAAAGTATTGAGAACAAATCTAAGGAAGTGATGCTTCTTTTGAACAATACATTCGTCAGACCACATCTGGAGTATTGTGTACAGTTCTGGGGACCATACTTTAAGAATATTCACAATAGTATAAAGAAACTGTCGAGTGTAGTTGGGCTGAACGGCCTGTTCTCTCCATTCATGTTATGTTATGTTATGTTATGTTATGTTATGTTATGTTATGTTTTGTATTGGAGACGGACTCGAACTTGGGGGCGGCTAGACAGCACTTTATTGAGGCACTTAATAGGCATGAGGCACCGCCCACAGCTGGTCCACCATTTTCCTACTCCTACTCAATCTCACTCTCTCTCACCAGGTAATCTGCATTGCACCAAATCCTTATACATCACCACGTCGCATGCAAATACACGTCATCACATTGACTCCAGGGAACCTGTATCATTCAGACACATGCGAATACTGGTTTATCATGCTCGTTACTAGGGGTTAACAGCATAAACATAGAAAAAACAGCTGAAACTATTTTCTTTATTTTTGTGTCAGTCAGGGGACCAATTTCACACTGGCGCATTACCTTCCTACCATTCTCTGACCAGCTTAAGCAAAAATGTTACTACCAGACATATAAAATGCAATAAATTTGATTTATTTTGTATTCTCTCTTTTAAAAAAAATTATTCAGATGGATCACAGTGACCCCAGCCTGTCCTTCCAGCACTCAACTAAAAAACTGCAGGCAGGTAATTGCTTAGAATTTGATGCTGATGATGATGTTGGATGTCTGATGCTCTTAAGCATCTGCAAAAATAGAATGTGACACATATTGCATTGACTAACTAGACCACAATTTGCATCCTACAAACTGCCATCAGAACGCCAAGCACAACTAGGAACTCCCTTGCATTTTGCCAACATTGAGGTACTTGCCTCAAAAGCAATTTGACATTTCCTCAAAAGCTAAAAGGTGGCAAAGTAATATTGAAAAATGTTACTCGATATTTGCAAACTGAAACAAGGAAGCCGCCTGGAAATTTCCATGCAACTAATAAGAGAAGAAACAATGTTATAGCATATATTTAAACAGTCTTCTCTTTTCCCATTGGCACTACATAATCTTTTCTCCCTAATTGCGTATGCACTCCTGTAGATTCCAATCGCCTGTCTTTTTCTATCATTTGCAGCATTTTTACCACCAAGGTGCCTGGCTATTTAATTGGGTGTGTATGTCAATGCTGAATTGTTGCTCGGTGTCTGTACAGAAGCCATGCTCTGAAGAGCTGGTCCAGATTAGTCTTCTTGCATTGGCATGGTGTTTTACCAATAATTTTCTGGTGTTTTTGCCCTAGGTTTTTTTGCTTTTTCTTGGACAAGTTGTGGCTTTGGTGCTTTGTTCTTAGTTTTGATAATTTTTTTTTTCTTAGTTTAGTCTTACATGTTTTGCAGTTTTTTGTTCTGTTTTTTTTTTTTTGTTTCAATTTTTGTTCACCATTGTCTATTCCAATTCATGAAGGCACAACTTGCTAAGGCACAGTGTAGGACCACAGAGTTGGAAACTTTTACAACTGAAGACACATACTTTAAACACATTATTGATTGCATTATTTGTGCTAACACACTGAAGTGCGTCACCCCTGCGGGAATTATGGGTGTTGCGACACTCGCACTTTCACAGGAACAAGATTGCATCCCCCTCACTTCTCCCCCCGTGATAGTCATTGATCAAATGAATTAAAATATGTAAAAACAGTCCGTTTGCAAAAGCATGAAAATCTGTTTGTCAACTTAGATTGATTGAACAGCCATCCAACCAATCACAGCCACCCCACCTGGCCAGGGAAAAGAAAGCAGTTCAAGTACGCCATTATGTACATGCCTTCAGAAATGGGGTAACGATCACTCGCTGTTGGTTATGAAAATAGGCAATCTTCCTAACAAGCTGCTTACTTGGCCAATGAAAATTAATATTCCATGAACATTTTTATTTGCATTTTGCCTTGGATGCTCTGATTAAAATAGGAATATTAAACAAGATAATAGAATGATGGCTTGCCAGCCTTTTGGCTTAAAAATTGCTCTTCAGAATTATCCGCTGCCTGGTACCCTGTCTTCCAGCGATCCTAAAACAGTCACACTGTAGCCGCTTTTTGGAAAAAGTCGACTATTATTCCTGTTCCCAAAGTGCCCTGTCCATCTATTAACAATGACTTTAGACCTGTGGCCTTAACCTCAGTTGTAATGAAATGCTTTGAAAGAATTATTGTTAATATGCTTAAGTCTGACATTGCCTCTTGTCTTGACCCCTTTCAGTTCGCTTATAGGCAGGGCCGCAGCACAGAGGATGCTGTTATCTGTGTAAACCACTTGATCAGTAAGCACTTAGAGGACCCGAAGGCCTATGCACGAGTTCTGTTTGCAGATTTTAGTTCAGCTTTTAATACTGTGCAACCTTACTTGCTTGTCAAAAAGCTAATCAAGATGGGCGTCAATGCTTTTATTGTCAAATGGTATTACTCCTTCTTAACAAGTAGGTCCCAACAAGTGAAGGTAAATAGCTCCTGTCATACATGAAATATTGTAGCCCCAGGTATGCCCCAAGGCTGCGTCAGCTCTCCTATAATTTTTACGCTGTACGTGAATGATTTTAGAAGCACGCAGCCGAACAATTACGTTATCAAGTTTTCTGATGATACTGTTATTTTAAACCTGCTGCATACTGATATCTGCCCTTCTGTGTACCACAGTGAGATTGCCATTTTTAAGGTTTGGTGTGATAATCACCATCTTATGCTGAATACCAGCAAGACAAGAGAGATGATCTTTGATCTTAGAGGAGTGACAGCCCATGACCAGGAGATTATTGGTAATAGTGTTATGGAACAAGTACATACTTTTAAGTATCTTGGTGTTATGATGTGTAACACCCTGTGCTGGAGCGCTCATGCTGACTACCTGTGCTCCAGACTGGCTCAAAGGCTTCATTTTTTACGCAGACTCAGGCTGTTTGGGGTCCGATCTGAGATCATGCTCATTTTCTGCAATGCTGTTCTTGGTAGCATTATCAGATACAGTAGGGCCTCATGGTTTGGCACATTAGCAGTTCAGTCTAAATCTAGACTTGCAAATATAGTCAAAACATCAATGAAAGTAATTGGGTCAAATAATCTGCCTGAGCCCTTGCTGTCTGTCTTTGGTAATCAGACAGGCAAACAGAATTCTGCAGGACCCGTCTCGTGTTTTTTTCCGAATATGAACTGCTACCTTCAGGTAAACGCTACAGAGCCATCCGTTGTAAAAGCAACCATTTTTAATTATCTTTTCTCCCCACCTCAATCTATTTACTGAACAAATTTCAAACAAATTACTTTGTAACTAAGTGGAGAATGGCTGGTTATGTATTTATTTTTACTATAACTTTATTCTACCCTTATTTATTATTGGTGGTCTCATCTTTTATTTATATTATTTTAATCACATTGTTGGCAATGCAGTCTCCTGGTATTATTGCTAACAACGAATTTCCTCTACGGGACAATGAATTATATCTTATTTTAGCTTATCTTATCTTTTAAACCCCAATTCCACAGAAGTTGGGACGTTGTGCAAAACATGAATAAAAACAATTATTTGCAATACCTTTTTGACCTATATTCCATTGAGTACACTACAAAGACAAGATATTTAATGTTCAAACTGATAAACTTTATTGTTTTTTTTTTTTTTGGAAATGTTCACTCATTTTAAATTTGATGTCTTTCGATAGATACTGGATGTATTAATGTTTTCTCTGTGATTAAAAAGGACTGGCCAATAAGGTTTTCGTGGACATGGGCGAAGACAGTAGGTCATCTATGCAGTACATACAGTTTGCAGTGAGGCTACGCATTAAAGATTTAATATTATTGCTGCTCTTTTCTGGACACGTGTGAGTAACATAGGTTATGGGAGAATTCCGAAATTAGTGTGAGTGAGGGGGACTCGTGTAAGCTTGCGAGTCCTGTGCAAATTCATTAGGTGTCAGTAGAGTATTGATTTACTCCTTGTCTCAAGAATACAAGATAATTAAGCAGCATTCATGAAATATTCAACAGTTACAAAGATAATTTAAAGTGCAGATGGTTTTATGACAGCAACCTTCTCTTCACCCACAAACATATCGACAAAAATATTCAAAAGCAATCAAGTGTGAAATTAAAGGGTCATGATAATGTGTACGGTAATTTATCTTGTGATCAACATATATATTTATTAAACATTAACAACTATGTTGTTTTTTTCCTTTAATAGGCAATAAAAGACTTTATTAAAAGGATGAAATTAAACCTATAATGGAGTCACTTCAAGCCTTTTTGAAATATCTATATTCAAGGTACCACAATTTTTGAAATATAGCATATGTTTAACAGCGGATACATGTGTGTTGAAAGTTACTAAATGCATGTATTAAATTTATAAAATTTATAAATCTACACTGGTTAGCAAACTCAAAAATCTTTTGATCACTACAGTGTTTTTTGTGATAAATTTACTTCCTCATCTTTCACCACTCTAGATTTACTCAGATGGTTTTTAAACTGTTTTGGGGACTTATCTGCATTCAAGCGTTTTTTCCAACCACAGCTGCAAACTTTTAAACAATTGTTGTTTTTTATTAACTGCACTGCACTGAATGATCATCTACCCCCTTAATTCACATTATTCCATGAAAATGGTCACATATTCACATACATAACAAATGATCTCAAAATGAGCAGCCATTTTTGAGCAGATTTTGACTGAAAGAGGACAATTGATGACCTCCAAAACTGAGAAATAAGCTTGTTTTAGTCTCTTTTAATGGTTGTATTTCGTTTTACTTCTATATTTTATATGGGGTTTGTATTGTGCAGCACTTTGGATCAATTTTGTTGTGTTTAAATGTACAATTGAAATGAAGTTGACTTGACTTTCTTTTGGAATGATTATTACTTTAGCCAACTTTAAAGTAGTGGGAGAACTGTAATAAAAAGGGAATATTTGAACATATTATTTAATAAGGGGGCAAGTACATTCTTAAACATTTCTAATAGGCCCACTTTGTGAAAAGAAAATATTTATTAGAAGCATGCAAGCATACATTGAGTTTGGTGGAATGGCTCTGTGCTGAGAGATCCCTGCCCGTCCAAGCGTGGAACCAAAGGCAACGAGCTGCAAATAAGCCCCCCCCCACCCCTCCATAGAACAGAGCCTAAAGCAACAAAGACCTCAAAAAGAAGAGTCATTGTTATTGAACAGCAATTTAGCCATAAAAGAACAAGGTTACAGAATGCAAAATAGATGGGTGGAGCAAGTAAGGAGGAGGATGGCGCTCAGGTGATTCTCCGGCCTCTCAGGATTTACATGAAGCGCCATTTCTGATTTGACCACTTTGTCAAAAGAGAATATTTATTGAAAGCATACAGGCATACAAGCATACATTGAGTTTGGCAGAATGGCTCTGTTCTGAGAGATCCCTGCCTGTCCAGGCATGGAACTGGAGGCTGGGAGCTGCAACTAATCCCTCAAATTTTTCTTGAAGCCAAAGAGAAATATGCTATGTGAAGTGTACTATGCATAGTGACTGCCCAGTGGCTGGCACAATTTCATTTCTTTAGAAGGCAAATGCAAGAGAAATATTTTTTGTAAAGTGTATTATGCGTAGTGACAGCCTGGCAGCTGGCATAATTTCTCTTGAGGCCTAATACAAGCAAAATATTTTATGTGAAGTGTATTATGTAGAGTGGTAGCCCGACAGCTGGCACAATTTCTCTCAAGCAGATTCAAGAGAAATATATTATATGATTGATGAGTATTACGAGAAAAGACATCTTGAAAGCTGATACTTGTTTGTTTTTTCAATAAATTAAAGTGTATGTAGTAGTGAATGAGTTTGCATGGAGTGATGCTTAGTGCCCTTCTATGTATATAGAAAGGTGAGCGAAACTACGCATGAACCAGATGGATGTGATTTAACATGCAAAACATGGTAAGAATTTATAGAATCTTGCTCATTAATTTTTTGAGCTTCCAAAATGTCCTTAATTTCTGGGCGAAGGTATCACTTGCAGGCTGAAGATGTCCAATGTCCCGTTGCCTTCAGTGTCATAATGGAGGCCATTGAGGCGGTGGTTGTTGCTGCTCCAAAACGATATTCGTTAAAGAGTTATGAAATGCCGCTCTCGCTGGAAAAGAAGTTACATCGTTGAGTGCCAGTGCATGGACCTAATTATAATTAATTATTTTTCTGAACTGAATGTAGCCCATTTGTCACTGTTAGATCACATAGTGGGAGAGAAGCCGTGTCTTCAATTGCAAAATGGGTAGCGGGTGGTTTGAGGACCTGCTATACGCTTTCCCTAAACTGTGTGGTCAAGATAGCAATTGTAGGGGAAGCGCATATACACGCCCACGGGCACACTTCCAGGCTCAAATAAAGCATTCAGCATAATTTGTAGCAGGCAGTGTGGCTGTAAGATACCATTTAGGGATAGTGGAAGCTGCTTAATGCGCAATTCATGGGTAGCAGGTAGTGGCAACGGGTAGGGCAGTGTGAAAGATAGAGCCCCTAGTGTTTTGCTCGTACAGTCTCACCTTGCATGCATGTGGCTGTAGCTGTATTGTTAGGAAGCCATGTTATATACCCACTTATCTGGAAGAAACTTTGCTTAAAGCTCCTGATGAATATTTCTAAAAAAACGCAATTCCAAAACCAAGCTACTGAATGAGTTCGTAGCAAACACACACAAACTGTATAAGCGTTGTTTATGTGGAGCTAGCAAATCGATAACTTTGCTTTTTTGAAATAATTCCGTATCCAATCTCTACTTTTTTCAGCTTTTTATAAGCCAGAACAATTTTTAAAGGGGAATAAAATTCCGCAGAGGCAATGCAGAGAAATAGTTTGTTATACCAGACACGTTATAGCTTGTGCATTTCACAATTGCTTTTACCGCGGTAGCATCAGAGAGCAAGCCCACACATTAGCAAAATACCCGGCTGACCCCGGTCATGGATAAGTAAAACGATCGTTTCACAGCACCAGTAATCAAACCCGAACCTGAAAAATCTACTTCTGGTCTAACTGCAGCCTTATCAGATCAATTTTTCAGACACTTACATCCCAGTTAGGTTTAGCTGTTGTGGTTACGGTCAGGTATCATTATGATAAATTACCACCATGATGCTAACCAAAATAACACAAACATACTGATCAGAATCACTGCCTACAAGTTAACCAGGAGCATTTTTAAGTAGCACTGCATGCAAACTAATGTGCAGAAGTAACCAAGTGTTCATAACAACGACAGAGACAAAGGTTACTGTGCAATGCAGGTTTTGGGCCAAAGTCAGCCAAACTGCACATTAGGGTAACAAATTTAAATAAAATAAATGCCAATATGATTATTTTTTTTCTTAAAGTACACATCTTAAAGCTTCTGAAACAAAAAAAAAAAAAATTTGAATATCTTAATTATTTCAGATTTTACAGGGGGTCAAAGTTAATGCTTCATGATTTTACAGGACGGCTCAAATGTAGGATTTTGATATCAATTAATTTTGACACACCAGCACCATGATATAATAATCTCAGAGTCATTTATTGATTTTCTACTACTTTATGTATATCCTTAACACTACAATTTTAGGTCACTTGAAGATAAAGGGTCGCCCCAAAGATTTACATGTAACATTGTCATGCAGAATTTTTTATTTATTTATTTTTTTTCAGTATTTGTATTTGAGGGAAAAAAATCCAGATTCTCAGAAAAAAAGGTTTTTTACTATAAGGAAAATGTTAAATGAAAATGATTAATTTTTTGAAAAAAAAAATGAGTTTTTAAAAAGTTGTAACAGTGCGTTTTTTGGCATCACTGAGTTTGGTGCAGTTATATTGTGACTAATTAAAATAACTAAAGCAGAATATTATTCTTTAATTATTACTGAGTTAGTAATTGTTACAGGCATGAATATCTCAATAAATGTATTTAAATTTATTTATTATTTCATTCTTTTTAATGGAGCCACCCCTCAAAGGTTAAGCAGATTTTGTGTCTTATGCTTAATTACACTTAGACAAAGCTGTAAACTAGGAAGTATTAAGTAGATGATTTACACCTGGTGGTACATTTCATTTTACAAACAAGATGAAACCACCTCTCAAAGCCTTGAACTAGATAGCGGTGATTTTTTTTTTTTTTTTTTTTTGGAAATTGGGATAACTTGGAAGGCCTGATTCATTTGGGAGAAGACGATTGCCTGATTCTCTCAGGGGCCTTTAAATACCCCTCCTGGACTACCAGTTGTCACATTCCAATTGCTCTCAATACAAGTACTACAACAACATTACTTAACATCAGTACTGTCTACAAGTCATCTCCAAGTTCCAGAATGGATCTCAGTGCAGCTGCGATGACCAGACATTACAGAGAACGCAAGAAGGCTGAAAACCCTGATACCTGGAAAGCTGTTGTCTCAGACCGAAACAGAGCAGCCAAAGCCAGAGATCCTGAAGCTGTCCGTGCCAAGACCAGAGAATGTGTAGCCAAACACAGAGTAGCCAAGAAGGAAGCACCGCTTGCTGAGCTGCGTCGCCTGGGTACTCCTGTCTACAGCAACACTTCTAGTCAGACTCGTGCAATCCATATAATCTCCAGTCATCTTCCAAAGTCTCCAAGAAAGCGCTAAGCAGTCATCAAGGAGTTGACAAGCTGACCTGTGATGTAACCATGTCTGATGTACTCAGTAACCTCTCCATCAGACTACCCAGCCTCAAGATCCACTGCTTCCTGAAGGACCAGCAGACGAAAACCTTCAAGTACCTGCACTCCAATCCTCGACCAAACCAGGCAGTGCTCTAGATTGACTTCTCAGAAAACCCGTCCATCGTCCACCAAGACAAAGTCCAGAGCGCCCACTGGTCACACACCCAGACAGTACTCTTCTCTGCAGTTGGTTGGACAGCATCTGGTACCTTCTCCTTTGGTGTGGTGTCAGACTACCTGGCCCATGATAATGCTGTCGCCACCTTTATCGACCACGTGGTGGATGAACTACTCTCCAATCTCCCAGCCAGCATCATCGAACTGGACATCATCAGTGACGGGGCCACGCAACATTTCAAGACCAAGTTCCTGGTGATGTACATCACAAGCCTGCTGGAGAGGAAGAGGGTCCTGGTGAGGTGGCATTTCCTGGCTACATGCCATGGCAAGGGAGCTGAAGAGGGCATTGGCGCAGTCATCGAGAGGCTGTTCTTCACCCTGATGTGGTCCCGAAAGCCATCGTCAACAATGCCCTTCAGTATGCCCAGCTAGTAACCAGCCACCTAGATAGTACCACTGTCCTGGACTGGATGAAGAAGCTGGATGACCTCTGGCAAGGTTCCCTCTCCATCACTAGTATCCAGAGTATGCACTGCATCACCACCCTCGGACTTGGCCTCATCAGTGTTCAGCCTTACAGCTGTGCTCCATCAGCCTAGGAATACTTCATCATCTCTGATAATGAGTAAATCAGTGACACTTCAATGCTAACAACTCTTCTTCCAGAGATATGAATGACATTACAATGCTAAACTATAGCTGAGTTACTTAAAAACATGTGTCATTAAAATTATGGTACAAATTCTTCTGTGGAACTTATTCCTGTTGTAAACATGTTGAAATGTAGTATTGTAAATATGTTGATATGTAATATGTGTAATATTAATATAATTCATTAATAAAGATAAGATGATAACTTTGATGGTTTTTTCTTTTTTATTCAGATTTCAATGGAAACTAGTGGTAAACAAGGTGTAACAGTGTCACGCAACCTTCTCTCACTTAAACCCCCATAAAAAATGTATTTTTCAAAATTTTGTCACCAAACCTTTTTTTTCTTATAGTTAACAATATTTCCAAATGTAAAAAAAAGTCATAAAAATTATACTTTTGTAATATGAACAGCACTTTCTGTTTAGTTGAAATATTCATATGGAAACCTGCATCCTAATTCTGTAACAGTGTGGCACAGAATTTTTTCCCTTGACCCCCTTTTCCCGCCATAAATAAAAAACCTCAATAGTATCTCTAAAAGTACTCACCAAGACCTAACTAATGACATATTACTTATGCTGATATCATAATCAGTTATAGAGTTACTAAAATGTAGTAAAGTGTAACAGTGTCGCATGCTGACTCTGGCCCTTTTATAGACAGTAAATTCCGCAAGCGTGAACCGTTGCTCATGTGGAGCTAGCGAATCAATAACTTCTACAGGAAAGAATTCTGTATCCAATCTCCTACTTTTTCGGCTTTTTATTTGCCAGAACAATTTTAAAGGGGAATGAATTCCGCCACGGTAACGCAGAGAAATCTTTGTTATACCAGACATGTTATATTGCGTTTCGCAGTTCCTTGCTCTGCAGTAGCATCAGGGAGCTAGCCCACATAATGGTAAAGTACCCAGCTGACCCTGGTCATGGATAAGTAAAACAATTGTTTCACAGTAGCAGTAAACAAAACCAAACTCGAACCCCAAGCTCCGCAAAACCTATGTCTGGTCTAACTGCAGCCTTTTCAGCCCAACTAGTTAGCTTCCACTGTAGTGGCTACAATCAGGCAATGTTATGATGAAACTGCATATTGATGCTAACCAAAATAACACAAGCATACTGATCAGAATTACTGCATGAAAGTTAACCAGGACCCTTTTTTTTTAAGTAGCACGGCACGCAAAAACTAACATGCAGTAGCTAGTATACAGGTTTTACAGACAGTAAGTTCCATTACCTTGAACAGTTGTACTAAGCATCCAAATTACAAGAACAAACAAGTATAAAAAGTTGGCTTCAAATGAGGTTTATGTTCACACGCCTTCTGTTGAATGTCTCCTTGATATTATTTACTCTTGCATATTTAGGACACAAACATTAGCAACAGTATCTTAGCTACGTTAGCCACAGTGCTACAGCCACATTCAACAGGCTATCCCGTTAGGTAGGCCTATGCCTAACTGCTTCTCCATCTGTCAGTCACAGACAGTTGGTACCAATCCAGGCTGTATCTTCAGATATTTTACAAAGCCTGCGTTTGAGGCCAGTTGTTAGCGCTAACTATAGCGGTCCTGCTAGCCACCCGTAACACGTTGGCTTCACTTAAATTATTTGCTGTTATATCCATATTTACAGTTCGCAGCTTTGAGTGCTTGATTGATCCAACTGCTCGGGTTTGAGAAGCAGCTGAGACGCATATGCAGCATTGAATTATCCTTGATTTACAAAGCTGTTTTGGTGAAATGCTGAGCACAAACAGCTAACGTTCCCTTTGAGTGTGGCTGTCTGGCGCCAGCAAACAAAAAAGCTACCCACTGATTTCTGGTGGCATCGTCTTTTGGATAAGAAAATACTTTTCATCCAAAAAAACATGTACGAACAGCTTTGGGAGACATACTGATAAATCTACAAGTTAAATGATTTGGGCTCTCTTGTGTCTGATAAATAAATTCTGGGGTGGGCAGGTCCAGTGCCGTGATTAGCTCTGGCCAGGTCTGTCCTGAGTGGACGCAACAACCTGGCGTCAGGTTTTGCCCAGATCTCGTGAGGATCTTGGGACAAGCTGTTCAGAGAGGAAGTCACGTTCAGGAAATCACGTTCTTGGATTACGGCAAAATCCCTGTATCTTATGTTCAGAAACTTTAGAGAGGTTGAGTATGGACATCCAACCTTATAACATTACTTGTCTTTATTAAAAGAAGGATCAGCATAGGGGACCTTTAAAAACCCCTTTCCACTCCGGTAACATTTTCTTAAAATGCCTATAAATGACATACTCTAGGTAAATTGAAATCTTTTCTTGTTTTTAACTTCCCTGATGGGCCCAAGTGTTTAGGTTAAACGATTATTTCATTATCACTCATGGACAGCTCATGCTATTAATAGAAGGAAGGCGATTGCCCTCTTTTTATTAATTCGGGAGCTACAATGGAGGAGAAGAAAATTTTGGGTACATCCGCTGAATCTTCAAA
Organism: Gymnothorax reevesii; assembly: GCA_029721435.1. Taxonomy (NCBI): domain Eukaryota; kingdom Metazoa; phylum Chordata; class Actinopteri; order Anguilliformes; family Muraenidae; genus Gymnothorax; species Gymnothorax reevesii. The sequence continues at coordinate 38,225,811 of CM056580.1, read as the reverse complement.
GACGACAGCAGGGAGCCTTCCATAACCTGGCTGCAGAGCTGGCTTTAGACAGTAACAAACACTACAGATCACCTGATGCTTTGATGGCAGTAGCTATTTCTTTCCTGAGAGACTCCTTTTTAAGGCTGTCCTTAGTAGAAGGGTTCGCTGGGTCTTACAGCTCCGGGTGTTTTTCAACTTCTTCAATCAACTTCTCCTCGTCCATGTTTGTGCCAAACATGAACCTTCCTGCAGTTTATCAAGGTGATAAACCTTGCCCTCACTGAGTGTTGCCGAGTGACATGTTTGTTTTCTGGGGTACAACAGGGAAGTATAGTCTACAATAAAAGGTGGTAAATTTTAATATTCAATTCAATTTATTCAATTTTTTCATTCAATTTAATTTTTATTCACCACCAATTGCGAAACATATTCAAGAAAATGCGAGGGAAAAATGTATAATAAATATATTAAAATAAAATACATATAAAGTCAAGAATAAAGCAAAGCCAGCGGGAACCCCAAGAGAAGCAGAGCTTAGAGACGGGGGCCCTAATATACATTAGTATACATACACAGACGAATAACCAGACAAAATTTGTACAAAAATACATTGTTTTCACTTCAGAGGACACTGAATAGTTTGATTTATATTGTGGGCCTAAAACGAATAAACAAAAACAAAGCTAGACTCCTATGACTCTGGTACAATCAAATTTTTCATTTTAATCACTTGTACTTGTTTTTTTATACAGTTTAATGTAGTTTTTGCCTGTTGGTGGGGCCACGTTGCCGGGTGCAGAGGGAAAAAAATAGGCCAGCCGCGTAAATGAAGAGATTTGTTGCGCGGGCTGGTGCGATTGCGAGCGGCTTACGTTGCCGGTGGAGGAACTTCAATAAAAAACAATGGGTGCGTTCTGACGTGTCGCGCTGCGAATGGGCCCGGTGTATTTCCAGGCTAAGACAGACAGACCTATTGAATGTTGGCACACTGGCAAGAGTTCATTCATATGCTGCAGGTTTTGGAAGGATAATGGGACTGAATAGATGGTGGAAATGAGAAATGGTCAAAAATTATGACTCCACAGTAAACCAAAGCAGCTCAGCGAATTAGAATATTCCATATATTGCGACCTGTATCAAACAAGACAAACGAAAAAACAATAACAAGACAAACTCAAAATAGTAACACTAAAACATTAAAACAGATACACAAATTTACAGTTAAGATACCTTACGAGGACATCAGGGTAAAATGCTAAAAAGGGAGAGAGGGTCAAGTTGGAGTACAGGAGCAAATCTTTGAAGTGATCTCAATTTTCCTCAGTAACAATTTAAAACTATTAAGAGGAATCAAATCTGACAGCTTCAGGTTGAGCTGTGACGTATTCCAGGAGGAAGGAGCCACATAGGAAAATGCCTTCTTGCCTTTCTCGGTACGGACTAAGGGGGTGGAGTAGGATATGAAGTCCTGTATACGAAGATTGTAGCCGGTTTGTTTATGTGAAAAATAAGTAGTTAAATAGGAAGGCAACAAACCAAGGCTGCATTAATCACATTGTCGCGAAAGGCGAACGCCACTTACTTTAGTTTGAGATAATATCACTTTTATTTGCGTTTTCGTTTGTAGAAATACAGAAATACAGCCTAACACAATAAAATGTAACTAAAAAAGTTGGAAAAACACTTTCTGATTGGCGAGCAAGCTAGAGTTAGTTTGCCAGCTTTGCTAGCTAGTTCACCAGCCTGGCCTACTTACCTGGCTTAACCACTATTTGGTGCATGAAATGCAAAAGAAAATCAGCGAATAGCCATTATTTTACAAACTTGGCTCGAGTTGAACCGTGAGTATTTAGCTTGATCGCAGGCATTATTATGAATATAAAGTTTGCGAGCTATCGTTGACTAAAACAAACCAGCTTGCATGCTTGACAGGCAAACTAGTTCGCCTGCAATGTTGTTTCAGACTGGAAATGACACAGAAATGATGATAGCCAGTGGAATTAAAAAGAAAAATGTTTTGGGTTGTGTATGTATTTTAACCAGATAGTACCAAGGGGAACTGTAATATGTGCAAAATGCTCAATGTAGGAAATTATTAAAGGACTCAAAATTTCATTCAGTCAGACTAAAAACATTCATTATAATAAATTATTAAAATTATTGGCCTACTTTTAGGGTCGACATTGGACGAGATCTAGGCCTATCGATATATTTGGGCTATCACATCTGTTTCTCCAAAACTTAGGGTAGCCTACTGCCCTCCACAACCCTACCCTTGCTGGTTTGGAGGTGGTCACCCTGGTGTTTGTGTGTGTCAGTGGCGTAGCTAGTGGGGGGGCACAGACACGTCACTTTATGACAACAATCAGTCCCGGCTAGTTCTCAATCATTTTCCTTTATTGATGCGTTAATTATCCAATTATCGTAATTTGCAACTGAAGACACGGTTTCTCTCCATAAGCACCTAACAGCGATTAAATCATGGGCTAAATTCAGTACAGTGGCAGAACAAAGACAGAGAATTGTGGTGCACAAAACATCTGTTTAAAACAATTTTTAGTCCTGACCTGTTCTCAGTCATTTTCATAATTAACAGAGGGTTCACTCCGAGAGCACTCCACACTTATCAGGTGCTGCTTGTTCTCCCCGATTAGGTAAGACGACAATCATTCATATGGAGGCGTATTTGCTGTATTTAAATCAACGTTATTCAAAATGGCATACCTGTCGACTCTCACTCAAACAGCTGGAGCTGCACACTTTTTATAGCCTATTGAACTGCTGAGTGCCACTTTTTTTTTTAATCAACCCACACAATACCGAGAGTAAAAGTCCGCGTTTCATAGGAACGTAGGCCAGTTAAATCAACGCTAAGCATTGGCCTATTAATAAGTAAATTATTTTTCTGTACTGAATCGCTGTCAGATCGCATATGGAGAGAAACCGTGTCTTCAGTTTCCAATTACAATAATTGGAATAGGCGTCAATAAAGGTAAATGATTGAGAACTAGCCAGGACTAATTGTGAAAAAGGGACGTGTCTTCCCCCCCCCCACTGGCTACACCACTAGTTTGTGTGTGTGTGTGTGTGTGTGTCCGTGTGCGTGTGCGTGTGTGTGTGTGTACGCTAAGCAACCATCTCTCTATGTTCACCTAAAGATTACTTAAACTATACCTTAACTGACCCCTGCTCCCTCTCTCTCTCTCTCACACACGCACACACACACACACACTTTAAGGTCCCACTTTGAGGAGCTCTTTGTTTTTAATTTGGATGTATGGTGTCTTTAATTTACATGCATGTATGGTCTTCCTGACTTACTGTGGGCTTAAGTGTCTTATTTGTACTTGTATACATTTCATTAAAAAACAGAAAAAAACATCTCTACCAGAGATTTGACAAGTTTTTTCACCATTGTGTACTCGGTGGCCATCTCTCCCTAAATAACAGTCTCTCTGTGAGTCTTGAAAAAGTGTGTTGATTTCTTAGCATGGTTACTCTCTTCCATGTAAGCCACTGAGCTTCATTTTAATTTTTGAAACAGCGCAATGGGCATGTATATCGTATGAATAATCACGGTGAGCTGTCATGGACAGAAAATGCCAGGGCCATTTTTTGTTCCCAGTCCAGCCTTGACTGTGAATAGGTTAAAACAATGCTCTATGGTTAAATTGGCAGCAAACAATATTAAACATGAATTTCTGTGCTACTGTAGGTCTTGGGGATCACATAAAAGATTCAAAATGATGATATAAGCTGATTGATTGAAGACTCTAATGATGTACCACCATCTGTGCACTGGGGAGCTTTGTGTAATTAGCCAACAGAGGTTCCCTTCATACAAGTGCCATTTTCAAAAAAATTAAAAGCCATGGAACAAAAAGAGAATATAAAAGCTTAATGTGAGCTGATTCATGAAGATACCACGAATAGTTCAAAGAAAATACCCCAGGTTCTATACTAAAAGAAGGAAAAAGTTACAGAAAAGAGAATAAAGAGACTGAACCACAAGTTTTCTTTTAGCTTGAAAACAGAGATTTCATACCAGGTTTGCCTCTCGATCTATAGGCTCAGTTGTGTCCTTGAAAGACTGTGACCTCTAATTTAATACATGATGGGTCAATTTTCTTTTAGTCTTTTTAACCTTTATTTAACAAGGGCAAGGTCCATTGATTCTCTCTTCCTAGGATACCCTGGATAAATGCCAGATAGAACAGTTGTAAGTAAGGAGGGATAGAAAGAAAGAGTGGTGAAGCCCCTGGAGCAGTGTTAGGATGAAGGGCCTTGATCAAGGGCCCAATAACAGAGTTCTCCCCAACTTCATCCCTCCAAATCAACTCAGAATGCAATAGATTCCCCTGCCACCCCGGCACAATTTTCTCAGATGGTTCTGTTTAAGATACCTGAGGCAATAAAATCTTTTTCTCATTTCGAAACTTAACAGCCATCTTGTCACAGAAGAACAGGGTACTTATTGCTGCATGCACGTACACATCAGCTGACATGTGCCTGTGGGTGTACATGTAGTTATTTTACAGTCTATCATTATATGTTTCTGCATGCATGTTTGTGCGCATATGTGTCTCGGTTGAAGTGTTCATATGAGCCCGTGGGCTGTAATCATTATGTCCACCACTGCTTGCACTCTTCTTCTTGTGTTTTCCATAATTGCTGTGCTGGGCCCTTCTGGCTCAATTGCAGTTTCTGAGTGCACTGCACCCTTGAATTTCCTGTCACTTGTGGCCTTCATCCATCCAGCAAACTGGAAAACTTGTCATGGTTAAATTTCTACTCTCCCTACCCCTCAATAATTTTTGAATGACCTGTTCAAATATTTTTGGCTTTGGTTTTAGATTTTAACATTACTTAACAAGTAAATTTATTTTACTCTTCGGTGTCCTTAATGCCGAAGCTCATGTCATTGCACCTACGTGCAGTCCTAAATAATGACTCAAAATTCTGTTGGAATATAGAGATGGATGGTTTCATAATGAAAACTGGAAAGAACTACTCTGAACAACAGTATTAACGCAACAGTTTAGTTGTTTCAATATACCGCATAGTTATTTTTGAGGTTGGCTGTCATGGTTATGGTTTTTGGTCATATTTATGTTCATGTTCTTTGTTCATGATTTTGTCTTTTATTTATTCTTTTTGGTTGTTGTAATACTCAGTTTTTTATTTCATTCAATTTTTCAGTTCCAATGCACATCTCCCCCGTCTTGTGGTCCAGTCCGTCTCCCCTCTCTGCGTGCCCACTGACTTCGATTGATGTAAATGAATTCTGGTGTTTGAAATATTCCTTCGATTCTCGTTTTCTTCCTTCGTCTTTCTGTTCTGAATACTAACAAGACTAATATTTGTATTTTGTATCATAGTCTACTAACACAACTAATCCATGTACATAAAATTACTAACTTACTAACGAGCACTGTAGTTAAATATGTAAAGTTGCACTGCTACTAATTTAGACTAATTCCCTCTCAGCAATCGCCTTGTTCTAATCTCCACCTCTTGCTCAGCTGTTCCTGTCTTCTCCTGAGTTTCAGCGAGATCTCTCTCACGTGTTTAATTACTCTCCTGCGCTCGTTATCTGTGCAAGTAGAACTCCTGGACCGGAGCTGTTTAAATGTCATAGGCTGTTTGTGTGATTCCCGTTTGTGTCTTGTCTAACGCCAATTTTCGGGGTTAGGGTTTCCCTCATGTGATTCTTCCGTTGTAATTAGTTTGATTCTCCACACCTGATTCCTGCATAGCATGTGACTTCCCCGGTGTGTATTTAAGCTGTCATTTCACTCACAGCTCTAGTCAAAACGTTGATCAATATTTCTTTGTGTAGAGCGCCTTGTATACCATTGAGTATTGTTTTCTTCTACTGGACTGTCCGACTTTGATTCTTGCCATTGCCCTTTTTGTATTGTTTTTCTTTCTGGAATTCGATCCATTTTTGTATGACCATGATTTCTGTGTTTAGATCCCCCGTGTATGACCCTTGGCTTTGTTCATCGACTATGACTTTTTGCCTATCGTTTTTGAATCTCTGCTCATCTGTCTTACTGGTTCTGACCCCTGCCTGTCTAGTCGACACTGTTTTTGGATTTCGTATTGTGGCTTGGCAATTCCTGTGTTTTTTGGCTTTGACTCGGACTCCAACAAAGGCATACGATTTTTGGCTTTCCCTCTCTTGCGTGTGGTTCCTGAACGCACTGTCACATTGGCTTAGTAGGGTTTATTTATGCGACGAAGGTTGTGTTCCACTGGTCTCTGTGCATTTCAGTCACCTTCTCTATGTCATTGTCAAGTTCATGCCCTTTGTCAAAATTAGCCTGTCTGACTGGTGGGGCCTGATCAAGAGCTACTGAAATTAGGTACGATCTGCCCAGGCATATCCTGTCCTCTGGTTGATAAAAGGCCACTTCATAAGTCCCAGTTCTGCCATAGTTCAAAATGCCATAGATAACCCGAGCCATCAGTGTGTGTGCTATTGGCACCCATAATGCAGGAATGTTTCTCAGGGCTTTTGCAAGGGCTCTTCATGTTTTAACAGCAATTCGCATAAGACACAGTTTTGAGGAATAAGGCACAAAAGCAGATCGCCCACATGCATGACAACCACTTGTGACGACCCCCGCTCAAGACTGCTATATCCTGGACTCTTCATCTCCATGACTGTCTGAGACCAGCAAGTGCCACTGTAAATGAGACAGTTTATCCCCACAATCACCGCATTTTTGCCTAAACTGTGAAAAATCATCTCCAGGAAGTCCATGTCTCCATGGTCTTGTACCACCCATCCGCAGAAAGCATTTGCTCCTAAGACAAACAGAACTGAGATAATATCATCCTTTGGCCTCTGCCTTGCTTGGACCCATCTTCTTAATCAAATGGACAGCACTCTAGCTACTTCACCTCTCCTTTTCTTTCTATCTTTTTTTTTTGCAAGTCACTAGAACCCAAATGAAAATACAGCTGGTACAGTAATATACGCTGCGGAATGCAGAGCAAGCACAGTTCCTCTTCGATTTTACAGCTTCCCACATTCACTGGTGGTGATAGAGGTAAATTTGGTGTTTTACACAGCGTTTCTTGGGTAATTTTATAAAATTACAGCACTAAAACTTCATGTCAGCCTGTGAAGTACAGATAAAATAAAGGTATAAAGTCCAGTTTTGAATGTGTTTAGCTTAATCAAAAAAATTCATCGGTTTAATGACAATGTGATTAGCGCAGGAACTTCAGGGTAATGGTGCTTCAGGGGGATCAACCACATGCTGATTCAGCCCAAGGTTTCAAATATGGTGCAGTCATGGTTTCACAGAAGGCTTCTGTCGGCTTCTGTTTGGCTGCATGAATAATAACATTATGAAATCTGTTGTGCTATTTTGCACATAAGCTTGGATGCAGTTACTGTGATGAATTGGTGAGGATCACTTAGATATGGGTTAATTATATCCAAATATGAAAACCCATAGAATTGGAAAATAGTGCATTTTCTGTTTTACATCACTGTGTAATTTGTGGTTGCTAAATTATAAAATGAAATCTAATCAGGTGCAATCATAGTACACAAATGCCTTCACATGATGCTTGTAGTCTGGTTGGACGATTTTCAAACTGCTCATTAGCAGCTGTTTGTCTGTGTGTATGATCCTGTGTGCGTGTGTGTGTGTGTTCGCGCTTAAGCGTATGTGTGCTCATGTTTGTGTGTTTTTTTCATAAAAGCCAAAGCACACAGGGAATGACACCCCTATAGGAAATAAATGAGATGCAAACCAACACAAAAGCTGTACTCACTTAAGTTAGGGCTCTTTCATTAATAAAATCAGAATGATGAATTCTTATAGTACAACCCCGACTCTGAAATTAGTTACCTCAGTAGGGCAAATGTGTGAACATTAGTAGAACTTCTAATTTTGTCCTGCTCAAACTGAGCATGTTGTCTTGGTTTTTCCAGCGTGTACATATGAATTGCGAGCATATAGGACTGATAGGTGATTGGCGCCACATGCAAGTGCTCAATCAGAACTACTGTGAATAAGTCTCAAGATGAGCTATTCTGTTTTGCCATGTCCATCTTAATAACCAAATCAAAATGGGTGGACAATATTAACTCTGAGTGGACATCTATGAACCTGAGTAAAACTGAAGTATGACCCTAATTCTGCAGACACACATCATGGAACTTAAGGTTCCAGTGAACCAGAAACTCAAGTGATCTGTTCCTGCCATGCTGATTTGGGAGTGGTGTATATAGCTGAAATAAAATTTACAGTAGTTCATGTCCTGAAGATGTTGTATACAGAGTTTAATGACATTTGATCAACATTTGTGACTGCTTGATGTTTCTGATCATTCAAATATGAGGTTCTGGGTGAAAATGTGGTATACAACACACATACCAATTTCAGCTTTTTATCTGTCTAAGAAAGGTGTAAAATGGACAACTTGAGTTTCCCGGTACGACCACCCTGCCCTGCCCACTTCTGGGGGGGGGGGGGGGGGGGGGAGCGGGGTTCAGCCTGAATGCAATTCCAGAGTACTTAATTTGAGAAAAATGCTGGATTCCGCATTTTGTCAAATTTCATCAATATTTATGACTGCTGAAGGTTACAGGTCATTGAAATGGGCATCCATGGGTGAAGAAATGTCAAACGTCACCGAACGGCCATTGTTCAGAAATTGGGAAAACTCATAACTAATATAGCGTGACATGTTCATTACTATTTACATACCTAGTCTCAGCTCTTACTCTGCACTGTATTAGAAACATGTAAAATGGACAACTTTTTTTCAGTGTGTCCACCCTCCAACACCCATTTTTGGATGTGTTAGGGCGGAAATGCGATCCCAAAGAGGTTTACGCTCTGAAGTTTGTAAAGTCCACTCAGTGGCAGTGCATGCCAAAGACAACTGAAATGTTGGACTTCACTTTTCCATCTTTATTTTTTGAGTTACTGTTGGCCACAGAAGCATTTACAAGTTATCATATCGTCTCGTTATTCACAGAATCTTTATCGTATATGCTGGAATTGAAATGTAGCTTGACAGTCTGTCATCCATTGCCTATCATTAACCCAGTTGTTCTCAAACGTGGAACAGGGGTCTCCCTGTGTACGCTGGTTTTTATTTCAACCATAACTATAATTGAAGGATTTCTCTTAATCAGGTGCATTTAGCCTTCTAAGCCACATTTTTACGTATCTATAAATGCCATAAAGAGTAACAAAATCATTTTCACATCAAGATATAATAGAAACAACTACATAAACAACTGCAGTGGAAAGAAACCCAACTGTAATCAAAGTGAACAGTCAGTTGGTCCTTTATTGCTGAAACCGTGGACACATGGCCGCAAAAACTAACAGTTTATTAGGAAAACAAATAATAGAGTCACTCCAATATTGTGTCATGTTAATGTTATTAAGTTCAAGCAAATTATTTTGACAGAACTCTATTACGTATTATTACTCTATACCTAATTTGAAGCTTATTTATCTTCTCAGTGACCAATGTTATTTGTTAAAAAATGTTGTTTCTTGAAATTCCCTACAATATAGAGCAATAATCAATATGTTCAAAGGTCTTTTATTCCTAATAGCACATATGGATATGTGCCATGAGGAATAAAAAGAAATGCAACTGTAAACCCTGTTAGTGTGGTGAACTCAAATGTTTTGTGGAAACCGAGTACCTCAAAAAAAAAAACAAAAAAAAAACTGAGTATGCCAACTTAATGATATTGTGTTCACAGCACTTAAAACATGTAAAAAATAACTTTACCTCATTTTCTGTAAGTTTCTTCCATAATGCAATTAAGTTGATCAGTTTCCTCAAAACATTTGAGTTCACCACATGATCAGGGTTTACAGTGTAGCCATAACTAATCGGCTGTAAATATAAACCTCAGTTATAGTTCTAGGGAATTTTTTATTTATTTTATTATTTATTTTTTTTACCAGGTTGTTTCTTGAAATCTTACATGTTTTTTGAGGCCTGGCCTAGATTGCAGCATGTAAAGATTAAAACTAATAAAACAAGCAAGTACAAACAAAACAATAACGGAGTTAACCATACAGCAAGATGGGATACTAAAAAGTCCTATTACAGTATATTATACTGGGGAAGGTACTTAAAAGCAAATGCTGCATTCTTGCTTGAGTTAACTGGTTTAACAGTGCAACTTAAACATTTACAACCAATCCATGCATCCAGCAGTGTGATTTTATTGGAGTAGTTTTGCTCACTCTCATTAGGGCTGCAACCCACATGAAAATAAAACCCACAAACTCTAAGCTACCCACCCTTCCCCAAAATCCTACTGCTCAATGACCACCCAAAATATACTGTATCTCAGCTGGGGATTGAATGCCGGTCCTTCCATTAAAGGGGAATTTCTTTATGCCAGCAGCTTTCAGAGCTCACTAGCTACCCTCTGCTTGTCGACTTTCAGCATCATTTAGCAAATAGGCGCTACGGTGGATCCCTTGGGTAACATCCACTGTAAGAAACAGTTAAAAAGTTTGTATCATGCAAACTGGTCGGTGAATGGGCCCAAGACGTTTACTGTAGCACTGCAGAGATAATTTCTTTGTGCCATGTCACTTGCTTAGCAGAGCTTAGTATTCTAAATAAATAATGAATATTCAATACTGATACTCTCTGTGAAGAGTGATTGATAATATTAAATGTAGACAAAGGAAAATAATTATATCTGCACAATAAAAGTGCTGACACAGAGTAGCCAGGATGAATAATTCAGTAAACGCACACCTCTGGGCAAAGCATATTGGAAATCTCAACTGCAGCATTGCGTTGTCTTTGCCTTCAAGCTAACTGATTAGCAGCATTAAGCCAGAATTGGGAAACAGGGTGCAGAAAGACGAATTTTAAATTAACTGGGATTATTCTTCCCTGCTCAGGTCTCCAAGATCTTTAACAAGGCTGGAAACACAAAGATAATAACAGGAAATGGAGCTGGGATTCCCTGTGCCAATTATGCCCCAGCTGGAACCAGCCACCTGGTTGTGAGCCAAAAATGCTAGTCGAGTGCCAGCAGCGCATTGACAGGGTGTGCATTGAAATGTAAAAACCTACAAAATGGGCATTTTCCGAGTTTTTTTTTTTCCCCCCAAGATGAAAAAACATGGCTTTTAATACCACATCTTTCCGTTGATTACTCACTTTAAGTCTTCACAAATAAAAGTCTCTGTAGGAGAGATTCCACAAAGAAGTCAGTGAATGCTGTATGTAGTTATCATTTCTTCATTTGTGTATTTTATATAGTCCAGTTTGTGATGAGAAGTCTTGGCAAATCATTTCAGCGAATCTTAGATGGCTGTAGTAAAAATAATGGAAAATGTTTTCTACATGGACCTTCAAGGGTGTTGTTCATATGCAATGATACTTCGCACAAACTAATAAAAAAAATAGTGCAACACTTATCTGTCAGTCTTTGCTTCAGTACGTTTGGGCTGTTTATTCACAGCTGTGACATGGTAGTAGACAATAAAATGGGAGATCAGCAAAAATGGAAGCCTGCACGGAGGCGAAATGGCACGAGCCTCAAATGAGCACATTACCAATTCGCCTCAGCAGCGCATGCTGGCACAGCCATCCTACATCCAGAAAATGGCATTGGCTTAAGCATAAGCTAATTACCAATAATATTCGGCACAATGATCATTTTGAAGCCTTCGATAATTATCTGCATTTGCACAGCAGATGAGAATACCCTACTATGGGTTATGTGTCCATATGCTCTATTCAAATTAGCTTTTCATTTTGATCTTTGACATCCATTTTAAAGATTTAGTCTCACAAGATTTGGTGCTTAAAGTGATGACTGCTAACTGAATTATGTTATTGTTCTGGAAACTATTTTAGTGGTCAGTAATCTTTTTAAATGTGTCCTTTCCTATAGAAAGCCCTTGTTAGACTAGACTACTCTAAAATGATGCTTTGGTTGTAGCCAGAAGTATGAGAACAGATACTAAAAAATGGTTTAGCACTTGCCTGCTGATCATTCATTTAATTTCAATTTTAAAGGAACTCTCTATTACCGGGTATTCATAGTTCTGTACTTGTAAACTGTATCTGCGCCAAAAATTCCCATGAAAATACACACATTAATAATTTTAGGCTTGTTTTCTGATGGCAGACCTTGATTTTCAGTCAGTTTCTGCCCCGCCCACAATTAGGTCCAACTTCCGTGGGACTGACACGTCAACCTGCTGACGTCATATAAAGACCGAGACGAGCTCAGTGGAGCTTGTTTTTCTATTACTGCCTATGGGACACGAACTGCAGTAGGTTTATAAAATAGTTATTTTCTCGTGAAATTTTTGGGAAATAGGGGAGCAAATGCCTACCAGATGCGTTGTAGCAGGTTGTAGTGACATATCCAAAGAAGGAGTCAACCTTCATCGATTACCAAAAGATGAAAAAAAAGTAAAATTTGGGCGTCTCGGGTGAAACTGACTCAGGCAAAATGGCAAGGACCAAGCGACAATAGTGTGATTTGTAGCGGCCACTTCAACGATTCCGACTTCGAGGATAAAGAGATTTGGTCTGAGTTTGCAAGGAAAAAGAGAAGAAAAATTAAGCCAGATGCTATGCCGAAAATCAAAAGTTCATTCGAGGAGAGAAGCACCGAGGAAAAGGGGAGAAAGAAGAGCAGACCGGGCACTGAAAAACGGAAGAAAATGAAGGTAAGCTGCTAATGAACAATTATAACGCGTTAGCTACGCCAGCGCTTCAGCAGGGCTTTCGTTGTAGACACTACAGAGCTTAATAGAGCCCTGGCTACGGCTAGCACTTAGCAGGCTTTGGCTTGCATTCCACACGTTTAACGCCTTCTCTTTGCCAGCGCTCTATTAAGCTGATTTCACACCGGATGCGATGAATTCGCATCTTTGCATTGACTTTGAATATTATATATATATATATATATATATATATATATATATATATAAATATATATATAATCTGTCCTACTAAAAATTTGTTTCGCGTCCAGTGTGAAAGAGCTTCCCCCTAGCTGCTGCTACGCGTCTAGTTGCAAGCTGCTGCTGTGTCTTGACTCCTGTCTCGTATTTTAATCTTTTTCCCTTTGTCAGATCATATTATCGTTTTACTCTAGCCTGTCCAATTGCCGTACATAATCTAACAAGCTTGTTGGATGTCAGCTCAGGAGAGCATAAAGAACAAAGTCAAATCGACATCAAAGTGTAGCACGCAGTTTGGCAAACTCGCGAACAGCAGATCAAGGAATTAGATTTTCATTACAGAAATCTGGGTCATATGCTTTTAAAACGCAGTACTTTCGTTGTTATACATGGAGAAACAAACACCTGGATAATGCGTTTAGCTGTAGCTTTCGCAGACGGCAAACGCGAGTGAACCACAGCACTCTAGCCCATTTAGTCCATCTCTGACTGCTCCTTCAGAAAACCAGTTTAAGATTAAATAAAAAATATACATTTTGCCAATTTTTGTTTTGCTCATAATGTAAATCATATCAGATTTGAAATTACTAAGCAGTGGGGCGACAAATACATGTAATGAAGTGATCAAAATGATATTTTACATGCAGTTGTTGTTGTAATTTGATTTTTGCTTGTCATGTTTAAGTTCTGTGCCTGGCTATGCCATGTTGTTTGATTCTGTGCTTAGTGACCACTGCATATGTCTGACTATTCTTAAGGATTGTGTTTTGTGTTTTGGTAATTTAGATTTCTTGTTTTATTATTTTTCATGTTCAGATCATTTAGTTTTAAATGCCTTGTTTTCATTTCCATGCTTTGCACTTTGTCTCCCCTGTCTTGTCATGTGTGTATCTTTGCTCACGGTCCCTTGTCTTGCGTGCCACGCATTCGGGTGATTTATTGGTTTTTGGGTTTCAATCTTCTTTCATTATCTTGTGTTCTTCCTTCCTCTCTCTTTTACTGTCTTACTAACACATACTAACAGTTTATTGTTTTTTGCTAATTACTAACCACACTAATCTTGTATATTTTTACTAACTTTCTAACATGCACTCGGGATTGTATAGCTGCACATACTAATTGACTAACGATCTCTCAGCAGTCGCTCAATTCTAATCTCAGCCTCCTTGCCTATCCCTAATTATCTCTGCTGCAAGTTTCTGTGGATATCCACTTATACTTTGTGCTATCCTTTTCTTTTATCTTGGCACTAAAGTACTCCTTAACTGGAGCTGTTGTTTTGTACTTAGGTTTGTCTTGTGATCCCTGTCTGCGTTTTGGCTACAGCCAAATTCATGTAATTAGTTTATTCCTCGTGTCTCTCCCTGATCATTGTAAACCATTGATTGCACCTGTTCTCCCTGGTCATGTGTTTACCCCGGATGTGTATATAAGATGTCTGTTTGGTTCACTCTCTTGTCAGATCGTTCTCCCTAGTTTTCTCGTGCCTCGTTTCTCGCCTTGATTTCTCAGTGTTTATCTTTCTGTCTGGATTGCCCGACTTGATTTTTGCCTCTGTGATTTTGGATTACTGTTGCATCTGTGTGTTTTGACCATTTTTCTGCCCGACTACGAGATCTGTTTGCTGCCCTGGTAACGATTCAGATTACGTCTTGTGGATTCTGGCTTGTCTCTCTGATGGTGCTATTCCTGTGTACCAGACCCATTTCTGTCCGACAACGATTACTGTGATTGCTGCCCTGGTTTTTGATACTATTTTTGCCCAACTGGATTTCGACTTTTGGGTTTTGGACTTCGTACTGTTGCCTTTTGCTCTGCTGGGGTCACCCCCTTTACGAATAAAACAAGCTCTACTGCACTTCCTGGTTCTCGCATCTGGTTCCTGATCGCAATACAACAGTTGTACATACCGGCTACCCAGCGACTTGGTCCTGAGTTCTTTATATGACGTAACGTTAAGAAAGGGCGGCATTATCGATTGTAACAATTAAAAAGGGGCGTTCCCAGGGCAAGGAGAAAGTTAGTAATTACTCCAAAGTGGTTCAATATTATGGGAAATGACTGCCATGGTTTTTTTTTTTTGGTTTGTTTTTTTTTCTGGATGGAAAAATTACATTGTAAAACCCACAAAACACTACCAATGATAGAAATTGTAGGGGCGAAGGCTCAACGTGTTCTATGGGCTGGTGCTTCCACGCGTGACCTCCTGGCTGGTGTGAATCACAATAAAAAGGATTTTTTCTCTGTTCGAAGAACGGGGCACAAAAGCACAATGGTTACAATTAATCTGACTCCATAATACATTTAGTTATACCCTTGTTAAATATCTGACTCCAAATTAGAATTAGAATTTATAGTTTAGGGACAACATGCGTGAATCTCAGGGCAGCTACGCCACCAGACTCTACCGTGAAAACCACTGTTACTCAACCGATGACCCCAGGTCATAGCACAGTTGCCGGATCTTAGTTCGGTGATAGTTCTAGAGGATGGAAGAAATCACCATGATAGTAGCATCTTGGCATAAACATAGTAGCAACTGAGCATAAACATATGATGAACCCAGATTTATGTACACCACCGGGCCCCTTAAGGGGATCCGCCAGGCACCAGCTTAAGGGCACCCTTGGGCTCATAAGGCCAAATCACCAGGACCAGTTCTACATAAACCCTTTAGGGGTAGACCATAATTTGCAAACCAACTTAAAACCCATCACTACCTATAAACATCAGCTAGCTAGTCTGGAATGGTAGGGAATCGCCCCCTAACTACCTGTCGTAACGTGGCTAGAAAGAATACAAGGATTAGGAGTCACTGAAACCACGCAAGCTTAAAGGAATAGCAATAATTTATTCACCAGGTAGCCACAAGCTTAGATCAAACAAATCAACGTTAAGCCAATTACAAGTTACACGCAATTTAGAAGAGGAAAATAAAGTCGTACCTGGAGGAAAAGGCTACTCACGCAGCAAGTGTACAGTAAGTTTCGAATATATAGATTGGCTACATATGGCATAGGGATGCGTATGGGAAGTTGACTCCAATCCTCCCAGAATGGAATGTTTCTCTTTCCTTTAAGCCAAACCACGTTTTTGATCCAGGCGGCATGGCCATAAACACCTTGGAAGAGGGGTCGACTCTGGTTTTTGGGTTTCCACCATTTGGAGGATGTAATAAAGCGATTTAGCTGAGAGAAGAGAATAGGGCGATTACCCGAGAGGATTCTCTCACAATTATGAGCTGCGCTCTGCTAATGAGCATTCGCAAAATGGAGGACGCACTTCTGTTTACAAGCAGCGCTCTGTTAAAATTAGGAGCTGTGCTCTGCTAACGAGCATTTAAAAAACGGTAGCCGCATCCCTGTTGTAATTATGAGCTGCGCTATGCAAGCAAGCCTTAACAAAATAGATAGCTGCGTCTGTTACAATCATGAGCTGCACTCTGTTAAACAGAAAAATCTTGCACGCACATGGTAGTAAAAACGACACACGGTAGTAAAAAAAAAAAAGACAAAACTTCGATCTAAGTCACCCAAAATAACACAAACATTCTGCAAACACTCTAAACATCTAAGAGAAACCTTAAGATCACTAAATGATTACTATTTAACCGTTCACACACCTGAAATGGGCGATAAATGATCACGCAAGTGATTCAAGGTCTTTTCCTCAGAAAGGGCATTTACTTGAATGAGGAAAAGTTCCCGATTTTTCCAAGGTATGTGGGTGGAGACAGAAACAATCGCTCTCCGGTCAGCGGATTAAGCCTACTCTGCAGATCATGGACAAACTACTATAGCTCAGTTTTTAACCATACAAAACGAAAAGAACATGCGATATAAGCAAGCAATTAAATAACACAACTTAAAGTAGTACTTTAACCCTTTTTAACACAGAATTATTAGTACTTTAATCCTTTTTAAACAGAGTAGTCCATGAATTAGAATTACTTATTTTAAATATGTCAAAATGAATTCTCTCTCATGACTATGGTTTTAGCCTCATAACAGACCTTCTTTTTGACTCTTACTACAAACCATGAATTTAATCCTAAAATTCCTGGACAACGAATATAGGAATATGTTTTCATATTTCACCCCATCACATAATCAGGGCAGCAAACACAAGACTCGTGGTCGGGCAAAAAAGGTTCGATTCACAGATGCAAACAAATCCAGGTCAAAGCCAAAATCATTATCAGTGACGGTCCAGTCAGAGGAGAATCATTGAGAGTACAAGGCATAAACAATCACAGCACAGGTAAATCAAGGGAAACATTTTGACAAAGCTGGCTGTGAAATGACTGCTTTAATACACAAATGGGACGTCACATGCTACAATGGGAAACAGGTGAGCTGGATCAGACTAATTACAAAGGAATGAACAAGGGGAAGTTCCTGCCTACATGAAATTGGCAAAAGCCAAAACGCAGACAGGGATCACAAAGACAGCCTATAGACAGACATACAGCTCCAGTTAGGGAGTTCTAACGTGCACAGATAAGGAGGAAGAACAGAGTTTAACAAGCGCGGAGTTTCCACTGAAACTGCAGCAAAGTAGATTGAGTAAAGACAAGAGGCGGAGACTAGAATAGGGCGAATGCTGAGAGGTCGTTAGTCAATTAGTATAGCGCACCTATACAATCCCTAGTGCTCGTTAGTAAGTTAGTACTGTGTTAGTTTGGGTCAGTAATTTTAACTAAAGTAATGACTGTTAGTCTGGTTAGTAATTTTGAAAAGCAAGGTGAAGGAAGCAAACGAGATTGGAAGGAATGATTGAAATCCCAGAAACCATTTAATCACCCGAAAGAGTGGCATGCAATACTGGGGCTGTGAGCAATCACAAGACATGAGACCTGACAGGGGGAGACAAAGTGCAATGCAGGATGAGAAAAAAAACAAGAACAGGAATCTAACTGCAAAGGTGGAATATGGCTAATATACGGAGGCAAAATAAAAACAAAACATGGCATGGAATCCAAATCGCAATATCAAATCATGGTCAGGCAAAGCAGAATTCATAATCCAACATGGCAATCAAGGCAGAATCACAACAAAGGCTCCCTCAAAAACCCCTGTCAATCAGGAATATTTTCAAGTAGGCTTTCATTTTTCATAATTTAAGCATCAAGCAGAGCTTTATATTAAAGTCAAATCTTCGACCCCATTACATAACCTTTTTTTTTTTAGTATTTTTTCGATGACAGACAGTGCACCGAACAAGGCATCTTTTCAAGGGCTTCATGAAAAGTTCACACTGTTTTCTTTTTTGGTTCCAGGTGCTGTCACGATGAATCACAAGTAAGTAGCATCTAGGTCAAGGGTAGAGAACCCTGCTCTGAAAAGCCATTGCTGTCAAATTTCAGATGCCGCTCTTCTCTAAAGCACCGGATTAAAACAATTGCCTCATTATCAAGTACCTATCCTGTTGTCGAGCCTTTGACAAACAACGGTCATTTGAATCACGTGTTAGAGCAGAGAGACATTTAAAACTTGCAGGGCCATTGCTGTCCAGGAACAGGATGTCCTAGGCCTGATGTAGGTGGAATGACAATGAGGGAACAGCAGCAGCTTTTGTAAATTAACCCCTAACCCATCACTAGTAATGCAAATGTCAAGCAACACAAAGGGCTAATTTGGATACCTTGCAGCCAGACTGAACCAATCCACAGGGAAGACATTTTGAGATATTGTCCATTTTAATTTTCTAACCTTAAGATCTGAATGAACAAGTTTGAAAGAGGTCATGTAAAATCACAAAACACACTTTGATGCAGCTCATTAATCCGTACCTTAACTCATATTTGTATTGAGAAGAAATGTAAATGCTAAAAAGAACTACTTTGAAATGGTTGGTTCGTTATGACTCACACTACAAAATATATATTGTAAAGCAAAAATGCTAAAGAAACCCATCCGCATGCTATGATGTTTGAAAAAATATGGACAACTATAATCTGCAAGAGGAGATAAACCGCTCCATGTATTACAAATATTTGGCCAAGGTATAACGTGATGTAACAGTAAAAGACTGCAATCTCCACAGCTTCAAAAGTCAAACACAAGTTAAAGAGAGAGTGACAATGCTCGAATGAAATGAGCATGTCTTCAAAAAGAGGCTACCAAAACATGAATTTCACAAAAGTTGCTTTGAAAATAAATCTAATTAAATGAAATGCCAAATTTAACAAGATTAGTAACTTTCAAACATGACTATCTTCAAACACTTTTAACAACTTTCTACAACGGTCCTCTTCGTGGGAAATTTACACATTCATCTTGGAAATACTGCCACCCTTCCAGGGAGTTTTCTCAGCTTCTTAGCGGAGTTGCTGAACCAAAGTAAACAAAATTCCCGAGTCAAATGGAACCAAATATTTGGTAAAAGTGATCACCTACCCAGCCTAAAACTCAGCAACTCTTTTACCTTGCCTTTTATTTCATCTTACATTGTTATTAAATATATGTAACTCACACTTTCCATCAAAAATGCCCAATATTTATGTGTTTTTCTTTTTTCTTTCTTTTTTTAATGTTGCATTTACCTCCTTTCATGTAGTAAGGACACTTCTAATGAAAGTGTGATAGGAATCAATTGAAATTATCAGCACAAAGCCGAACCTTGACCCTGCTATGCTTAAGGTTTACAGGCCCATTTCCAAATGACCTTTTCTGGCTAAAATTCTCAAGAAAGTGGTGTCTAAGCCACTCACTGAGGCATAACATTTACGATAAGTTCCAGTCGGGGTTCAGAAAGGGGCGCTTCACTGAAACCACTCTCCTACGGGTCGCAAATGATATTTTAATGTCCTCAGACAGTTCTGATTGTAGTGTGTTGGTGGTACTCAACTTCTGTTCTGTGTTTGACACCATGGATCACTCTATATTGATAATGAGGCTACGAGACTGGGTGGCATAAGAGGCATAGCACTTGATTGGTTTTCCTCCTACCTTAGTGGGAGAAGTTTCACTGTTTCTTCTGGAGACATTGTGTCCGATTCTGCTCCACTGCTTTACAGTGTTCCACAGGGTTCTGTCCTGGGGCCTTTATTGTTTGCACTTTATTTGGTACCATTGACCCAGATCATTTGTAGTTTTAGTATCTCTTACCATTTGTATGCTGATGATATTCAGTTCCACATATCTTATAAACCAAGTGAGGTCCATCAGTTAACTAGGCTTTTGACTGCGTAAGTGCTATTAGGGTCTGGATAGCCAAAAACTGTCTCCAGCTCCTGTTATTTTACAAGGTAGTGGATTTCTGTCCTCTGCTGCCTGCTCCAACCTTCGTAACCTAGGGGTTATCTTTGATAACTCCAATGTGTAAGACACCCATGCTTGGCAACTGTCCCGATCTTGCTTTTTCCATTTGAGAAATATCAGTAAGCATAGATCCGTAGTCTCTAACGCAGAGCTGGAGATTCTAATCCATGCCCTTCTCACTTCATGCTTAGACTACTGTAATGCATTGTTCTCCCTCTTAAATAAATCCGCACTTGGCCGTCTACAGGCAATCCAAAATGCAGCTGCTAGACTGCTCACTAAGTCTGATAAACATTCTCATATCACCCCACTACTTATGTCCCTCCACTGGCTTCCACTTGCCTTTAGGTTTAAGTTCAGAATTCTTACCCTCACATACAGAGCACTTCACGGTCAGGCCCCCACATATGTAACAGGTTTGATTCATTTACACTCTTCATCCCATTCCCTCCGATCCAACGGTCATAAACTTTTAACTGTTACCCGTGGTCACCTCAAAACACATGGTGACTAAGCTTTCATGGTCGTAGCACCGACCATTTTGGTTTGCTGACTCTGTGGAATCTTTTAAATGTCAATTAAAGACAGGTGTTTGATTAGATGCTGTCTTTTATTGATATAACTGCTGTTTTCTTAGCTTCTTGTGTATGTATTTTGTTATTTTTATCTATTGATACATTTTACTTTTGCTTTTTTATGTCTGTAAAGCACTTTGTGACCCTTGTCTGTGAAAAGTGCTATATAAATAAAATTTACTTGTTTACTTACAATCTTTCTTCGATCGACTTTGACAGTGATTTTGACATTTTTTTCCCCACATTTTAAAACCTCATTTTAGAAGAACTAAAAATGCTAAAAGATAGCAGAAAAGAAAACAGAACAACAGAAATATTGAAATATTAATTGGAGATGCGGTAACCTCTATATTTCTGACCAATTGTAACAATGAAACTCTTAGTCTAATAAAACATTGATGATTCCAGACTTTCAAAAACTATAGACAACAGATCATTTATCTCTACGCATGAAGCCCATGATGAAGATTACATGGTTTTTAATTCGGACTCAACTGCAGAAATCAACACAATGTATGGTAGTTTTTGGTTGAAGGTGTGCGTGCTCTCGCGAGGGGCATGCAAATCTCGGCGGGCGGGCAGGCAGAACTCAGCACAACATTGGGACGAGCAGAAACTCACGCAGAATTTTGATGATGCATTCGAATGAATGTGTCGTGATGCACTGTACATCCCATCCTGCTGCTTGTGCCACCCTGTATATGCTGACTGGTCAGAGTCCCAGTTCTTGACTCAGCTGACTGCCAACGGTGGGCAAATGAGCATCAGGCCTGCACCATGAAGTAGTTGACGATGGTTGCATCATTAAGTAAAACCCTGTATGCACAGAGAGAGTTGATAGGCTGGAGGAGTGAGTGTATCGTTCTGAAAGAAAACCCCGTGTTTGAGAATTTAAAGGGGTTATCAATTTGATGGAGCCTTTTTTTTAAAGCACATGATTCTGATGTTGTTGCTTGTCGGTGTATAAATATATGATAATGCGCTATGCCTGTTTCGTTATTATTAGTATTATTACCCTATTTTTTTCTCCCCTCCTGTTGGAAATTTTGTTTCTGGCTTATGCTAAGTGCTCATTGTTTTTGTTTCTGAGATGTTGTGCTGTTTTGTTTATGGTTAGTTGAATTGTCTTTTTTGTGTCTTATAGCTTGTTAAATTAATAATTAAACAAAAAGGGACTGGCAGAAACTGACGTGATTAGACAATAATTCAGATCAACTGAAATACTGTGTGCGCGCGCTACATTTCTCAAAATAAAAATGTGATATGAATATTGCCTTGTGTTTCGGGCGCCACCTAAAACTTCGGCTTAACCAGAAGTGGCAAATAACATATGATAAACGACGCCAACCCAGGGTACCAGTATCAAGAACAAACTGCCAAATAATTATTAAACTATAGGAGACTGGAGGGCTGGCCAAAATAAACGAACAGATGAGGACTCCTGGGCCAACCACGCTTTGGCCTGTCGAACCCAGAACGCCCTCCCAAACTAACAAAACAATAAATCTAAAATAGGAATATAAGCTGCAAAAATGGGAGTACCGGCCACCCCCAGACTTAAAATGAAAGAACAAAAGTAAAAAAAAAAACACAAAAGGCTGCTGCTGTCTTCAGGGAATGAGTGAGCCCCTCTCTCTCTGTCACTTTGGCTGCATCCAAATGTCCGCACTTCACAGCACTCACAGACTCTGCGGGAGCGTTCACGGGAAGTCTGGGAGTGCTGAGGGCTGTCCAAATCCACAATTTATCCAGTCCACAAGGGGCCTCAAGCGGACTTTCTGTGGACTTCCAGAGAGTCTGCTTGTGGTGCAGACTTCAGCAGACTTCACTAGTGTAATTACCCACAATTCACTGCAATACGGAGGTGACATTTTAGTTTTTCCAAATTGCTGACCGAAAAAAAAAGCACATTCACTCACTCACACACAAATGCACACGCACAAGAAATGTATAATATTAAAACATTACTTGAATAAAGTAGGCCAGATATAAAATTCAACTAATAAATTAAATTCAATAAATAAATTCAAGTAACCCCACAATGAGCTTTGGAAAAAAGTTTTAAAAAAAATTCCAACATTACCACCAGGTCCTATTAAATTAATTGTTTTCTTGGCTGAGTATGGGGTAGAGGGGGCTGTTGGCTGTTACCTGCCTTCCCTCTCCTTTTTTTAATCATTAGTCTGTGCTCAGCAGTCGCACCGTATTAAAAATCATTTCCCCTCTCTCTGAAACATTACTATCCAGACCACTCACATTCTATTGTATATTATTGAATGCTGAATCAATATAGACCATTGATGGAATTACTTAGTGTCAAATTTGTGAAAAATTTGGTTCACTGCTGGTATTATGTCCTCTTTTTTCTGTGGCCCCTGTGGTGTTCCGGGGTCCTGGCCTTTGGCCAGGACAGTATTGTTTATGGTAACAGTTTCATGTATCAGGATTTCATAGTTCATGTTCATAATTCATATCCCAGTTTTAACAGTTTCTTGTATCAGGATCAAGTATTTCATTATTCATGTTTATTGTTCATGTTTTTACTTTTCCGTGTTTTGTTTTTTGCCAGGTCTGCCCAGCCGCTCCACCGCTTGTCTGCGTTCCGCCCCGTGCCTTCGTTGTTGCACATTTCAGAGCTCTGGTTGACTTTGGTATTTCCCTCTTCCTTCTGTGCTGTGCTGGATTTGGGGCTCTCTAAGCTTAATTGACAATTAACTGTTTTTAAGTTACTAACATTTACTAACATTCACTGGGGGGTGTAATTCTTAGACAGGCACATTACTAATCCTACTAATTTAGATAGGGAGTTTATTGTCATGATTCCTGCTTTGCTATTTCAAGATCTTGCTGTGCTTTTCTGTTCTAGAAACATTCATGCTTCCTTCAATCTGCATACTTCATTGGTACTTAAGCTGAGCACGCTCATTCTCTTAATGAGCAAGTCACGTCAACCAATCTTTGTCCATGTCTAATGATCTTGCCTTGCCCATTGTTTCATCTCCAGGTGTTGTCCCTCATGTGTCCTGATTTCTGTTCCTTTATCTGGAGGCGGTGGAAGTTGGCTGGCAGACAGTGTCTCAAGTCTCATTACTAGTTCAAGTTCTCTAGTTCTTTTCAAGTTTCACGTCCAAGTTTTGTCAGCGCTTTTCATGGTCAGTTTTGGTCTCTCTTGTACGTAGTATTTATTCTTTTCTGTTTACGGTCATCTGCCTGGAGTTTCCAGTGGCTTTTGTTTTTAGTCGTTCTGGATCTTTTGGTTCTTAGCTCTGTGAAGCTTTCCTTAGTTTGTTTTTGCAACCCTTTGGGCCAAGTTTTTGTTGGCCCTCGTGCCTGGTTTTCTTTATTTTAATAAACACCCTTTTTCTTCCATCTTGCGCCTGGTGTCTAACTGGTCTCGTATCAGCCCCCCTCTCAACGGCGGCAGTTCATATTACTGTTACTATACAGTAACTCATCGCACTTGGTTCTTGAATCAAAATTTCTAGCTAGTATAAATGAGAGAGGAAAGAAACACAAACAGTTGACCTTGTGGTCCTCCACAAAACCATAAATGCACAATGCTAGCTCTTTCAAATCCTACTATAATGATTCACATGCTGGTGACAAAGTCAGACAAATTACAATAATGCTTCTGATGATGGGGAACCCTCCCTACTTTGTGTAACTTCCAGAAATTCTTTCTCATTGCTGTCAGTGGTGGTTGTTAACTGAACTGCAGTCAGCATCCTGTTGCTCACGCTTGCACTTGCGCACAATGACAGATGAAGCAAGCTGGCTTAGTAAAATTACGGTATTATCATCATTTGACTAACTTAATAAAGAAAAAGTACTTGTAAAGCGCAATAACATTAGCTAGTGGCCTACAATGCAGGGCAGGTGATTTTGAAATAGTCAATTCTTATTACCATAGTGTGATTATGTTGACTGCATTTTTACCTGGCCCCTCCCCTAGGGGACCAGTTTAAGCAATGATCATGTGTGTGTGTGTCTGTCACTCTGTCTGTCAGCCTGTGGCTGGGGCCAGGTCTGCTATCTCTGATTGCCTTGTTGGATATGTCGGTATTAGCCAGCTAACCAGACTTATCCATTGTGGTTTGACTAGCTTTTACTGAGAGGTTCTACGATGTTGACAGGGTGTTATTTAGTCAATGATTACTCTGACGGATAGCGAACAAGATGAAATATTAAAAAAAGAAATGTGTTGCTATACTTAAATATTGCTGTGATAGCTTCCATTGCAACTCTCATTTTGCTGGGTCAATGCGCAGCATAATTGAATAGACATTTTTGACCTTCAACTAATGTCAATGTATGCAAACGTAGTGGGTTGGGACAACTAATGTCAGTGATCAATCAGATGATAGGGATGGAATGAGTAATGTTACTCCAGAGAAAATGAACATAAAAAGTATTGGTCAAAGCAGTGCAATAATAGGTTTGAAAGAACTGACTTTTTTGGCATTGAGTTCCTTGAACGTAGCCTTATGTATTCATCATTATGTGTATCATTTTAGTTCACCTTGCTTTATCATTAAAGTTTACCATTGCCTTTTTCACTGTTACTGTCACCAATTCTTGACGTCAGTGTTTCATAATCTGTCATGGGCGAACTGAAGAGAGGCAGATAAGGAACTCAGAATCGTGCATAAATGTCACTTCCTTTCGATTTTCCAGGAAAATCTGATTTGACACCTTCACTTATAAATCATTGATCAGGCTGTTGTAGGCAACCGAGAAGTCAGGAAAGGTCTCATTTTTACCCTGTCTGCGATTCTCTCCGATGTGGTATCGCCGTTCCCCATGCTGTTTGTCTGTCCGTCCGTTTGTCTTCCCATCGATTGTTACAGCTCATGTTGCTGAACCGTTGAGGGGACAGCCCTCAAATTCAAGTAAGTTATACTGTGCATATTGGGTGTCTCCAGAAGCCTTTTTGATGTCAAGGTCATCGCTCCGATTTTGACCTAATTTTTTGCAGGTCAAACGTCGGGCAAGCCCAACTGTAACGCCTGCCGAGGGGGGTACATAGCACCCTGCCCAATCTAGTTTAAGCAACGACACAGCCTTTTTGCACATCGGCAGTAGATAGGGATTAATACTTGTAAAAAAGTTGCACTGGAACTTTAACTGTACATGTCCTTACCTGCCCTTGCATTGAAATGGCCTTAACTGCCTTTAACTTTGAATGACTTTATCTCTGGATGCCACTTCTTGCATGGTCAATTTAAAAAGACAAACTCACAGCTGGAGAGCAGCATGTTTCCAGAAATGACTGTTGTGAAGTCAATCCAGATGGGACTAATGCCCAGTTTGCTTTTGATATGCCAGTTATATTCAGTCTTACTTCCTATCTTAGTTTGGCAAATTCTATGCCACAGGCTAGATCAAGCTGCTATATCTAAACCATGGGAAACAATCCTTTATGGATCAAGTTACTTAGGTATCTCTCATTATAAGTACATGGTGCTGCTGAGTTTTTTTTTTTTTTCTTTTCAGTAGTCCATTTCTTGAATCATACATG
Source organism: Gymnothorax reevesii (assembly GCA_029721435.1). Lineage (NCBI taxonomy): Eukaryota > Metazoa > Chordata > Actinopteri > Anguilliformes > Muraenidae > Gymnothorax > Gymnothorax reevesii. The sequence goes on along the minus strand of CM056580.1, from coordinate 38,199,530 downwards.
TACATTGTAGAAGTTCACAAATTACTAAAATCCAGATTGAGAATATGATTTTTTTTTTTTTAAAAATTGAAGATATTTTTCTCGGGTACTGAAACATATGCTGATGAAATGCCCCACCAGGTTTAAAAGCTGTTTGCCAGGTCACCGATTGGCACTTTCAATTCCGAACATGATTTCACAGTGTTGATGCTCTTTTTCCACAATCATTTCAAAAGTCTTGATGTCAGTGTTCCACAGTATTTCAGAACATAAAACTTTTCTGAATCAAATTAATCTTTTCAAAGTTAGACATGGCTAACATAAAAGAAAGAAAATTGCCTACTGTTGGGATGTAAGAATGAACACATAAGCAGTTAAAAAAAAAAAGTTTTAAGATGTCTGTTATGAGTATTCTGTTTGTGTTGTTTGTATTTTGTCTGAAATTGGAAGGAAGACGGCCCTCTGTCTGTGTCTGTGCCAATAATGGCTTCCTTCTGGGGGTCATTTAAGGCCGCTGTTACTGCAATGATGTCCTTCTGTGACAAGGCCACTGTGAAGAATGCTTGATTAAAAAAAGTCAAGTTTTTCACAATGACTGCTTTACTGTTGATCCGCGTCTGAAGAATGTTTTTTATGGTTTAACATACGTCTTTTACTTCACCATGGAAGAATAATACACTGCCTGGCCAAAAAACTTCCCTTTTTAGATTAAAATAAGCAAATACAAAAGACCCGATGAATCATTATTGCATTGATTAATATGTTTTTATCTGGCAGCAGTTCGTTTAACCCTGACTGATGCACTGTGTCGCTTCTCACTTCTTGCACAACCATGTGGAAAGATGTATCCCATGGTACTGGAAAAGATTTTACTGTGTTTCAAGAGGTGCAAATCATTGCCCTGCATTCAGCAAAGAATACAACAAAGGAGACTGCTGAAATCACTAGACTTTGGTTAAAAGCTGTCCAATCCATTAATAAAACCTGGAAGGATAGTGGAGAACCATCAACTTTGCAGAAGAGATGGGATGGAAAAATTCCTTAATGATTGCGATCAGGGATCACCAAAATGCTTTGTGAACTCTCGTCGTAAAACAAACTGACAGTAGATCTCATGGCTCACGTTTATTTGTATGTGTACTTGTATGAGTATTTCTTCGTACACAATGTGACATTAATGTGCCAGTAACAGAACAGCTTTGTGGCCGTAATACTTGTCACTTGTTAGCAAAGCATATCCGGGAAAAAAAATAAATATTTGCAATAGGGGGCATAAAAACTATGGTTCAGGGAGGATGAGAAATCATTTTCACGAATGAATAGGCTACCACTGAGTCTTCGGGATGTGCTCGAGAAGTCTTTACTAGAAGTTTGACTCCCCCATTGTCAATGCAAGATCTCAGCCAAAAATGAATGCAATTTGAGTCAGAAATAAATGTAACATTGCATAAGACCGTCAAAACAGTTCCTCGACGAATGTGCGCCGAGATCAAACTTAAAGGTGATCCAACAAAAATTAGAGCATGCAACTTTTTTTTTTTTTTCAGCCAGGCAGCATAAATTATTCTACATTTTAATGACAATGCTGATTGCTTTTTTTTTTTTTTTGCCCACAATCTCCCTTTAGCAGTTTGCTACGACTTCTGAAAGGCTACTTACAAGCTCTGCTTTTTGTTTTGCAAACAAAAGTTAACAATAAAGATCTATCAATGCCTGATTCCTGGTCATGGGATCAAAAGTTTGACTCAGTGAATAATGTAAAGTCTTGTGCGAATTACTTGGATAAAGGTGTTGTCAGGACTCACCAACACACTGGCCAATGAAAACCTGGATTGCACCTCCACTCATTAGTCAACTTGAATCATCTGTTTTCGCTGAGAGGTAGCAGCGGATATAAATTTAAGAGCTTTGCACTCTTTCTCTGCAAAGTTGCGTAGGCCACATGCTAGTGCTGCCTCTGTGACTTACTCGTATTTCAATGTTCATTATTATTCCCCACCACAAAGTGTGACGGGTATATAGGTTTGAGCTCCGTGCGTCCGTCCGTGCATCCGAGATAAAGGGGAGAACTTTTCTCAGAAACTATTTGAGATAGGATAACCAAATTTGGTATGTAGCTTAAGACCATAAAGACCCTGATGGAGTTTGAAAATAAGAAGCACACGATTATTTTTCCCACAGTTATTGCCCTTGTGGCATTTTTGGGAGCCTCTGTTGATATTATCTTTAAAGAAGGCATCTTGGCGAGGGATGTTGTTGACCATATCTACTTATAATAAATCTTAACCATTGATTATAGTGCTGTGTAGTTACAACACAGCACTATACAAGGAACCTCGCTTTCAGTTTCATTTACTATTTGTAATACAGTGTTGCTGTATCTTAGCCTATTGTTTGTATTGCTATTGTTTGCACTTCTTTTGGAACCTTGATTCCTCTTTTGTTTGTATCTATTGTGCATATACCTCATGCTCGCGCTGCAGGCATAAATAAACATACAACCGGGTCCATCCTTGCACCCGAGTCCATTCCTCACTTTCCTGTCCTCTGTGCCGGTCACGTGGGCACGCAACCTAAACCCTTACAGGTGCTTGTGAATTGAATGAACTGAATGGAGTGCAAAAAGCCATGACAAACGATAGGCGTTTCACATAACCACCTCGAAGATCACTGCATAGTACCTTTTAGCGATCGTTCATTCATTTCCTTGACTTGTATGATGAAACTAATGTGATTGCATCATCAACACGGTACTATAACTGCGTTGGACTGGCCTGGTAATTCACCTGACCTCAATCCCATTGAGAATCTCTGGTCCATCATCAAGTAAAGGCTGTGCAAGGACTGCACCACAAAAGCAAAAGTCATCAACGCAGTTGTACAGGCGTGCCATCGCGATGAAGAAATCAAGGCAACCTGCAAAAACCTGGTCAGCTCCATGCCAAAATGGGTGGAACAGCTTATCAAGAACTGCAGAGGACACCTCGTACTGAGTGCTGAATGTAGATGCTATTAAAGTGATAAAAAGCCTGAAAACCTTTTTTCGTTTTTCCCACTCCAGCCTGCTTTATCCGATTAATTTGCACAAGACTGTACGAAGGAGAGGAGTCTGAGAACTTCCAGACAAAATCCTGTAACCCAGTTACAGATCCAAGCTTATAACAAATATTTCAACTGTGAAGAAAATGATAGAAATTGACTGAGTAAATTAAATGATATATGCACCATATGGTATACGTCACCACATCAGTGCAGAAAATTGGAATGCATTCCCATTACCCACGAACACTCTTTACTCCATTGTTTAAACGTGTGTGTATATATAGTTGGGCCTGTCCTTATAAAGAAGCATTTCAGCAAGCACATCTTTATCAATGTTGTCTGAATGCATGAGCTTTGATCTGGGGGCCCAATGAGTTCTTAAAATGCCAGGCCATTTTGGCTAGAAATGATCCAGTAGAAAATGAATCTAAGACATTCTGTGCTTTAAATAGATAGAAAAACATGATATTTGTTCACTTTTAAAGTGATGATAAAATTATAAGCAGTACCTTTAATCTGTAATGGTTGAGAAAAAGGCGTCTTTTTTTTTTAAATTTTGGTCTGTAATTGCCTTTTTTTAATTTTTTTTAATTTTTGAAACCAAATAAAGGACATGAGATAAATGAGCTGCTTCTCATATTTATAAAAGTTCATTTTTAGATACCTTGTCACTGTGCTCCAGACATTACAGACCTTTTTGTACTTTGGGCTTGAGAGGATTCAGGTTTTGCCACATTGGAAGGATGCCTTTTTCCCAGGATATTGGGGTCATTGCCGATGGTGTGAAGCTTGAAGTTCGTACTTGATATGCATATTTTTGCCTGAACCTGCTTTTTCCTGCCCTGTCTGCTTTTGTTTACCAGTCTGCTGCTATTCAAAATCCATCATTGTCTGCCAAAAGACTGTTATCAATCACTACCTGTCAACTCACTGCAGTCTGATGCCTGCTGAAATGCTGATATGCTTTACCCAGTTTGGCTTTTAACTTCCAGTCAGGTCTATAAATATTTGGACATTGAGCTATTGTTATTTTAGCTGTCTACCACAGCATATTGTTGAGGTTGAAATTAAATCATTTTAAGGGCTCAAAAATCTGAAAATTGGCCGCATAGCTGCCCACAAAAGTTTTATTGCTATTTGGCCTGGCTCTGGACCGAGCTTATCAGCCATTTGTTATTTATATTTCCAGATTCTACCATTTTAACTGTGGCATTTGTAGTATTTTATAAGTTGTTGTTGTTAACTCTCACTGTGAAGTCGCAAAGAGGTATGATGGCATTGAAGTTAGCCATGTCATTTCAAATGAAATCATCAAAGGACTACTGGTTATACTTTTTGAATTTGACCTATATTTGAATTTATTCAACACTTCAGTAGAAGTTTTCACCTTTTGCCAGGCCCAAATCCATTCTGACCAACCCTGTAAGGACCAGAAACGGGCCATCACATCCAGTGAGGTTAAGTGTTAATGATATACAGGGGAAAGAGTCCTAATTGGCCACTACAGGCTCCTGCCTGCGTGTGTCGGACAGAAGGGCTCTCTCCTCCTCCGTAAGCCTCTGCTCCCGAGCCTCGAGCCAGACAGACTACTCTCCCAGCCCAGCCGTCTAACTGAGGGCCTGACCCGAGAAGAGTCGAGCGTGGAATTATCTTTGAATGCTTGTTATTGATCAATGTAACTAGACACTGTGTGTAGTTGCATCCCTGAAAATTGAGTATTTGGACTTCGTGTCAATGTTAGGAATAATGTTTTTTTCTTCTTTTTTTTTTAAGGAATGGGGGGGGGGGGTGTCATTTATGTCTTATTCACGCCTCTAAGTTATGTCTGTTTGTGCTGCTGTTGTTTTGTTATACCCTTCCTCTGACGAGAGGTTTCATCATGTCTTATTTCATAATTATTACGAAACAAATATGTAGTAATAATAATAATTAAGCTGACCTCCAGAAGGTGGGGGAGTGGCGGGCTAGAAAAAAAAAGAAAAAAGCTGAGGACCAGACTAATCAATCACCTTTCCCAGCGTGAGGACACCCTTACTGTGTTACAGCTCTGCAAGCCAGGGAGTCACGTTGTCAGCTACAATAAACCTTACTCTGTGCACTAACGACTCGTCCTGAAGCCACTGCCAGGACTTTGTAGGGCCTGACCTTTCCACCTTGAACCATACCCGAAAAAGTCCTTAATAAAAAAGAGGTGAGTGTGCCAAATTCAGCCCCTTGGTCTCCATTTAAAAACGTATGTCCATTCCTTAGCCACCTGGCTAAGCGTATGATGTTGCACGTCACTGGCCTCCTGATAAGTTCTTTTGGCCCTGTGAGGAGTTTCTCTTCAAACTGCAACTGAAATGCAGCACCCCAGCTGCCAAGAGTTCATGAGCCCCTTCCTCCTTCAGCAGACGTAAAACACTTGGGGGCACTCGGTGTCGCTGATCCCAAAAGGAAGTCGATTAACACTGCCTGTAATTTTGCAAACGGGTGGTCGTCACATGCCAGTCAATGCCGCAGGGGTACAAACGCACCTGATTATTAGTTACAAGTGACCGTCCCCTGTAAGACATTTGTGGTAGGAGCCACCTCCACTTTCTAAGGCGACTCTCTACCTTCTGTGCAGTGCCCTCCCAGTGCGTAATTACATAAGCATCATTCCCCACATACACCCTAAGATACTTCATCCCACCAGCACTCCATTTCAACCCTTAAGGTAAAACAGACTTCCCTTATAACCAGTCCCCCAACTGCAGTGCACTACTTTTACTTCAGTTCATTTTTGCTGCTGAGATGCTCCCCAAAATCCAGTATGATTCTCTGTAGGGACTCACTACCACCTTGGTCTTTTACTATTACCGCCACATCCTCAGTATTTGCAGACAACTTAAAAGTTGCATTACAGTAAGGAATAATAAAACCTGTTGTAATCACTGCCCGTAACCTGTGAAGTAAGGGGCTCTATAACTAGGGCATAAAACATCCCCGGCAAAGAGCATCCTTTCCAAATACCCCCGGAGACCCTAAAAGGAGCACTTAAGCCACCGTTAACTTTCAGCACACGCTTACTGTCACAATATAGCACCCTGATCTTGGCTAAAAGACCTGAGCTATACCCGAAGGCTCCAGATGTGTGCCACAAGTATTAATGTTCAGCCCGTTCAAATACCTTTTCCTGGTCATATAAGACCGGTATCAAGACTCAATCGAATTAAACATTGATATACCTGCCAGGCACACAGTAGATCTAATCTGGATTTACAACCTGCTCCATCACCTTTCTGAGCCTTGTCGGAAGTACCTTGGAGAGTAGCTTGTAGTCGGTGCATAACAGTAACAGTAGCCATTAGCTCCAAATGTCCCGCAGATCACCCTTATTCAGAAGTAGAGTAAGGACTGCCCTCCTGCAGCTCACCGGCGGCAGGTCTTCACCAATTATTGACCAGTACGACTTATCAAATTCAACAAGAGGCTCATCTATGCCCGAAGCCTTTCCGCTCTCCATACTCTACAGGGCGGTATGCAGCCCCTCCAGGGCCAGCGCCCTTTCTAGCTCTGCGGGAGACTCCTTGGTAGCCTGCAGCAGTCCGGAAAAAAAATAAAAAAATAACTGCTACAACCTGCTTCCCTCCAGGCTCACTTTCATACAGAAACTGTGCTGCTCGCCTGCGGATATCAGCAGATTCAGATAGAACCTGACCCGTGTCTGAAAGCAAGGCAGGAATTAACCTCCGCTGACCATTCTTCTTCTGCAGCCCATTGAGGAACTTTGGCGGGGCATCCACCTCTCGCATGCTCTGAAACCACGATCAAACCAGGGCCCACTGTGCTTTAATTACAAAACCCAAAACCAGTGAAGTTGGCACGTTGTGTAAATCGTAAATAAAAACAGAATACAATGATTTGCAAATCCTTTTCAACCTACATTCAATTGAATACACTGCAAAGACAAGTTACTTAATGTTCGAACAGGTAAACTTTGTAATTTTTTGCAAATATTAGCTCATTTGGAATTTGATGCCTGCAACATGTTTCAAAAAAGCTGGCACAAGTGGCAAAAAAGACTGAGAGAGTTGAGGAAAGCTCTTCAAACACTTATTTGGAACATCCCACAGGTGAACGGGCTAATTGGGAACAGGTGGGTGCCATGATTGGGTATAAAAGCAGCTTCCCTGAAATGCTCAGTCATTCACAAACAAGGATGGGGCGAGGGTCACCACTTAGTGAAAAAATGTGTGAGCTGATTGTCGAACAGTTTAGAAACAACATTCCTCAACGAGCTATTGCAAGAAATTTAGGGATTTCATCATCTACGGTCCGTAATATCGTCAAAAGGTTCACAGAGTCTGGAGAAATCACTGCACGTAAGCGACAAGGCCGAAAACCAACATTGAATGCTCGTGACCTTCGAACTCTCAGGCGGTACTGCATCAAAAACCGACATCAGTGTGTAAAGGACATCACCCCATGGGCTCAGGATCACTTCAGAAAACCACTGTCAGTAACTACAGTTCGTTGCTACATCTTCAAGTGCAAGTTAAAACTCTACAATGGAAAGCGAAAGCCATTTATCAACAGCACCCAGAAACGCCGCCGGCTTTGCTGGGCCCAAGCTCATCTAAGATGGACTGATGCAAAGTGCAAAAGTGTTCTGTGGTCTGATGAGTCCACATTTCAAATTGTTTTTGGAAACTGTGGACGTCGTGTCCTCTGGACCAAAGAGGAAAAGAACCATCCGGACTGTTATAGGCGCAAAGTTCAAAAGCCAGCATCTGTGACGGTATGGGGGTGTATTAGTGCCCAAGGCATGGGCAACTTACACATATGTGAAGGCACCATTACTGCTGAAAGGTACATACAGGTTTTGGAGCAACATATGTTGCCATCCAAGCAACGTCTTTTTCATGGACGGCCCTGCTTATTTCAGCAAGACAATGCCAAGCCACATTCTGCACGTGTTACAACAGCATGGCTCCGTAGTAAAAGAGTGCGGGTACTAGACTGGCCTGCCTGTAGTCCAGACCTGTCTCCCATTGAAAATGTGTGGCACATTATGAAGCGTAAAATAAGACAACGGAGACCCTGGACTGTTGAACAACTTAAGCTGTACATCAAGCAAGAATGGGAAAGAGTTCCACCTGAAAAGCTTCAAAAATTGGTCTCCTCAGTTCCCAAACGTTTACTGAGTGTCGTTAAAAGGAAAGGCGATGTAACACAGTGGTAAAAAAGCCCCTGTGCCAACTTTTTTGCAATGTGTTGCTGCCTTTAAATTCTAAGTTAAGGATTATTTGCAAAAAAAAAAATCAAGTTTCTCAGTTTGAACATTAAACATATTGTCTTTGCAGTGTATTCAATTGAATATAAGTAGAAAAGGATTTGCAAATCATTGTATTCTGTTTTTATCTACGATTTACATAACGTGCCAACTTCACTGGTTTTGGGTTTGTACAAGCAGACAAGCTAACATACAGTACTGCACAGAAGGCTTAGGCTGCCAACATTCTTTAAAATTAAAATCTGGCTTTCGATATTTACTTTTTGTTTCCCACATTGGTGCTGCTGAGGATAAAGCGTATATCTGAGATTTGTCTTCTGCCGACAGAATGAAACTGAGCAGGAATATCTGCGCCAGTAAACCATCGTGGCTTAACTGCATATTTAGTGATGAAATGGGATACAGACCAGTCTGCTTATTTAATGAAACGGTGAAAGTACAGTGTGGAAACTGGCTCATTCATTTTCTTTGTGCCTTGTATTTCTTTTTCTGTTTTCACCATGTCCTGACAGTCTGCTTGTGGTTTTACATCCTCCAAAGCTCTGGATTAATTGAAAAACTGTTCATTTGAATTGACTTCAGGATCCATCTCTTACTTCAAAGATGTGTCTCTAGGTTTAACAGCACATGCGAGACCAACCATGGACTCAGTAAATAGCTACACAGGGGGTGACATATAAATGCAAACCCTAATTTATCAACAGTTGTGGTGCTAAGTCTGTATACTTTTAGTGGTCAATGTGTAATTATAAACTGACCACTGTTAATCGCAATAGTGACAGTGGTAACAATAATTACTCATGGCACAGAGGACAAATAGACAGCTTTCAAGACAGCATTAATTTTTAAATATATTTCTCCCTCTGCTGGTGAAACAGATGTATTGCAATGTCAACTCGAAAAGCCATGAAACTTGGAGTACATATTTCAAAAGGATCGTCGAGGGGGGAAAAAAAAGTCAATTTGAATATTTCATCGTCAATAATATCGCAGACTGCAGCAAAGCTGCAACCATGCACAAAACGAAGGAATGATTATTCACACGAGCACACGCCGGCACACACATACACACACTGACACACATGCATGTACACACTGAGTTAATAAATTAGTGCTTGAAAAATGAATAATACAGTTTATGTTTTATACTCTTGAAAAATTAATGCTGATATACGTACATCTGGCCAGAGGATAGATAACTCTTACATTGTGACTGAATTTTATGACACTGAATCATTCTTGCTGCACGGCTGTTTCCGAGAGCTCTGTCTTGTAAGTGAGGCATGCGATAACTGCAGTCACATGATAAATTTCTGTTAAACATCAAAGCCCTTTGATAAAATTGTTTCTTCCAATCAGCACTGCCATTCAGGGCAGCACTCACTGGCTTTGCTGCCACCTGCCCCTTTCTCAGTGTGGCCCGTAGCCTCAGTTATGCATGGAGATACGATGCTGCCATTTCCCTTTTCACAAGCCATAGCCATCCACTCATAAAATGGCCATATATATTATATATGTCAGTATTGATGCGCAAGGTATTTTTTTTTTACCAAAGGAGCCATCTACACACCACCTCCACTACCATACGCACCCCCTCCCTCCCCTCCCCCCGCTCACCCCCCAATTTCAACAGTCGGAAATATCTTGTTCTTGATTGCACAGCAGACATTGAATACTAATGAACATTTACAAAATGTTTTTCGGGATAATTTGGATAAGCGTTTCAGAGGACAATTGATCTCTGGAATGGAAAGTTACATTAGATATTTAAAATGTAGAACAGAAATTGCATTCTTTTGTGTTGTTATTGAATATTACCCATAAAGATAAAACATCAAATGAAAAAAATATGGAAAGGCTTATCATGAGTGGAAGCTCTAATTTTTATGCACATGGCCTCGCTGTAATATAATGTGGAAAACTTACTCATGCCGCCGAGAAATGAAAGATGAATGGCAGTCAACATCCTGAGCTGATAAGCTCCAATCAAAAGAATTAATGTGTATTAATGTTAGAAAATTTCATTAAAAATATGTTGAAAACTGACCTTCTTTTCAAGTCACAAAGGTAACTGACCATATAAACCAATTTCCAAAAAAGTTGGGATGTGGTGTAAAATTTAGATAAAAACAGAATGCAATGATTGGCAAATCATTTAAACCATGTACTTGACTGAAAATAGCACAGATATTGCATATCAGATGTTGAAACTGAGAAATTTAATTGTTTTTTGAAAAAAATTTCTGCTTGCTGCTTTAAAAACAGGCAAGATTCGGTTGTGGCGATAACAGTAGCTCTGGGCTCAGGAACACTTCTGAAAACCATTGTTAGTGAACACTGTTTGGCCTTGCATCCACAAATTCAAGTTAAAACTAAACCAAGTTATGATAAAACCACACATAAACCAGATCCAATATCACTGCCCTCTTTTCTGTTCCCAAGCTCATTTAAGATAGACCGTGGTGAGGGCAAAAACTGTCCTGCGGTCTGGCCAATCAAAATGTGAAATTCTTTTTCGAAATCATGGACTACATGTTCTCTGGGCTAAAGAGGAGAGAGACCATACCGCTTTATTTCAATGCGCCACCATCCATGGTAGTACGGGGGTGCATTTTCGTATATGGCATGGGTACCTTGGCACAGTGGTTAGCACTCCTGCCTCACAGCAAGAAGGCTATGGGTTCAATTCCAGCCTGGGGCCTCTCTGTGTGGAGTTTGCATGTTGTTCACGTGGGTTTTATCCGGGTACTCCGGTCTCCCCCACCCACAAAACATGCAATATATAGGAATACTGTATGGCTGTGTGTGAATGTTTGGTGGTGGTCGGAGAGGCCGCAGCCACGTTTCCGTCAGCCTGCCACAGGGCAGCTGTGGCTAGAAAAACGTAGTTTACTACCATCAGAGCGTGAATGAATAATGTATCCTTGTAAAGCGTCTTTGAGTGCCCAGTAAGCAGAAAAGCGCTATAAAAAATTGATGAATCATTTGCACATCTGTGAAGACACTAGTAATGGTGAATGATATATACAAGTTTTGGAGCAACATATACTGCCATCCAGATGTCTTTTTCTGAGAAAGCCTTGCTTTATTTCAGCAAAACAATGCCAAACACAACATTCTGCACATATTACAAAAGCATGCCACCATAGTAAAAGAGTCTGGGTGCTAAATCGAGCTGCCTGCTGTCCAATGCTGTCCACCCAATGAAAATTGTTGGCACAATATGAAATGATAAATATGACAAAGGAAGTGTCAAGCTGCTGGATCCCTAACCTTTGTGTCTGAACGACAGTTGTTCAAACCAATGAGTGACTTATGAGGCATGGTTTAGGTGTGATGACAGCGTGCAGAAACTTTTTGTTGAAAAATGACAATGGCGACTCAAGAGATTAGTAGTGTCAGATAGTGCTGTAGGAGGCGCATCGCACCTCCATGAGTGTCATGGGCACACTTTCCCAAATCTCCACTTTTTTTCATTTTGATTAAACTAATGTCATTTAGTTTATTAGTTCTCAATACATGGAACCCTAGTGGTCATTCAGTCAATCACAACCATTTGGTCAACCAACCAGGTCAGGGAAGAGTCAATGGTCAAATATCGCCTTTAAATGCACGCATTCACAAAAAGAGTCTTTCTTGCTGGCTGTGATATTAGATCCGGGACACTTTCCTTCTCGGTGATGTGATGTACCTAGAATCTCTTCATTTAAAATTGTCTTGCAGAATCATATGTGTCAGCTAACATTCGTTACTGAACAGAAAATGAAGTTTGATTTGAATAATCCAAATGCAAGTTAGGTGGCAGATAAGCTCAGTGAAAGCTAATGGTGGCTGGTATTGTTTAGCAAAACAAGATCATATTTATAAAACTATTTAAAACCTTTAACCTCTTATGCCCTGAGCCTCTGGCTCAGGCCAGAAGTTTGGAAGCAAGGCCATTACAGATCAAAAATTTGGAAGCAACTTCAAATTTCTGTTCTCAATGCCTTCCTTAAAAAGCAGTATGAAATCTATGGATGTTGGGATGTATTGACGGCATGATTAGACTTTTCTTTCATTTATATGCACCATTTCCCTCTATTTACCTTTAGGTACTGTATACATTGATGTTACCAGACCATTGCTGAATAAAGATTAACCAGGGGCTTAGTTTTTGGGTTGAGAAGATTTGCAAGAGTCACAACTTCAGTGAAAAAGTAAAAAATAAATCACACACTGAAAAAACGAATTTGGTGGTGTGGTAAAATATACTAATTGAACTGACCTAAATAGGTCAGTTATGCTTTGACATGGCTGATTAGTTGTTCACTAGCTACCGAGGTTTTACGCTAACGTTGGCTAAAGATGTTCCATTGATTCCTGTTTTTAAAGGGGAACTCAAGGATAATGCATAATGCTGTTTTTTACAAACATAGTTATTAAATAAATACAAAGATTAGATAAAAAAGGTTTTATTCTCCTTAATTAGCTGACAGGATTTCCGGACATTTCCCTCCTTTGGCCGATAAAAGGCAGTTTTGATGGGTATACCGCTGCCACTTCAGGAAATTATGCAACGCGCTATGGGAACCAATATCGCGGCAGCCGATGCGCTGATAGTAACATATCTAATAAAACAGCACATAATAGGTAGGCTTACAGACTGAAGTCCTTCTGCGCCAATGTTTTACAGAGCGCGACAGGAAGATGTTTCTGTTCTCAATGTAAAAAATGCTGAAATGGAAGATGGAATTCAGAGAAAGGGAAATGATTCCATATCCAACCTCAACTTTTTTAAGCTTTTTATTTTCCAGAACAATTTCAAAAGGGGGCTCGCCTATATATTTTGGAGGGTTTTATTTTTGAGAAGGGGGGTACTCGTCATCCCTATAATTATGTGATCATTGTCAATGTAGCCTGTTGGTGGTTTCTTGGTCATTTCCTCATTAATAATTTCTTAATCATTATATGATTATGTATTGGTCTTGTTAATTCAAATAATAAATTGTTTGATTGTGAATCAGGTGATATCAAACTGGAAGGGGTTGTGAGCCATCATGCGTGAGACAGGCAAATCCCAGCAGCATTACCAGTTGGGGTTGAAGAGGGTGAAACAATAAGGCAACAAAAGCATGATATGTTTTTACATGACACATGCGTGCAAAACAAAGGAACTTATTGGGGTAAAACGTAGAAAAAAATTCAGGCCCCAGGACAATAAAACGATTATAAATTACCATATTTTGTAATCGGTAATGACTTCTATGGTGAGTATTCTTTCATTCCAGTACTCGTTTGCACCCTAAGTTGCTATGACCGTTGTTGCAAAGACCAACATTGTCATAATGCCCTCATGCAGCGCTATTAAAAATAGTCAAAATATTTTCTTTTTTTTTTTTAATGACGTCACTCTTCTAATTTCGGTTGGCAGTCCACACTAATTGAAACGTCTTCCTGCGTGCCTGCATGTAGCTGTTATGTAAGGGTGGGATTGTAAATTGGAATATTATATTAAAGCGAACATAGACTCTGAAATTGCGTGTGAGCTTAGGACATACATTCATTTTCTATTAAATAAATAAACAAACACCCCCATACTATTTACATCAATGATCAGAATGTTGCTTTCGTATTATACCAATTGCACTGTCTTAGCTTTCCTCAATCTGTTAAAGCCAGAACAAACACTAACACTATAACAGATTTTATCACCATCCTAGCCTCAAGTCGTACTTAGCTATTCAGTCCATGCGCTGAAAGTCTAGGGGAAGATCTCGGAAAGGCCTTAGAGAAAAGCCATAATAATGTATGAGAGGATATCCTGTGGAGAAGGGATGGAAAAAAAGATTTGATAACAGCCATTAAGCTGTCCCTCCTGGGGGTGCAATGGATGTGTAAAAATTTCTTACATTCCATTTCTTTATTTGTTTTTATTTGTTTTGTCTTGTCAGGCTAGCAACCAGGTGACAAGATACCAAGAGGAATTGTGTAAACAGACACCAAAATCAATACTCAAAAATAGCTACAGCGCAGTTATTTGTGAAAGATGTTCTGTAACAAATACACATTATTCATCGTAATAAGACTATATTTTCCTGAAGTAAAAATTTTCACGAGTTTCCAAACCTGGAACTATCAAATCTGATCAGGTTTAAATTTGACTTTTACTTGCAAATCCATCCCGGGGCAGGAGGGTCCAATGACTCATGCCATGGAGAATAAAAGATTAAATATGGATTAAACACTAACAACACTATTTATGTGTTTGGCCATCGATAATAACTGACTCTGAGACCAGGAAAATATGTAACTGGTATTTCAGTCAGAACACTTAGTATTCTAGCTGCTGTTGCGATAGACAATGGGATTCAATCAATCGTACTATTATAAAAGAGTGAAAAAAAACTAGTTTGAACAAGAGAGCAATTATCTACATACAATGTAAATAGTGATCACACCTTTTGTTTTCAATATGTTTTAATCTGTCGAGTCAACTAATGTCAACAAAAGAAGGAACAGACTGGAGCACTCAAATCACTTGCATCAGTTTATTGTGATGCCAAAACTAACGTTTCGATGCACAATGTCTTCCTATGAGATAAAAAAAAAGAAAAAGGATATATAATCTTATAATGTCAACAAAACTTAGAGAAAAAAACCATTCCAAATTTCAGGAACAAACATGTTGAAACAATAAAGGACATCACATAGCACAGATGTCAAAAAAAATATTTGCCACTAAATTCTTGAATACGGAGGAAAAAGCAAGTAATTGAGCATAAAAACTAACAAAGCTTGGCACTGCAGTGGCACCCTATAGGTAGGCACATAAGTGCACCCTTTGCTATAGGTTTACTTAATCTTCATCTGCTCGTAATTGGAACTTATCGGTACCCAAGTAACATTATTGTGCATTTAAGAAACATTTTGGAAATAAGTACATCTAAGGAGGAGTTTAATTTTATTGTTCAAAAATAAATGCATAAAATTCTTGCTTTGTACCCTCATATTTAATAATGTTTTTTGTTTTGAACTAGGAAAATCATATTGCAGGATCAATGATGAGCCACTTTGGTGAGTATATAATGACGAAGAAGAGGAAAAATGGAAGGTGGCTTGGAGAGCATGCCGTACCTAATAATTTGCTTGCTAATAATTTAGCTGTCTGGAAGAGACACCAGGGGGGGAAACTGGAATTTAGAGTTAGAGATCAGTGGAATCCTTTCTAACAAGGTAATCCAGCACTGACTGAGACGAAACCAAAACCTATTTATGCTGGGCGATCTGTGCCTACAGATTACCGCAAGAAGGGAATAATAAACCAATTGATCATTTGCCATGAGCAAACCACAAGAGGGTCCCCTGAGGGTCGCCAGATTGACAAGACACAAGGAATTCAATTTTATTCAAAATAAAAATAAATGAATAAATAAAAACTTTTCGCAAACCCAGGCCTGAACTCCCTCAGCGCCAGCCAGTAGGCGATAGTGGCAAAAAAAGTCCCAGTGAGAAGAAACCTTGGATAACATCTGACCACGTAAATGGGGGACCCAACTGCCCAAGGCTGGTCCTGCCGCGAAAAGGAGACGAGAAAGACGGCGTGACGCCCACAACACAAGGAACGGGTGGCAGAACGCCAGCATGAGGAGGAGGAAACCCAGTGACGCTGGGCACGTGGGCATCTTATAACGCCAGGCCAGTGGCTGGGTGGCCCCCAAGACAGGACCAGGCAGCAGAAACCATGTCACACTGGGTGAGCAGGTACCTTGTAACGCTAGGCAACCAGCTGGGTGGCCCCAAGGACAACCAGGTAGCAGGGAGGAAGAAGGAACCAAGTAACACTGGGTGAGCGGGTATCTTGTTATGCTAGGTCAGCAAACACCCTGTAACGCTGGGTGAGCGGATATCTGGTAATGCTAGGCTAGTGAACGCCGTGTGACACTGGCGAGCGGATATCTTGTAACGCTAGGCTAGTGAATGCCCTGTAACACTGGGCGAAGGGATATTTTGTAACGCTAGGCTAGTGAAGGCCCTGTAACACTGGGCGAGTGGATATCTTGTAATGCTAGGCTAGTGAACGCCGTGTGACACTGGCGAGCGGATATCTTGTAACGCTAGGCTAGTGAATGCCCTGTATCACTGGGCGAGGGGATATTTTGTAACGCTAGGCTAGTGAAGGCCCTGTAACACTGGGTGAGTGACTCAACCAGGAAACAAAGGAGTGAAACCCTCCCGGTCCTTGACAGGGTCAACAAAAAAGTGAACAAAAATCGAAATATGGACTGAGCCACTGGCTCCTTTGTTGACTGGATCATCCAGTCACAAAATGGGCGGAGGTGGAACCAATTGCAGGATCGACGATGAGCCACTAGGTTGCGTTCACCATAAGGAGGATGCGGAGAGATGGAAGAAGGCTTGGAGAACCTGCTGTACGCTCACCAATAATTTACTCTAATAATTTAGCTCATTGCAAGAGACACCAGGGAGTAAAACTAGACTTAGGAGTATAAGGTTAGAGTCACCTCCTCTCGTAAGATGATCCAGCACCGACAACACCACCAACCTATATGCGCAGGAGAATCCGTGGCTCCAGCTGATCTCACTAAAGGAACAATGTGTCAATCGATCTCCACAATTGACCTGCAAGACTGCTGGAACAGGGGAGTGACTGATTAACTAGACACACAGGCTGTAACAGTGTTTGCTTCATACATTCCTAACAGACATTGGGCTTCAGACATGAATAGTAAACATGAACAGTACATGTATGAAGAGAATTATTTTTGTCAGTTTGAAAATTTGCTAATATAGCGAAAAAAAATGAGAAAACAGCACAGTTAATCTCACATAATCTCACTTAGCTTTCATATGCTTATAGAGAGTTGAGATATTCCTGTCAATTCCAGAAGAATTCACAGCAGACATGATGCAATTATTTTAAATTCAGTTTATTTCATTTGAAATATACATTTCATTTGAAAAATATAAATTCTAAAATAGATCATTTCACGTGTATGTTTCTGTTTATTCTAAAAAGCCTCAATAAAAATCAATGGAAAACAACACAAATCTTTAATACGCTAGAATTAACCTTGAGTTTCAAAATGGTTAATCTCTTTTTAGAATTGTTCAACATGCTGAAAAAAATGTATTTGATTCTGGTTAGACTATGTTCCCATCCCAAGCCATAAGTTAAAATGGATATAACCGATACTTAAACTTGATAAATGTTTACTTGGGTGGTGTGCTACAGTACAAATCAAAATGAATCACATAAGCCAAAAAAAGCAAGCATCTTGGAATTACCCAACATACCTGAATCTAAAAGATAAACACATGAATGCACTGAAACAAAAAGAAGGCTTATGGGTTCTCATGCAGGCCAATTCAAGTAGGACATGAGCTTTTTTTTTTCAGAAAACCTTTAATTTCAGCATAACTTATGAATGTCATTCTTAGACAGAAAAGCAGGTCATATTTTCCCCCAAAAGAGAAAATCCATTGGAATTCTTAAACAAACATATACATAAAAATTTTATGTTAAAAAAAGCCTTATTATGTTTGGTCACAGAAATATTCTATCCAAAAGATGTCATAATCCATATCTTGTTAAGACCAACCACTCATTAAGACCTAATGACGTACCTATCTGGATCACTGTATTATATAAGCCACTTAGGTAGTTCATTTTGTGCAGAGAAAGAAGTAAATTTTGGCTGAGAAAAAAGTATTGGGTTTCATTAGATTACAATTATTGGGACCAGCTTTGCAAATTTAATTAATGAATATACACAGATATTAGAACCCTGTGCAAAATTGATTCATTTATTTGCATTGCTAATTCTTTCAAACTTTATCTTTCAAAATGTATATTGTACTGCATATAGCAGAGCAGGTGGCAGCGGAACGTGTTACATCACATGAAACAGCACAGAACCCTCATACAGGGAACTCGATGTGTTCATCCGTGTTCTACTCGCTGCTCCACAAAAAAACCCAATGTGCTCTACTCAAGAAAGACAACAATACTGCATTGTAATCCTGACAGTAATCAAAACATTAAACAATAAAAAAATCAGTATCAATGGCATATTATCAACATAGACCGTGACATCATTTAAAAGTTCATAGATTCACCATAATTACTCTGAATTATATTATCACTATGTTACAGATATTGCTCTCTCTCTCTCTTTCTCTCTTAATACATTTAATCTCTTGAATACCTTGTTCCAGGGGAACTCTAAAAGAAAAAAAATTAAAAATATTAAAATTCCATTCTGTGCCTTTTCATAAATTCAAAATATAATTTTCATAGAATGCTTCAAATCTAAAAATAAGAGGTAGAGCTACAAAATGGATCAAAGTATTATTTTCCTGCTACAGGAAAATGTAAATAATTACAGTAATTTCCTTTTTAAACAAAGAATAAAAAGACAAGGAAAATTCAAATACAGCAGGTTAGACCATACGGCTCACCGTTAAACATGACAAACAGATATTTCAATTTTTTCATACGATGGAATATTTTGCATAGTTAGGGCTTATGAGTAGGAGACAGCAGATAGTACTCTGCAGTGGTCTGGGACAGAAAGGAAGTGGGATGGCAGTTAAGATGCCATTCAAAAGGCATCTACCGTATGCTGTTAATAACACAATCACTCTTATCTTCCAGTTTGTTGTCTTCCAGTCAATGGTCAGTTTGTTCTTCCGGCAATAACAAACAGCAGCGTTCTGCATTTTTGAAATATAATCTGCAACTTCAACAGTAGGAAATTAGCTCTATATCATCTTACAGCTAACCCTGGGCAACCCCGGTCCAGGAGAGCCACAGCGAGGGCAGGATTTTGTCGTTACACAGCATGTAATTGATCAATTAAAGCAGTTGGTTACATAATCAAACTCACATCACCTGGTTAATTGGGTCTAAAGTGAATTGTGAAAACAAAACAAAAAACAAAAAAACATGACACTCTGGAGCTCTCCAGGACCACAGTTGCCCACCCCTGATCTAAGTAATTCACTTTGGAAAGAAAAATCCAATCAGTTTTGATTTTATCACAGTGAAAAAAAAGGACAGACGTGAGTAGGACTGTCTTCTGAGTTTGCTCAACGATCGGCTGGCTTGTCAGGGGAGGTGGCATTTCTATTAGTCAGAGAGACGTCTCAGATCCCCGACTCCTCCAGAAGATCCTGTTGTCTTCGGGCTCAAGGTCAATTCTAATCTGAGGCACAGATTTATATGGACTTCTCTCAGGACTGGAAGAAACAGAGGACAACAAAGATATTTAGTGCAGAAGCTTCAACCAATAGAATAATGAAGACAAAAAAAATCTGACCAGAGGTCAGATTATATGCTTTTAGTTAGGGCTTAGAACTTAAGGCAGACTGTTTGGACCCTCTAAAAGCTGTTACTTCCAATTTGTCAAAGAAATCTAGTTTTCAGCACCAATGGCTGTACTGGAGGACCACTAACCTGCTGTCTCTCTACTTACTGGTGTCCTTCCTATCATTGGAGCTTGAACAATGGAGCACGTGAAGCAAGTGCACTCCAGAATTAAAGTGGAAGAGCAAATGAAAAGTTTTGCATCCCCACTCCTCTCCCATTAAAATGTGGAATTGAAAATCGAAATCATTTCATTGGGACCAATATAAAAGAGTTTGTACAATCTGGCGCCCATGCTTGTTACAGCACATTATCCCAACACTGGCGCCTAAGCTGCAAAATGCAACATGACTGGGCCAATCATCAGGCTGAGGCGAGAAATGCAGTTGCAACCAAACACCAAAAGACGTACCTCGGTGTGGAGTTGGCCTGGAAGTAGTGCATCCGTTCAGCACGACGTGTGTCGTTCAAGGAGAGCTGGGGACTCTGTGGAGGGGCAGATGCATGGCCTCTAATTAGAAATTGCATTTGCCAATGTAAGATCTTTCATTGCATTGAGAGTGAATCCAGGGGAGCCATTTTAGGAACATCCCATTCTGGACCAGAGAATGTAAAAAATAAAAAAATAAATAATAATAATAATAAGAAGAAGAAAAAGAATTAAAACAAGCATAGATGGTCACAATGACAGACTGGAATTTCTCTTGTTCTATCACCATTTGAAAACTACTGGTTATTTTAAAGTGCTGCTATTGTCAAATTTTGCATGTATTGATATATTTTGTCACTCCATTCAGTAGATTAATGGCCCTCATCAAAATCTTGCTGACAAACAATATCAATAATGTGTAATATTTTATGGGGCTGGCATGTTGAAAAAAATCTGAGCCGATGGCTGATATCTTGGGATTCAATCGAATGACAGAATGTGATGAGGTTAATCTAATTTATACGTGCAAAGCTGCAATGATATGATACAATGGGCTCTAATGTTGTGGTTTCACAAATGGAAACAGATCTGGTGGTAATATTAAGCTCAGTTGTGCTTGTCGCAAAGGTATATTTATCACTTTAGCATAGTTTGGTAGTTTTGCGGTCTGCGATAAAGGCGGTCGCATCACAGTGAGCTGAATGGCGCATTAGGGTGTGCGTCGATGAAAACTGCTGCTGCAGTGCAAGCTCAGAGTCTAATGACTTGTCTGTATTTTGACTCACCCAGACCGCCTTTTCATGCAAACACTGTTGCTCAGATCATGCAAACGAATCACGGCCACCAGAGCTGTTTGCAAATAAGTGCATATTGTTCATAATTTTTTCTGACCTTATGAAGTACGAAAATCATGGTAGGGTCTAATAGGATTTTTACACAAGTAAATATTTTCTTTGTGTGGAGGAAATCTAAATAATCAACTTCAGTCCCACCCTTGCTTTAATACCATGAGAACTGTTTTGGTTTAGATGGTCTATATATTTTCATGCATAATGCATTAGCTAACACCCTCTAAGTGATCTTAACCTCATTTGTCCTACAGTCTCATTTAATGAGCATGTGTGCACCACATGGACAAGTAGATTTGTGTCCTCCAAAGAATCATTACTGGTGGAATCTGCCAAAGTTGTGCAGGTCTTCTTCACCTGACATGATGAAATTGCCAGTTTGCTTTGGTGTTAACGCACCATTTTAAAAGGAATGACAACGGCTGATCTGATTGGCTTTGATGGGACCAAACCCCCACCACGCCCACAGGTTATTAATTTGCCTTTGACCAACCCTTTAGTCAACAGTACCACAGTTTCCATATTGCCTCATACCACAAAACTAACAGAATGGAGTTAGAAACGCCCAGTTTTGGTTTGCAATACATTACAGGTTCTTTTTGACTCACCCAGACCGCAATACCTTTACCACTTGCATTTTGCAACTGATAAACTATGTTCATGATATTAATTTCTTTCCTGATTGATAAACTATGTAAAATGCACTCTTATACTAGATCAAATACATTTTTAAAATAAAAATATCATTTTTTAACAATGCAGCAAGTACAGAAATTTTTTGCATGCGTGCTCTTTCATGCACACAAGTCATTGAAGCGGAGAGATATTTCAACACTGCCAATATGATGGTTTTCAAAATCCAATACAATTCAGAAAACGCCAAGAATCCAAATCTGAGGAAATCAATTAATATCATATGCCAACGTGCTACACAGTGAGCAAGGAATTTTCACAACTTGCAAGTGTTTCTCTGTAAGTAGCTTCAACAGTACTGAGGATAAGCTAATGTTGAAATATCCAAAACAAACATCACACATGAACAGTCCATAAAGCAGGCACGTAAATGGAGCAATCAGGAATTCTGCAATCTGTGAATATGAAATCAAGCTTCAGGAGACAGACCAAACGAGCAAGATCATGAAGGCAAGGAAGATGTTAGAACCCAGAGGTCAGATGGAATGGAACATCGGTTATTCAGATCACATTGGTGATTTGAAAATTAGACAAAAGTGGAGACCTACTGACAGAAAGAAAGCAATTATCATCAAGCAATGGGGAGGGACAGCACCTAGACATGGGGATGAGCAGCATCATTAGCACCCCTCTGAGTGGGGAGGGGAGAAAGGTGAAAAAGAGATGCTGATTGGTCGCAGACAGAGTGAGAATGCGGAAAGACCATCCCCCCATTCCAGGCCCAGTCTGGGTTTGAGGGGGCAGGGCCAACTTTACTCACTGTCTGAGGGTTTTTCTAAGAAGGGTTCCTTCTCCATCATGTCCATTGGGATTTTAATGCTGGGGACATTTTCATTGAACGGATAGTCAGACTGTGGAAGAAATGCGCAGAAAGACTTAGAACTGCAGTGATACCCACCAATGAGCCTGTGTTGCACAGCTTTGACCCTTCAAGGTATGATGCCGAAAATGTGTGATTAGAATGCGCTTAACCCAACAATGTAATAATGAAGTCGCAATGAAAACTGTTAATTCAAAGTAGTGAAGTTCTATAACACGAACCATGAATGTTGAAAAAGCATTCCAAAGAAACTGCTTATCAAATAGTTAACCAACACAGACTGTATGAGGCAGACTTTGGCCAGAGTAGACACTGGTTTTTTTAGTCTTTAATAATAATAATAATAATAATAATAATAAATATTAGACAAGATCACAGCACTTACCCAAATTACTCTGACCAGCCAAAGTTGTGTAATTGTCCAGAAAATGTACTTAGGTACATTATCCCACAAGGCAGGGGAAAAAAAATCTGGTCAACTGATTACTCACTGTATCCTACTAATTGTAGGGATATAACCCCTCATCACTGCTATTCAATGGCATTGTTCTCCATTGATGGCGTGATACAAATAAGGTTAAATAAAACAACAATTTTCACGTAAGTAGAAATGTGGACTTAAAGGAGCTCTGATCTGTCAGATGAGTCATGAAACTAATAAAGAACTATGGGCCTCTCAAACGCAGAGCAGCTTTTTCGGCTTTTTCGGCACTAAATCTGTTCTCAATAAACCAGGTTGCAATATTTTGAGGAGAATTAAACAACTGGAGGAGGGATCATCCTAATGCTTTGTTGTAGTTTGCATTAGGACTCAGGAGACCAAGAACTTTCAGGAAGTCTGAAGTTAAAGGGTGTTGATAATGAAGCGTGACCCTAATGATCAACAACATACTGGGAAATTGGAAGAATATGAATCTGCAGCAACACAATTTTCATGTCCTATTCTTTATGCGAACCACCGGCAAAACATGGTTGGGAAAAACACTGACGACTTGTCCCTAACACTGGAATATTTTTCATAACCGAGTTAGGGAAAAATGTCAGTTTATGTACAATCTGATTGCCTTACAATTCCAGTTAGGTACAATCTAATAATCTGATTGGCTGAAGTGTGGCTCGGAGCGCAAGAGGTACCACAACTTGGTTAAAAAATATAAGCACGTGTTTTGAGAAATACGTTCCGGTGTGGGTACAACGAAACACTCACATCTTCCCCTTCACTGTCTGAGCCTCCTTTATTCTTCTTTTTCTTCTTCTCATCTTCCTTCTTCTTCTTGTCTTTCTCGGGGATGACGTCATCCAGGAAACTCAGGTCTCGCTGGGAGAAGAGGTAGTCCATGGCTTTCCTCACTGCCACCAGGGCCAGAATCTAGCAAATAAGCACCACAATCGCCCTAAGAGCCTCAGCAAACATGTCACAATCAATCAGTGCAGCAGCAGCAGTTAGAGTATGACTTTAACTCACAGCTGGGGCAGTCCTGGAGATCTGCAGTGGCCACTCATTTGAAGTGTTTCTCAGCTGTTACTGGATGACTTTGTTTAGCTGATCGATTATTGTAGAGTCAACACCAGATATTACTGGGTCTTACCTGTTTGCTGATTTTAGGAACAACTGTGTATACCCACTGATTTTTCAGGAACAGGGTTTTGCCTTTTGGCATGTATATGTTTTGTTTTCTTATTCAGTATGTGAAAATACGAACTTCAATACTCTGCATAAATGCAATCTGATATGACAGTGCTCAGTGAGTTCTTTGTTATGCAGCACACTCAGTATAGGAATAGGAAATCTGTCTATTCTGTGCTACAGTAGAATGGTTTAAAGCCTTGTTGCTGGAGACATTGTAGGTTTTAACACCCAATATGAAAAAGAAAAGCAAACCCTATTTAACAGCTAGATCTTGTTGAACTGCTAATTAGTACAATCAAGGTAACAAATTTAAGCTGAAATTAAAGGCCCCATATTGTGGAAATTGACAGTTCCATTTCTTTCTTTCTTTTGATCATAAAACAGGCCTAGGCATTAAATAAATGAAGTGAAAGTATCAAAACATTCAGTCCTCGTAGAAATGCACAGCCTGTATTTTTAGAAACTGTGCCCTTATAACTAGCCAATTGGACTTCTCGTAAATATGAGATGTCACAACCATACATAAGATCACTCTGGCCCACTGTACCAAAACTACCGAACAGTGCTCAACACATCCATTGACTGCAAAATGAAATCACACTATAAATGCAAGGTGGACAATTAGATCCACAATGACACTGAGCAAACATTTATCTCATTACCCCCTCATAATGACTGTCTCACCCCTTATCCTCTTGTGCAAACTCTTCTCCAGGTAAGTTGGCAAGTCAAAAAATGCATACCGAGGATAAAGTCACTGAAAACGGTTGACCTCTGGCAAAAAAATACCAAGTGATCCGTCGGGACTGTAATGGCCAACACCATGTTAAATGTCTTCATTTACCACTATCACTAGAGGACTCAAAGAAGCAGTGGTGGCGATTTATTTTCAAATCCACAGAATCCAGAATCCACAGCTAGCAAGCTAGGTATAACTGATTTTTTTTTTTTTTTTGCTGGCTTCTAAATCAAATGTGCATTTAGAAACCATTGGTAATTTAGCCAGAGGCAAAGTCTGAGACACATGAATAGAAACAGAAAGAATGGGTGACCATTTGTTAATATTCATTTGTTAAAGAAAACCACATTCATGTGTACTATGAGAAAAAAAAAGCCACTACATAGCAGTATTGACATTTTTTTGTTTTTGTTTGCCCAGTTTGGAGCTAGATTTTTGGGCATGTCCTGGGCATGCCTCAGAGGGGAAAGCCCCAGAGAATTGGAAAAAAGTCTGGAAGGTGGGAGGAGGCTGGAAAAGAGTATATATGGAGAAAAATTGAGAGAGTAAAGGAGTAGGAGAAATTGCAAGGAGAAATTGTGGAAGGATACATTTGACCAGACCTGTCACTCTTTTCAAGACCTGTGAGGCTCCTTTTGTAGATTTTTGCCTGTGTTGGAGTATTTTACAGTCCCAGGACATCGCAACATAGCAACCCCATCTCATTTACCAAGGGACTGTAACTATCTCATTTATTTATATATATATATATATATATATATATATATACACATTTGAATCTTAGTCAGTCTTAGTGAGTGTTTTATTAAATTTGTTAAAATTTTACAATTTTGTCTGTCATCCCTTGCTGTCCGATATGTCATAACAAATTAGGGGCTCGTCCGGGACAGACCATTGGGTGAGTCATTTATTGAAAATCTAAAATTTCAAATATATATTGACAGATCAACAGCAATGGATGATTTCTTGGCATCACCAACCGTAGAGGTTTTGAAGTCTTTTAAAAAGACAGAACTGCTAGAAATATGCAGACAGTTAGAGCTGACAGATTTAAAACCAGCCATGCGAAAAGCAAGACTGGCGAGAGAGATTGTTGAATATTACATTGATGAAAAAGTGTTCGCGCCACGAGATCTGGAACAGGTTCCAATGAAAAATTGAAATGTAGAAATGGAACTAGAGATTGAAAGGGAGGAAAAAGAAAAACAAAGAGAATTTGACAGAGAGAAAGAGAGAAAAGGGAGGAAAAAGAAAAACAAAGAGAATTTGAGAGAGAGAAAGAGGAAAGAGCAGAAAGAGAGAGACAGAGAGATTTCGATTTACAGAAGTTAAACAGAGAACATCGGCTCCAAATTGAGCTACTAAAAATCAAAATGGAAGCTGAAAACAAATTTCATGCTAGCCAGGAGGTAAAGCTGGTGCTTCCATTCTTGGAAAAGGAGGTTGAAAGGTATTTCCAGTGATAAGTGTATTTCCAGATTCATCTGATTATGAGGTTGTCAGAAAGGTTATTTTGACAGCTTATGAGTTGGTTCCAGAGGCTTACCGACAGAATTTAGAGGTCTGAAGAAATCTGACAATCAGACTTATGTGGAATTTGCTAACGAGAAGAAGGTTTGCGAAGACCTACCTTAATGAGAAGCAAGCACTGAATTTGCAATCAGCGGCCAAATTTGCAGATGAATATGTTCTCACGCATAAGTCCAAATTTCAATCCAGCAGTAACAATAGATGGTCCCAAATTCAGAAGAAAGGTAACTGTGATACCCAACATTTCTCACCCAAAGACATCTGGTGATGGTGCTCAGAAATCCAGTCACAGGTCTGATCAAAGTGTGAAAGCTGACAGTGACAAAAGTCATCTAGTTTGCAATTATTCCCAAAAATCTGGTCATATTACGACTAAATGTTGGTACTTTGAAGCTAACAAAGAAAAAGAAAAAGATAACAAACCCAACGCCTTTGTGAAGACAAGGTTAGAAACCCCTGTAGTCGATGACCGATCTGCTAAATTGCCTGCTCCTTGTGGGGTTAAGAAGCCTGATACTGCTGACTTTGTGAGGGAGGAATTTCTTCCATTTGTGTCAGAGGGATTTGTGGCTCTGAATGAGTATTCTCCTCCTGTACCCATATATATCCTAAGGGATACCGGAGCTTCTCAGTCATACTTGTACATTTCGTACATTTCATACTTGTACAAGGTATTGAAGGGAGGACTATATCTGTACCCCTGCAGATTAGATGTTAGGTATAACTGGGAAAAATGGCCCAGTAAACATGGATTTTTATGTGCTTTCTATCAGTTTATTTTATTTTACTTAATTTTTTGCTTTCAAGTTTAACCTCCCTTTTAGAAATCCAAGAATGTACAACTTGAAAAACCAGCATAATAGGAGACCTTCAAAACCTCTGAATGTCTGAAAAAGAAAACAGATTCCCAGAAACATGGCTAAAAACCACTGGACTATATTAGTTTCATCAGCCCTGCCGCTATTCAGGAAGGGAGGTCACATCTGCCAGGCTGTGAGAGCATGGAGGCGGGCTCACCATGACAGGGAAAATGATTGCAGCGACAGTGGACTTCAGCAACCAGAGCATGGCTAGACAGAGAGCCTGGATGAAGGTGAAGAGGTGAACCTTTCGGAGGGGGACATGCCGCAGGTACACCAGGTCGGGCTGATGCTTCGCCGGCATCAGGAGTAGCTTGAGGCGGTCCATGAACTGCGGAGAGGGCAGAGAGTATCTGAGACAGGAGTACTCAGACATGAGGGTGACCCTGTCGACGGTCACCTCAGGTAGGAATAAAATGGCACACTGAGGTGGACAATCACCTCTGCTTTTGAGCGCATTCTGGATATTTCATGCTTTGCAATAAACAGCAACCCATTTCATTGGAAACATCACATCTGACTAGCAGCAAACTAAACAATAATTGACGGTAAAAGACAAAATGTTGGGTTCGCATTCTGGTCTCATACATGAGAATAACATTTTTCTTTGCCCATACACAAATAATCTCTCACCATCTCACAACATAACATCTGACAAAATGTGAAATCTGAGTGTCTCAGTGTTGCTGCTGAAGAATCTTTCCTAAGAAATCATGTTCTTAAGTCCTGCAGTAATACTATGCCCCTATCAACATCCTAAGGCAATTAAATTGTATACCACAGCCCAGAACATATTAATCTAAGTTTTGAGGACTATTACGTGCTTAGCGCCATCATGAGGTAGCCAATTAGCCTCATTTTCACGGAGTCAATGCCCACTCGAAACAGTGCATCAATAATGAGACTAGCAGCAAATGCTGTTTGTAGATTTAAAACTTCAAAATCTTGTTTCATAGACACCAGGGATTGTCTCAAACTGTTAAAAAGAATACAAGGCACTTCTGTTAGCAATGTTAGGTACTGGTTCCATACAACTGAAATAAATAACATCTAACTAATTTCTAAAATTGAAACCCATATGAAGCAGTTACATTACTTCGATATAACTAAGTAGTTTATAATGTGTTTTTTTTTTTTTTTTGAAGAACCAGTTGAGATACCTCAGTGAAGTAAACACAATATTTCACATTTTCTAAAATGTGGAATTACACTGTGCTGCCACATCTTGTGAAAAAATAGCCATACAATGCCAGTGGTGAAAAGTTTAATTTTATTTTGCCTTTGGCCTAGTCCTACTTTACATTTGAAAAGGAGACAGTCATTTAGTAAAGCTCGGCATGTACAGAAACAATTTAGTCCCCCATCTTTGCCCCTCTTCTAGTTGGTGGGCAAGTATGATGCATTAAAACAAACTGCGTATATTACCCCACGGATTTCAAACAGCGTGTGATTAGATTGTGTCAATCTGGCCAACATTTTTTCTCTCTTTAGATTACCTATGCTCTGATCAATCATAACCTTTCCCTCCCCATGCAGATACATTTTTATTGTTCTGAAGCTCTACATTTTAATATTTTAGCACATTGTTCGTAGTAGCGGCAGTATTTCACAGTTAGTCCTCCTGACAATGAGGCTAATTACAGTCACAAGCAAGTTGACCACCAGTCCTTTCTACTTTCAGTTTCTTACAATTGCAACTGATAGGCTAAGTCCAGCTGTTTTACTCATTTTACTCATTTTACTCACAAGATTCTACCAACATTCCCACTGTATTTGAATATTCAAAGTTAAATACTTTGATTATGTGACCAAGCTAATGTTTGTCTTCTTTTCCTGTATGAATCCTAAAAGGGATCGCACTTTAGCCCTATCTAACTTATTTTGTTAGAGGTTTTTGAGCTCATGAAGGAGGGATTTTTTTCTTCATATTTATTTCCCCTCGCCTCGCCCCATAAACTCTGCACTTCTCCACTCAAGCAGTATTGAACTGTGAGGCAGGTACATGCATTTATGCTCTTTCAGGCCCACAGCTTTGAATGAAATTTGTAGTGACAACATCCACATACACACACCTTTCACGCTCCAACCTGGAAAGGTAAAAAATTCATCAGCTGATGGGCGCACAATATGTTTTGATTGGCTAGTGGAGAGATTTACCTCAGCCAATGAGTGAAACCTCCACATGTTTGCTGCCATTACTGTGTTGGCAGAGTCTAACTGTATGTGCAGCCTGCAACAGATGTGCCATGTACATATGAGCTTTGCAGTTAGAGTTGTGTTCAACAGCGCAACCTTGATGTTCCTAGAAAATTCTGCCTCTCACTAGTCCCACCCACCGCATGCCACTCACTTGCACGCCATTTAGGGAGGCCACACCCATGTAGAGAAAGACTCCGTACAGCACAGGCATTGGAATAAACTGAAAGGCAAGCAAATGATTCAGTAAAAAATATTGAAGGAGCAATATTAGAACAGTGAACATACGTGCAGTAATATGAAAGGTCATTAATTAGGCAGAGAAGCAACACTTTCTGATCAATGCAGAGGAAAGGATGGGAAATTTGAGTTAAGCAGAAACACTGCACAAATGACAGGAAATACTGTGTCAAATAGTAATGCTCATTGAAGTTCTTGTTACATCCACAAGGGGGCAGGCTCTGCCTAAAAATATTAAAAGTCTGACGTAATTACTTTATAGTTTATTACCAGTCAGCTGACATGAAGGTTTCTGTCATATTTTGAAAATGGGACACATTAAAATTAAGTCTGCAACCGGTGTCATGTACAGCCTGTTTTAGAACTACAGTCATGGGGGATTTTTCTTGCTGAGGAAATAAACTAACCTTGAGGATTGGAGCCATAAATACAGATAGTCCAGTCAGAAGGAAAACACAGACTCCAGTGACTCTCTGTTCCCTGCAAAAAAACACACTCTTTTCTGAGCTTTCATCAATGTAACCACTGCTGGAAATATGTTAACACTGGCAATTAAGTTTTTACAGCAATACAAAGAATCATGTTGACTTCATTGTTAATTATTTTTTTTTTCATTAATCCTTTTGATAGAGGCACGGAAAAAAATTTAATTTGATTGTATGTACGGATGCACAAACACCTTTTTGATTGAATTCCATCCTATTTTCAACGATTGACTGCTCGGCCAAAGTCATACTGTGTGACCCATACTCTAATTACGTAACACCCCACTCTTGCCTACAGGACTAGTCCTTCCCGTTAAATCTGTTTGTGTTTATTCAGCTCACAGCTGCATAGGACGGCAGTATCTCCTTAGGCTACAGAAATAAGCTATTTTCTCCACACAGACAGCCTAACACAGATCAGCTAACTGCTGCATTTTACCAATCAAATGATATTGAAATGATGATCAGGGTCGCTAAAATTCCTTAGCATAATTAGAATTTAGAAAAATATACTCTGAACATCGGACATAGTGTCTTAAACATTGGTGTTTGTTGTCAGTATATTAAGCATTGCTTTCACAGATTTTTGGAGGGACCCCTCTTGTACCCATAGTCCTTGACCAGCACACTTGCTTTTATTGCTCTCCTAAGGGTAAATAGGCAAAAAGTTAAGCCAATTCAGCATGTTCTTGAGTTTAGTAAATTGATTTTTGTTTTTATTTGACGTCTTTTTTTAGCACAAGGCTGCATCAAATGCATAAGCAGAGAGGAAATAATCAGAATCCAAAAAAGGCAACCATATCAAGGAAATATTCTGTTTTAAAGTTGTACGGGTCACGCAGTCATCCCCACAAGCAAATGCAGGTGTCAGGTGCTCCAGTGCATCACATGACTGCTCACCTCACTCCCAAAAACTTAGGCTGCTCCCCAGGGGCCGAGGTCTCCGTCTCCATCTTCAGGCTGTCGATGTGGGCAATGGAGATGACTGTGGCTGCCACGTACCAGGGGAGCCCCATGAATGAGCAGAGGATCATGAGTACGGCCACCCAGAACAGGTCTAGATGGTACCCTGCACCTTTCTGATGGAGGGAGGGAATACTGTTACTGCAAATGGAGAGTAAAGAGGTGCATCGTCTCCACCGTGACATCAGAGCATTCTCAATGACATCACACGGCAAAGACAAAATCTCACTGAGCATTTTAATCTTGTGTTTTGACAAACACTTGTATCACCTTTTTCCTTAATAAAGAAATTCTGCCACTGATTTGGAGTAGTTTTGACTAATTTCTAGCTTTGTCCATTGGGTAATTAACGTTATCTTTAACTTAATTGTTTAAGTCTAAAAACAAGATTACAATGTTTGACAAGATTTTGTTTTTGCAGTGTACTGGGGGATTGCCCCAGCTGGGACATCAATGCTGGTATTGTTTTCAGTATGGCAGTCCTCATTATAACACATTTAGGGAGTGCGTGCTCAGATCGCGCACATCTTCAAACTCAGCCTTCTGTTTTATCACAGCCATTCGCCTATCATGTTTTGTGACACACACACACACAAATAAACTGAAAACAATATCAGTATTGCTATTGCAGCTGGATACTAAGCAAGGGAATGTAGCTGCATAGAATATTTTCAGAATGTTTTGGAACTAAAAAAGCAAGGCCTTGGACAAAGGCACAAATGAGTCTTTACCCACTGAAAAAGATCACAGAAGCATTGAAATTCTTTTTTTCTTTCTTTTTTTTTAAGGCACATCAATGAAATTTCCAATGTTGAGACAAAATTCCTACACTATAAGCCCTGGCTGATGCTGAAAAGAACATTTTGTCCGCTGCACAATTCCACTTTTGTCCCTTTTTTTGTAAATTTGCATCTGATATTGGGCGTGACAAAGAGGACATTTTGATCTGTGGCAGAATCACGAGGGTAGAAGAAAAGGACTGCAAATGCAAGCTGTGAAAACCCAGCACTCAGACGGCAGCCTGACATTTCCGTTTCTGCGCACTTAATAGAAACACTAAAAACGTTTATTCGTGGTGAAATGTAATCCCAGTGTCGCAGTTCTGGTGGCCCAAGACTGCGTACAGTCTGTGGGCAGCTAGACTTACAGTATTATATATTGAAACCACACAGACACAGCTCGTGCTCCAGTGCCAGCTTCATTAGGATGCTGCATGAATACTTAGATTCATAAAAAAGCACTTCAGCGCAGCAACAAATTGCCAGCATTATACAAAGGATCTCAGCAGTTTGTTTCTCTGCATGTGTTTCAGGACATTTATTGTGTTTCACTCTGGTTCTCTCACTGCAGTATGAGTCACCTCACCTAAGCACCTCAGCTTAAGTTCACACACTTCATTATTCAGTGGCCTTTTTACGCCCCGCAGACCGTGCTGCAGTGTTACAGGCAGTTTATTCCCTTCAGATAATAAGTGCACTGCTTTCTGCAAACAGCAGGTGGCAGTGTGGAGTTAATGCTGAAGTTCAGTGGTGAAAACTGGCCTGACTGAAACCCCCCCCCCCCCAGGGCACAGCCAATGCCTTGGCTAAATTCATAGCTGAGGCTAGGCTAATGCATCTGCTCTGTACCCACAGAGTGAGTCATTTCTATCTTTCTAAAATTCTAAGATTGTTTGGGATACCCCAGGGTATTCTGCTGCCCTCCCACAGCCGAAACATGGAGACCAAGGACTACTTTCCCAGCTAACTGCCACATTTTCAGAAATTTTATTGATGTACCTTGTCTGTCCAACTGATAAACTTATCCAAAATATATGAAACATAAATGAACTGAATGTGACGCATCCTTTTTGTTCTTTAAAATGATGTGCAGGGCCGCACACGGTAAACAAATTGGCCCAATCGTGATTTTGGCAGTGAGTATCACGTGAGAGACTCGCCTTCAGCTTGTGTTCCTTCCTGTTGACGATGACGGCAGTGATCTGCTGGTCCATGAAGAGCAGGATGGTGACGAGGAGAGCTGGGAGGGACGATGCCAGGTAAACCCACCAGGGGTTTCCCCCAAAGGGGAACACAAACCAGCCTCTGTCCGGGCTTGTTGGCTGCACACAGAAGGCACAGTGTGTTAAGCAGTGGGGATAGGGGCTGAAATGCTTCAAATGGACAATTCCTCTTTTTGGGATGAAAAATCCGTAGGCAGCATATGTAAATTCCTAAAAATTGTTAGGTTTTTTCCACTGACCACAAATAAACAAAAGGAAAAAAAAAATTAGCCTAGTTTTCTGTTCATAGCATCTGCCAGCCATTGCACTGCTTGTCATTTTCAAGTTAAATATATGGCCACCGTAATCTGAGGAGGTCTTTTACTGTGACAGTGTAGAACAGCTTACAAGACCATGCACAAATTCTGGAGTAGTTAAAGACCAAACACGACCTGAGGTAAGCGACGGCATCTAAAACAATAGGACACACGATGATCCTACGCAGGCCGAATGAATGATCTGTATAGTTGTTACAGATTGTGTTTTGAAGTGAGAGGAAGAGAAAAAACGCAGAATGATTGGTGAAAGTAATCGCATGGACACACTGCCTCCCTCTGATTGGTCTATTGAAACCAATACATGGTATGCGGTGATTAAAAGCAGTACTTATTCATCTCTCAGCACAGATTTGCATGACAGCTTCAGTTCTGAGTTTATTGAATGGCGATTTCCAAAAAACAAAAAAAAATTGAAATATTTTCCTATTTGCCTGTTTTGTATTAACTGACAAAAACTACACCGTAAACCCAGATAGTGTGGTGGACTGAAATGTTTTGTGGAAACCAATTACCTCAAAAAAATTGTGTAGGTTGACTTAATTGCACTGCATGAAAGGAGCTAACAGAACATAAGGTAAAAGTTATATTTTACATGCTTTTAAGTGCTGGGAACACATTTTTTTGAGGTAATTGGAATCCACAAAACATTAGAGTTCACGACACTTACCAGGGTTTATGGTGTACTTAAAGCCTCCCTAAAGGCATAAAAACCAGCAGTACAAGCATCAGCTCTCAGATGACCACAGGCAGCTCAACTGGCATTTCTGGCACTACTGTAAAAAAGTAGCTAAACTGTACAGTATACTGGGCTTGCTTTTCAAAATTTATGAGCTCATGTAAAATTCAGAAAAACGCATACAATGTAGGAAAAAGGCAAATGCGTCACTGAGTATGTAAAATGTGCACATAAAGTCCTGACCTTGAATTCGCTTGGCACAAGGAGCTTTGGTGTGTCGACTCCCACCAGCGCATCGACACCACAGAAGATCAAAATGGCCAGGATAATGGCAAAGTCACTGATGAGTTTCCTCACCTGGAGAAGAGGATTTACAGTAGAAAGACCGGTTGAGGACCCCTCACACATGCCAAAGTGGAAAACACAATCTTATAATATAAATTCCAAGACATAACTATCACTCCCATTCTGAGGGAACATGTACATCCCCCCAGGTTTTCCTTGTCAGGGTTAATTTTTTAGTTCGACAACAGCGATGATGTGTGCTGATACACGCTTTTATATGTGGTTTGCAATGGGTCCCATTCTTCTTCATGATTCTGCTCAGAGATTTATCATTGAAGCAAAGGAATAGCCACCTCGCACAGTTGAGGTATACTGGAAAACCCAACAAAAAAAAGGTTTTGGACATTTCATAGTTAACAGAGTATGACAACTTCAGTTGTCAAACAAAAAGCAAATTAAGATTAAGCTACACTTTATTGAACCCCGTGGGGTGATTTGTCCTCTGCATTTGACCCATCCTATAGTTAGGACAGTGGGCAGCCACAGGGCAGCGCCCGGGGACCAACTTTAGTTCACCGTGCTGCCCAGTTTTTATTTAAATTATAACCGGAGAACAGTTTACTCGGGGGGAAAAAAAACTTCTCAGCATAAGACTAAGGGCTGGTTTCACAGACAGAATAGGTTCAGCCCTGGACAAAATTGATAATTCAACTGAGGACTTCAGCTCAAAATCGCTTTTAGCCCAGGATAAAGCTGAAGATTTTCATTAGAAACCAGCCCAAAAACAAGAATCAAAATGGCTTCTGGCCAGACTGCTGTAGCAGTAAAGTTTGCATGTGGTCTCAATACAAGCCAGAGGTGAACTCACTCTCGTGGGGAAGAAGGGACTGGTCTTGAACTTCTTCAGACCCATGGAGCAGGTGTAGGTGCCGAAGAACAGGATGAAGGACATGAGGGTGATGTCAGGGACATATTTGCAGGCCTTCCCCACCAGCTCTCCCCCGTACTGCAAGCACTCCGACTTGGACAGTGCAGACCAGGTGGCATTAAAGGGCTAGAGGAGAATATGAGAGATACAGACATGTTGACAAAGGAGCTTTTTCACAGAAAACACAAGCAAGCAGCAACAATGACACTGGAGTAAGTTCCCTATGATTCACGAGCACTTCTCCTTGATTTCAACTATTTCCAAAACTGTAGTGGTTTGACTAATGTGTAACCAGAGTTCCGAATGAGAGGTTGTGAGGCCCCACATTCAGCCTGCAGCTACAACAAAATGTTAGCAAAATCTGGCCAACACCAGAGTTTTTGACAAACCTCTGGCCACTGACTTGGAAGCACTTTGAAATCCGAGCCCAGAAAATGCAGACAGTCCTTTCAGGAGGACAGGTATTATATTTGGGCATTATGCTTGAGTGGATATGAACTCAAGAAATTATTTGAATAAGGACATTCTCCTGGTGACCGTCTTCAGTCCGAGATATATTATTTTCAAAAGAGCACATCCATTAAAAAGCCACCATTTCACTTGTAGGCCAAATTCTGGAAAATCCCATGAATCTTTGCAACATGTACACTTCTCTAAAGCATTTTTTAGGCTACAGGGAACGCTGCAGCAATTTGGTCACTACAGTAAAGAATAATAATAATATGAATCATGAATATTAACGTTCATTTTCTACGGTAAGTAGGAAGGTCTGGTTGTTGTTGTTGCAATATGACTTCTCTACAACAATACAGGAAAAATGTGTGTCATTGCTTGTAATTGCTTGCAGAGCCTTCTCGCCAAAAAATTATCTCAACTAAATTTGGATTAAAACTGCAACGTTTTAGTCTGAACAAGTGAACCACATTTTTGCTGGAAAAGAGTCTTGCCCCCATGACATCACATATGGCTTACCATATCAGTGCCGTTCATTATCCAGGTCGTGGTTCCTTCATCCAATGAATCACTGTAGAGCCCGGAGTTATTGTCTGGATGAGGAAGCAGAAATCAAAATCACACTGTAATGGTCATGATCATGCCGTTAGACTTACATCTTGTCTATGTTCAATTAAATAACATTAATCTAGATGCAGGAAATCACAAAAGTGAGATATTATTTTAGCACAAACTTTCTATTTGGCCCAGAAAAATAACCTTAACAGCACCTGTAATAAACCAATTACAAAAAGTAAACATGATCAAGTTTGTGCTTCTATGATATAATCGTACTGTGTATTCAAATATATATACTTCTTCTAAATTAAAGACGCATAACTTAATCAAAATAGCAAAATGAATACAAACGTCAACAGATATTGGCTGTAATAAATTTGCAACTGATCTGTTCCCACAATTATGAATAAATAAATAAATAAATAAATAAAGGCTTTCAAATGCCAGAGAATTTTTTATACAAAAAATATCAATTTTTATGTGGCTTTAAACTAAAAGGCTCAAACGGATAACAATATCATATACGGCCAGTTTCTGTCACTTAAGTGCACTTAATAAGGGGTGGATAAAGCCCTGTCCACTCAAACACAGATCACTTTAAATAAGCACATAAATAAATGCACACTTTATTTAATGTGTTGTTGAGAGCACATGCATTTCCACTAAGAATAGTAGAGTGGCACAAACAATAACAGCTCTGAGGGAAATTTACAGCATTGGACGGTTACTCGATGCCAATAAACACTGTGTGATTGGGTCACAGAATAAATGACTTCAAAAACTCTGTTTCAACAATGTTTAATGCTCTTGGCACACCGTGAGTAAGTAAGCTTAGGTAGGCATACATGTCCTCTTCAACATACGTAGCGAGCTCTTGCTGATTGTTTTTTAAGCTTGAAACTTATGTAGTCCAATGGTGGGCATCAATGGTGCAGGCGTAATCTATAATGAGCTCAGGGGGAGACCTGACACCCTCCCTCTCTCAGTGACAATAAAGCTACGGCCAGTATCTTGCCATGGGACTTTCTGCTACAGTAGGTCAGTAGGCACAGGCAGCTGGGACTCAGACACAGATCTTTGAATGGATTGTGGTGCAGTGAAAAGATTTTGAAATTTCCCGACAGCCTGTTCCATCTTCCTTCCGTTGAAACAATTGAAAAACGATTTATGTAAGCCGTAAACTCGCTAGTATGCTTAGCATTCTTGTAAAAAGGTGACAAAGCAACAAACTAAAGCCCCACCTCACATGGACCCCAGTCACCTCCAAACACACACACACACACACACTCACACACGCACTAAAAATTACAGCAAAGTCATCAACATGCACCAAAACCACTCTTAATTCCAGAGCAGACAACATCAAACCTGTCTGTCTCCTAATGAACCTCCGGACACATAAGTGCACAAATGTGCGTGCACATACACACCCAAACTCTCAAGAAACACCACTTATACACCACACCACACTCCTGTACGCTTCTCTCTCCGCATAGGCCAGAAGCTCCAGATGATCTTGTGAACTCGACCAGCCATCGTACACGGGCTGTGTCTGAGACTCATTTCTAAACATCTACAGTTACCCCTGGGACTGCCACTATGCCACCGCACAGCAGTAGGCGCAAGTCAGGCGAGCACAGAGATGCCCCACAGGGGGCAAGGGAACAGCCTGCGGAGCCGCCTTTGAGGAAGACAGCTTGCGTTGTGGACCCCTCCCTTAATAGACCATTTATTCACCCCCAACACACACACACATACACACTCTGAGGGAGATTATCCCTCCTGCCAGGCCAGCTGGGTCACCTCGTGTCCCCTTCGTGAACTGCCGAGCTCCCACCGAGTGGTTCAGCTGTTATTTTCATTTAAATACGCGCTGAGGAAACAAACAGTCGCACCGGCCAGACCACGTGCAAAGAAACGTTTCATAATACTGCCATGGATTCAATCAAAATCTCACTCTCTTCTGTTATGCAGTACATATATTGCTGCACATCAATCCAATGTACAGAAGATTTTCAAGAATTAAACATCATACTACCAATCGGACTACTTTGCCTACTGCTAGCTATGATGCCATTAAAGGAAGCAGAATACCACCTTTTTTTTACGAGTGTCTTGTTGGAAAAAAATTGAATGTAGGGTCACCATATGCAAGGTGAAATCATGCCACAGGACTCATATTCCTTCAACACAAGAAAACACAAGCTCATAGTGATACCCGACTTTCTCATCTCACCCAAGCCTCAAGAAATAATGCTTATTAATAACTGGCATATTATGTCATCATTGTAAGATGCCATTTCATTGCAAAATACTTTCGAAAATCAAGCTTAATACATACCTGACAAAGGCCATAAAATATATCCATTGTGTTTTATGACATAGCTTTTTGAGGTTTTGATCAGAGAGCTACAGAAGACCTATATCTTTTCGGAATTGCTGGATACGCCTCAGTCTGGTGCCCTGCCCCAACACTCGCACTCTCGTAACCCTTGTTGTTTGGGACAGACAGAGGCTGTCGCCTTCATGTATGTTCACATCACCTGGCACCAGACTCGAAAAGCCTATGATAGCTGTGCTGTCAGGCATCATGGTGATGCACAAAGGATAATCAAATAAAGGGCGGAGAGCTTGCAAAAGCTCTCTCTCCAAGACCGTTAGTTTGAGTTTGAGCTAAACTGCAGTGCAGCCAGTGTAGTTGGGCAATGATAGAGGCCTCTATATGAACCTACTGCAGTGGCACATTTAGTAAGCAATGCCAGTAACGGAGAGGCACCAACGTCATTGTGGTCAGTGGCAGCAGTCAAGGGTTGTGAGGTGCAGAGTATCGTGAATGATAAGCCCTTAATATGCAAACCTAAATGCCCGGAGAGGTATCAGTTATTGTGACCCTTGAGAATCAGCTGGTTCTATGTCCACTTTTCCTCATTTTGAGAAAATAGAGTTTGAAAATTTGAGAGTTATCAATTTATTTTGTGTGTGGAATATTGTTAACTGTGGAACGTACCCTAAACATATTGCAAACATGTTCAAAATCTCCACAGGCTTAGAGATACAAGCAGTCAAAAATGGATATAGAACCTTCTGATTCCGAGGAACATAAGTTGCCCTTGGTCAACAAGTTCTATGTCCAACATAGGACCTGGTGCCTTTACTGGTTGTCCTTCAGAGTTGTTTAAAAAAAGTTATGAACAAACTAAGAACGTTTTAGTCAATGAATGGTTACCTGTATTTTATACTTATTTCACAAAAAATGTATCGGGACACCATGAGCGAAGTTCATAAGACTGAGGATTAATGAGTATCGAAAATGCTTCATACAGTCATAGATAAAAGTATTGCATCAAATTAACAGATTGATGAATGAGCCACCATCTCATTTGAACCTGTGACGCCGGACAGCATTGCCCATTGACCAGAATCAATAGCATGAAAAATAAAAATTAGAAACATTAAGTATATATACGAAATGCAGAATGAGTCCTTCAGAAGGGATCAAAATCGAATGTTTTTCTGAGGAGTTCTCATTTTGTGCTTTACATGTGCTCCTCGGATATAGAGCCAGCTGATTCTCAAGGGACGATTTATCAAATTACTTGCAGCATCAAGTGTTTGACTTTCTAGGTCCTCAGCTACTTTGCCTCAAATTTATTGAAACAGAAATAAATGAGGAAAATGGATAATCAACAGCATGTTTTACAATCAAAATAAATGAGCCCAGAAAAAAAGACGGAACAGCTGGATACATAAAAATTTACTCTCAGAATATCTTGGCTTGTAAGTGACCTTTGTGACTGTTGGGTCAGCCTAGCTCAGCTGGGTTCACTGTTGACTGGGAAGACTGGCATGAAGGACAACAGGATCCTATCACATAGCCGTCATTTGATGATTTTGCACTTACAATCTTAGTCACCAAACAAAAGTGCACTGTCTGGTCAAGGATAAGTCAGACACTCAGATTTTTTGTCGGACCGCCTTTAGCTTACATCATAGTGTGCATTCGCTGTGACACTGTTTCAACAATTTTACATTGTTACAAAATTTATTTCCAACTAAAGTTATATTCTTGCACTTACACTTCATCAGTCAGGGTTGAAAGATTTGTTGCCAACTGGAACTTTTAATCACTGCAATAATGATTTAATCAAAAGCTCTTAAGCATTTCCTTATTAAATTCAAATAGCAACTTTTTTTGGCCAGGCAGCGTAACTACAACAACTTTATATAATCTACTTTGCACAGCTTACCGAAGGTGGGGGCCATGCAGAGGCAGTCATACTGTGTTATGTCGTCCACTTTGAAGCCTGAGTTAATTGGGTAGTAGTGTGACAGCTTCAGCATCTTCTTGAAAGAGTCGTAGATGAAGATGAAGCTGATGAGCGAGGAGAATCCTTCCTCTGTGAAGCGCGTGAAATATTGGACCAGGAAGCTGGCGTCCGTCGCCACCAGGATGAGACAGAAGAACGCCGACCACAGGCCGATCCATAATCGAAACTCCAAGTAGTCAAATGAGTTGTCCCTGGGATGAGAGCAGGAATGATTTTACCCTGTGAAGTATCACGGCTTAAATTTTTACTCAGGTATGGATAGCATATGACACAGGAGCGCTAATTGTCTTATTCATTGGCACTTTTTTCCCCAAAACATTGAAATTCTGAAGTGCTTTACATAAGAAAACATAGTATTGTCCATATGAGCTGTTCAGACCCAGCTTGTTTGAGACCCACTTCTCAACTATTAAGGCCGGATGTGTGCAGTACTGTTTGTGAAAAGACAGAAGCTTAAACAGTTAGCTTACGGTATTGTTTCGATATCCTATCAGGTTAGTAAATATGGCTAACAGGGTTTTCACCAAAGGGGGTCTTTTCACAGTGACAGATTTTTCACGGAACCCATCTTGCTCTATGGGTGGTATTACCGCACAATATTACCATCTATATTAGGACTACTAAAATATATACGAATTCAAGAAAAAATTAAGTGAAAAAGAATTAGCAAAAAAATTTTACATAGCTCTAAGTTCATTACATCAAGACATCTTGCAAGACCAAACAACGCTTCAAAGACGCTTTAAAGATCAGCTTTAAAACTGGGTTGGTGTATGAAATACCAAGTGAATTGTGTAATGAACTGACGTAAAGATTTGAGAAGTGAAAGATGAAGTGGCTATGTGTCAGTGATCCTGCTTTATATATCCTAAATGAGTGAAAAACACTTATTTCAGAATATGCATGCAAAATATATACCAATGTTCTTCACACAAAGTATCATAATACAGAACTCCCAAGTAGCTCATTGGAAAAGTATCAGCCGGACATTTAATAACATTGTGCTTTTTGACGGCACTGGTTTATCTCAGAAATGCAAACGTAAGAGTGCCGCCTCGAAGTGAAATAGTAAATTATTTATATTAATATTGATATTATGTTCATTGTTACTTATTATTATATTTATTACATTCATATAAAGATTAAGGATTGGTCTTGCTGTAATTGCGCGTTTCCTGGATTCATAATTTGGCCTTTTATTCCGTTCGGCTGTTTTCGCCGCTGGTGACCAGTGCATAGCAAGGCTAGTATCTGACCCTGTAAGGCTGCACAACATTACAATACATGTTGCTATTCAGCTGCAAGGTTAGACTCATGCAGACAACAGATGGTGAGCCTTGCATTGGACTGCATTTAACAATTATACATATACATGAGCTGCTCAGCCAACCGTGATGACCAATCCCTAACCAGTTACTGCTTTCTTTCTCACTATATCCTCATGGCCTTGTAACTAGTTAGATTTCCATCTTTTTGTGAAAGGTACTTGTGCTCTATCTCAAGGTTGGCCACCAGTGGTGCTGGAGAGCTATAGGGTGCACTGGTTTTTGTTTTCACTATTTTAGACTCAAGAAACCAGGTGAGGTAAGTTAGCAGCAAAATCAACTACTTTTATCAATGACTCAAGTGCTGAGTAATGACAAAAAAACACCACACACCACGGCTCTCCAGGACCAGGGTTTGGCAAAACTATCACATTAGTTTTCAAACCATCAAATGTAAAGTCACATTACGTTTTTCGGCACGATGGAAGTGCTGGAATATTGACAGGATACAGCACCACAATCCACCGCGATATGGACAGTATTTTAGGTCTGAGCCAGTGAACAGTCCACACCTTGCATTTAAAGGGTAGCTTTGGTGGTGCAATGTCTTCAGTATTTTGATTAACTACCTAATAAAAACAGCACACCTATAAAGAAAAAGAAGAAGATGCACAACATATACACTAAAACTCAAAGAGCAGACGTACCACTTTTCAAAATGTGCAAGAATTTGTTTTTAGCATTTTTTTTTCATGAAATAAACTGACAATAAAAAATTTGGCCCTTTTCATATTTCCTGCCATATTGCAGCGTTAGCAGGTCAGAAGGGTCCAGCCCCTATTTCCAGTATGATGCCAGCTGGGCCCCGAAGGAAGGACAAATTCTGTGAATGCGCAGTGATCCATTGAAAAATATACGTCATCAGACATTGACTTTTGTATGAAGAACACGCCTCTAAATAGTTTGTTAGGAAGACCAACAGTCTGTTCCTCTAAAAATTCCAATTAGAAAAATGTAGAATGTTTTCTTTCAATAATGCCATGGAAACAGATGGTATGAGAGGATGACGGAAGCTGAACCTGCTGAAGTTGAAGAGCAGCCGTTCGAAGACCAGCACAGGGCCTGTGCTGCTGAGGATGGTGAGCGGCTGACCAGCCAGCAGGCAGAAAACCGCTCCAGAAATCGCAGTGCCCAGGAAACTCTCCAGAACCCCCTGCAGTCGAGGAGAGGCAAAGCCAGACATGACTAAACAATTCAGCAAGTCATGGGCCAGACAACCCACCTACCTCCACTAATGAGAGGTTACATGCCATCACATCCAATTCAGTGAAAAGTGGAATTCAATACAAAACATTCTTTCAGCTCTCAGCCTTCAGCTAACTAATGGAACACGTATGTGAAAAGTACCATAATGTTTGGTACTCAGGGGGCCCAGGGACCATTTTGTGGACTGCATTGGTCATTGATGTTCTGGCACAATGACACTGGCATAATTCCTCTTCTTTGCCAGCACACAAAAAGCAATGCAATATCAGCTTTAAAACAGACAACTCAGAATTTCCTCCTCTTGTTTACATTGCAAGTATGCACACAACTTTGTATGCCCAAGAAAATGCCTGTATCTATACCCAGGCTGCATTCTAATAGTCTAAAAAATACATCCTAATGCCTAACTAACAACCGCTTTAACTTAATCTCTAAGGGAACTGTCATAAGGTTAAGGAAAGATGAAACGGAGAGTCCATAAGGACTAATGGAAAGACAACCGAGGATCAAAGAGAATCCAACTGCACTCTAAAGCCATGTAATCATGCATCTCCTGCCCTTCATGTTCGCATGTTTTTGTGAATGGTCACATGGATGGTACGTTGCATGAAATTTTGCCGCCGCAAGGTATTGTGGAACACATCTTATTTCTTTTTCTAAAGGATGTTTCCGTGTACCCTATGCTAAAGGGGAGCAGTTCAGCAGCATTGATGCACCTGTTGTCAACATTTCGTGAATCTGATCACACTTATCATGGCTGCCACATAAATACTTCTGGGTCATGTTCAAGGAGTTAGGAACTTTCCAAAGCGAAAAGGGCTATATGCACGGGGCCCCATAGTCCTTGGTTATCTACCATGAATTTCCAAGAAAAATATTTCCTACGCCAATGAATTCGAATCACAGCAATGGCTACACAGGCATGTTCGCTCTTCCATTTCATTTGCCATATCAAAGTCCGTCACTGGAAATTAAAGAAACTTAGCAAGACAGGCTTTGCTTTACATCAGAATATGTTCAATTTGCATTGCTAGGTGTCAGACCTTTAAGAGCTCCGCCATCCAACACTGCCGAAAAATGTCTATGGAAAATTCCAAACGGAAAAATACTGTACCTGGAATTAGCCAGCAGCTAGAAAAGGCCTTGCAATCTGAATCTGTGCCCATTGTTTGCAAGCTAAATCCCTTCAGGAGTAAGGTTACAAGTATGAGATCTAAATTTTCTTAAAAAGTGACTGAACATTCTTATGTTGCTGTGACA
Organism: Gymnothorax reevesii; assembly: GCA_029721435.1. Lineage (NCBI taxonomy): Eukaryota > Metazoa > Chordata > Actinopteri > Anguilliformes > Muraenidae > Gymnothorax > Gymnothorax reevesii. Next base: position 38,155,115 of record CM056580.1, on the reverse strand, counting down.
ATGACTAAGAACACTCTTGAAAACCCCCTGTCATGGAGGGGTTAACTCCATTGCTGTGAGAACTAATGGTTAAGGAGTGACAGTGTTGCTGTACTGTGCTGTCAGCGTAACCAGGTCACCAGCACAAGGCGCAGCCGCGACATGGCTCCCACAGGCTAACAAGCGATGCATCTAATGCACATACAACTCAGGCCTTTATCTGTTTCCTGATATACATGCAGGGCACCCAGCACATTTCTTAGAGTGTCACACTCATACAGACTGCTGCCACTTCTTTCAGTCATCCATGAATTTTTCAAAAATTCAGTCTTCAGATTAATGTTTAAGATTTTTTCAGTCAAATAATGCCTTACGGATATAAAGCAAAATGATGTGTCATTTTCAGTTGGTAATTGCGCCTCACATTCAGGCTTCTCATTGCTACTCAAGCATGTGCTCTGAATTGCGAACAGAATGACAGCTCCGTGTTCTGTGGTTTTAAAAAATCTATAATATTGTACTTCTAATTACTATTTAAATATGGCACCAGAGTTGTGTCTCTTAAAACCTCTAAAATTTAACACTGTTTATATTCATATTTGTGTTTTTCTAATAATTTGCGGGAATATGAATTTTGTCAAACTTGCATTACTAATATCATTAACACTGATATTGTTGTCATTCCATGGTAAAATAAGCCCTAAGTTCTGTATGCTGTCAGAGCAGAACAGTCAGAAAGGAGCAGAGGCTGGTCAGCTCACCTGCATGTTCTCCGTGGCGTCCCCCAGCAGGCCCCCGAATGTGATGGCGTTGGTTACCGTTCCCAGGTAAATGAATAGAATAGCAGACAGGGATTGTATATGTATGGCGTCATAAAAGTCGCTAGCAAAAAAGGGTAGTTTCCTTTTGATATCAAGTATAAGGCCTCCGCAGAACCTGAGAGAAAACAAAAACAGCTAAACAAATGCAACAACGAACGACTTAGAAAAGGTCATTTTTTTGCTGGTTGATAATAGCAGTAGCCCCCAACGTCAGTCTTATTTAAGCATATTTCTTGTTTAGATCAGTTTTTTACACTCCTAAGCCATATATTGACAGATATGTTCATGCAAACCATAAACCCTTGAACATATTGTGCTTTTTTTCTACGTGGCAAGTAATATCAGGCAATATGTTTAGACAGATCAAATTACACACTTTGAAAAATCAGCTCCTTACTTGGTTGCTGAACACAGAAGCGTCAAAACTTTGCTTAACTTGCACGAAGCAATACATGACACAAAACAGGTTGGAGTTTCTCATTTGCTTTTGTAGTAAATGGTTATATGGTTACTTTTTGCAACCAAGTGTCAAATGGTTTTCACCAATTAAGAACCAACTAATTCTTGAATTTGATTTGTCACATTTTTCCATCTCTCCATGCAGTTGTTTCCAATACATCACTTTGTTGATATGGAATATTTCTTCTTCATCGCATGTATGGATATTGCTGTCAACATGAGGATAAATAGCTGCTCTAAACATAAAATGCAACTAATTCAAACAAATCAACTGCTTGTTAAAACCCTATGATTGCAACTGCGGTTAGAACCAAAAGCAGCATGCACAGTGGGTCCCCAGAACTGATGTCAGGGACCTCTCAATTAGTTCTACTACCTGGCTGAAATTCAGGTGACTGGAACAAAATATTAGAGCGTACTTTTACTTTCTGAACTTGGACCACTTGAACCACTTGTGTCTGTGGTTATACAAGTTCATTTAAGGAGTGAGGCCAGCTGCTCACATTTAACTTGTGAGACATATTTATAGAGATTTCCATGTTTAGCGCTGCATTATACAGTGCTGTCTGTAAATGTGAACAGTGTCATTTTTGCATTTCAGCACGTATGATTTGGTAACACTGGACACGAGTTTAAAATGGATTAATCTACATAAAATGAAAAATAATGTAATTGTTGTACTTTTAATACATTGTCAATGTCCAACTACTTATGGATTCCATTTTATCAATGCAAATTCTGCAAAATTAAGAGCAAGGCCGTATCTATGACCTGCTCGTGCTAAACTCTCAAAGCCCCACAAGCTTCCAGGTTTTTCTGACCCCATCCTACAGATTTAACCAATGGCCCCTGGCGAGATATGACCGCTGTGCTCAGATTCCCCCAGGGAAACGGCCAATCACCTTCCTGTTCTCTTCAGCTCGTCACCCACTTGGTGCCCCCCTCCCCCGTGCCCATCGTCATGAGGCGTGTTGCCGTTCATCTGCACGTTGTCCCCTCCTGCATACATGTTCTTCCTGTGGGGGAGAAACAGGTTCCAGAGAAGACAGTATGTTATGTAACATCTCCACACAACACTCAGGACTGAAAAAAAAATGAGACTGTCATAAAGACGTCAGCATGTCGGGTCTGGTGAAAAAACATTCCCTAAGACAAAACTGGCTAGCTTGATTGATTTCCTTTCACTCTTTTGTTGCGTCTAAGACATTTTGCAAGCTGCCAAATTTTATGAATGAAGTGTAACAAAATCTCAGTTTATATTCAGCTGTCCCTATGGTGTGGGTGTGCTGGGGTGCAAGCAATCAGTGCGAAGCGGCAGGGAGGGAGACCCACATCTGTAAGCTGAGAATCCAGGTCACCCTTGTTGACAACAGAGTGAATGACACATTACGCTGTCAGGAACACGAACCGAACAAGGTTTATTAACTGCTCGGTGAGTTCTCAGCTAAATTTCCCTTACTTCTTGAACTATTGTTTATGCATATGCTGGAAGACTAACAGCCTGACTGTATACAAAAACATTCAGTAAAACTAATGTGATAATGCTCTCAAATAATTAGCCTCATAGCATAAATGCCAATTCATTTTTAAGGTTGTTTTTCTTTTTCTTTTTAATTATGTAAGAGTGGATTTAATTTTTCTTTTTTCAAGGTTTTCATAAAACCTTGAAAACCTTTCATAAAAAAAGAAGAAAAAAAAAACACGTTTTTTGCCAACAAGAAAGAACAGGCAGCAGATATCTCAAATTGGGCAATAATACGACTTTAAGCAATTATACTATGGGGATAATAATATAATATAATATATAATATAATATAATAATATAAGGGATGCCAGGACCAACATATTTGATTTTCAATACAATATACAAAACATGCAGCTCTCAGATGTGGCTGCAGGATTATATTACAGCCAATGTGCTAACACTGTTGACTCAGCAGTGATCCACACATCTGTGAGAAGCCCTGACAGAAGGGGCAGGGACCATGACTTTCAGTCATTATAGTACTATGGCAGCATCACCTACCCAAATGGCAGGGAAGTTGACCAAATGACAGACCCTCACACAAGAAGCGTACGGGGTGTTTGGCGCGCTTATTCAATGCCTCAATCTGCGCTGCTGCCCAAAATCCAGCTATATTTATGTTATTCCACCTCATGCTCTGATTCATTATTCAATCAGTCCAAAAGGCCACACCAATCTGCTGCAGAGGAGTGGCCACTGACCACCTTGACATCCCCCCCAGGAGGAGAATGCATTCGCCTCACAGGCAGAGTGGCGGACAGACATGACGGCCTGCTGTCACTTCACCTAAAGCCAGGGCATGTGATGTGGTCCATAAAATTACCCTCTCCCCTGCCCTCCATTTTTTCAGGAAGGCCACAAAACCAGAATGCTGTGGCACCTCAGCCAATTTGCAAGCTGCTAAAGTACTATTTAACAGATATGGCAACCACGGATTTGAAAATGACGAAATTTAAGAGGGTTTTAGAGTCACAACCTCAAGAATCAGAAAAGGCCCTCAAATAAATATCAAAGTGATTAGAATAATAATTTCATATAATAAAAATAAGCGTTTCGTGTTTTTGTTAGGACACAATGAATTCACAGCAGTCTGAATTCACCAGAAATTATAATCTTACTGTCTTAGTAAAACCCACTCAGATGGTTGCAACCAAGATCTATTCATTTCAACTCCTCAAAGTTAAACCTAATTAATGGAATAATGGCCCCTCTGCCCACCAAAGAACAATAAAATTCACTGTCAACCTAAATTTGTGCGTAATTTCATTTTCAAATCCAGACCCTAATCTTTCTGTACATGCCATTCTTCTAAATTCAAACTGAAACAAAACAATATCTTAAATCAACTTAGCAGCATTTTAACATACCTTTTATCTGGGGATGGCAGAGATTTCGGAGGCTCAATCCTGATGGCAGGATCCCATTCTCCAGGGGGCAGGACGATGACCTCATCTAAGAACTCATCAATACCAGCCAGTAGATCCTGTCTGTCTTTGGCCTTGTAGGCAATGTCATGAAAGACCTGCAGACAGCAAGGGTGCCCATCAACAGAGGCAGGAGAGCTACTTTTTACTTTGTACAAGTTGTCATTGTGCAGGAAAATTCTGACATAAGAGCCTAACCACACAAGTTGCAAGCTTCCATGCTACCATCATCTTGATCAGCTGCGTGTACAATGTTGAATTGAATTTTTCTGCTAGAACTGATTAAAAAACTTGGGTAGCGCATAATATGGCTACACACAAAGTACAGTCTATTCAAATTTGTATAGCAGCAGAACCCCAGCTATTTGGCTCTGTACACTGTATGAAATAAAGCAGATACTGTACGCTTCAATGTGCAGGCATTCCCCTACACATCATGTGAGCCCCGCCTTTTTCTTACAGAACTACTGTCCAAATATATATATAGTCCTCACAAAATCTGCCCATGTGAGGTTGCACGTGCCATAATTCTTAAGAACAAAATCAGGCACAAGTTTCTTAGGATAGTTACTACATGTCAGTCAGGACGGTACCCTCCAGAAATTCTGCTTGTAGAGACACTTTCCTCAGTAACTTCTGAGTTTAAAGCCAACAGGAAGCATGCACAGGCACTGTTTTGATGTTGTGTCATCAGTAAAATGCAGTATAGAACAGGTATTAGTTGCAATAATTAAATCCTTTTCCAGGTTTCTCAAGAGGGCAGTTAGATTGGCTATGTGTTTCAATAAAATGATCTGAGGATTCAATATAATACTCCCCTAGGGCTTGATCATACAGAGAAATTTAATTTAGATATTAAATAAGAAATTACTGCCTTTAATCTGCTTTTAGGTGAGTAAAAGTAAAGGTAAGTAATTTCAGTAAAAACTTTTATGGATATTTATCCTGTTAATATGAAAACTAAAACTGCCTAAATATTTTAACACACATTGTAACTAAAAACCACAGTGAAACTCCAAATATGGCAGTACCCCATTGTTCCTCTTTAAGCGCTGTCAGTCAACAGATGTGAGTGTTCATGTGTAGTTTTCCATACTTCCTTATCACTCGCTGGTCTGAAAAAATCCTCTGCACTCAATTGTAATAGTTCCTTGATTTGATCCAGACACGCAAAGTCACAATGTTCCTGGTGCAGGCTGTGCTGTGATCTCTCCGCACACGAGGACATGCTCTTAAGTGCTTTATACACAAGATAATGCAAAGACGAGTGCAAATGCTCAAATCAAGAATGTCAGGCCAGCAGGTAGCAATAAAACAGTGCAACATGTATATTGCCATAGAGGATATTACCCAAAGCAGGAGTGGGCGTGCAGAAATTGAGTTCAGACATCATTTCCCTAACACTATTTCACATGTCCACATGGAAACACAGAAGACACAGGTTCAAAAAATCTTTTATTTTGAATGGGATTTTATTAAAATCTCAGCATCAGAGACCTAAAATGCCATTTGAGTGTGGATGCAAGGCCAAACTGCATAGAAAAAGATAGGTTTTCAAAAATACCCGTGTACGTGTGGTCAGGACTTTAGTGTTCAGGACAAGACTTAGATCATGACCAACCATTCTGACCATCTTGTAATGACTAAGACCTTGAAGATAGTCTTCAAGGACAACTCAGGAAGACCACACTTCCTCAGACAGCCTGACCAGCTGGGAGGACTGTTTTTCAGTGCTTACCTCATCAGACATGAGGGTGGCTATCGCCCTTCCAATTTCATGGTAGGACTTGGCTTTGCCTTTGGGACCCAGCAGGATAAACAGGAATCTGACAAGAAAGAACAGGGAGGAGGGAATCAAGCACTGGGAACTGAGAGCAGCTTCACTAGGCCTCCTCAGAGAGGATCTGGGATAAATAGGCATGTTATTTGACTACGGTTTATCAGGCCATGACTAAATAGACCAATTGTAGTCATGAGGTCTTGGGCGTCGTGTGTTAAGCATCCTAATATGCTTCCAGTTTGAAGGGTTTCTGAGGGCCCAGTAGTACCTGGTTGGTACTGGGACTTCTGTGAGAGCCCCCAGCATTACGGCCTGCTGCAGCCGGATAAACGCGATAAACGGACTGTCCAGGAAGTCCACCTCCCCCACCAAGACGTTGGAGGCCTCAGCATCTCGCGGAAGCTTCTTCATGAGCTTGTTTTTCAGCTGAAGACACAATCAGGGGTGAGATGTTAAACAGAGAGGTCAAGTGAGGACCTAGAGCAAACCACAAGACCAATTTACACTAGTGCCACAAGTTCAGGAACAAAACTCTGTTTTTGAGAAGGAAAAATAAAATTAAAGGAGCAGGCTCTTAAACTTTAAGGATAACACAATTGTCTTTGAAACAGAGGGCAACAAGAGGAAGTGTCACATAGGAATATTTGGAATGTATTATTTACAATCATCATGACAAACCACTACATTCAATTATGCTTGTTCATAACACAGGAGGTGACGAAATAGGGTTAACTTTGCCACAGCTGGTTTCTTACTGCTTGTTAATTAAGTGTGAGGATAAACTGTCATGCTGTAGCTGTGGATCCTATACGCTTCCATTTTCAAATGTTCCAATACTAATATTGACCATACGTTTGTTTATTAAAAGCATGTCACTTTACGGATATCAACAAGTTGATATGCAAAGAACTATGCACCACAGGAAAGGTGGCTGTGAAGTTATAAGCTTTATCATAATAAACTTCACGCAATAAAAATACAATATAATCAGCCATAAAGTTATAACTGATATTGTTTGAAAGGCCTATTATTGGGCATGCTTACATTGAAAGTTCAGAGGAACAGAACTATAGCCTTGTGGCAGTAAGTTGTATGCTCCACTGTAATCCAGCTGGTACAACACATCAATCTCAAGAATAGTGCGCATATGCCTTGTTTTAAACTTGCACAGGATATATTGGATTTGCACAAATTGCACAAATTGGAAGGACCTGCTTGGCAACAATATCGCAACTCACACTGTCATTAGGCAGTCAATAACCATTAATGCCATGACTCAAAGTCTAATTCAACTCGCTGTGATGAATTTTCAGACGACTTTAATACCACAAATTGACCTTTGCACTCACCTGTTCAGCAAACAAGGAATCTATAATAAATTTACAACAATAAATGGTAAAATCATTTGTGTCACTATCACTGTCAAATATACTTGTTTACATAACCACGGTATCATATCAATGTCACATTGATATTGATGTAAAGGTGCATGTTTGTAATTTATTCATTTCGACCCATGAAAATTACTATTTTCAATCACTACTCTGTCATTTTTCCCATACTAAACTCTCACATGATACCTGTCTCCAAATCAATAAATTAAATGCAGCCAACAGAATTGATATCACAATACAATGATTTTCAAAATTAGCAAAGAACTGTGGCAGACAACTCGCTATAATTAGGATACATTATATTACAGTGACAAGTCTATGAATTAAATTATGCACTTGCATCGACCTGATACACTGGCAGTATAATGACTGACTACCAGGCCGGCTAAGATGCCAGTGTCAACAAGGATGATGACACCATACGGCTTGAGATCATTAAAAACCAGGAGAAACCTAATTAAGATATTCAAGAAACCTGTCTTGCAGGCGATGGACACTTGCAACTGTCTTCTGATACCATGGCCCGACAGACATTACATAAATTTTAGTTCAGTTGAATTGACACTGAATGCTTTGCTATGTGGGCAACAGCAAGTTCTTGACTCAAGCTGTGTATGAATATGATGACCCAGAAAATTGCAGTCAGATCTGAACGCTGAATTTGGTCAGTAAATTAGCAGACTGTATGAGTCAGAGCTCTTGCACAACCATGATCCGTGTAGGTAAATGAATTATCCTTGCTCAAATAAGTGGAATTGATAATTGGCGGGCCCTGACAGGAAGCCTTGTTTGTTAGCCACTGCACAGTTGAATCAAAATTAACTGGTTTTTTCAGTTAAAGTAATTAAAACTGATACCAAAAGCGCTGTCTTTATACAGGGCCTTGCTAGACAGAAGGCTGAGGATGCCTAGATTTTTTGGCTTCTTTATTTTTTATTGTGGAAGTGAATAAAATTTTCTTAATCTGGGTTTTCCCCATAACGACAACATATGATGCCCTCATGCTTTTCCCCATAATGCCTACACATGATGCCGATATGTATATCAATGGACCTTCTTCCTTCCTTTGCCAGTGACTGAAAATGGGGGAATCCCCAAGGTGCCAAATATTGTCTTCATTGATATGGCCAGGGCTGTCATTTGTTGTCATTATGGGGAAAGGGAGGGGTGAGTCTATGAGGAAAAGAGTTAACTGGCTTTAAAATCTATTAGAGTTGGGGACATGAGAAGCATCATTCTCCTGGTTATTTAGGATGATCCTTATTCTATTTGTTTGTGCATTATGTGATTTTAAATGTTAAAGTGAAAGAACAACACCATTATTATTTGCTGTAATGATATTGTCTAGAAATACATTTACTGGTCTGCTGTTGGCTGTTATTCTCCAGTTCATGCTGAAGTACGAAAAAAACTATCCATATATACTATCGTAGAAAGTATGAGAGAAATGTTAAAGTCCTGGATTAATACCCAGATAGCAAGCACTTCCGCTCCGGATCTGCTCCGGATCTACGCCAACTCTGTGCCGACTCCAGCTGATCTGGCAAGAATCTGGACCTGAGTTGCCTGCTATCTGGGTACTAAATTAAAGTTACTTTATGTTGATGTATAATGTACGGCATGTGGTAGTCATGTGGGCTGCATGTAGCTCACCACTATCTCATGTGGAGCCATGCTGCTGATATAAATAAGATCCCATTTATTCACAGGAGCTAAAAAAACCAGACGTGTCAATCACAGTTCAAAGATCATTGACAGGAATGGTGACTAATCATGACCTGCAGTTATTTCACATCTTAGAAACCAAGTATGGCATAATATGGAGTATTGTTGTCTAATTTTTTGGAGCAATCCCTTTTGGTGGAATACAGTAATTAATGTGAAAGGATAAGCATAAATGTGTGTGTTGAAAAACCAAATGCGAGTTCCCATCACGCATTATATTCAATAACTTTCTTTGCGTTGTACTGCTATTTTTTTCCTCACATCACATGCCCATCATACATAGCCATATTGACTTAAAATCAAAAATGTTCAATTCTCCATATTCAAATTGCATGCAGAAACTTTTTTTTTAATCTTATGAAAATTCTGGTCTCAAAATCTGGAAAAAATATGGGCAATATAATTCTATTTTATTTTTTACTTGTTATGCATAACTTCTATCTGACAGATTCTTGATGTTTTTTTAAAAAAAGAAATAGTACTTATGGGAGGATACTTTCCTCATCCAAATCCGTATGGGCCATGATTCCCATAAACTATTGAACTATGCAGACAGTGAAAAGTGTGCAAAGTTCAACTGGGTAAGGTGAAATAATTAACACTCAATAACTTTCTTAGATTTGATAAGCTATCAGTAATAACACTCTGGAAAAACAAGATAGGTAAGAAGATGTTTCCTTAGCAAGCCTTGATCAAACATGAAATGATTAAACTCATAACCACCAGAGTATCGAGCCACTATACTGGACTGTTGGTGGGTTGTTAAGAGTTAAGATATATGTCCTTGGCAAATATCAGGATGAAAATTCATGGCAGTCAAATGATTATTTTTACATAAGGTACAGTGCAGCGAAAAATTATTTTCCCCCAGGTTTCCTCTATTTCTGCATTTGTCACATGTAAATATTGCAGATCGTACTAACTGTAACAAATACAAAATTCAGTATTTGAATGATAATTTCATTTATTGAAGGCAAAAAAAAATCCAACCTGAAGTGGCCCCAAGTAATTGCCTCCTTAGTTAATAAATCATTCAATTAAACAAATTTAATTGATAAATGGGTTCAATTTCACAAGACACACCCAGGCATGATTACTGCCAGTCCTGTCGAATCAGAACATCACTTAAATATTGTAGTGCCGGCCTGACAAAAAGGAGGCAAAAAGTAGTACATTGTGCTGTGATCTGAATAAATTCAAAAACAGATGAGAAAAAGATTATTGGCATCTGTCAGTCTGGAAAGGATTACAAAGCCATTTCTCGAGACTTCAGTGAACCACAGTGAAAGCCATTGTCCACAAATGCAGAAAATTTGGAATAGTAATGATCCCTCCCAGGAGCGGCCGGCCTGCCAAAATCCCTCCAAGAGCGTATTGAGGACTCATAAATGAGGTCACAAAAGACCAAAAAGGACAAAAAGGCTCATCTCACATTTGGCCAAAAAACATCTTGATGATCCCCAAAACTCCTTGGATAATATTCTGTGGACTGACGAGTGAAAAGTGGAACTTTTTAGAAGACATGGATCCCCTTACATCTGGCATAAAGCTAACACTGCAATTCACAATAATAACATCAAACCAACAGTCAAACATTGTGGTAGTTGTGTGATAGTCTGGGGCTGCTTCGATGTTCAGGACCTGGGTGACCTGCCATAATTCATGGAACTATAAATTCTGTTCCCTACCAGAGAATCCTGAGGGAGACTCATCCATCGATTTGTGACCTTAGGCTCAAGCGCAGTTGGGTTATGCAGCAGGACAATGAACCGAAGCACACAAGCAAGTCCACCACTAAATGTTTCAAAACAAACAAAATTAAGGATTTGGAGTGGCCTAGTCAAAGACCTGACTCAAATCATACTTTGATGCTGTGCCATGACCTTAAAGAAAGAGTTCATGTGCAAAAACCCTCCACTGTGGCTAAATATACACAATTTTGCAAAGAAGAGCAGGCCAAAATTCCTCCACAGCTGTGTAAAAGACTCATTGCCAGTAATCTCAAATATTTGATGGCAGTTGTTGCTGCCATGGGTGGCACAACCAGTTATCAGATCAGGGGGGAATTTATTTATTTATTTATTTATTTTCAGATGGGTGATATAGGTTTTAAATAACTGTTTATCTTCAATAAATGAGAACTCATTTAAAAGCTGGGTGTTATTGCTTAATCACGGTGTCTATGTCTTATATTAAAATTGGTCAGATGATCTGAAACATTTACATAAGACAAATGAGCAAAAATAAAAGACATTGGAAAGGGGGCAAATATGTTTTCACAGCTCTGTATTCTAGAAACTTGAATTCCATCTTTACAATAAGCACTTTTGACAAATTTAAAATAATAATCAGCTAAGTCAGCACTATTCCACAGACAGGCTGAACAGTTTAGACCCATGCCCATGAAGCCCAAGATGTTCCTCACACTGGTGATAAGCAGCATATCTCTCCTTAACTTCTGAAATATAAATTATATCTTATGATTATATTATATAATGGTACACCTGTAAATCCCAGTGTTTGATGCCATGAGGTAGTTGTGATAACTACCTCGATAACTAATAACTGCTGTCCATTTACTTCTGGCAAGCTCATAATATTAGCAGAAGCAAAGACTTTTGGAAGCTTTTATCACCCAAACTCTTTATTAAACAGTTCATATCCATAACTCTCCACATCTGAGCCTCGCAAAACTAAAAATAACCCATACTAATTCTACAAAGTAGCAATTAAGCAAAAATAATATGAGGTTCAGCACCAGAAGTGTTTGACATGATAATCTGGGCTGTTCAAACCAGACCTGGTTAGACACTGGGAAGAAAAAGCCTTCTATCCTCAGCAGAAAGCAAGATGTCCTCATCAAAACCCACCAGCAATTTTCTCCGTCTACCAACCACTGTCTTAATTATTTTCCAAGCCTGAATCATCAAGTTACCGATAAGTGCAATTATTTCAAGACACCGTTGAACGCATCTGCGGAGACCAGTTCCAAGGACTATGGGGAATATCTATATATTCTATTTCGGGATATTTTAAACAACAGCTTTGATTTATTGATTTACAATTGCTCACAAGAAACAAGGTTCTGAACATATACAAAAGTGCTAACACAAAAAATATATAGACTTCATCTATAACATCTTCTCCATTTCAGTCCTCTAAAATGATTAAGCCTAGTCTAGGGCCATGAATCTGAAGCACTGAGTGAAACCCAAAATTCTCAGGAAGCTGTCCCTCATTGGCATTTTTTTCTGCCAGTAGTTGCTTAGTTGTTTGTTCTGCTCACGTCAACCATAGGCTGACCAAACATATTCAAGTTTTAGCACATCCTCCGCACACACAAACTAATCCACGATGGGACAGGTCAGCGTATCCATAATTGCACACTGTATCTTCAGTAATTCAGAGGTTAACCACTGTCTTGCTGTTGTTGTTTAAAATGAGTCATGAGAATAACCGCAGTTAGTTTAAACATGGGACACCAGTCAGTCACGTCGGCAGACCATTTTTTTCTGCCTCACACAACACTGCCTCATTGTCTTGCAAATTTTGAGGTTTAAGCAGCTCTCAAACATATTCCGCAGATCAAGCATTTTCAAATACAGTGCATCACCAGCTGGAAAAAAGTATACTCAGCAACAAAAGTTTCTGTGACACCATTTATGTGTATGTTATAAATGACACGCAAAGATCTCAATGCAATCAATATGTTTATTTAACAGGAGAAACACTGACTTTTCAGTGCCAACGTCACTCAAAACGAAAAATGTCATTTTCATGCGTCATGAAGCACTTGTCTGACGTCTAACCAATTGTGACCTTCACACTTCAATACCGGGTGTGACTTCCTCGTGCCATGATGCAAGCAACGCATCTCCGGCGCATGGACCGAATCAGATGTGCCAGAAATTGCTGTGGGATGTCATTCCAAATCTGACGTAGACGTTGTCGCAATTCCTGGAGTGTAGCTGGCGGGTTATCCAACCGCCGCAAACGTCGATCCATCTCGTCCCAAAGATGCTCGATTGGGGACATGTCTGGGGATCTGGCTGGCCATGGCAGGACATTGACATGTTGTTGCATCAGATACTGCTGTACAATCCTTGCAACGTGTGGTCTGGCGTTATCATGTTGCAGCGTTATTCCGGGACCATGTTGCATCAAAAACGGTACCACCAATGGCCGTAGCACTTCATCGCGATATCTTTGACCTGTCAGATTTCCATCAATAACAAGCAAATCTGTTCTGTTTCTAGCCGTGATCCCTCCCCAAATCATGACACTACCACCTCCAAAACGATCAAATTCCTGAACACAGTTGTTGGCATAACGTTCTCCACGTCGACGGTATACACGTAAACGACCATCACATCGGTTAAGCATGAATCTTGATTCATCAGTGAAGAGTACAAGATCCCACTGACGTTGGATCCACCGTCGATGTTGTTGTGCCCACTGTAGACGCAGTCGTCGGTGTTGTACTGTGAGTATTGGACGTCTTGCTGGCCGACGTGGGACAATGCCAAAATGACGGAGACGGCGACGGATTGTCTGTGCAGACAGTCGCCTCAAACCAGGTATCGTTCTTGCAGTTATGGTTGCAGGTTGGAATCGATTTCGGAGATGGGTTGTTCGAATCCAGTTGTCCTGTCTGGGAGTGGTTACTCGTGGACAGCCGCTGCGAGGACGGTCTCTGACATGTCTTGTCTGCTGATGACGCTGCCATAAGTTCCAAATGGTGTTTCGGTGGACATTCAGGCGATGAGCAACTTCCCTCTGCGAGGTTCCGGATTCAATCATCCCAATGGCCCTCCACCGATCATTTTCAGACAGTCTTAGCATTTAGAGGGTAGAGTTCCTGATCTGAAATGGCTGTGTTTTCGATAAGTGATGCTTCCGTCGTTCATCAGGCACAATGTGAACATTCCAAAAATTCCCCTCTTTTATTGCCATCCACAAGCATGATTTACGCACATTTTCACGTGCAAAGTCATTTTCTCGCATTTTCATGATTTCCATTTCAATGTTGTGTTTACGTGTACTGTTTCAGTCTGATATCACCATGTATGACAATTTCATAATTGCGTTATGAAAAATAATTAACAATATTGGTGTCACAGAAACTTTTGTTGCTGAGTATATTTAGGACGTTTGAAATCAAAGGTTGGTTAACAGGGGTGGAAATGTGATTCTTAGAGATGTTTGCGTGATATAGACTAAATGGCTACTGGGGAATCTCATGACACAGGAAAATAAATAGGTTCAATGGACAGTTCTGACAAATATTCCCCTATATGCTACATTCCTCAATTCAACAGACTTACTCCAGGTGCTTAGAAAGAAAAACTAAGTACAGACACGCTGATATTTACTCTCCAGAGTCTAACTTAAGGCAATAAAGCAAGCTCACCTGATCTTTATCTGGTTTATCAGAGATGTCATTCAGGCTGCTGGACGTCAGATTTCGTTGGCTCGTAGCTGGGCTACCTGTGAAGGTTTGTGATCCAAAGTGGTTAACCCTGGTCCAAGAGGGACAGCTAAGACTCATGGGAAGTAATAAGAAAAGTGATACAGAACCAGAGACACCAGTGGCCCAAAGGATTCTGCATGCAGACCAAGAGAGAAACAGAGGGAGAGTAAATTGAAGCCCAGTCTGTCTATGGCACTACATTGAGAAAACACCTTGCTTGGCCATGCTTACTGGAGGATTATGTCCCACAGAAGTATACTCTAAGTGGGAGCAAATACTAGTGGACCTGCAGTAGCTGCCCTTGTCTGAGAAGGTTATTGATTCAACTGTGCTTCCAATCATACTTCTCAGAAAAGTAACTAATCCTTGCAAAGGGCCTGGGCAGTCTCAGGGCAGTCTCTATGGTGTTCACGTCAGTGTTAAGAACTATAGATTGCTTATGATAGGAATGTGGCTGCTGTTCTGGGAATGTGAATCATGACAGAATAAACTTAAATTCAAGCATACTGTAGATAAAAGCACAGTAAAGAATAGAGGGCCAACAGCCGACTAACCGACAGTATGTAACCAATGTCATAATATTGCCCAGCACTTTACATACCGTTCTGCACCAGCTAGAAATTACCTTACTGCCATGGTGCCACTCAAAAAAGCGATCCCGTATCTCAATAAACATGTGGTGCAGTTAAATAAGCATGTGGCCAGCGATGTGGCCTTCCTGATAGGCTACCTGTATTCTAAGTCTTAACCAGAACCACATACAGTTTGTACAGTTGCCAGCAGGGCGGGAGGGTGAGGGCAAAGTCAGAAGGGTAGTATTTATCTGATGCCACTGTTCTGTAGAGAAAATCATTTTCAAATATTTCTTGAAAAAAAAAAAAAGGATAATACTGTGGATGTCAGTTTGATGCAGCCAGAAAAATAAAAGCTTGTTCTTCAGAAACTTCAGAAGAATACAACCAAAATCTTCACTTCATTCTTGAATGTGACTCTAAAAATAATAATTTGCACATGTGTGCACGTGTTTGTGTGTACAGGCATAACATGAATTAGCATGTTAGGTACTGTGTCTAATACGTTAAAAAAAAAACAGGACCTCTGCCTTGTGTGTGAGCATTGAAAATAACGGTAACAAAAGTATTAGGGCGCTACCTTGGGGAGCTAACTAAACGAAGAGTATGTGTCCAAAATGCAATAAAATTACAAAAATTGAGACAATAACATAGAGTGATAGCCCTTTGCTTCTTACACATGGTGCGAAAATTAATTTTTAGAAATTCATACTACAACGTTGTATAAGGTGTATTTTTTCACGGTCAAAGCTTTTGTTTTTCGATAAAATGCAATAGGCGCCAACATAGAAACACAGGAAAAGACAGGAGGAGCACAAGCCACCGGTGCTCACGGAAGGGAACGCTTCAAAAAAGGAGAGGAAAACTATACCCAAAAAACAATGGTAAAAGTAATCCAAGTCCAGGCACTCAAGATGGTTAGAAAAAATTTGCAGCGTTAAAAGCCGTTAATCCGTAGGGCTATGAACACATAAAAAATGCACCAACGCGTATCGGCTTTCACCTTCTTCAGGGTGTGAAATGGATAAAATGGATATATTCTGTTTTGGAAACAAACTCTTCAAACGCAGGGTCTGGCTATGAAAATTACCAAGTATTTTTGCAGCTCATTGAAATGCAAAGGTTTCTGGATTGTTTTCTAAGGAACAAAGCACAATTACTCGTGTTAAAGGTCCGCAACTTTGTAGAACATTGAACATTTCCAAAATTCCTCTCCTGGAGGAGGTAAGTATTATGGAGAGACACACAAATGGACGGAGGCCTGAGACACTCAGCGCAGAAAGGGCAGAGCTTCTAAGGAACTTACTAAGCCATCCCATGCTGGGGCTCCTGGTCATGTGGATCTCTTCTTCAGAAGCACGGACCGTTAGGCAAGGCACAGAGTTTTCAAGCGGACTACGAGCTTTAGTGGCAGAAAGCGGTTGAACAGCCCAGCCGAAGGATGAGATGGAGGTCAGGAAGGAGAGAAGGAGGTCAGGAAGGAGAGCAGTGAGACAGCCTCAAAGCCAAAGCATAGCGCTGGTCAGGCATACGCTGTTAGGGTTCAGATTAATGCAGGCAGAAGGCAATCAGTTCTCACAACAGGCACAGTGAAAGTTGTATGGCACAAAACTGTACCCTATTTCTCACCACTCAGACGTGCTAACTGAAACTGAAACTTTGCTTTCATCTGCACCCAATTACAAATGGAACAAATGGCATTTGGTGTGCCACCACTTTTTCACCTGGATCAAATAGGCTGCTGTCCTTAAATTCAAGCCCATGGTGCAACAAGATTACAAGTGAGGGAACATGATTCCATTAATTTACACACTATAGTACAATACTTGAGAGCACCTTTATCAAATTGTACACATTTTTTGATAAGGCCATTTGGATAATTGCCAGGCCTCTGACAATAATGGCAAGAGATCAAACATAACTGTAGCTTAGTGGGTGGATAAAAATCCGCGGTTGACCATTTACAGATCAGATTTCTATCTGACTAGTTGGCAGAACGGTGGTGTATTTTCTTATCTGTGCCATAAAACTGCCCACTGTGTTTAGCAAACACAACCCCACTTCATGGATGAGATTTAAAAAAAATGAATGAACATGGACCATGTCCACTGTTATCACATCATAAATAAGGGAAAAGATAAACTCAGTGAGAACTTCTGTTACGCTTTTGTCAAAGAATGGTGCAGATTTTTTAGTAAAATACAATTGTGTAATGAGAACTTTTGAAGGTACTGGAAATATTGGAAAATGTACAGTACTTCAACAAAGTTAAAAATCAGTGTGTTATTATGTCTAAGAGTAGTTATTCCAAAAAGAACAATTATGCAGCTATTAATAGTCAACTTTTCTCGATAACTTCTATCAAATAAGGGAAAAATCGGCAAACGTGTGAATAGGCCTACTTTTGAGTTGAGCTTTTCCCATTTAAAAAAATCAACTTCATCAATGACAGTTCTTGCAACTCAATGTGGCAAAACAAACAATAGCTTTTATAAAAATTAAGACATTTATTTCACAATATTATATTGATCATGAAGGAAAATTACATTTCTATAATTCAAATAATTTAGAAGATTACCAAACATACTATCATTGTGAATTTTGTGATCTTATACGGTGGATGATTTACGGGATTTATATATGCACTTAATTTTAAAGTCAAAGCGAGACTTGGTTCTGCGATTTCTCAGAAATGAGTGTAACTAGTTCAGGCAGGAAACTCGAGAGGAGCTACATCAGCTGACAGTAGCCTGATAAGCTACTAGCACGTCAGCATCAGCAGGCACACAATTGGAGGATCCACATCACGAGGTCATACAGCGGCCTATTTGAAAGACGTCAAGCTCACTCACTTCTGCTGCTGTTTGCAATGACTTTACATGCTATGCAACATGCTCTTTGGTTTTTTGCTTGCCTCCCCCACCCCAGCCTCCACCTGTTTGGTTCTGCTTACATCGGGGGGATTTTGATTTTTGTACATGACTATGTTCGTATGTTCGCTGTGCCTAGGTAGGACATTCCTCCAGAGCAGAACCGCCGCCAAAATACAATGTAATGCTTATACCCATGAATAAATTGTTCTATTTTATTGAAACGTGAGTTTTCCTGACTGAACTGAATTTATTCAATGTCTGTAATTAAGATTCAAATGATGTGTGAGCAACGGTTTTTTTTATTTTTAGTAAATGCAATCTTGCAATTAAATGACTCTGAAAAAAGTGGATAGTTTAAAAGCAAGCCGGAAGAAACCTAATTCTACTGGTGACAAAATCAATTAAGCAATTTAAATATCAGGCTGCATAACACAAGGTTAGTGTTTTACTATGTATTACTGGGGTTCCATTTCACAAAATTTGATTAAAATATAAGGCCCACACTGAAACAGAATGACTATTCCAATCATTCATCAGGGCCCCGCATTATGCCCCGCAATAAAGACTGAAGAGGATTACTACCAATGTAATGCTCAGGCAGCTGCTAAACCAGTTAACACACTTCAAGTGAAACAACATCCACAGCCTGAGTGGTTACTATATTTAGTAAGCGCTCTTTTAAAATGTTTGAAAAAAGGGAACTCCGTTATTGTTTCATTTCATTCCTTTTGCATTGCCTGTATCCACATTGATTTGGCAGACCGTAAATATCTTGTAAAGGAAGAGGGAAAGTGGGGGAATATGACGTATCTGGCTGACGCTATCACGGATTACGCATCGCCTGTAAAAGTGAGATTCTTAACAGCATTCAGGGTTAATATCCACCATTTTATCTGGAGGAATCATAGGCAATTGGAGATGGTTAAACTGCAGATATTACTTTGGCAGTTTAGGCCAGATTGTCAAACAATAGCAGATTACTGCGTGCAAACTGAACTGAGAGAGGTGTTATACACTCAAAATTTGCAGGTTATTTTGTAACAAATTTCATTAAATTACCTCTTCCACCTGTCTTCGTTAATGACATCACATTTTCAGGTGTACTTTTAATTAAAGGTTAAAGGTTTACTCCATTGTGGTGAATCAATCATGTCTTATCTAAATCTGACCCAACAGATTAATTTAAATTTGCACATTTAAATTGGGGGGGGGGGGTTTGGCGTAAAAATTCCTGGATCTGAGCCTTAATCAGAAGATGACGAAAAAAGTGATAGGCTATCGAGTCTTATGTTTTTTTTTATTCTTCAGGAACACCAAACTAACCATGAAAAACAATAACTTTAGGCGACCTCCATTTAGCACTAGCGCATATCTGCTGAATTTAAGACCCTTTATTTTACTTTTTTTTTTAATATATATTTTCAAAACTGAAGGAGAACATGAAAAAAACAAAGAACAAAAATGACTAAGAATGAGAAGTAGCGAAGAAGACTGCACCAAACTGGCACCTGTATTACCATTATCCTGGTTGGAAAACAGCCTACTTGCACTGGAGACCGTCTTGCCGATGTCAGCCAGGGACCGTAGGTTGGATTTCTTGGTCTGGTGCCTGTGTTTGCGCAGCAAGGTGTACGTCACCTTGTCCTTCAGGTCGGCTTTTAGCAAACCAGTATCAATCTGACTATCCGTGATGATGTCTATATAGACAGGGAGTAGGTGGGGAGGGAAACAGAAAGAGTGAATAAGAGTGAGACGCAGTAGAGGTGGTGGTTTTCAGGGTTATTTCTGGTCATTGGTAAACATGGGAAAAGATTATAACTGGCATTCCATTTACAGTTAAAATACAACATAAATAAGGCTTGTGATTCAGAAGCGAAGTTTTTCAACCATCATTACATATGGGAAAATACGCTCCTTGTGCCAGAAAACAGCTTCATCAACCTGACCTCCCCTTGAATTCCTGGACCAAGGGTTTTCAAGCAGAGCATCAAACTCCCTCTGCCAGCTTTTCTTCGTCCTGCAGTACATCCTGTTGCCCGTCTTCAGGTACACGGTGCACATGTACCCAGCCGATGCGCGTGATGTAAAAGAGAATGGGACTGACTAGACCAGGTGATCTTCTTAAATTGCTCCGAGGTACAGCTCTGATGCTCTCACCTGTCCATTATAGGCACTTTAAGCGGTGAATTGGGATTAGAATGGGCACTCCAACTGGTCTGCAGCTATGAAGTGTGATATGCAGAGGGTGCGATGCAATGTGTGTTGTGACACATTCCTCGATTAAGTATCGTTAATATTGTCCACGACTTGTGCTACAATAGCCTTTCTGTCAATTCTGACCAGACGGGATATCCTTTGTGGCCTTTGTGCATTGGTGAGACTTGGTCACCCAAACACCCTGTCTCTGGTTCATGGTTTTTCCCTCCTTGAACCTCTGTCAGTAGGTACTCACCTACTTGACTGGGACTGACTGACAGATTGGGACACCCCAGATGTCTTGTTGCTTTGGAGATGCTCTGACCCACTCATCTGGTCATACCAATTTGGCCTTCGTCAGTGCCGCCCAGGTCCCATTTCTCCCATATCCAACATGACTATGGGAACCCACTGTTTGCTGACCATCTAAGAACTGTCAGGAGTCCTTGACATGCACCATGATTATGAAATAATGCGCAATAATTGACTTCAGTTGAAGTGATTCAGTTGTCCAAGGTGGATAAATCATTAGTTTCACTGATAACTGAAGTCAATTGCTGTTTTGTTATATGACCCTACTTGAAAATATAAAAAAAGGGCGACAACTCTTACGTAAAACTCCTCGCAGGTATGTAACGACACAAAATACTGTCAGGACACTGGACACTCTTAGGAGCTCCTGCGAGGAAGCCAAATCTATTATCTATTTTTAGCTTGAGGTCATCAGATTGTTATACCTCTCACACACTTTTGCGCAGTGAATATCACTGTTTACAGCGACCAGCGGAGATCACCTCGACCAATCAGGGGAGAGTGAATCCTTACGTCATGTAATAATCAACTTTATTCATTTTATCTTTGAGAAGTTGAAATCTTTTGGCTCATCGGTGTACATTTCTGGTGTCTCTGGCACATACATAGCAGGTATATTGATGTGTCTGTATACTTTTTACAGGCCCTACATTTACATTCAAATCATACTTATTTGAACAGGGAATATACCCATCAAGTCTCAAAATTCTTCAGCGAACAAAATCAAAAAACTGGTGTCTATATAATGTTTTGCATTACTTTATTTATAGTCTCAATTCCAAATATAGGTCATGGACTGCCAGCATTGTTATCTATGCAAGGTTACAAGCCTATGGTCCTGACCTAAAGGATATAAGAGATTAAAAGCCATAATCTGAATCTTAAATGTAATTTCCTCAATGAAAGCTTTACAGTGTCTGATAGATTCCAAAAATAAACAATTGAATCCTTTCCTGTCTTAACAGGAACCACATCTAAATTTAGCATTTAGCACTCAACCTCTCTTTAATTCAATAGCGAGGGATATGGCCCATGGGTGCACTCTCCCTCTATAGTGAAACGTACCTAATATTCTGGATGTATGGCCTGCAAACAAGTGCAGCAATATCATTTATGTACAAATGCAATTGAGGTCCATGCCAATTCATCTTATTCTGCAAATTTCGATTATTTTTCCTGTGATTTTACAGTTGAACTGAATTTACTGTCGTGTAGTGGCACCAGCTATTGCTAAAGAGAATTTTTTTTTCCCCCGCTGCGCTCAACAGATTCAATCATCCGCACATCCACAACATCAGTGGCGAGACTAGGGATGAATACAGGCAAACACTGCATGTCTCTATAAATACGACTTGACACAAGGAGCGGGCTGACACTAAGTACATACATACCCTGGCCTCTAAGAGCCACAAAGCCCAGTGTGTCTCACATCGCAAGCCTAGCCCCCTGGCACTATTCTGCAAGGACAAACATTATTCCGGTCCTGAGCGCAGGGTTTCCAGCTCAACCAATCATAACTCAGCCACCCAACCCCCTGCCCCTCCTCCCCATAGGTCCAAAGCAAAGCATAAGGCGATGAGAGACATCAACTTCAACTGTTCACCTCCCAGTACCTACCCACAACCTGGGGAAGGGTGGACGCCTCCAGGTCCAGCATGATGGTCCCTTTCTCTATGCAGGTGCGTAGCTCAAACAGGCTGTGTAAGGACAACGTGGCTACGTGGGGCTTGCTCCATCGCTCTCCACCCTTCTCCACCTTCTCTTCAAACTTGATCCACCTGCATGGGAACAGGTGGTGTTTTGAGCCCAGGACAGGAGTGAAGTGCAATGTCACCTTCATCACCGTAACAGGACCACATAAGTCACTGCTGTTCAACTGCCATTCAGTAGTGTTCTAAACTACCATCGCTGATGAATTACCTCTGATTTACACCGCCTGAAGGAGAGGGAGAATAATGTAAAATTAGACACCACAAACTTCCTACTTGTGTAAGACTGGTGGCATATTTCACAATGTAAATAACAGCGACCAGGATATCTGACAGATTCATCTGATCATGCGAGTTATGATACCCAGCCGGTGGAGTGGTGGCAGCGATTCGCAAGGCCTGCGGTAACCTCACACTTCAATGCTTAATTACGCGAAACTTGTCACAGCTGACTTCACCTAATTAGCAGCTAAACAAGGATTATGTGAATATGAGGAAAATATTTTTCCTTACTACAAAAAAAATATTCTGAGCTGTTCATGAGGTGAATGAAAACAAACATTCCAGTAATATTCCTATTTACCTACATGACTACATTGATCCAAATAGAATTTAAAAATTTTTTTCCACCACTGGTAGACTTGTTCGACTGTGCGAACACGGCCTCCTTCTTTAACTTATTTCACCATCTTCTTGAAAAGGTCAGCGATGCAATATGTTCATGTTTCAAAAATCCTGTTGATATTCAAGTCTTTCATAAAGTTTAAAAGTGGGAGTGATTCCTTCCGACCAGAACTTTGCTGACCGTGATCAGGCAGCCAAATGTTGCAACTGCGGTAGAAACCCCAAGTGAAAAGCGTATGCTGAATGCACTGTATGCATGTCCAAAGAATGCTCTTAAAACTCAAATAATGTCGAGATGTCCCACATCTTAGTTGAAAAATGATACATTCTGAATACTGCCTATGGCACAACACATAGCAAGAACTGTGTGAGTTTGAATCCGGTCTGAGGCCTTTCTGTGTGGAGTTTGTATGTTTTCCCAGTGGTTGCCCAGGTTCCTTTGGATACGGTTTCCTCCCACAGTCCAAAAACATGCACGTCAGGCAAACTGGAGACTCTAGATTGCCCATAGGAATGAGATTGTGAGTGAATTGAGTGTGTGCTCCGTAATTGATTAGTGAGCTGTCCAGGCTGTGAGACTGCCTTTTTTTGAGCAAAGTCAGCTGGGATGGGCTACAGCTCCCCCGAGACTCTAATGAGGAAGCGGTATTGATGATGGATGGGTGAATATGACCTAATTTGGAAAATCTAAGCAGAACATGTTGTTTACATGATCACCCTCAAATTAGCAGTGCTGTCATACTTGGAATAATGGTGGAAAATTAGTGCGCATGTAAATGTACTGATTGATTCCCTCAGTTGCAAAGACTAATTGCTAGAATTACTAGCTTCTTTATTTTTGTTGCTTGATTGTAGATTGCATCGGAAAGTTATGAGGCATTTTCCGATGCAAATCAATATAAAGGAAAACAGCAATACAGACGTACACTTCATTCAAAGATTTTTTTCATTCATGTAGCTCATGAAACAGATTTCTTCAATTCAGATGCCTTTTTTGAATGCTTATGACATTCTGATGAAATCATGCATCGTCTTATAATTATGCTGCTGAAAAAAAGCTAAGACAAATGAAGTCCCAGAAATTTTCTGATTTTTTTTTTTTGTCAAATTATTGCTATCCTGACAATATCACATCCATTGTGTAAATGTAGCCAATAGGCAATGACTTCGTCGCTTATTATTTATTAATGATTGTAGGCCTCACAGTGGCGTAGATTAACAATCAAACAATTTGCTTACTGAATAATTGGGGCAAACGAAATGGGAGTGATCAAGCATGAAAGGTGAGGTCAGGTTACTGGAGGCCTTCCATGCTTCCGACAGCATGTCACTGTGCTCAAAAAGTCATTTATGTCCCAAAGAATGATGTGGATGTTTTTATCCATAGGTGCATATGTAACAGATAAATACAAGCTAACAGACGCACAATCTACCTTCAGACATCTAACCCTCTATCCAATAAAACATGTATATCCACAGTGTACTTTTTACTTCAGTGAGTACTGTAATCAGCAATACTTTTGAGATAACTACTTTTCTGTCTTAGGGTGGTAAAATAACTCTCTCTGAGTCATTTTGTCAGCATCCACATTGTTGCTATAAATGTATCATATAAATGTTTTCCCATGAAACACTGATTTTGACTAGCTGCACAGCTCTGAGGTGTGCAGGGGGCTTGTGGGGGAATCTACATCAGTACACGGTGCACTCTCACTCTGCCAGGTATACAGGGTGTATATATTTCTCTGTATCAGTAGCTTAAAACCATTATCCAGAGTACTCCAGGATTTAAACTTCTCTTTCCTCTCTCCCAGAGGTAGCTCACCATGAAGTGTGAATTTTAGACCTCAGAACTTTCGTCCACAAATCATTTTTTGTGAAGCCCAGAGCAGTGCCTTTCAAAATTTCTATGTTAGCAGTATATGTTAAGTAAGTTATCATAGCACATAAATATTCCATTGTAGCCCACACACCACCTTTTGATTGTCACTCCAGACTTTCATAATGTCCATGAAATGATTCCCAAGAAAATTAGAACCATAAAAATGATTGATGGTGATCATGATGATGCATATGAATGGTTTTTAAATTTAAAAGGCCAAAATGGGTGAGCGGGACCTCAAACTGAGGAAGACCTCGAGTGAACTAATTCTGGCGGATCATCGCTGTCTGAAGCCCAGAGTTCCCAACAACCACCTTCTGCTGTAGTTTGAAAAGAGTGTTCATTATCTGGTGCCATTCAAGCCTAGCAAGCTGAGAGAAGTTTAACAAAGAAAGTGGTGTTAACAGTAAATTGTTTCTAGCTCGACAAGCATCTAACTTATGAAGTAGATAAAATTAAATTGCTGACGAGAGAACCCCAAACATGGGCATTTAACAGCATTTTGAGTAAGAATGTGAGACAGGATAAAGAATAACACTCCAGAACAGTGTTGCCTTGAAGAGTCTGTCTTGGCAGACTTTCCTGAGAAAGCACCAGCCTGAAACCCAATGGACTTTCGAATGAAAAGAACTTTTCACAACTGTTCACAACTCTTTAAAGGGCTCCAAAATGACTCAGAGACTCTTTGAAGCCACTTTGCTACAGGACCTGTTTTTCAATATCTATCTATACAATGTACACATGGAGCCTCATATTGTTGCTGATTACACAATTATCTTAAAATTTTGTAAATATTCATGTAATTGTGCTGCAGCTATATCCTGAGGAGGCTATATGACGGTGAAGAGATGTGACTTTCGGGTTATTTTAAATATGCTAAATAATAAATAAGCAATGGTTAGCTGTATTATCTGTGCAAATATTTCCTGATCAAATTTCAAATTATTCAATCAGATTAAAGAATCATCTTGTAAAACAAGTCAGAAAAGAGTCTATAATTGTTTTGGGAGTGTTATCTTTTATATATATTACATTTTATCCCACAGATGCAACCCGTCTACTACCAAATCCGAGCTGCTCCACAACGGTGTTATCGCGGTTGTCAAGGCTACGGCTACTGCTGTGAAACATTCTATCAGTGTGCTCCCACTCGCCTCTTTGTGTGTGTGTGTCTGTGTGCGTGTGTGCGTGTGCATTTGTGCAAGTGTGTGCTCGCATGTGATATATTCACTGTATGAAGTTATTCTGTGAGTGTATGTGTGGGCATGTGGTATATTTACTGTATACAGAGGTTGGTGTGTATGTGTGTGTGTGCAGGCATGTATGTGTGTGAACGGAGGTGTGTGGTGCATTGAGCACATGGAGTAGATATTTCCCAGATGGAGGAGTATTTTGCACACAGAGATGGAGGAGTGTGTGTGTGTTGCATGTTTTATACAGAGACGGAGGAGTTTGTATAGTTTACACAAAGATATGGAGAAGTTTATGTATGTTGCAGGTACAAGATTGAGTTTATTTGTGCTTAACACAGCCAGATTGAGATATTTATAATAATAATTGAGACATTTGTTGGTGTTTTACACAGCAATATTGATGAGTTTGTGTGTGCTATGTGTGTTTTACACAAAGAGATGCAGGCATTTATGTGCATGTTACACAGATAGATGGAAGAGTTTGTGTGTTTGACACAGAAATGGAGTTTATGTGTATTTTTCACAAAGAGATGGAGGCGTTTATGTGTGTTTTACACAGAGAGGTGGAAGAGTTTATGTGAGTTTTACACAGAGAGGTGGAAGAGTTTATGTGAGTTTTACACAGAGATTGAGGTGTTTGTGTGTTCTACATACAGAGATTGAGGAGTTTATGTGTGCTTTACACAGAGACTAGCTGCTACCCGCTACCTGGAGTGAAATTGCCATTTTTTTTGCGTGCATGACCATTTTTCAAAAATCAGGCGACATCAAGTCCTTCCTGGTGTCCAAGTGGATATTCACACCAAATTTGGTGTTAATCAGTTGAGAAATGTAGGAGAAATATGTGTACATACACACAGACAGACAGACATCGACCTCAAATATATTATAGATTGAGGAGTTATGTGTGTTTTATACAGAGATGGAGGAGTTTATGTGTGTTTTACATAAAGAGATTGAGGAGTTTGTGTGTTTTACCCAGAGAGATGGAAGAGTTTATGTGTGTTTTACAAAGAGAGATAGAGGAGTTTATGCGTGTGTTACACAGAGATATGGAGGAGTTTATGCGTGTGTTACAGAGAGATGGAGGAGTTTATGCATGTGTTACACAGAGAGATTGAGGAGTTTATGCGTGTGTTACAGAGAGATGGAGGAGTTTATGCATGTGTTACACAGAGAGATTGAGGAGTTTATGTATGTGTTGCACATAGAGATGGAGGAGTTTATGTGTGTTACACAGAGAAATGGAGGAGTTTATGCATGAGTTACACACACAAATCTCACCTTGCTGTTTCCTTCCATTCCATCTCCTGCCCATCCACAGACAGCAGCTCGTCCAGTTCCGTAAAGAGCTGAGGGGGCGCGGGGCCATCGTCATCCTCTCCCAAGATGAAGCGCACGCGCTCGGCTGCCGGCGAGACTAGGAAGGGGAAAATACTCCGGCTTACTGCTTGGTAGCAGATGACAGCCGTGCGGCTGTGAGGCTTGCTCGCGTCCCCGTACCCATTCATAGAAGTGGGGGCCGAGGGGGCCCTGGTCACAGGTTGGGGTTGCTTTGCGGCCGGTGGAGGAGGGAGTTTCACCTCGGCCACCACAGCCTTCACCTGCTCCTTTGAGTCCTTCTCCTCCTCGGCAGAAGACATCAAACCAGCCCAGCCCAACCAATAAGAGAAAAAACTCAAAGAAACCCAATAGCTTCCAACAGACAGCAGAGATGTGAGGTAAAGGAGGGGGTCGGTAGGAAGAGGAGAGCTGCACCGGCCCCTCTGCCGCCAAAGTGTAGCTAGACATTCATCGGCTCGACAAGTCCAACAGCCGTCTCCGGTCCCAAACTTTAAAGCAATGAGACCCAGGTAAAGTGGGACCCAGTCTTTCCCCATCTAGGGCCCTCCCTCCAGGCCAAACAGTCCCCCTCACTCATTGGTCCAAAGGGACACTTGGCAACCAGCCCCCTGGCCCCCTCATTAACAATTAGGAAGTGGTTCACAAACTGTTCATTCTTCACGGGAGGGCTTTGCTTTCCTTCTCTCTTGTCTTCTAATTTGAATATTTTGTCAAGCATCAGTGCTTTTGAAAAAAAGACCCGCAGCCCTCAGTATTGATGATATATAAATACAACTTTCTCACTGTAGATCCTCGGGGAAGTGAATCTTCAGAGACAGACACGGCAGTGAGGCTCGTGCGCGTTAGCAGAAGCACAGACTCATTCAGAAGTCTATTCATAGCAACCACGAATAAGACCTATATTCTGTCAAAAAGTTAACAGCTACAGGTTAAGCACAATGCAAAAAAATTCAGTTCCTTCCAAGAGCTATGTCATCTACTCGAATCCATTCCAAGCTTTGGTCCAGATGCTCATGCAATCAAGTGCCGTGAAGTAATCATTTATGAAAAATACATACATTAGCTCTACTGGGATTTGGAAAAACAGCAAAGAATGTTTCAAGGCTAACTCCCAGAATAATAGTGTAATGTCATCATCATATACACATACTTCATAGTATTTTGTGTGAAAATATACAGATAATTATAAAACTTTATAAAAGCATTTTAATTCAGATTATTTACTATTTCCCTTGAAAACAAAATTATTTTTCAATTCATGCGAATACAGACTAACATGCTTCACTAATCAGCATGAAGCACTTTGCACAGAGATGTGGTTATGACCTTGCATACTAAAAGCCTCCCTTCCTTAGTGATCCCCTCACAGAAAAGGCCCTCACCAACCATAGTAGCTGTGTGCAGTAAAGTCCAAATCAGTCCCATATAGGAGGACAAAAAAGGCTATATTCGGATAGCAGCTCTGATTTTGGATCAGATTTCCATTATCCATATGCTATGACCTTCAAGATAAAATTTATCCTCAACTAGAGCTCCAACTCTGAGGTGTTCAGTGAATATGAAGCTAGATTATAGGCCTGAGCCCCAACGCTCTTGCTCTTGAATGGACATTAAAGCATCACGGTTCTTCTTCAGAAACAAGGAGATTCATTTAGTGATTGGGCAACTAACCAAACTGCTTCAAGAGCTTTAGGATTAAGTAATACCTGATGTCTTCAGAGCTTCACTAAGGAAAAGTCCTTGACATTGACACCACAGTATTTGAGGTAATTGCTGGGGAATACACACTTTGGTTTTGCACGGCTTGTTATCAATGAAACTGGCAAGGTTTTTGCTGCTATGCACAAATTTAAGTGGCAGGTTTCACAAACTGTCATTTGACAGAACTGGAATAAATATACCCTGGTAAGCAAAACAATAGAACACAAAAATGCACGTAGGGAAAAAGTGCTTTGGGAGCTCATAAGGACTGAAAAGGCCTGGTTCTCCAATGCAATCCCTGCTACCAAGATTGGTTTTTTTAAATGTTATAACATCGACACTGAAAACTGTTCTACATTGCAAAATAAACAGGCATATCCTTACTAAAGTGGTTTCTCCCTTTTCAGCAGTTGCTCGGGAGAAGGGTGCTCAACATGACAGAGCGACTGAGAGTAGGCACAGAGGGGAGGGATGGAAATGAAAATCCCATCGTTCAAACGAGTTTCAAAGCTTTGTGCACAGCAGCCAAGAGCCGTGTCAGTACAATGAGGACTTTGTCCTGGCAGCGTGGGCACATGGGAAAGCAGTGGAGAAAGAATGCTCGCTGCCCAATAAGGGCTGAGTGGGACTGCCACTTCGAGAGGCTTTCGCCTTACGTGACTTTCTGCGACATGTACACCCCTCCAAATGTCTAACTTTCTTACACTGTTGCGAGATAATAGAGGGTTAATTTTGTTACACTGAAATAATGGTATTAAGATGTACTCTGCGCATGCTCCACACTTCGTCACGCAGGTCTTTCATCCAAAGGTTTTGAGGACTTCTAAACACCAAACTGAGTAGCAACGACTCTGTGCTCTGCCCAGCTAGCAAGATTGTATAGAACAGTGGTAATCTGCTAGGGTACGGGTGTTTGAACATTCGAGCCTTGGGGGATCATAACTTCTTCTATTAATCCCCATAATTAATCGAATGACATGTGCGTCATCCAAAAATTTTCTATCCAATCTCCATTGGAAACTTCAAAGGACTCTCAAGCGACTCTCTCCAACTAGTCTTTACATGGGAAGCCCAGGGGAGCATTTCCGGAAAGCACAGATGCTAACATAATTGAAACCACAGACTGTGAATGAAAGAACTATGTCAGTTGCTAACTTAGCTTGCAACTACACTTTAGGGAAACACGGTTCGGGATAGTAGAGAGGGCAAAAAGTAGAGCATGCACCATTTCGGCCAAGCTTCAGCTAAAGCCATAACCACCAGGGATATTGTGCATCTCAATTGTATAAAAACCAGAGTGTACATCCCGTAAAAAATTTATGGAGCTATAACTTGATATGCTATCAGTTTGAGCCTGCTAACTCGTTTGTTCATTGTTTCATCAGAGATGTAAAAGGTCAACCAGAAAAACCTTCAACGTGAACAAGCTGAAAGGGGGCATATCGCCATCTATCATTGCGGAGACGGATATGCTTCGGTCAATAAATTTGTCTTCCTCATGTCCACGCATGCTGGGACAGGGACAGCAGTCCAATTAAGGGCCTAATTGAGCTATTAGCATAGCTCAACTTAACTGCGCATGTAAACGTACTGTCTCCCAGTAGTCCTATACAGCCATGATGTTGAGATCAGGGCTCTGTCAAGGCTATGCCATCAGTTAACTAACTACAGAGTAGAAGTGCGCTCTTTCATGTTGAACTTTGTTACAATGGGTGATCATGCACGAGGCCTTCTCCTCACCTGCCCATGGGCAGCAAGATCCGAGCAGCATTTTCCTCTCTCCAGCAGTCAGTTGTGAAGCTAGTGAACAATGCCTCGTGTGGCATTTCCACCCCCCCCCCCACCCCCACCCCCCCTTTCTTTGCCTTTTGGCATACAAACATATTGAGCGGTAACAACCACGATGGCTCATATCACCCTGTGAGTGTGTGCATGCATGTATGTACGTGTGTGTGTGAGTGAGAGTGTGTACCGTATGTGTCGAAGTGTCATCCTGGCACTATCTGGTCTTTGAGACACCCACTGTAACAGGAACTACCACAGAAGAGGTTTTGAGTACTTCACCCTGGGTTTATACCTGTATGTCTGTCCGTCTGAGGACCGATTTTGTCAATGCAATAGCCTCACAACAGTGAAAGAAGAAGTTAGTAAATGTAACAGGTGTGTACTTGAGCTGATGAAGAAAGCCAGGATGGAAGGAGGGTCTGATCCTAGCAAGGACACCAGAAGTAGGGGGGTAGGAAGAGTGGCTGGTGCGATCCATTCACAAGATAGTCTTTAGTTTCCTCAAGACTCCTACATAGAGCTTCACTACCACTGATGATTCAATCTTTTAAATTACTTTGAGTGAGCTTGATTGAAAAATATGTTACTGCAGGTGCAGTAGGCGCCTGCCAAATCATTGTCATGTAAAACAAATGCTATTCATTTCCAATAAAAGGACCATGCAAATGTATTTAAGCTCTGGAATGTAAAACCTGGTTACTATGCAAAAAGTTCAAAGTATTTTCATTTTTTCTTATTTTTTTTGACTAACTCAAACTCACAATCTATAACATAATACAATTAAAGTTAAACAAATTCAATCATTTTCCATAAGAAAATTACACTTGACAAGCGAGCAGTAACTTAAAACAAGCTAAATGTTTTCCACATGATTGAAAAAAACAAGATTTCAACTCCTGTTATCAGATGAAGCTCTTGTTAAGGCAGACCCCTTTCCGCAGTGTAAAACTAGATCAGTGAATCTGTGAGCAAAACAGAATGGGATCGCGAAAAGCACTGCATGTGGAGAATGTAAAACTAAAGCCGTGCAGTCAGAGGGCCAGCTCTCAATGAAGGTTCACTGGCAAGGACTAGGTCATTTATACACTGAGGCTGCAGAGGAAACCATCATTTGAGTACTGAGCGACTGCCAGTCAGTGTGAAAGGGGACAATGATGCCGTATTATGCTG
This sequence comes from Gymnothorax reevesii, assembly GCA_029721435.1. Taxonomy (NCBI): domain Eukaryota; kingdom Metazoa; phylum Chordata; class Actinopteri; order Anguilliformes; family Muraenidae; genus Gymnothorax; species Gymnothorax reevesii. The sequence continues at coordinate 38,123,177 of CM056580.1, read as the reverse complement.
CCCCTTAGCAACGGACAGCGGCTGGAAGGCCCCGGAGCAACAGAATTTGTAAACAAGCCTAGTTTCTGGTGTGTGCTCCAAAAGCAGGTTTGAGTTAAAGGGGTAAAATTCTCCAAAATGACTAGAGCCATTACAAAGGCTCACAGGGAGGACATCTCCCAGCAGACTTTGGTCTTCAGTTGGTGCAATACACCAAATTGCATGAGCCGCCTGACAATTACCGTACAGAACTTTCCTCCACGATCCAAGGGATAGCAATGCTTGAAACTGGCTAAATCCTTGACCAGTATTACGATGAGAACAAGACCGCAGCCCATTATCTTATGTATTTTACTAATTTTTTCAAAATTAACAACTTTGATTCTTACAAAATTTTCGAGAAAAAAGTTGGGACAGTATAGTGTTTACCACTTTTTAATGTTGACATTCCTTTTCACAACACTTGAAAAATGTTTTAGGATTGAAGACATTGAGTGATTTTGTCTCATCCGAGATCCAGACAGGTCTTCAGGCGTGCAACAGTTTCTTTGTCGCATTTTGCTATTCGAAGTGTGCCACATGTTCATTATTTAGGACAAGTCGGGACTGCTGGAAGGTCAGTCCAGCATTCGTACCCTCTTCTTTCACAGCCATGCCCATGTCGTGAGCAGAAAGTGGTTTTGGCTTGTCTTGTTGAATTAGGCAGGGGCATCCCTGAAAAAGATGACATCCTGAAGGCAGCGCATGTTGCCCCAAAGTTGCAGCGTACTTTTAAGCATGAAAGATGCCTTCACAGGAATGCAAGTTACCCTTGCCAAGGCCACTGGCACAACTCACTACCATGAAAGGCCATGGCTTTTGGACTTGTTACTAGCAATAGTCTGAAAGGATTGGGCCCAGTGCACATTGCATCCATTTCTTCCAAAGAAAAAGTCCTGACATATTAATCAATCTTTCCATAATATACTTTTCCACTGAGATGGTCCATCGCAGATGTCTACGAGCCTGGAGAAGTCAACAGCACTTCAGGACACTGCTAAAATGAGGCTTCCTTTTTGCACAGTACAGTGTTAACTGGCATTTTTGGATGTAACAACATTCAGTACTTGACAAAGGTTTGCCAAAGTAAACGTGAGCCAATATGGTTATATCACTTAGAGATAAATGATGGTTATAGATGCAGTGCCATCTGAGCAATAGGAGATCAGAAGTATTCAAGCTTTGGTTTGCAATAGAGTCTTTGAATATTTTAGTGAAATATCAAAATCCCTTCCTGTCTTCCTTCGAGGTACATTGTTTCGAAAGCATTTAATGATTTTCTCATGCATTTGTGGGTAAATTGATTATTCTTGACCCATCTTTGCTCCTGAAGGACTAGGCCTTTCCGAGGTGCCTCTTTCTGACAAAATTATGGCTACAATCACCCGCTGACATCAGCTGTCTCAAATCTTGTCTTTTTTTTTTGCTGCATCCCTAGTCCCATTTTGCTCTTATTCAAACTTTTTTGTAATGCAATGCAAGCCTGAATGACAGAAATGGCTGTATATTTCCAAATGAAGTTGAGCTTGATTTATACATTTCTGCTCTCTATTTTTAAGTGCATTTTCGATACCATCCAAACTTTTTCTGAGTCAGGGTTGTATTTTGCATGAAGACTACAGCAGCACACTGCTCGGTAAACATTAGCATCAAAGCAGAAATGATGCGTTCTGGCCTTGATAATTAACACCCCAAGGTATGGTTCTGTTCGAAAAGCCACTGGTGTATGCAGCCAAAGACGCAGAAGAGTAATCCACACTTTCATCGAGAAAGAGTTCCCAGAAAATAATGCAGTCCTGACCATATTCACCATACAGTGTTGCATGCTCACACTGCATGTACAGAAATGCATTTCACTGAATAAAATTTGTGGACAATATTTGGCCTGCAAGTCCAAACCAGAGAGGCTCTGTCTGCTTTGAATCTGCGCATTCACAGACTGAAAGACTGAAAGGCCTGAAGCAAAACTGCAGACACTGGAGAGTGAGTATCACTGTCCAAGAAGCATGGATCTACCAGGCCAGAAGACAGAAGCTGATGAATGGAGAGAATGCCCGTCAAGAGGAGTCACATTTCAGCAGGCCTGCCGTGGCTCTTCCTTTTGTTTCCGAATACAATGAAAGCTCTTGTGTTCCGGAAAGAATCGTGGATTGCTTTTTTATTTTCATCTCCTCTAAAGATCAAAACCGCCGTCAACCCCCTTTCCATCCATCACACCATTTGTTGTAATGCAGCGATAATCACAAAATAAAGCACAGGATTACTCCACAAACTAATGGCTAATGCAAGTTCACATCCAGTACAATCTGCTCCGATCACTGCATATTGTTTGAAAATGAAATGCTTAAACAAGGGTCATTCCTCTCCTGATCCAGAGGATAAGCTGTAAATGGTGTAAGCTCAAAAACGTCAGTTATACTGTATTTAAAACAGCAGTATGGGAAAAAAAAAAAGTTACATGTGAAATTTGGCGTGACACCCAGCCTCAGCAAAACCTTTCAGAGGGCCCTTTGTATTTCAGTAGTTTTACTTAACCCTTTTGCACAGAATACAAATATTGCCAATGTTTTCCTGTTATGCATGAGCCTATTTAAGGCTTTGCAACTCAGTATATTGTCACTGAGACTTTGAAAAATTATTCCAGATAAGCAAGACATTTGGAAATTTAATTTCAGAATTGTAGAATGAACAATGCCGGGGTCTATATCTGCGCAAAGGGGTTAATGAAAACTCTACAAAACTAATGATTGCACTAATTTGTCCAGAAAACCCATAAGTCTGTCCAAGATTAGCTCGCATACATATAAAAACAACAAACAATATAATCATAGCTGATCTCTCATATGTATAACATTCAAGTAAGATGTGCAAGTAATATACTGCATGCTGTACTGTATAATCCTAATTTAATGTAAGATAGATCTGTTAATTGTTTATGAAATCTACAACAAAATATTATATTTATGTATTCACAATGAACGGTCATTTTGTTCCAATACTTGTTCATGTTTTAGAAAATTAAACTTAACTTGTACTGTACCCTGTAGTTGCCCTTTTTATGAGCATCTTTAATAAATGTAAATCAATTTGGAATTGTGAATACAATTTATACCATCATTTACAACTATTTTCAGACAGAACTAAAATTAAGCTGGATCACAGGTGCCTGCTTAGCTTTGGCTGGCCAGAGTGCACAATCAAAGGCTATAGGATCAGAAATCTTGTCTGCTGCCTTTCGTATCACTATCATGTTGATGAGCTCTAGTCTTGGCCGTCATACGAGGACCACAAGAGTAAACAAAGCTAACCTCCATTCTGAGAGCTGCCAGGTGCTGTAATCACCAGGACTCCTTAATCAGTGATTCTAGAGAGGAAGTGGAAATAAGCGGGTGCCGCCCGCCCACAGGCAGGCTGCTAATTAATATCTAATCCCAGCATACCCTCCCCCCCTTCTCCTGCGGGTGGGTGTTGTCATGCGAACGGTGCGCCAGAGTGCAAGGCCCAGCTCCTCTCCACTCCATGGGGATTACAGCACTTCACAAAATTAGCTCCAGATTCCACAAGCATATACCCAAATAAAGTGCACAGACACGTTTGAAAATAAGATTCCAAATGCAACATCAGGCAACTTCCAGACACTTGAGAATATTTATCCTGTTTCAGTGAGTCCAAAGAGTTTGCTCCCATGCACACTTTTGCTGAGAATACATATAATTTTATGCTCAGGATGGGCTATAAATCACTGTTACATTTCTAGTTTACTTCATAATGAAGTAATGAAGTATCTCCATTTTATTAGACATTTTCCATTGTCGTAAAGGCCCATTTAATGCAGCGGAAACGTTGGTCCAATGAGCCATGGGGCCCAATGAATTATATCACCTACACTGCAATCAATAGATGACAGAGCTGCTTAAAGTAGGCGATATGGCTCTTTGGTGCCCATGCCCCCCCCCCCCCAACATAAAATCCTTTTTGAAAATCTTTGTAAATGGAATTAATCAGGAGCTCAATAAGCCACCTTTGTTCCTGAGAAAAATGTATAGTTTTTGGTCTGAATATGCGATATATTGGGCTCTGCAACTTGACAAAAGTGCGCTCTCCGATCAGGTCCTCGCTAATGAGCACAGAAGGGTTTAAGGCCACATCTCTCTGTCTTTCAAGCCACTTCCTCTGGCCGTAGGTCACCTAAGGTGTATTCCCAGCCAGGACACCCAAGGGTCATGTTAACATGGATCCAGACTGACCTGCTCTTCCCCAGTACTTCATTGTATAGGGACCTGAACAAAATTAAGACCACTTCCACCTTCATGAGATCCCCTCTTCTTCACCAACATACAACACACAAACACCGACTTTGTGGGGTTTAAAAAGAAGAAAGACACTCAGAATTTACCATGGCTTTGCCACTGACATACAAATGGGACTTATGGAAAGAACAAGGTTGGATTAACTAATTATGACCGGGGGACTAACTACTTTACAGGGGATTACTGCAGGCTGGTGCGAGGAAGAAGAGGAGTCATACTGAATGAGCGTCAGGCAATAGATCTCAGTGTGACAGTGCCTTCTGAGACCTCCAAGTGCAATGCCAGGTGGGAGGAGACAGGCTAGGTCCTGATTGGCCACAAACCAACCCAAGACAGGCCTGTGTGCACTTTATAATTTGTCACTAGGGAGGAAGTTTTAGTCAGGGATTTACAAAAGCACAACCCCATGCCTTAATGTTACTCATTCCCTCCACAATCCACAAACTACTGGTGATCACATTCTGCAAAAGGGAACCAATTCCTTCTAACTTAATCCCACTGAGACAGCATAGCTATAGCGGGGTGGATGGGTATGTGTGTGTGTTTTTTTTTAAATATATTAAAATACTGTGAAATTGTCCCCCTAAAATCTCTGTTCTAATTCTGAAAAATAATTATGTGATGCTTTTCTGCACCATAAAGCATTAGGGCCTTTTCACTGGCAGAATTTGTAACTTGTTCTCCCATGAATTTTTTAATATTTTTTCCCCTAAAGAGTAGCTGAAGTTGTCTCCATTGACTGGCCACATGATTGCCTTCCCCCAGGGCTCGTGTGAACCTCAAACGAAGCTACCAATGACCTTAAAATCCGAGCCAATGCACAAACTATGTTAGCGCGCTGACCACAGGAGAGCAGTTTCAAGGGAGAAGGTGGCAGGGGACAATACTGAATAAACTCTGAAGCATTGTGGAATTATGCAGCTAAAGTCACAGGCAATGAAGTTTAATGAATCCTGTCCAGGGGACCTGACCTGAGAACTGCACTGGTGAAACCACTGCCCAGTCAGGGGATTTCAGGTCATTCTCTTTCCCACAAGCAAATTACAGGGTTGTCTAGGGTATATTTACTCTTGCAGTGAGAAGACAGAGCAGAACCATGCTATCGACTGCACACATTCCTCTCTGCTTACTCCGCTGTGTACGTGTTCCATCACATAGAGCAATCAGATGAGTCTTATAATGCTCACATGTCATTGCAACCCCCGTGGTTTGAGGAAGTCCAATAGATTCAGTGATATATGTTCATTTTACAACCCCAATTCCGAAATAGTTGGGGCGAAGTGTAAATTGTGAATAAAATGCAATGACTTTCAGATCACAAAAATTAAAATTTTATTCACAATAGAACATAGATAACATTTCCAATGTTGAAACTGAGACATTTTACAATTTTACCCACAAAATTAGCGCATTTCTCTCAAAAAACTCGGGACACAGGCAAAAAAAGGGCTGAAAAAGCAATTAATACATAAGAAAATCAGCTGAAAGAACATTTACCAAGTAATTACATTAACTGGCATCAGGTGTGTAATATGATAGGCTATAAAAGGGATGTCTTAGAGAGGCTAAGTCTCTCAGAAGTAAAGATGGCCAGAGGCTCTCCAACCTGTGAAGGCTTGTGTAAAAAAAAATGTGGAAAACTTTAAAAACAATGTTCCTCAACGTCAAATTGCAAAGGCTTTGAAGGTCTCGTAATCGACCGTGCATAACATCATCAAAAGATTCAGAGAAACTGGAAAAATCTGCGAAAGGGACAAGACCGAAGACCTTTACTGGATGCCCGTGATCTTCGGGCCCTCAGACACCACTACATCACTCACCGACATGATTCTGTCATTGACATTACTAAAAGGGCCCAGGAATACTTAAAGAAACCACTGTCTGCAAACACAGTATGCCGTGCCATCCAAAGATGTCACCTAATACTCTATCATGCAAAAAGGAAGCCATTGTTGAGCATGATCCAGAAGCGTCACTGTGTTCTGTGGGCCAAGGCTCATTTAAAATGCACTGTAGCAAAGTGGCAAAATGTCCTGCGGTCAGACAAGTCCAAATTTGACATTCTTGTTGGAAATCATGGGCGGTGTGTCCTCCAGGCTAAAGAGGAGAAAGACCACCCCTCCTGCTATCAGTATTCAGTTCAAAAGGCCAGCATCTCTGATGGTATGGGGATGCATTAGTGCATATGGTTTTTAAAAAGCACCATGAATGCTGAAAGGTATATAAAGGTTTTAGAGCAACATACAGTGCCGTGAAAAAAATATAACCCCTTACTGATTTTTTTTTTGCATATTTGTCACACTTAAATGTTTCAGATCATCAAACAAATCTTAATATTCCACAAAAATGGCCCGCATGAATACAAAATGCAGTTTTTAAATGATGCTTCCATTTCTTAAGGGGAAAAAGCTTTCCAAACCTACCTGCCCCTATGTGAAAAAGTATTTGCCCCCACTTGTTAAATTATGAATTAACGTGATTTACCAGATTTTTGGAGTTCAATTTCACGAGCCACACCCAGGCCTGATTATTGCCAGAACTGTTAAATCAATAAAACACTTAAAAAGAACCTGTCTGATAAAGTGAAGTAGGCTAAAAGATCTCAAAAAGCAACAAACATCATGCCACAAACTAAAGAAATTCAAGAACAGATGAGAAACAAAGTAATTTACATCTATCTGGCAAGAAAGGGTTACAAAGCCATTTCTAAGGCTTTGGGACTCCAGCAAATCATGGTGACAGCCATTATCCTCAAATGGAGAAAACTTGGAACAGTGGTGAACCTTCCCAGGAGTGGTTGGCTGACCAAAATTACACCAAAAGTGCATTAACTCATCCAGGAGGTCACAAAAGACCCCAGAACAACATCAAAAGAATTGCAGGCGTTACTTGCCTCAGTTAAAGTCAGTGTTCATGATTCAACAATAAGGAAGAGACTGGGCAAAAATGGCATCCTTGGGAGAGTTCCAAGGCAAAAACCACTATTGACCAAAAGAACACTAAGGCTTGTTTCACATTTGCCAAAATACATCTTCATGATCCCGAAGACCTTTGGGAAAATATTCTTTGGACTGACGAGACAAAAGTTGCACTTTTTGGTAGGTGTGCCTCCTGTTACATCTGTTGTAAAACTAACACAGCATTTCATAAAAAGAACATCATACCAAAAGTCAAACATGGTGGTGGTAGTGTGAGGGTTTAGGGCTGATCTGCTGCTTCAGGACCTGGACGACTTGCCGTAATTGATGGAACTATGAATTCTGCTCTCTACCGGAAAATCCTGAAGGAGAATGATCAGTTTGTGACCTCAAACTCAAGTGCACTTGGGTTATGCAGCAGGACAATGATCGGAATCACACCAGCAAGTCCACCTCTGAATGGTTTAAAAAAAAAAATGAAGACTTCAGAGAGGCCGAGTCAAAGTCCTGAGTTCAATCTGAATGAGATACTGGGGCATGACCTCAAACAGGCCGTTCATGCTCGAAAACCCTCCAATGTGGCTAAATTAAAACAATTCTGCAAAGAACAGTGGGCCAAAATTCTTCCACAGGGATGTGAAAAACTCATTGCCAGTTATCGCAAATGTGTGATTGTAGTTGTTGTCGTCAAGGGCGGCACAACCAGTAATTAAGTTTAGGGGGCAATTACTCTTTCACATCATGCCAGGTAGGTTTGGATAGCTTTTTCCCTTAATAAATGAAATGATCATTTAAAAACTGCATTTTGTATTTACGAGGGTTATCTTTGTCAAATACGAAAATTAGTTTGATGATCTGAAACATTTAAGTGCGACAAAAAGAAATCAGGAAGGGTGCAAATATTTTTTCACGGCACTGTATGCTCCCCTCCAGACGACATCTATTCCAATGAAGGCCTTGTGTATTTCAGCAGGACAACTATTTCAGTAGTTGAAGAGTCCATGTGCTGAACTGGCCTGTCTGCAGTCCTGATCTTTCACCAATTGGGAGTATTTGGCGCATAATAAACAAAAATTCTGTGAAAGGAGACTCAAAACTCTCCAGCAGCTGGAAGCATGTATTAAACAAGAGTGGGATTAAATTCCAAAGGCTAAACTCAAGAAACTTGTCTCTTCAATGCCCAGACGCCTCCACTGTGTTAATATGAAGAGGGGATGCTGCACCATGGTAAACAGGCCCCTGTCCCAAATTTTTGAGACCTGTCGCAGCCATCAAATTTGAAATTAGTTCATTTTATGGATAAAATTGTAAAATTTCTCAGTGTCAAAATTTGCTATGTTATCTCTGTTCTGTTGTGAATAAAATACTGGTTAGTGTGATTTGAAAGTCACTGTGTTTTGATTTTATTCACAATTTACACTTTGTCCCAACTATTTCAGAATTGGGGTTGTAGTTCATTCTGGATAGTTGATTAAGATTTAACCATTTATTACAGAAACATGCATCTGAGGTTAGCGTTGAGTCTGTTTCAGTGATGCTCTGGAACAATCAGAGCAAGCATGACACAGACAGTCCTAGAGATCACAAACCCCCCAACAGAGCCGGAGATTCATTTTGTCTAAATTATTAAACAAGATATGAACAGATGTTGCTCATGATAAGCAATGTTATTTGTTAAGGAGGAGACAAGGAGGTGGGGGAAATGAGATGCAGATTTTAGTAGACCAGAGTAGGAGTGGTGTAGAGGGCATGGAACCAAAGAGATTAATGAACACTGCCTTGGTAATAAAAGCTCGCCAATTGGGTGGGAGATGCTGAAGTCAAGAATGATTGGATGGAAAGGGGCTGGTCTCTTCGATGTGGTAGCACAGCACAGACAGTTCTTCAGATCACAAAGCTCCAAACTTGCACTCCCAAAAGGTAAACAGACAAGCAGAGACACCTCCTAATGAAATCAAAGTATGAATGGAAATGAATAATGTGTAGCAGCCAGCACGCAGCATTTCCTTTGAGTTTGTGCAAGCATATATGGCCTCCTTTCTTGAAAAGCAGTGAAATCAGCAGATATGCTTAATGTAGACAGTGAAACACCTGACTGTAAGAGTGACTTGATGCAAATGAAATTGCATGATGAATAAAACTATGTTTGGCAACAAACATGTCACATTTCTATTGAAATCATGCAAGCTTACATTAACTTCTCCTCTGAGTGCAGCAAGATCAGCAGGCATGCTGACTGTAGGCTGAGGAACATCCAGCAAGAAACTCTTAAAGTGGCTTGATATAAAGTAAATATACCTCAGGAGATATGAGACGATGCCTGACGACAAACATATTGCAATTCCTTTAAATTCACGCAAGCATGTGTGACCTTCCCTCTGGACCAGGGAGACCAGCAGCTGTGCTGAATGCAGACTGAGAAACATCCGGCAAGATGCTCTTAAAGTAGCTTGATATGAAGGAAATATACATGAGGTTTGAGGCCTTGCAAGGCAACTATCTTGTCGTATTTCCTTTGAATTCATGCAAGCGTGTGTGACCCTCTCCTCTGGTTGCAAGGGCGATCAGCTGGAGTGCTGAATGCAGACAAAAGAACATCCAATAAGACAGTTTTAAAGTTGTTTAATAAAAAGGAGATATACTATGTGAGATAGGACATAATTGTCACCACATGTAGTCTCATATTTCCTTTGAATTCACGCAAGCATGCGTGACCTTCTGTGGATGCAGAGAGATCAGCAAGTGTGCTAAATGCAGACAGAGTAACATCAGGCAAGACACAATTAAAGTGGCTTGATACAACAGAAATATACTATGTGAGATATTAGACTGTGAGTGGCAACACAATAAGCCATTAATTTTTTGCAGTCAAGCCCAACTGTTTTTCATGCATAGCATGCTGTCCCATCTGCGCGCTGCAGTTAAACCTTAATTCACTGGTGCACATGCATGCATCCCTTAAAGCCACCAGGCAACATTTATTTATTTGACACCAGCAAATGCCAGTCTCCTCGAGAGTAGCTTAACGATAGCAAATGCAGATCACAGTACTCATTCGCAAGAACAGTAGAAAGATGCCGAGCTCAGCTTGAGCATAAATAGGTCGAGCAGAAACTTGTTGCTATATTCACAAATCGGATGCGCACTGCCCCTTATTTCTTGAGGTCTAGAGACAAATCACACACACACAAAGCATTTGATTAGACTAAAAGCAGGCAGCAATTCCTTTTCGAATAGCCACGTTTAGGCAAGATTTTCAAGGCGTAGCCTTCAAACCAAGCGTTAACAATGTTTTAAAACTCAGAATATACTGTACGTTGAAAATGCGCCTTGCAAACAAGTCCATATGGGAACAAATTGAATGCACAGGGGGTTACACAAAGGAGCATATTAACCGCGATTAGAGGGGGATCCAAGCGACGGTTTCAGGCTTAAGTTCGATCAAATTAAGTAAAATAATGCTTCCTGGTCAGTATCCGCAGTTTGCTGGTGACAAGACAGAACATTTTAAACGGACATTAGAGAGAAGCACTTGCTCCTTTAGCTAGTTGAACTTCATCGTTTAATAAATTGAGGAGTGCACAAGCATATCAATTTACATTGTCATTAGCCAAAATAACCTCTGCCTTATTGTGGTACATAGAGGAAGGAAAACCCTGAATATCTTCATCTGAGAATATTATGATAAATTGCCACCTTAAGAGTCAAAAAAAAAATCTCACCCTCCACTGGCAGATGGGCTACATAAGGTTCAAATAGGAGGGGAAGGGGGAAAAATCCTCTCTCTGTCTCTTAATGGCAACAAAGGTATACTTTGGGAGCAGTCGTCCTCGCAGTAAAAAAAGAAATTGCTCATAGATGAGATACTAATTTTAGTAAACAAGAGTAGGAGCGATGCGGAGGGCACAAATCTGGAAACATGGATGAACGCTGCCTTCATTATACAAGCTCGCCAATTGGGTGGGAGATGCTCAAGTCAAGAATGACTGGACAGAAGGGGGCTTGTGATGAGCCTGACCTCCGTGCCTGACTGCGATACCACTAAAGCTCCATCAAGTGCAAGAGTTGCTGACAGTTGACTTGCAGTGACAAATGATGTACAGTGCCATGAAAAATTATTTGCCCCCTTCCTGATTTCTTACTTTTTTGCATATTTTTCAGTTAAATGTTTCAGATCATAAAGCAAATTCTAATAGTAGACACAGATAACCCGATTAAATACTAAATGCAGTTTTTAAATGATGATTTCATTTATTAAAGGGAAAAAGTTATCCAATCCTACCTGGCCCAATGTGAAAAAGTAATTGCCCCCCCTGTTAAATCATGAATTAACTGTGATTAACCACATTTTTTGAGTCCAATTTCACTAGCCACACCCAGGCCTGATTACTGCCAGACCTGGTGAATCAAGAAATCGCTTCAAAAGAACTTGTTTGACAAAGTGAAGTTTGCTAAAAGATCTCAAAAAGCAACACGACATGCCGCGAACTAAAGAAATTCAAGAACAGAGGAGAAAGAAAGAAATTGACATCCATCAGTCTGGAAAGGGTTGCAAAGCCATTTCTAAGGCTTTAGGACTCTGGTGGTGAATCACAATGAGAGCCATTATCCACAAATGGAGAAAACTTGGATCAGTGGTGAACCTTCCCAGGAATGGCCGGCCTACCAAACTTACTCCAAAAGCGCATCAACGACTCATCCAGGTGGTCACAAAAGAACCTAGAACAACCTCTGAAGAAGTGCATGCCTCACTTGCCTCAGTTACAGTCAGTGTTCATGATACAACAATAAGACAGAGACTGGGCAAAAATGGCATCCATAGGAGAGTTCCAAGGTGAAAACCACTGCTGACCAAAAAAGAACACAAAGGGCTCTAATTTCCTGGCGCAGCGCAGCTGGCGTAGCGAGGCGCAGCCCGCGCAGTGGTAATTTCGTACGGCGCAGCCCGCGTAGTGGTAATTTCGTGAGGTGCGCAGCCTTCGGTAGACGAAGGTGCGCCGAGATGGGTGTGGCGGCGTAGTGGGGGGAGGTGTCACATATTCATCAAGACGCAGTGACAATTTCGTAGAAAAAGTCTCCGCCGGAGTTGCGCAGAAAACTCGCCAGCTCCAACCTGGTTTAATTTCCGTGCAGTGGTAATTTGGCTGACCGGCGCAGAGTGCGCACACGTCACCGAAATCTCACAGGCAGGTTTACAGAATGTCAGGCACATTTCAATGCAAGAAAAAATTACAGGAAGCACTATTTAATGTAACTATCTGAATAAGGACATAAATTATAGTATCTATATCGATTGTCCTGATGTCAGGCGGTTGCCACGCGTAATGGAAACTTGACCTGGCTTAATCAACGCAACTGAATCTGTGATGCAAACTAACGACTTCACATCTTTCTCAGCCAACCACAAACTGTATAATATATATATATCGAATGCTTGCGTCCTATGCTCATTAAAGCCGCTTGCACACTGGACGCAAAACAAATTTTTCGCACGGCTGATTACAGACAAAGTCAATGCAAAGACGCGATAGTCGGACAGGGTTTTAATATAGCTCCGTGTCCGAGAATCATAAAAGTTCTAGTTTTTCCGAGTATTCCAGGAATTATTAGACGTGCAAACTTGGCTATGTTTGTGTTCGGCCTTCACAAAATGCAAATTGATAGCTATCGACTTTTCTTGGTCTTTTTAGCCTATTCATCTGTTTTCTTCCGTTGAAGATAGACATCAGTATTTATTCGGTCTTTCTTTTGAAAATTAGTCAGATGGATCGAACAGATTCACGCTTTATTTCCACAGCAGAGATATAGTGCGTGAGCAAATCAATTCCATGACCACTGACAGAGTGAAGAAATCATCGCATGCACGATCAAGACTGTCCGACACGAAATGCAAATTACTCCATGTCCAGCAGCCAGCAAAAAGTGAAAGTATTGATATGAGAACGGATTTATAACGAAATAAAGAATAAAAATATATCAGCAACAAACGTGATATCAAACAAAGATGACCCGCCAATAAATAAATCGCAGTGTTCATTGGATGCTCTGTTGTTAAAATGTTTCTTTTTATACTTTATTTCATTATCATTCTGTTCTAATCGTCCTCTTTTTTTTGGCTGTCAGACGCGGACGCGTTGTACATTGTCTCGCGCCAGTGTCGACTCACTTTATTGAGCAGCTTAAACAGAAACATTGATTGAAATTCTCGGTACTCATCTTGAAGAACTGAACCCTCTTATCAAACATTCACGTTTAATGTCTGAAAGAGTCAGTAGATTTTAAGAAATTAAATACAATAATAGACTGTCGGACACGACGATTTGTTAAAACCCTGTCAGACCTTTGGACACAAGACGCAATCTGTCGAGCGAAAAATTCGTTTCGCGTCCAGTGTGCAAGCGGCTTAATACTAGGCTACTATTATTGTCACTTATGCTTTATCGTCTTTAGTGGGGGAAAGGAATGCAGCCTGATTGCTATGATCTCGTACTGAGTTAAGATCACATATTGGAAATAAATGTGTAACGTATCTTGCTTTGTTGTATATGCATGTTAATCCCAAAATTTTAAGCAGCTACAGTTTGTAATAATAGGAACACGCTATCCATCGTTTCTCTTGCCAGTGAGCAATATTTGACTCGGCTGGGTCGCCTTCTATATTCTAACACATTAAAGGTGAGGTGAGGAGCTCATTTGACTGGTGAAGATTTGACTCGGCTGTGTTATACCCAAACACGCCTTCTTTGCCAACTTGCGCTGGAAGGAGGGGCAGAGGCGGGACAGAAGAGTACTTGCGCCAGGCTACGCCGGGCACGAAATTGCCACATACGCCTGGACACACCCCGTTGGCGCGGCGCACCCCCCATGCGCCGCGCCTGCGTCGCGCCTGCGCCTGGTCTACGAAATTAGAGCCCAAAGGCTCATCTCACATTTGTCAAAATACTTGATGATCCCCAAGACTTTTGAGAAAATATTCTGTGGAGTGATGAGACAAAAGTTGAACTTTTTGGAAGGTGTGTGTCCCGTTACATTAGGCGTAAAACTAACATAACAGAATTTCATAAAAAGAACATCATACCAAAAGTCAAACATGGTGGTGGTAGTGTGATGGTTTGGGGCTGCTCTGCTGCTCCAGGACCTGGACAACTTGTAATTGATGGAACAATGAATTCTGCTCTACCAAAAAATCCTGAAGGAGAATGTTCCACCATCAGCTTGTGACCTAAAGCTCAAGTGTAATTGGGCTATGCAGCAGGACAATGATCCGAAATCAGCCACCAAGTCCACCTCTGAATGGCTTAAAAAAAAAAAGGTTTTGGAGTGGCCTAGTCAAAGTCCGGACTTAAATCTGCTTGAGATACAGTGGCATGACCTTTAACAGGCCGTTCATGCTCAAAAACCCTCCAATGTAGCTGAATTAACAATTCTGCAAAGAAGAGTGGGCTAAAATTCTTCCACAGCGACGTGAATGACTCATTGCTAGTCATCGCAAACGTTTGATTGCGGTTGTAGTCGCCGAGGGTGGCAATCAGGATTGAGGGGCAATTACTTTTTCACATTGGGCAAGGTGGTTTTGGATAGCTTTTTCCCCTTTATAAATGAAATCATCATTTCAAAACTGCATTTGTATTTACTCGGGTTGTCTTTGTCTAATATTAAAATTTGTTTGATGATCTGAAACATTTAAGTGTGACAAATATAAAAAAAATAAATAAAGAAATCAGGAAGGGGGCAAATACTTTTTTAAGACACTGTATATGACTTTATGAAGGTTTTCTATTGCTTTACAAGCTACATTTCTAAAAAGAAATTCGCAAAATGTTAGTCATTAACTTCCATAATATACAAAGATTATTCAAATGATACACTAAATGAGTCACTGAGACTATTCCTTATGCGAGTCATTTTGGCTTTGACCAGATGCATACAGTCCCTTCCAAAGACACAAGTCACAAGTGCATGACATCAGAACTGTGTTCATACAAACTTTAGTGGTAAATGGTGGTAATCCATCACAGTGGAAAAAAGCATTTTTGTGTGTATATAACATATACATTAGAGTACTCTTCTCGTGTGAATGACTCTGCCGTATGTTTATACCATAATGTGTTTACTATGAGTGACCGAGCAGGTGACTGGCAGAGGCACTTGCTTTCAAAATAAAAAGAAAGCCTACAAATAGAGTTTAAAGCATTACACAACATGACATGACAGGGTGGCGAGAACAGGCCCTTCACCCCAACAAAGCTCACCATACTATGACCATCAGTTTGCCAAACAGTTAACTGAAGAAAAAGATCATGTGTCGAGCACTGCATCAATACTGATGTTGAAAACCCATTGTGTCTTGATAGTGGATGATGCATGATTGCATGTATCCATTTGTATGAGAATTATCTCCATCCCTAGGCTTTAATATTGGATTTGAAAAGGAAGAATGAGTTTGAATGCTGTCAGTACAAACCTATTCCGTGCAAGTATTTTTATGTCTTGTTTTCTGAAAAATTAAATTAATGCATTAAATTCAGGTCCAAGGTCAAGCTCATTATTCAAACCAGTGTATAGGTAAACACTGAGCAACACTGAAGTAAATGATGAGTAAGAGGGGGGTCTGTGACAAATGCATAGCTCTTCGGAATATCTGACCAATGCCGGTCATATTCATACCATTACTATGGATCATCAAGATACTAATCAAACACTGGAGTCAGCTTCCACTCCCCAATGGCATGAATTACCGAGGCAGCCATCCATAAACACAAGTAAACAATCTTCTGTCTGCTATTGTGGGACTCTGATAAAAAGCCTTTGGAGACTAAGGGCGATTTATTATTAGTTTTGAATGGACTGTAATGGGAAAATGTGCATTTTGGCACGAGTGACCTAATATACTGCAATATCTGCAATAACACGTGGAGTTTGACAGATTTACTCCCCGGGTCATCAGCTACCATTGCTACAGAAACAGTAAAACAGAAGCCTCATCTGATCACTCAAGATATGACCATCCTAGTCCTGAGAAGAGCACATGACTCATATCATTAAACAGAATTTTATCAGAGCCACTCTGAACACGCCATATAAGCACATGCAATGATCAGATTTTTTCCAGATGGCCTGAGAAGAGTGAAATTACTAATGAAACGATACACATTGAGAGAATACTCAGACTGCACTTCATTTTTGAAGCTCGGTACTTGAGAGCGAGATGACCAATGACTCTCTGGTGAGGTGTCAGCATGTAAAGGAGGATCAGACAGAGCTGTGGTCACTGGACAATGTACATTCCATGGTAAGACTAGAGAGAAAGAGATCAAGGGGATCCTATATACAGCCCCACATATAAAATGCAACTAGTTTTAGCATAAGATGCAACTTGGAAATATGCTGAAATTTACGAGAATTTCAAAAATAACAGCATGCTGCATCAGCTGATTTCATTTAATGTTTCGAACATGTGTAGAGGTCTGTGGTTTGTGATTTTCACGTGCATCCAGTGCCCTGCTTCAGTCACTGTCATGACCCACTAGGGGTCAACCAGCAAGATCTATAGCACCATTTTTGTTTTCTCAAGACACTGTCATCCTGGAGGACAGAGCTGAGAGGCCACTTTAAATGTCCAGCAGATGCCAGGTGTTCGAATCCCAGCCACAACATTACTGGTTATGGGCAGGGCAACAACTGGTGCAGCATAACCAGGGATAATTGCTGGTTAAGCTGGTTAAAATTTGTTTGTTCATTGCTCTTCGCGTTGGCCAGGCACATGTGTACGGACTAAATTGCACGCTGACTACGTGATCGTCCAATGGCATTGGTAGTGTGCAACTGGTGGTGTGACTGCATAGTACAAAGAAGTGAGGGCTACTCATCACGCGATTTGGACAAATCATGTGCCGCAGCATCTTCCTCCTGAGTCGATGGGAGCTGTTCACTTTGCGGTGGGCTAAACAGTTTGGCTGCGATCAGAGTGGGGCTGAAGGGGGGGTTAAATAAAAAACGTCCAGCTGACAAGCACTGCAGATATGACTAATACACTCTAAAAAGTACTTCAGAGGACCTTTAGCCAGTGCTTAAATACATGTATTGTTGTGAGAAAAAAAAATGAGTTCTATGATATTGTTAGACTTTTTATTTTTAACTGTCATTTTATTGAGTTCGGTTGACACCACACTTGCAACTATTGTTTCAACACACTATCATGAGTCAGGTGAACTTAAAATCTTTGACACAACAATAAAGAACAAAATTCACATCCTGGTAACTTAATTACATTTGTTGGGAACTACATTTTCTAACCTTCGAATTTTCCCCGCCCACGTCACATGCCTGGAAAAGTTTGAATAGCTGCAGACTGAGTAAAATACAAGCAACACCAAGCGCGATCTTTCTCAATCAAGGTGAGCGGTTATTACTCAGTGGTGCCATCAGATGTTCAGAAAGTCCTCTGTGTCACCCTTTACCGATCGCCCTCAAGCTGTTTCATTTTAAAATCGTCGATTAACAATCAAACTATTTATTGACTGTACCGCCAACACCAATAGGGTACTTCACCAATTAATGAGAAATCATATTGAAAAAGCATTTTATTTGGCATTTTATGGATGGCAATTAATGCAATAAATTAAAAAAAAAATCCAGAACGTTCGCTGACTTTGCAACATTCATTTTTGCCATGCTTTCAACTTCTACTCCGCTGTGCATCGTGCCTAACCACGCCCTGTCTGAATGTAGAGCGGGATTCTCTTGGCGTATTGCTTAATTAGCCTCGGTCAGAAACTCTTTGTCGTTTCGCGTGCTGCTTGTGCGCAGAATTTATAAAAGATATATTGATATTTGACGTCGTCAGAAATGTGAAGAAGAAAAAGCCTCCGTTTTGTGGTTCAACGTATAACCGTGCAATTAAAAACAGACATCTGCCATTGACCTCGACTAATTAGTCTGAACAACTGCTGCTAATCGGCAAGAAACCTGCGAGAGGTTTTGGTTATTCAGAATTGAGAGGTGAGGTTCCAGAGGGCCTTGTTTAACTGACAAAGAGCCGCTACTGTTATCACAGTTACATATTTTCTATGACTTCAACGATGTGGGGATTTTTCCCCCTATGGTGATATGATTAGCAACACGCTCTTCATTTTGTGGCTGTGGTGAATGCTGGTAGACACGTAAGTTAGACACTGTGCGCTAATTCGCTTTTTGTAAACCTGCCATTGTCTGACACTCTTAATCTAAAATTGAGGGGGTCATTTTTTGCTTAAAACAGTTCAGCAGTTCTGTTTATTTGTTGTTCTGGCACAAGTACTTTACAGTGTTCCAATGGAGTACAAAACGAGAACAAAACATCCACCAACGTTAAGCTAAATAATGTTAGCCTACACGGGTGCATAATGAAGGAGATGAAACGGCGATATATTTAACCATATCATCGTAGGCTTCCTTCAGTCTTTGTATTTTGAAAGTAAACCGTTTTCTTTGCAAAGCATGTAATTGTTAAATAATGTTACTGTTTGGGGCATAGGCTGTATTTTGGTGCCACGGGAAAGTTCAGTGTATCACACTGCTCCACACCATCCTGCTTTCAGGTTGTAACCTTTTTACAGTTTAGTTAACATTAGGCTATCTCACACCAAACACATCTTGACATATAGTACTTAATGTGATTTGATTTTGAATCTGAAATTTGAGCAGAAAATTGTCGTCATTGAATGGTTAAATTTGGCAGTATGGTCTTTCCTGTTTAAAATAACACCCCCGTTTATGGTAGGTCTACTCCATAAAATGTGTGTGACAAACCTGTTTCCAATTAGCTACCATTTCTTTGTAATTGCAGTGCACACATTGTGAAGTCAGCACATATGGAACAAAACATTTGCTGTTTTTTTCAGTGACTCTCAAAATGCATTGGGCTTGTAAAATTTGTACTTTTGAGACCTCCACCAAAGCAGAGCTGTTGAGACATTATAGGTTACGTCACAGTAATGGTGGGCAACCTCTGCCCTGTCCTCATCCGGATTGTTTTTGTTCCTTTACAACATGGGGTAGCCTCAGATCACATCTGTCAAGAAAACACTCAACTCAAGAAAGGGTCAGATCTTATGAAATACTCAATTTCTGTTGCCAGTGCTGCAGTGTAGGCACAATCTCCACTGAAAGAGAGTATTTTGAGCATCTTGGTCGGCATTTGAAGAGGCAAGAAACTATCACCTGTGTTTTCAAAAACTGCTATTTCAAAACTAACATCTATGGAACATTTGCTTCCCACAGAAGCCGCAAGCATACTCCTCACTCACTGGATGAGTTCAAAGAACACCTGCTAAACAGGTATGTAAAGGCTTCAAACACAGACACTTACAGCAATCCAGTTAATCAAGAGGGTGAGCAGTCTGATATTGATGTTGGAGGCGATGATAGTAATGTGAGTGAACTGCCAGCGTTGATTGAAAAAAGCTTGGCTCACTTGTTGTTGAAACTAGAGAGCATCTATAATGTACCCAACAGATGCATTGATGAGGTTGTGGAGGAGCTGCATTTTATCTCTCATTCAGCCTCAGCTCCCATTATGAAAGACACTTTGCAGTCTTGCTTGAGAAGGCACAACTGTGAAATTGAAGAGGGTGCTGTGTCAGAGATGGTGAAGGAACTTTGTGGTGCCAACCCGATTAGTTCTGCCCTTGGTAGTGGTGGTCATCTCTCCTCTGCCTACAAAAGAAGAGAGTACTTTAAAGAGCACTTTTCTGTGGTAGAACCCATTGAGTATGTTCTCAGCAGAGAGAAGAATAGCTTCCAGTATGTCCCCATTCTGAAGTCATTACTGCAGATTTTGAGCAGGAAAGACATCCAGGGTTTGATCTTGTGTGAAGGAGAAGATCAGTGTACTATGTACAAGTCATTTCGTGATGGCACTCACTACAAAACCAATGAGTTGTTTTCAGGGGATGATCTTAGCGTTGCTCTCATTCTCTATGTGGATGACTTTGAGATATGCAATCCTCTTGGTACATCCAGGAAAAAACACAAGATCACAGCTGTGTATTGGGTATTGGCTGATGTCCCCTCAGTGCTCCGATCTGCACTATCCTCAATCTTCTTAGCAATTCTGTGCAAGGCTGAGGATATGAAGAAATTTGGTTACAGCACTGTATTGGAGCCACTGCTCAAAGATCTTGTGGTCTTAGAAGGGGAAGGATTGTATGTTCCAGCATTGGGCAGAAAAGTGAAAGGGACAGTCTTTTCTGTTGTTGCAGATAATCTCGGGGCCCATTCTATGGGGGGATTTGTTGAGAGCTTTTCCTGTTCATACGTCTGTAGATTTTGTCTGGGTGAGCGATCACAGTTTCAAACAGGAGAAGTGAGGACTGGGACATTCCCACCCAGAACTAAAGAGCAGCACACGCTACATATTCAGGCTGCACAGGAGACTGCTGCTTTAACTCATGTGAATGGAGTGAAGAGCCAGTGTGCACTGACAGGAAAACTGAAATATTTTGATGTTTTGACTGGATATCCACCTGATCTGTTGCATGATCTCTTTGAAGGTATAGTGCCTCTAGAAATGGCTCTGTGCCTCAGAGTGTTCATTCAGAGTAAGTATTTCACCCTTGAAGAGCTAAACAAATGCATCAAAGAGTTCCCCTATAAATGGTCAGACAAGACTGATGCACCACAGCTTGTCCCTCTGAATTTTGCTGCACGGAGAAGTATTGGAGGGAATGCCCATGAGAATTGGACTTTGTTGCGTCTCCTACCACTTATGGTTGGATCAAAAATCACTGAGGGTGACCCAGCATGGGAAGTGCTTCTTGTGCTCAAAGACATTGTTGAGCTTGTTGTGAGTCAAGTCCATACAGATGAGACTATTTGCTACTTGGATAGTAAGATATCTGAGCACAAGCATAGGTTTCTCCAGGTTTTCCCACAGGAAAAGCTGATCCCAAAACATCATTTTCTGGAACATTATCCAGAACTTATCAGAGCTTACGGTCCACTGGTGTCACTTTGGACTATGCGGTTTGAAGCGAAACACAGCTTTTTTAAGCGTGTTGTCAGGCATACTCACAGCTTTCGAAATATTCTGCTGTCACTGTCCATGAAGCATCAGTTGATGGTTGCTTATAACCTACATGATTCCAGTGTTGTCAGACCTCTTCTACAGGCCACAGCACTGTCTACAGTGGATGTTTCTGTGCTAAGAGAGGATATCCAGATAGCACTGCAGGCTAAGTTCCCTGGTGTGACACATGTCCAAATAGCTAATAGTGTGTGTTACAGTGGCACCAAATTCACCAGTGGGATGATCTTGGCTCATGGTTCCACAGGTGGTCTGCCAGATTTTGGGGAGTTGATCCAGACCGTGGTTGTGAAGGGGGCTGTTGGATTCTTGGTGAAATGCTTAAGTGCTTGGTCAATTGAGCACCTGAGGAGCTATGTGCTTGAGAAAACAAACACAGTGAAAGTCCTAGAACCAGTCGAGCTATCAGACATGTTCCCTTTAACATCTTACTTGCTTGGTGGAAAAAGCATTATTACTCTAAAGCGCTACATTTATGTTCCATAGATGGTTACCAAATTTGTTGTACACTGGGGTCCAAAATTATTGGGACACCCCTATCTTTCCCCATTGGAACAAGGCTGGTCATTCTTTCTTTTATATATATATATATATATATATATATATATATATATATATATATATATATATATATATATATATATATATATATATATATATATATATATATATATATATAAAAATGATACTGGATATAGGTTATTCTATTATATCCGTGAATAACATACATTTGACCATTTGCAGTCCGAAAAATGATTACAACATTGAGTTGATGAGAGATACGCTTCATATGTGAAATACTATTTGCAGACAATGTTAAGTGAATGGGAGAAAAATGTGTGCACACAAACTTTTGAATTGCCCCATAATTTGCAGTAACAAACGTGTAAGAAATAATCAACAAATCTCATACCTATTGCTGACATATTAATTCAGATTTATTTCTAGTTTCCACCAAGAATCCACAATAGGAAAACTTTAAGATGAGTGTGTTAGCATGGGAAAAGAGGGGTGTCCCAATAATTTTGGACCGCAGTGTATGTTCAAGTCATTGTAGGGTAAATTTGCACCTTGCAATTTTAGTTTCAGGACTGTCAAAAGGTTCTATGTGCTCTTTCTGGAGACTTTGAGATGTAATGACATGAACTGGTGTGCCTTTTCTCCTCCTCACCAAAGTTTGTTGCCAAAATCTGTGCTAGACTCAAGCTCATCCCGCTGCATCACCTATTTTTATTCATATTATTTTTTAAAGAAGTTATTCCCTCTTCCATTTCCGGTAATACGTAATGACAAAATCCTTAAGGGAGCATGACAACCGAGGCAAGCTGGGGCACTGAGCCAAACCGTTCTGAGTAAGAGGGAGAACATGAGAAACGTAACAAAATACACCATAGTTGGTTTGGCATAGTAATTAGCCTTCAGACACAGAGCTTATTGAAGTTTGTCTGAACCATTTTGCTGACACTAGAAATTACAGAATTATGTGAAACCTATTTCTCTTACAGATCACTTTTAATGTCACAACCAGCCCAACTCAGAGTGGTCCTTGCGGATCATGATGTCCGGAAGCTGGCATTACCATCTGGAATCCCTGGGACAGTGGATGAACTTCACTCAGTCATTCGTGCTACATTTGGGATTTGTGGGGACTTCAGTCTGCACTATAAAGATGTTGATTTTGGTAATGAGTATTTCTCCCTGTGTTCAACAACTGACATCAAAGATAAGGACACAATCAAGATTGTGTACATAATGGAGCCCCCTGCAGTAACTTTCACCTTGACTGATGTCACAAATATGACTGATGGTGCTCAGCCTTTTGACCAGCCTTCATATCAGTCTCCTGAAGAAACCTCTTCATCTGGATTGTCCAGTGACACACTTCCTGTCTCATCAGCTGAAGATAGCCCAGGCCACCGTTCACAGCGTTGGCCCTCTGAATTTATAATTCCTCGCTTTGCTTCTAACACAGAGATTCAACTTCAATTAGCCAATGAAAGCTTCAGTAAGGAAGGGAGTCTTCTCAGTTCTAAGGACCTCATCTCGCTACTCCCGGACATTCTTGGAAAGCTAGCAGAGGCTATTTATGAGTACACCGCTTATCCATCAAGTCTCCAGATAAGTCAAGCTGCAGAAGCCCTTGTTCAAAAGCATCCCTGCCTCAAAGAGCCTGGGTCCTTTAATGGGTGTTATGGGTGGATACAGCGCCTGAAATACAAGATGAATAATTTCAGATCCAAACTCCGTGGTCTTGGCTGTCCTGAACTTGAGGTGAATTCACTCAAGAGGAAGGCGGGACATGAGAAGACTCCTGCAAAGAATGTGAAAAAACCAAGGAAGGCTGAAGTAAATTACCTACCTCCTCATGCTTCAGGTGAAACTGCTGAAAGTTTGGAAAAAGAGAGAGTGGAGCTCCTAAATGAAGTGATGAAGAAGGATAACTCTAAAGTGGTGGCTGAGAAAATGTTGAAAACGTTCTCACTTCGCAGACAGGAAATAGTTAATGAGGCCCCTGCCATCAGAGAGTTCATGAAGCGATGGCCTGCCCTTTTTGATTCAACACAGGTAAAACTGTACTCTTACATTTGAAAAGTTTTATTAAAGTATAGTTTTTGTACTATGGCTTAATACCGTGTAGAGTTCTCTGAAATCATTTCTCTTTTGTGTTCCCAACAGATAAATGAAGAATTCAAGAGGGTGACAACAGTGAGCCTTGAATCAACCTTTATGGCCAAGCTTGACCAGTGCACCCCGAAGCTGATGACTGTAGTCCAGTCAAAGGGAGGAGCTGCAGGACTGAAGATCAGGCAGATTAAGGACATTCTTCTTGAGGTATGCTTATTAATTAAACTTTTAAATTGCAAGTTTATTAACAGTAATTAGTTCAGATAAATTGCTATCATTAAGGTATTTGTGGATCTGGGCCCGGTTGTTCAAAGCTTAGTTACCTTTAACCGGTGATTAAGTTTAAACCACAGTATCTATATCTCTGAATGAAAGTCCAGATGTTTGTATGTTTTTGATGCATTTTGTAGGTTTCCCCTTGATTAGTTAAAGTAGTGAAGAGCATTCGCGAGAGTCTTATTTAGAGAGTGGTCACAATGTCATGTGTTTAGCGCTAACCAGCCGTTAAATTAACGAGCTTTGAACAACCGGGCCCTGATTTTTAGTGAACCCTTGGTATAATTTTGTCATTAATCAGAACAACACCGTTGAGCGGCGCAGAGAAGCTGCCATTCGCTGCCTTGTTGTGTGTCTTGGAGAGAAGGAAGAGGACCTTTTCAAAGAGTACAGTGTAAGTAATTCAGTACCCTTTAACTTGAACCTTTAATCCATAACTTCTTTTGATGTTGACCCAAATCACTCAAATATTGTTTGAATGTTAGGTGTGGGTCATTCGATATAAAATCAACCAATTCAGAAAAAATTTCCACTTGACCACTTCAGAATCGGCTGAGTTTTTTTTTTTTTTTTTGGACAATATTGTTTTCATTTTCAGTGAGGCCATGTAAAATTATACATTCTTACTATTAACACTTTCTGAGTTATAGCTCCTTAAAGTATATCTAGGTAGGTCCAGATTTGCCTCCCTTTTTAAAAACTTTTTTTTTTTGGTCCCCCGCCGCAACACAAAACGGGGGACTATGTATTCAGCTGCGTCCGTCCGTACGTCCCGTTTCTTGTTAACACGATATCTCATGAACCGTTGCACCTAGAGTCTTCAAATTTGGTATCGGCCTACATTGGGGCATTACACAAACACCAGTTGATATGGGTGACCTTATTTCCAAGGTCACCACTTTGGCCACTTTTTAAACTCTTGTTAATACATTTAAGTATGTATTTTTACTGAAGCGATATTTCATGAAGTGGCGGGGGACATGGCCACCTTTTGTGGCAAACAATTCTTTTTATTTTTTTTATTTATTTTTTTTAATTCATGTCAGTTTTTTCCCAGCATTTTTGAGCCTCATAACTTCATTCCTAATACAGATAGCCGCATGAATGTTTCAGGGCTGAAAAACACGTGAGCTCTGTTCAAAACTGCAACCAAGTCCATTTGACATCAATCTCAGGTGTCACAATCCTAAGCCAAAGTCTATTTTGTCTTCAGAAAATTTTTTCTTTTATCAACTTTGAACATCAATATCTTGGGGAAAATGAAAGTTTCAAAGCAAAACGGCACCAATTTCATGTCTGTGACACAGTAGAATAGGAACAAGCATTGGTATCCTGGATGTCAGATGTTTTCAGATAACTCAGAAAAATTAAAGTTCGTTTCGGGATAGGTGGCTGGTTAAAACAAGTTCTGGCAGATGAAAGCTCTCATTTTTGGCAGACGAGGCTCATCTTCTAGCCATGATTCCTTCTGTGTCAAAATGATCTAAAATAGGCATATTTTGAAATAAAATTGAAGATTCTATTCGTTTTTGAAAGGAATTACAGCCATGATCATCCTCAGCGAGTGAACACTATGTACATTGTAACCAGTATGGTTAAGTGTTGAGTCTTGAAAGTATGAAAATCTGGGCTCAGGATGACTGTGTGGCTCTCAGCATTGTATCAGCTTCACAGGCTCATGATGCGCAGCTAGGAAAACCCTGGACCTGCTGCTGCTGCTGACATCAGCATAAATTGCAAGGTAAAACTTGCAAACTATACAAGTGCATGTTGTATGCATGTACAATGTAGTTGTATAATCTGTGTTATATACCAATTAATTACACAAGAATAATAATAACTAATTAATAATACATTATGCATACAACATGTATAGTTTGCAAGTTTTGCCTCCCAACTTATGCTGGTGTCAGCAGCAGCATGCCCAGGGCTTTACCAGCTGGACAACATGAGCCTGAGCTGACATGTAGTTAAGAGCCATGGAGTCCGTCTGAGAGCAGATTTTCATATTTTCAAGTCAACACTTTATGTACCAGGTACAATCTACATAGTGTTCACTCCCTGACAATTATCATGGTTGCAATTCAAAAATCTGCCCATTTTACAAAATAATTTCGACACCGAAGGAATCATGGTTCCAAGATGAGCCTGGTCTCCAAATGGAGCTAAGAATGAGAGCTTTCATCTGCCAGAACATGTATTAACCACTATGTCACAGACACTTATCTCCTGCAGTTTTGCTGTTAACACTTATTTTCCCCAAGATATTGATGCCCAAAGTTGGTTACGGGAAAACATTATGTTGAAGAAAAGCCAAATTTTGGCTTAGGATTGTGACACCTGAGATTGATGTCAAATGGACTTGGTTGCAGTTTTGAACTGAAGTGCGTTTTTCAGCCCTGAAACATTCATGTGGCTATCTCTATTAGGAATGACGTTATGAGGCTCAAAAATGGTGGGGGAAAAAAAGTGCCAAATTTTGACCTACCCGTTCGAACTTTGAGGAGCTGTAACTCGGAAAGTATCCATAGTATGAATGAAAGGTTTTGCATGACTTCATTGAATATGCAGAAGATATTGTAGAAAAAAAAATAAGCTGATTCTGAGGGGGTCAGGTGGGAGGCACTTTTTGAATTTCCATGGAATGACCCTTGTGCTCTTTTTAGTGTCTGCATTTAGTTTGGATGTTTTTCTTGGGTTACTATTAAATTATGCATGGTAAATTATGCATTTACCTTTTTTCCAACACCGTAATGCCTATCCATTTCTTCTATAAGGACAGGGAGGAGCTTGAGGCAGACCTTATGATGCAGGTGATGAAGATTGCCATCATTGGTGACCGGTGTGCAACCATTGTCATTGAGGGAACCAAAATCTTGGAAGGGATTGATGTTGCCAGATCCTGTGCTTTGCTGATGGGCATAATATATGCCCTTAACATCAGCTATCCCAAGCAGTTGAAGTTTACCTTTGAGGTATTTCAGAAGCTATTCCTGGAGCTTGATGGACAAAAAGCCAGCTCAAAAGTAATGAGTCTCAAGTACAGCATTTTCTGACTGCTCTAAAACCTCAGCACTCTCAGTGAGTTGGAAGTTTTGATTTGTCTGAAGACTTCTCTACATTAGTCACGGCCAAAAGTTTTTGCACGACATTGCTAAGTGCATCTAATTTGCAAATATAAAACCTTTTCCTGCCCACAGAAACTGACCCTTGAGAAATTTAACTACCTGTTACACAATGAATACTGAGTAAAGTACTGAATTTTACTCACTGAACATAATTTTATGGGAACGTCTTGGCTCCAGTAAAATGTCATATTCATGTACTTCAGTCATTATTGCAAACTAATATTATACTCAACAGCACTTTTGAGCATTGATTGTGTGGGAAACCATTACGTATCATTTGACAATTTTTTTTTTTTTCTTCCACTCTTATCCAAATTATCCAACTTGAAAAATATTTCTCATCAAACAGTGTGCAAAAAGTTTTTGCCCTGACTGTATGGACAGTGTTGACCTGTAATACTGGTGTTACCATTAGTTATCAAAGGTTGAGTTTTTAATCAGGTTATACACTTGATGTTTTACATGTAAGAATTGGCTTTAGAATCGGTGCTGTCTTGAAGACTAATCAGGCCCTCTCTATTCATTCAAAATTTCAGGCTCTGTTGGATTTTCAACCCTTTCTTAGTATTTTTTTTACTCAAACAATAGGATAATCACTTACTGGTCTTATTAGTTTGACACTCTACTGTGCAAGATATTTCTTACATGAGTGTCCTGATATTG
The DNA here is from genome assembly GCA_029721435.1 of Gymnothorax reevesii. Taxonomy (NCBI): domain Eukaryota; kingdom Metazoa; phylum Chordata; class Actinopteri; order Anguilliformes; family Muraenidae; genus Gymnothorax; species Gymnothorax reevesii. The sequence continues at coordinate 38,095,174 of CM056580.1, read as the reverse complement.
TATTTGTGCACAAATAACTGCTGTTCTTTGGAGAAATTTGAGAGTTAATATTGAATACTCTTTATAATATTTAGGTCTGCCTTCTCTTAGTCTACCACTATGCTGTTGGTAAAATTTAAAGTCAATTACAAATTTTACATGTGTAATTGTGTAATATGTGTTTTTATAGTGAATCAGCTATTAATAATCCAGATCTGATAATTCATGTTTTGTTAATATACTGGATATACTTGCATTGTTTCACACTGCAAACAGTCACAATTTTGTAATGGTGAACCACAGACCAAGTAATTAATTTTCTATTGACATTTGTGATGCTTTTTCATATTTTGAGTGCAACCTGGAGATTTTGTAGAATCGCAGTGCAAAATAAAGGCAGCGTAATTGTCTAATATTGGCTTTGTTTGACTTCATTCAGAAAGGTAGGCTTTACTGACAAAAGAAAAAGATGAGTTGGGATGAGAGAAATTTTAGTTGGGAAAATGCAATGGTAGAGGTTGGTCAACAAAGAAATTTAAATTCATATGGAAAAATGTTAGGTTACAGTTATATTTAAAATGCATTCAAATATTGAAAAAACTAATTTGGAAAACTTGATTTTTAAAATAAAGTCCACTTAAAAACTTGTTCATGTTACTTAGAAATGCTTATGATTATGACACAAAAAGCTAATTCATCATAGTTAAAATATTGTGTTGGACCAATGCAATTCTACCAGCAGTTGGCATAACTCAAAAAGGGTAATGCAACATGTTGCCTTAATTTTTTTTGTTGGCCCAATGCTTTATTTTTTAGAGTGTAGATAAGCTCTGAGACAGTACAAAGACAAATAGGAATCACATTCTGGGGAGCCAGGCATGCAGAGAAAAGGCTGAGAGTGAAGGTTCACCTCGGCCAATGTCCACGGTAAAAATTGATCAATAGCCATGGTGTAGCCCTCAGCGAAGGTTAATGGACTCTGTTTGATTGTCTTTTGAAACCATGGCACATTTGTCAATCAGAGTGCAAGAATTGGGCCATTCTTATTCAGAGCTTGCAGTGATTGCCAAAAAAAAGTGCAGTGGAATTCATACGTTATCCACATAGTTAGTGAAGCCAAAGGATGATGAGTTTATACAGCGGCATAGGCTATGGGGTCAGCTAAATTTCAATGATCACAAATAAACAAAAGTAATTCACAAATATATGTCATGATTTATAAAAACAGATTTTTTTTATGCTCACACGAATAAACAGAATCTATTCATAAATATGTGTCATGATTTATCAGCAAAGATGTGTGCTCAAAAATATTTTTGTTATGCATGCACAAATAGTTTTAATGATTACAGATTTATGCATTGATTTTTATTTATGTGAACTTGATGGCATTAGCGCTTGTTTTTTTTTTTTTTTTTGAGACCTCTCTGAATGATTGAAGTTTCACAAATGCATTCAGTCAGTCAGATGCATTTTTCTTCCTCAGTCAATCATAATAAGGCTATGTTTAACTCTTTTAGTACCGGAAACATTTCCCCAGCCTCGAATCACTTATCGATAAGTGAGTGCCAAAGCAAGTCTCGCAAAACTTGCATTATAGCCTGATTATTAATCTATGCTTGTAAAAAAAATAAATACATTTCCACCAAATACCGGCCAGTATCCATCAACTCCGCCATGAGATTCTTGTACAGTGTATATAACTTTGTTTCAAAAATTAAGCCCATCCCATGCATAAAATTCAAATTACAGTCAAACACAATGCCACTTAATTCACAAAGCTTTGTCTTCATGGGAGACATGTTTGCATCTCATCAAAGCATGTCATTATATTAAAGTTGGTGCTTAAAATAGAAAATGCGCATGGATTAGTTCATCATGTTCTCCTGGAAAATGAAGCAGCTGAGAACTTGATGGCGGTCAGGGCAAGATCTGAAAAAATCATTTGAATTGCAGAGGCCTTGCAAAGCCAACCACAGAGGGCAGATATACACAAGGATATACACACACCTCCATTGCATAAGCTAAGCTCTGGTCTTATCCTTTGCATTATTAACTTTCTTAAGGAAATCCTGCAGATGCACAGTGCTTAATACTTATTATATGACAGATCCACCATGCCTTCGGGAACGTGTATCAGAACACAACTAAATTCCTCAGCACATCTGCTGTAACTGAGATAAATATCATTGCTGCAGAATGTGCACGGGAAGCTGTTCTTTGTTTGGAACACAGCTAACACTGCAACTTTTACTTACCCTGTTCAATTTATAAATCTGACAGCTACTGGAAGTATCGATATACTGCAGGGTGCACAGACAGTCCTTTTCCTACTGCTAAATCTAAAAATGCTAAATTTTCTTTCACCTATAAATCTCTGATACAGATGTTAGGGAGGTGTGTCAGTAATGGCTCATTCACTTAACCCCTTTGCGCAGATGTAGACGCCGGCATCCGTCAATTCCAAAATTTAAATGCTAGACAATTCTGTTATTGAATGTCCAATGTCTTGTTTCACTGGAATAAGTGTGACAAAAATACTAAGTTATAAAGCTTAAATAGGCTCATGCATAACAATGAAAATTGGCATTATTTTGTATTTTGCGCCACGGGGCTAATTCCCACAAACAATTCTGGTAAACCAAAGAGAAACTGGAAAGACTAAGATTATAGCAAATTGCTAAATCTTTGCTTTCATGCCAAATATTTCACTAAAACAAGGATCTATTTGAGTTTAAAACAGTCTAAAAATGATGATTACACAAAACCTAAGCACGGAAATGACTGATAGATATGAACCCCTATATTATTGAGAGTATAAATGTTGTGGTATGTTGGAAACTTCGGATTTGAAACGCATTGTTCACAATAATGTGAGTCTGCAGCTTTTTCAAGGCATGTGAATGGAGAGGTAAATTTCTTACCCTAACCCTCTCCATCACAAAAGAATCTTGTAAGTCAACAGCAAAATGCGTTGCATACATTAGTAACTGCATGTTAAGCCCTATATTCAAATCTGTGGAAATATTGCTTTAAAGCAGGCATTTAATGCCCAAAATATGTTTGTGGCCCTGAAGCACTGCAGGCCCTATAGAAGCAGTTACTTTCCTTTTACAAATGACCAGCAAGTCACTTGAGGGGTATTATATCCATACTCCTGGCAAGCAGAATAAGAGGTCAGGAAGCAATATTTCATTCCTGTATCCTAGCCGCTGGAGATAAAATCTCAATGCACTCAAACAAGACACAAAAGTTTCCTTTCTGCGGAGCAGCAAAGCATTGTCTGGAATTCAGCCCATTAATCAACAAAGCAGCAGAAATAGAAAATAACATAAAAGATAAACAGGCCAATCAGTTGGTCATAGATAATCATTCATCTGGGCTTCACAATTTCAGTCAGAACTGGACTTGATACCAATTTGAACGACTATTCATTTGATGATCCATGTTGAGCAACATTTTGAGTATGTACTGAGATGCAGAAAACAACTTAGCCTGCTGTGTTTTATGTGATAGAAAAGACCATAAATTGAAGCAATTACTGATTTGAGCAATTATGTACAGTGCATTGGTGATTTAACAAAGTTCTGCATTTTGCAAGATTATTCAGCAGGAGGGGCATTCGCTTGATTCTAATCATTCTCCCGTGCAAGGTACAACTTTAATGTCTAAGCAGGACTCCTGAGAACCGTCACTGTAGTTTTATGAGCAAAATGTATCATATTGACAAAATGCAATAATTTGTCACTGTTAGAACGGTCGTTATTTGCATGCTTTCTTTCCTCTTTATATTGTGATCTACCCTGTGGCATGCACACTATAATGTAAAAGTGCTCTCAACATGTACAGTTCACTCAATGGGATAATTTAATAGCCATTTAGCTAACATTAGGGTAAACAGTTCACTGGGCAAAGCACTCAGAGGTAGGACTTTTTTCTGGATGTGTGGGCCTTTTCTCGCTCTCTTGCAGGTAATGCTCTCCTGCGTGTTTTATATCTTTCTCTCGCCCTTGTTAACTCTCTCTAGTGCACCCCCCCATCCCTGCCTCCTTCTCCCCCTGTTAATACAAGCACGGGGGGGGGGTAATTTCCCAGGGATGAAGCTCACAGCCTCTCCTCATGTTAGTCCTTGACTCGCATTAACGGCGGAGTCCCAATTTGAGTGGCTATTACAGTAGTGGACTTTAATTGAAAATTATTCATTTAATTGAACATTATTCATTAGCTTGCCAGTAGAGAATGGGCTCCCCCACTTTAGCCCCAGTTAGGCTGGGCGCTGCCCTTTTTTGCTCAGTAAAATGTCATTGTGACAGTCGGTTTGTGAAAAGCGCTACAGAAATTAAATTGAGTTGAACTGAATTGAAGCTTGAAATTGTGCAGCAATGATTATACACCACCACTTTTGTACTTTTGTCTAAAATGGATCCAATTATATTACTTCTCAATAAGTTTTTGGTAGAAATGAAAAGAAAAAAATCCTATTGTAGGCAATGAGAACAAAAAAAAAATTATTCCTACTGGTATACTGAGGTAATAATATGGTGAATAAAAAAAACACTGAAAACATCAGTTTTTTAGAACAACTGAGGGGTGTCGCAAATTTCATTTTCTTGACTCTTGCATAACCTGAATGCATTTTTAAAGGTTCATTCCTGCCAGTCCTAACATGGCTGCTACACAGCTGAGAAGGCTCAGCTATCTGTTCTGACCAAGTGGAGGCAATGCAGCCCTTTGCTAAATCACCATGGGGTGTTTTTGGTGCGAGAGTAAGACCCCTGTTGCGTTGGGTGACGTATTTTGGCGCCCTTACTGAGTGGTTTTAGGATGCTGCCGCCAGCCTCGTCATAGTTTTCCGTGTCAGATTTGTCTGCGCCAGAATCTGCAGCCTTTTCCTTCCTGTCCTTGTGGCCGGTCCTCCTCCGGTGGCGTCGCCGCCTCCTGTAGCTTTTAGGCACGCGTACGCCGATGTAAACGGTGTGGTGACCTGCAAGGGCCCAGAACACAGCCATGTCATTTCAACAGATTACAGCAACAACGTGATGGGAAATCAACTACTGCAAAACAAGGGGCTTAACAGACAAATGGGTTAACTCATTTCTAAACACCGTTCACCAACCGGAGCCCCGCCATTACAAGTGTAGCTGTGCACAGTAATCTGTGAGATGACAGACTAATTCTATACTTTAGTTTTAATACACTCCTGTGGAGATCAACATGCATGCATGGGCTCCAGTACTACATTTTTTCATCCATCCATCCATCGGTCTATCTATCTATCTATCTATCTATCTAATTGCAGCTGATTATTTTTCCTCAGAGGAATATCAGCTTCAAGTTCATTTTTGTCCTATACAGCATGACATCACCAGCTCCCTTGAGAAACCAGGGTGTTTTCCCATCAAGGGGAAACATTAAACAGAAACGATGAGGTCAGCCAGTGGGTGTTGATTGTTTCCTTTTGGTCCTACGGGTTACAGGTTTTGTCATCTCTCCACAAAGCAAGGATGTTAATAAATGTGACACCACTTCCTCAATACGATTTATACAGGAAAGGGTTTGACTTTCCAAGGGAAGTCACTGTAAAAAAAAAAATGAGGGCCACGCCAGATATTCAAGTCAAGTGCTATTCGGCCAGTCTTTTGACACATCACACACTGAATAAACAATATCCACACAATTAATATGACACTGGTCAATTGTATGATTAATGCTGTGCATATTTCACAGAAATCAATCATTTGAACATTACAAAAGCATTCTAAAACTTTCAGCCAGTAGTGCATGTCTAATATCTGTCAGCACTTAACAACCTTGGCCGGAACAGCAGGTTTGCAATAGGAGAGGACAGCTTGGTCCAGGTTGTGGTATGGACCATAAAATGTATAAAAATTAATCAGATGAAAATGAGAGTATCCAAAAGGCACTGAGGAAACTAGTGTTAAGTGACAGTACGTAGCGATGGATGGTTAGAACAACAGATATTACTATAAAACCTAAGAGCACAATATGGGTCCAGATTTACTTGCTGAAATGATTTGACCACTTGTCACTGTGCTGATCTGCTACAGCTCTATATTTCCACCTTTCCATTGTCCAACATCATAAAAGCTGTTACTGCATTACCACCCTTTCACAAATCCTCTCTAGTTCCAGTGCAGGCTGGATTTGGAGAAGCGCATGATCCCCATTAGACACTTTCATAGGCTTTATATATGACCACATTTAAAAACATAGAATCAAGACAATCTTTTAAACCTCAAAAGAAGCAGAGCAGACATGGCAGTCATCTTACAGCCAACAGAAAGAGAATGATTGAAGGTGATAGGTGGAAGGTGGGGGCAGAGTTAAAGAATGTCTTGGTTCAGCACAATGCCAGCTCAGCTTGGCATCAGACTTCCTGTGCTTTTCTGGCAGTATTTCCTCAGAGCCGCAGGCTTGCGTCAAAATGTTTTATCACTGAAAAAAAGAGAATTGCAAGTGTTTGGAGAGTCTTGTTCGCACCATCTATTTCCCAAGTGATGTAAGCTTGCAGTTTCCTCAGTAACCAAGCTTTGGGGAGCAGTGGGGAAGAGGGATAGCGGTTTAGAATGGGAAGGGGGTCTGGGGGATCAGGAGCCCGAAAAGGAGGGGGCACACAGCCACAGCACAAATGCAGCATGCTAATCACAACCTTGTGAGAAAAAGGACCTCCTCCTCAATCGATGGAGCTCCACCCGAACAAATAAAAAGGCAAATACATTTTTTGTCCAATTGTAATTGTAGTCTCCTTTGAACATTACGCTGGGTTGTTTTCTCCCTCCCTGGGAGCGGGGAACAATCCTTTTACTGTCACTCCAAAGACGCTAACAGCTGAGAGTGGAAGCAGAGTAACGATTCACTGTACCCACATCTTTATGTTAAATTCTCAGAATGATCTGAAACAGGTCATTTTTTTTCCGTTCACGATGCCATTTGATGATGGTAATCACAAGGAGAAGAGAATTACTGCAGAGTAACAACTGTAATGACTCAAAAAAATGAATAAATGTAATATTTAACTGGCGCTTAAAAGTTAGAACTGGCATATCGCCTTGAATATCCTCACACTTTAAGCGACAGAAATTCCCCTGTGACAGCTGCCAGTCTGGGACAACTCTATTCACACAGCAGAGTGTAACAAAGACTCGGAAGTGCGCCCAGACCTCTTAGAAAAGCCTTCTCTGAGACATACAACAGGAGGGGAGCGCCCAACCGGACAGCCTTACACAGAAGACATAACATTTATCCTGAGTCTCTAAAAGGAAGTTCTGAGACAAGGGTACAAAGGCTTAATTTGCAGTACATCAGAATAAAGGAGTCTTTTAAAAACAAGCACCTGCTGTGTGGCCGAAAGCAAATTCTCCCCGGCATATGTGAACACAGTAATTAATTAAAATCACTCTTGCAGAGTGTATATTGTAAACGTTCCACTTTTAGCTAGTAGTATACGTACTGTGCTAGCGCTGATTTTCCACCAGGCATTTGCTGAATTGGAAATGTATTACATAGTCTGTTGCTGAAATGCCTCTTTTCTAACACACGTGTATCTGCAAGTTAGGATAGTTTGGGTCAGGCGCTATTAACAGACAGCGACACTAACCTTTTGCTAACTGAACCAGGATGAAATTAAAGTAGTAAACATCATCACATAGCGCCGATGCTTTATTTCTTGTCTATCAAAGTAACACTGTTTTGGTCAGCACAGTATCTGGCACAATCAAGGTTCAATTGTGTTCACTTTCCGCTGGAGTGGGGAGGACGTTTGAGCAAGAACAAAATTCTTTAGAACAGGGCAGCTGGGAGAAGAAGCAAAGCCTACAGGAAAGGTAATCTGTTCAAAACTCCCAATCAACTCATGTCATCGGGGAAAAAAAAATAAATAAATAAGCCAACCTCAAATATTTTAGTCTTTTTTAAGACTTTGTCCTATGTCCCTGGCTTTTTAGTGATAAGACAAAAACAGTGCGAATGAATCTCACTGTAATGAATTGTAAGATTTGAGCTTGAGGTATGAACTTTTTTCTTATCAAGCAGATAGTAATAAGTTAATAGTCTTGTTACTGAGATCTGATCATGAGTCTCATTACGTAACTAAAACACTTAGGACAAACATACTGTATTTTACTTAATTTTGCCATCTTTGCTGACGGCTGAATTTAAAAGAGCTGAGGCCTCACCTTCCACCTCCTCTTCCTCGTAGACCCGCCTCAGGAAGGACGCTCCCCGGTCCACCACTGCCTCATCCTCCATCCTGTAGTAGTAGAAGAGAAAGAATGACTGCTCACACCTCTCCTCCAGCGAGGCCGTGGAGCCGTAGCAGCTACGCGGCTCGGGCACACGCAGGGTGCAACTCGGGCTGCTCATGGCGGAGGTCAGCCCACAGCACCACCACGACAGAAGAAGAAGAAATATCCGATACAGGAATGTTCCCCCGTGGGGCCCACGTCGAACGGAGATCGCGCTCCGCGGACGACAGAGCTGCCGGCAGGTGTGAGGTGAGCAAAGGGAGGCCAAGGAGGCGGAGGGAAGCGCTGGGTCAGACAGTTAAAGTCTAATTGAGATTGATGTCACCGAAGGGTAGCAGCCATTGGCCGCGCACAAATCCACACTTTCCGCGGAGCTCGGCTCCACAGGCGTGCACGAGCAAACGAGCACGCACAGACATCAGGCACACACACATGCACGCAACATGCCTCCTCCAGCTGGACTATAATGCGAGAGTATCACCCAACCCCCCTCATGGGGTTGTCTAAGATCCTATAAGGATTAGGCCAGCTTTTCTGACGCGTGTAACGTATGCGACACAAAAGCCGTTTGTTTAGAAGACACCGGCTCTTCCTCTGGGCTGAGCCGTCTCCTCCTGTCTGAATCCCAATGGAACGCGGGGAGAGCTTCAGGCCATTAAAGTGCATCTAACTTCCCAGCCAGAGGAGCGACCTCTGTGATTGTGCTTTAAAAAGCAGAGTCAACTGCAATACAACGGGTAGAATGCAGCTGGGAGAAAATGCAGAAATTCAGACATGGAAAAAGGACAACTTCTCATATTCAGACTGCAAGCTTTCACATGGAGAGCTGGTACTTAGTCATCACCTTATGTCTGAACATCGGACACAATATGTGTGTAGGGTGAGAGGGGGTCTCTCAGTGTCAAAAAAATATGTTACAAAGCCTAAAATAGGATAATAAAGTATCCCAGTACACTTTCGACATCTCAGTGCTTTGTCTATGTGTCGTCTCAATACATCAAACATTTCTGCTTCCTCTGTGCAGTCACAGACGGCATGAAGACGGAAACCGGATCCATCACGATTGGAACAGGTGGGTCCTAGACATGGGGTCCCTGAACGCCTCATTAAATGACCCCCATCACGGAAACCATCCCTGGTGTGATTCCCACCTTCGCTGTGCTGAACTATCGGAAGCACAGAAGATTGGGGGAATATTTTATCGATGTAATAAACACTTAAGTCAGAGTGGGAAAATTCAGCTCCAGTTGTATTACTGAATGAAATGGATTTATTCAGCGGGTAGAATGTTCAACAAGGTTAAGCACAGGAAATCCATTTACATGGACTCAATCAAGCAAAGTTCTCATGTTTGATGACCAAATCATGCAAAAGCCTGGCTAGCAGCATCTGTAACTCCTCACGTAGTAAAACAAAAGCCCAAGTATGTAATGATCTTTATTTATTTATTTATTTATTTATTCAAATTTAAGAACAAGAATGATTTCCAGAATGGTACATGCTTATGTTGGTAGCAAACAAAATCACACACGAGTGATCTTTCTCGCTAAATTAATATACTGCGGTCACTCTTTTTTCCAAAGATGTGGTCATTATTTAAAGGGTTAAATCTTCATTGTCAATTAACCATTAAACATCAATTGACCAAAAGATAACAGACAAGGCAGGATTCTGAAAACACAAATATTGAGGGACATTATTAATCCATAAGGGTTTGCAGTTCATTGAAAGCTTCCAATCCAGCCCCTGCCCTTCAAAATATCAATGCACAGCCCTGTTTTAGGACCATGATGAAAATTGGCTAAAAGAGAACAGCAGACCCATCAAAAACAAATTATACTTGCATGACCTAATTAGGACTGATTTCAATCTACAATCCTCAGTGCACAGGCAGTTCAAAGCATCTTGTCATCATTAGCATGCAGTTAAATAATAATCTTTTCAAATCTATCAATTACCAGGCAAGTTTGGGAAGAAGAAAACAGATCAATTCCGCAGACAAAACACAAGCCATTAAAAGCATCATATTTGAGATGTATCCTAGTGTACTCTGCAGAGAAAATGCGAACTATCTCTGATGCCACCTTCTGCCTTTCCCTCAACCTCTGAAAAGTGTGATTGAAACTAGAGAGTACAGTTTTTGAGTACCATGTTTTTCAAATTGACACAATAGGCTTGTGACACACTCAGTCAGTGAGAGCAACAAAACAACAAAGGGGAGAAACAGAGTTAAGTTTCCACCAAATTTAATTTATTTTCAAGACAACAAAAATACGATGCAAGCCACCGATGCCAGGCAAAACGGTCATAAGGTTGTGCAACGTGGACTAATTAAGGTCGCGATTCCGTGAGCTCTGCAGCTCCCAAGCCCAGCAGGATAGAGCGAGAGAGACAAACACAGTGGCAGGTTTCAAAGGCCTCAAGTAAACCTGCGCGCCGGTTTGTGCCCAATATTACTGATTGCCTCACGTGACCTGCAGGGAACACAAGAATTGCAGGACAGTCCTAGGAGAGTGGGGGTAGCGCACAGAGGGCCGTCACAGCTTGTAAGACCCTTTATCCATAATAGATATAATTCCAATTTTTGTTTGTTGAGCATTTAAAGCTTTATAACTCAGTATTAGTGCCACAGTGACTGGAAAAAAATCATTCCAGTGAAGCAAGACATTTGGAAATTCAATTACAGAATTATTTAGCAGTTAAATTTAGGAATTTACAGACACCGCTGTCTATATTTGTGCAAGTGACATGACCCACTCCGAGATTCACCCACAAAATATTTCTCCGCGGTCCATATACAGCCCAACTGCTCAGTAATGTGGCACACAGGGAAGAAAAGACAACCCTTTTGGGCATTTATTGAAGATAAAAAACAACACATTCTCATTCCGACTGGTCATATAGTGACGCTACAGGCCAAGTGTCGTTATACGATGCAAAAGGAAGCTTTTAGCATCAGGATGAGACCGGGCTCTTAAAAACGATCCACTTCATATGTTAGTTTGCAGTTATTATCGATGCGTAACATTTTACATAATGCAAGCAGTTATTTTCAGGGGCTGAAACTGGTGGCTGATCCAGTTAACACTGATGGCTGGAACCAGTCAGAACGGCAATTGTGCCATACCTCTCAGGTTTGGTGAATGAATCTGCGGTAAATGAATGAGTCTCATGCCCAGTATGAGAGGGTATGTGGTCAGAAACTTCTCACAACAACACCAGGAGGTGAGCATCAAAAACTAAGCCTGGTTTTGGTCGCTTGGTTTGATACTGCAAAGTTCCTCCTCTGAGCATTCTTTTTTCTTTGTTTGTTTTTTCCTGCTCCCTATATGCTTTTCACAAGTAACGTCTTTTACATTCGCTTGCACATTTGCCACAGTAATCATGTTTCAGAAAAGGGTCATTTGTTTCCAAAACTCTGTTCGGAATCAGGTGTAATAAAACGGTCATGGCAGCCCACCGATTATGCTAAGTCTACTTGTTTAATAAACACTCAAAGCTGACGGAGAGGGGGCGGTTTGAGGGGCTGGCAGTATTTCAAATGTCATGCTGTTTTCCTAGAATAAGCTTTCCGCTAAAGATGAGTTAAATCACGTGCAATGGAGGTCATACTCATTACAAACAAGGCCCATGTGCCGACACCTTAACCTTTACAAACAGGCGATGGCAATAATCATGAGAGGGAGGCAGTCTCAAACATGAATGATGGTGAGCCATATTTAAAGAGGCAAAACATCCATCCAAAGGTGAGGGTTTATAGAAAAAAAAAACAACAATTTGGATCAAAAGTATAGGATGTTCACAATTAATGATAAACACCAACTGGAGGGATATCTGTCATTCTTTAGGCAAGGCTGCTCAAAAAAACATACACAGTGATAGTATGGTGAAAAACATCAATGGCTGATGAAATTGAAACATGGCGATACTGGGCTTTGCAATGGAAATGACTCCCCTTGTACTGCCAAAAGGGTCACAGTCTGGGTGTTTCAATAACACAATTTTTGGGAAGGGCTATGCAGCAATAGAGCAGAGACATCCTGATACCATTTTTTGCCTGATGTTAGGTAAAGCGAAGACCAAATAATAAGTCTATCTTCAAGAAAAATGTGATTTCCATAATAGGGATCCTTTAATGGAGTTGTCCCTGCTACTATTATAACTGTCCCTGGGGAGGGATTTCAGCTACATGTTTCCACCGCTGGGCAACTCCTGCTTAGTTTTGGTAGTTTTGACTGAACTTTGGAGAGGGCAACTACTGCTTAGTTTTGGTAGTTTTGACTGAACTTTGGAGAGGCAGACAGAGTAATTTGTTTGGTAATGACTTTGTCATCCCCCCACATGCGGTGAAAGTTCCCAACCCCCCTTAACGGTGGGAATGTTGTCTCCTCTGTCTCTGCTCCTGTGCACACTTTGGAAGACAATAAGAAAGACCTTTTTTATGGTCATTAAAGGTAAATTGAGGGTCATAAGTTCTAATTATCCAATAAGTTTTTACCCCCACCAAAAGTTGAAGGACTTCCAGAGACAACAATCAACACCATTGTTACATCCTTGTAAGACCAAAACAAGGCATCTGCAAGTCCTTGTTTTATGATTTAATTTGTTTTTGTTAACCCAAATAGACCCCAAGTTTGTAATGCTTATCTTTTTAAAGCAGTAGTAAATTATTTGGAGTTATTTAATGACTGGGCTTCTTACCTCCAACACCACAGCCACCACTATCCTGATGGAAAATCCATAATGCTCAGCCCTGCAATTAGTGACATAAAGGAATTTTTGTACTTAAATATCCAGTTTCATGGGAATCAGCTCCATTCAAAGCATTTCTCACACCTCCCATCCACGGTTTCACCAATCAGCGCATCTCCCTCGGATCTTTGAGAAAGGGGGAGATGCCTTCTTCCTTCATGCCTTCTCACCATAAAAAAGCCTGCTCGTTACATGCAGAAGGTGGTGTAATAACTTCTGTGCATGGAGAGGACTTTAGTGGTTGATATCTGCTGTTGCCATCAGGAAATCTAACAGACTTCTAGTTCCCAGACATATTTCAGCCTTCATTGGCACCGCACTGGAAGAAACAAGCTTTTTTGGGCTTTTTCTTTTTTTTCCCCCTCTGTAATTGTTCATGTCTGTTTCATCCTTGTTCTGTGTAGTACATTTTGTTCTGTGTACATTTTATTCCAAATTCAATAATATTTCCAAATTTTTAATCAGTTTCTGTGCTTTGCTCTCTTTTACAGTTGATCCAATAGGTTGCTCAGCCTGCTGTTTAATTAGTTTAATTAGTTCATTGATATATTTGATAATAATCAATATATTAAAATGGATAAATTAATTTTACATGTTGGCTAAGTGAAGGGTTTTAATAGTTGATGTGCCTCTGTTTGGTATTCAGAGAGGGAGTGCGTTCACATGACATTATAAAAAAATTAATCATTGTTTTAGTCCGACTAAAACCGGACTTTTAAAATACATGAAATTATGTTAGTCCGACTGAAATCGTACTAAATCGAATTTCTCAAAGTCAAACTAACACACTCAGATGATGCGATAGCTAGTTGCATTATCCCTCCATGTACTATATGCTTGAATCCAACCGAACTGGACTACGTGCTCTGCACATGCTCCACAGTTCATCATGCAGGGCTTTGACCCAGAAGTCTTGTGGACTTGTAAACTACAAACTGATTAGCAACAACTTTGCGCTCTGCCCAACTAGCAAGTTTGTACTGAACAGTAACAATCCTTGTCTGCAAGGGTATTGGTGCTTGAACAGTCATGCCCTGGGGGCTCATAACTTCTTCCATTAATCCCCATAATTCATCAAATGAATTGCACCTCATCCAAAAATTTTCCTTCCGCTTGCCACCGGAAAACTCGAACGACTCTCTCCCACTAGTCTTTACTCCTGACCTGCATCCAACATGCACGGGAAGCCTATGGGTGCATTTCCCAAAAGCACAGATGCTAATTTACATAGTTGGAACCACAGTTGATTACTTAGTTAGCAACAAGGCTTTAGGGAAAAACACTCTGGGGTAGTTGAGAGGGCACAAAGTAGAGCATAGCAGCACTGCCGCTTAGCTTCGGCTAACGCTATAACCACCAGGAATAGCGTGCATCTCAACTGTACAAAAAGTATAGCGTACAGCCTGCATGGATGTGTACAGAGATGTAAAGTTGCCCATGTTCTTGCCATTTCGACATGCTACCAGTTTGCTGCCAGCTAACTCGACTGTCGATTATTTGGCATGTGATGTAATAAGTCAATCAGAAAAAGGTCTAAAACGAGCAAGCTGAAAGGGGGCATATCACCACCTATCGTAGTGGGGACGGACATGCTTCGGTCAGTAAATTGCTTTTCCATCTGTGCATGTGTTCTGTGCTCCTATCAGTGACTGAAAAGGTTAAGTTCCCCTGGTGGTGATTTTGAGTTCCTGTGGCTATAATGACCACTTTCATGGCACTTTCAGTGTTCATGCATAAGCAACAAGTGCTCCACCACAGAGAGTTGGTTGTGTGAGCCTTGGAGTGGAACCAACAGTGAGTATGGATGCAAATGATTATTTGAGTTGTTTCGTGGCAATGTGATCTTGAAGGTTTGAGACATTTATTTTAAGTCACGAAAACCGTGATAACTATGCTAATGCTAATCGCGAAGCTAATCATTAGCAAGAGGCTAGGTTAGCTGCTATGGCTAATTCAGTCCATTGTCAAGCCTCATTCGTGTTATATGCTGTTTCTGTGTGAGCCAATATTGCTGTTTATTGTGTTTATGCTGTTACTTATCTGTGAAAGTATACTGTAAAAAAAGATGTGTGTTTGCCTTAGTTAATAATGCGATGTACTTACCTGATTTATAACCTGAAAAGGAAGAAGTGTGACCAGTTTTGTTGCATATATTTAATTTCAATGGTAAAATTGCATATATTTCATTGTGCAGCAGTTTTACAAAAACAATGACTGAGGAGATTCATTAAAGCAACTCCAGTCATATCTATAGGGTCTCTCAAATTTGTTCGCTATCTGACAGCCAGGTCAGAATAGCATGTATACTGGGTCACGGACAGTAGTTCAATTAAATGGCCTAATCAAGCTATTATTGTGGCTCAACTTAACGAAGACATATTGTCTTAAGAGGGTGTCAAGTTCTGTACCTGCTGGGTTCAGAAGTTGCACCTATTTTAATTAAAGAAGACTTCCCTGAGGCTACATTCTCCCAGTTTTTGCTACCATTCCAACCAGAAAACCATGTGGAAGGTCAGCCAGAGCCAATGATGCTGGACAATGAGGCCAGGCTAAAATACGGCATTCCAGGTGATGCCATTGGTGTTTTATGCAGTTGTGGTCAGGGCAGGCCAGACAGGTCTGTCAACACTGATCTAACAAAACTACATATGGGGAGCGGTTGTCATATTGAAAAGGTAAAGGGCCTTCCCCAAACTGATAGAACGTCATTGTGCGCTGTATTGTCAAAGTTTTCCGGGGGACTGGCATACCGTAAACAATGGAAAATAGCCCCAGACTCAAGGAGTGCCCACTTACTTTTGGCTACACTGTGTAAGATACCCACTCAGACTACTTACACCCAAAATGTAAAAATCACTGGGTTCAATTCAGTGCAGCAGCACACAATGAATATGTGTATTGTGTTAACTTCATTCAAAAATAAAACATGAACCCTATTCAAGGCGGAGCTCGAACGTGTGGGTGTGCAAGAAGCACAGAAGCACCTTGTGTTCTTCGCATACAAAGGATGTGTTTACTGTGGTGCAAGAATCAAACACGTGTTCTCACCCCATACTTCTTTTTAGGAGAGCAATGTAAGACAGTGTGCGGAAAATTACATCAAAAAAGACAGGTATCAGATCACACCAGACACCAGTCTGTCACTGGTCCTATAAACCTGTTTAACAAGGCTGGGTGGCGCCAGAACTTAATACAATATTGGAGCAAACAGCAGCAGAAGATGCCACAAGCTACATGCAGGATCCTACAAATTGAAGGGAATACACCAAATAACATTTTGTATTATTATTATTATTATTATTATTATATACATACTTCAGCCCCAATCTAAATTCCTAAGGAAAAGGCCCTGTTTAGCAATTTGTTCCACTCACCCAAATGTGCAAATATGCAATCCTTCCGCTAGAGGGTAGACCAAATCTGTGAAAATTACAATCAGTTCGCTGAATTCATCAATGGAAAGGAGACTTTAATTGATAACTCCTGCTCAGCATTTAGACCACAGTATAAAGGATACTCGGCTTGAGCAGAAAAATGGAGGAAAACTATTCAGCCTTCAGGAAAGTGATATTGAGTGAAAAAGAGAGCTTTTATCCCAGCAGCCATTTAAGCCACCAGTATTGAATTTCCACCAGCTTAAAGAAATCTTTAGGTTATTTACATAACCCCGGTTCTCTGAGTAATATGAGTGAGATGTCTCACTATGGGATGCACGCCTCGCTGCAGCCTCAGAAGCATTAATCTCATTACGCCAATCCTGATTGGCTGGTGAACGTGTCCGTCCGCCCAGGTGGTACACCCACCTTAAATAGCTCATGCGGACGGCACCACGTCATTCAAGATAAGCACCTCTTCTCACTCGCCCCAGCAAGAAGGGTTGTCTGGTGAGACATCTCACTCATATTACTCAGAGAACCGGGGTTATGTAAATAACCTAAAGTTCTCTTTCATAATATTTCGCTCGATGTCTCACTATGGGATATCGTAGCTCCCGTATTGCCAGACAAGCTTATCCAGCGTCCACCAACCCACAGAGAAGCAATTCTGTTCCAGTCAGGACAGCAGAACCGCGCGTGCCACGCACGGGGCGGAAACGTCCAGCTTATAAAAGCGGACAAAAGTGAGAGGCGAGGACCAACTCGCCGCTGCACAGATGTCCTGAACAGAAACTCCCCTGAATAAGGCCCAGGATGCGGCCAAGCCCCGAGTCGAGTGCGCCCGCATGCCCACAGGCGGCTGCAAACCCCGACACGTATAGGCCAAAGCAATCGCCTCCACCACCCAATGGGATAGGCGCTGCTTAGTGATAGGTTTTCCTTTATGAGGATTAGCCCAGGAGACGAACAGCTGATCGCTCCTCCTGAATCCCCTAGTCCTGTCCATGTACATGCGCACCGCACGGACTGGACATAACGCGTGCGACTGCTGCTCCTCTGTTGAGGCAGCAAAGGCCAGAAGGTCAATTGGAGAACATGAGCCCACCACCTTAGGCACAAAAGCCGGGTTGGGCCTCAAAATCAACCTTACATCTCCCGGGAAGAGCTGAGCGCATGACGGATGCACCGAAAGCGCATGGATGTCACTAACTCGCTTAGCTGAAGCCAGAGCCAGCAACAACACAGCCTTGAAAGACACGTGCTTCAAGTCTGCCCCTTCCAGTGGCTCAAAAGGAGGGCCCTTAAGCCCCTCCAGAACCACAGCCAGATCCCACGGTGGCACCAGTGGTCTGGACACGGGGAGAAGCCTGCGCGCTCCCTTCATAAAACGGCAAACCAGTGGGTGCTGACTCGCCGTTCGCTTTTCAAACCCCACGTGACAGGCGGCGATAGCCGCCAAGTACACCTTAATCGTGGAGAAGGCTTTGCCTTTGTCAATCAGGTCCTGCAAGAATGACAATATAGCACTCACCGGACACTGAAAAGAAACGTGGCCGTTCCTGTGACACCACCCCTCAAACACCCTCCACTTACAGTCATACAAAGACCTAGTGGATGGGGCCCTAGCGTTTTGTATAGTGGAAATCACACGCTGTGACAATCCCACAGCCGAGAGACTGAGCCACTCAGGGGCCACGCCCACAACGCCAGGCGTTCCGGGTGCGGGTGGAGGATCGCCCCCCCCCCCTGCGATAGCAGGTCCCTGCGCAGCGGGAGCTGCCAAGGCTGAGCGCACAGTAACCGATATATTTCCGCTAGCCAATGCATCGCCGGCCAATGCGGAGCAATCAATATCAGTGCGTGACCACGTTCCCTCACTCTGGACAGAGTGGGGGATATCAAGGCCAGGGGAGGGAACGCGTAAAGAAGCTCGTGCGGCCAGACGTGCGCTAGTGCGTCTATGCCAAGGGGAGCATCCATGCCGCGCAGAGAGTAAAACAGCGCGCACTGCGCGTTTTCTCTCGCCGCGAACAGATCTACCGCGGCCCGACCGAACCGGGCCCATATCTGTTCCACAATCTCCGGGTGCAGAGTCCACTCCCCATACACCGGCGCACCCCTGGACAATAGGTCCGCGCCTGTGTTCAAGACCCCCGGGACGTGCGTCGCTCTCAAGGAGAGGAGACGGCCGCAGCTCCACAGGATCAGTTTGCGTGCCAACATGTGCAACTGACGGGAGCGCAACCCCCCCTGACGGTTGATGTACGCCACCGTCGTCGTATTGTCCGTTCTCACCAGGACATGATGACCCATGAGAGATGGAAGGAAATGTTTCAGGGAGAGGAACACCGCTGAAAGTTCCAGAAAATTTATGTGAGACTGCTGGAGGCCCACACTCCAGCGGCCCCTCACAGACTGGCCCCCGTGAATTCCGCCCCAGCCCGTCAGGCTGGCGTCTGTAGTGACCACCTTCCTGGACAGGACCGAGCCCATTGGGACCCCCTGGGTCAGAAAGGACGGAGTCCGCCAGTGACGCAGCGCCCTGGCGCATTCCAGTGTAACCAAGACTCTCCGCGTGCCGTGACGCACGGGATCTAGCCCGCATGAGGCCACCCAAAGCTGGAATTCTCTCATGTGGAGGCGACCGAGACGGATCACGAGGATGGCAGACGCCATCAGACCGAGTAACCGAAGACACAATCTGAATGGAACAAACCTGCCTGGATAAAAAAGCGCGAGGCATGCCCTGAAAGCTCTCACCCGTTCCGCCGAGAGGCGAGCTGTGAAAGACACCGAATTCAGGGATAACCCCAGAAAGATAGCATCTTGCGCTGGGGACAGCATGCTTTTCTCCGCGTTTATCACAAAACCCAGATCGACTAGGTGCTGTGTGAGAATACGCGTGTGCGCCCTGGCTTCCTGCTCCGATTGCGCTAAAAGCAGCCAATCGTCCAGGTAAGTGGCCAGACGGATGCCCCGCCGTCTCAGCGGGGCTATTGCTGCCTCCGTGCACCGCACGAACACCCTCGGGCTTAATGACAGACCGAAAGGGAGCACGCGATACTCGTAGCAGATCCCCTGGAAAGCGAACCTCAGAAACTTTCTGTGGGGAGGATAGATTGGAATGTGGAAGTACGCGTCTTTCAGATCGATTGAAGTGAACCAATCGTTCTGACGTACAAGACGCAACAGGGATGCGTGTGTGAGCATCCTGAACTTGTACTTCCTGAGATATTTGTTCAGAGCCCGTAAATCCAGGATAGGGCGAATACCGTTCCCCCCCCGTTTGGGGACTAGGAAATACCTGGAGTAGAAACCGCTCTGACATTGTGCGGGAGGGACGACACAGATTGCTCCTTTGTTTAACAGTGAGAAAATTTCCTCCTGTAAAACACGAGCTGACTCTCCCCGCGCCTGGGAGTGTATAACGCCGGCGAATCGCGGGGGGACAGCGGCGAATTGCAGCCTGTACCCCCTCGAAATCGTCCTCAACACCCAGGGTGGGGCTGCCAGTGCGACCCATCTCCGCCATCTGAGGGCGAGAGGTGATGTGCACCGCAGCCCTTCCACCACAAGAGGGCCCAGCCGCAGTGCGGTGGCGCCCTCTTGTGGCGGAATGACACAGCCCCCGGGTGACGTGCCCTGCAGTCCTCCCACCACAAGAGGGCGCAGCCGCAGTGCGGTGGCGTTCTCCTGTGGCGGAATGACAAGGCCCCCGGGTGGCGTGCTTATTTTGACAGATTTGGCTTTCTTTATTTTTAGCTGCGCCCTCGGCACTCGGCCTGGCTGCGACAGCGGGACACAATTTATTCTCTTTGTGAAAACATTTGTGTATGTGCGTGCTTGTGGACATGAGAGGGGGGCAACCGCTAAACCCCGCGACGTCAAATGTCCATCTCTCCCGGCTTGCACTGGCACGGTCCGAGGCAGCTGGGAGATAGGGGCGTGGGGAGCCCCTGGGTGCACGCCCGAAAGCCAAACAGGTGGAGCCGGAGAACGGGGAACTTCCAGCTGCGTCACCAGAGGAGAGAGGGGGAGTCAGGCCGCTCTCTTCTTTTTCCTGGCCTGGCTGCTGGCGGTGTGCGCGGGTCGCGCAGGCGCAGCTACAGCCGGGGCCGAGGGCTTTTTAGGCCAGCCGGGCCGACCTGGCGGAGCAGGCGGGGCGGGCTGAGGCCTCCGCAGTTTCGGCATTTTAAACTGCGAATCCTGTGAAGCAGCCTGTGCAAAGGTCTTACGCTGAGCAGGCGGAAGAGGAGCAGGGGGCTTTCGAGGGAGGCAGAGCTTGAGAGCTTCATCCTCCTTCTTTTTAGCTTCGCACCGCCGTTGCATAGAAGCCAACGCGGAACCGAAGATCCCCTCCGGGACAATGGGCATGTCCAGGATGTCATCCTTCTCCCTGTCCGACAGGTTGGCGAGGTTGAGCCACCGCGCCCGTTCCTGTAGGACCATAGTCCCCAGCGCTTTTCCCGTGGCCTGGACCGCGCAGCGTTGGACACGGAGACACAGGTCGGTGACGACCGGTATTTCCTCCCATGTAGCTGGGTCCTGAGTTAGCACAAAATCCTCGCACAACTCAGCCTGATAAGCCGTGAGCAGGGAGAGGACATTGAGCGCTCTGGCCGAAAGCGCAGCCGCCTTATACACCTTCTCAGTCAAGGCTGACTGAAAACGGTCCGACTTGGACGGCAGACTGGGGCTCCGGGAGGACACCGCTGACAGGCGGGGGTGAAGGTGCGCTGCCACGAGTGGCTCCATCGGAGGCATGCGGAGCAGACCCAGGCTCTCCATCGCCTCACAATCGAGGGACGAGGCACCGGGAACTGGGCTCCTGCTGCTATAAGGGCGGTCTTTCCAAGAGCGCGCAACCTCATCTAGCAGCTCCGGGAAGACGGGGAGAAGTTGTTTCGTCGCACTCTTAGCCAAGGGCAATTTCTTCCCCTCGTAGCGGGATCTGGTGGTCTCAGCTACGACAACGGGCCAGGGGATGTTCAGCCGGACAGCAGCGCGTTTGCACACGTCGAGCATGTCGGAGCTGGGGAGAGGAGAAGCTGGTATGCTACTCTCATCTCCATCCCGAGAGGTGACGGAGGCCGCGGGCTGCGCGGCCCGAGCCGGAGTAATGAAGACGTCGTCATCTTCCTCATCCTCTGATATGAGGAGTTCAGAGACGCCATCTTCATCGTCCCCATAGTCCAGTTCTAGGACGTCTTCCTCACACGGGGGATCCGCGGCTAGGTCGAGCTGGGAGCCCCAGCTGGCGCTAGCCTCCGGAATCGCCGCCGTAGCGACCGCCAAATCCTGCTTGCCCTCGGCGGCAGCACCGTCGGAGGGGAGGAGGGGGTCGATTCCAGACAAGCTAGCCTGGCGGGCTAGCCGTCTGCGGAGACTTTTCGCTGTAAACACCGCGCAGTGTTGGCACGAGCCGGGAAGTTCGAAAGCCATACGGGCGTGTTCCAGCCCCAGGCAGCTCGAGCAGACCTGGTGTGGATCTTTACTCGAGATCTTGTTCCCACAGCGACAGGGACGGGTCCCGGAGTCTCCGTACCCCTTGGTATGGGGGTTTTGGGCCTCCATTCCTAGCCAGCTGGTGTGCAAGCCGGGAGACGAGGCAGAAAACCGAGAGGTAGCTGGTGTGCTAGCGCTCGGAGCTCGACGTGCCGTGGTGGGGCGTCGAGTGAAGAAAACCGAGAGGTAGCTGGTGTGCTAGCGCTCGGAGCTCGACGTGCCGTGGTGGGGCGTCGAGTGAAGAAAACCGAGAGGTAGCTGGTGTGCTAGCCTTCGGTACTCGACGTGCCGTGGTGAGGCGTCGAGTGAAGAAAACCGACAGGTAACTGGTGTGCTAGCCTTCGGTACTCGACGTGCCGTGGTGAGGCGTCGAGGACAGTGCTGACCAAGCCGTGTAGGGCGGGAGAGCACTGAGTCCGGTCTGGTGTGACCGACGAAGCAAAAAGGTATCCAAAACTAGTAGCGCCCGGCGACAGAAAATCCGTCTGTGGACAGTTCAGCTAACTAGCCCTGGACGCGAGATATGCTCCGAGTGAGAAGAGGTGTTTGAATGACGTGGTGCCGTCCGCATGAGCTATTTAAGGTGGGTGTACCACCTGGGCGGACGGACACGTTCACCAGCCAATCAGGATTGGCGTAATGAGATTAATGCTTCTGAGGCTGCAGCGAGGCGTGCATCCCATAGTGAGACATCGAGCGAAATATTATGAAAGAGAACATTATGTTATGGCTTTCTTATCGTGACTGAGAGAACGCAAGACTGATCCCTAGGCAATTCACGTTTGTCGGTTCATCGGTAATGTAATCCCTCAGTGTTCCCTCATATTTGCCCCCGTGACTCTCTTATACGCTACCCTGACTCACTTTCCTCAGTAGAAAATGCAGGAGATAGAATGCAGCTTTCCAAGTGCGAGCTTCATGGGCAGGCTGTAAAGTCACAGCAGTGAGAAACAGCTCTAAATCCAGGCCATGGGGGATAGTTTACATTACTGTCAATGCAACTACACTCTGTATGACTAAACTTATAAAGGGAAATTAGGTGAAAGTCAAAGCTCTCTGACGTTTATTGCGAAGGTTTGGAAAAAAAAGAAACTAAAACACAACGCAAACAAAAATGTTGAAACATTGTACAGAACTATAAGAAATGCGTTCGTCAGTGTGGTCATAACAGCTCTTCTGAAGTGCAGTGCCATTGCCCTTGTACAGCCCTTCTCCCGCACACACACACACATGCAGAGTTATCATTATACAATGTGTAAAATGTATCCTTAAAATAAAATAGAAGTACGCAATATTTCTCTTTTTATCTGAATTGCTTGACTCAACCAAAGGCTCAATTTTCTGTTCCCAGAGGTGAAGTCCTTATTTCCTCTTGTTATTCTTGGGCAGTAACAGATGTGGGCCAATAGGCAGGCTTCCGCCTATCAGGAAAGGGCTTTGAAATCTCTACAAAAACCCTGGTATGTGTAATTAATAATGAGAAATGGAAAAGTTATGGCCGGAGGCCGGCACAGCACTGATGACAGAGTGAACAGGTAGACTGGTCCGCTCCAGATTAGCCACATCGCACTCAACTGGCGACGGCTGGTATCTGCAAGGCTTCCTTCTATTGTGCAATTTTGCTACCTGGGTGTATCCTGCCACAAGAAGCTAAGTTCTACCAAAGTTTCAAGCCAGAATTATCCGCCATGGTGGACTCCGTATTGTGGCACCTAATTTTTTAAAAAGACAGAAAAAAACTACAGGCCAACGCCCTTTAATGACTTGCTATGTCGTATGACACTGAATTACGATTTGTTAGAAATCCTACAAATGGAGTAGTGTGTTTGCTATCAGTAGATTACATTTGAAACAGACCAGTCAAGCCAAGCGTTCTGCTTAAAAATAACAGTTACCTTCATGGCAAGGGAGATTAAAGCCATTTAAAAAAGAAGTACAACCCGCTTTGCCATTTCTGGAAATTATGCCACTCCATATCCAAAAGATCAGAAACAAACATTTATCAATAGTTTGCATGAATCCTGTCTTTGAACCATCTGTTCTCTTTTGTAGCACGCATTGGTTTGAGAAGACTAGAAGTGCCTGCAGTGGCAACAGTTATAAAACTGCACATAACCTAACAAAATTACAATACAATGCAATCGTATTTTTCAGTATAGCAGTGCAAGAGGACCCCATTTTAAATGCAACAGTTTTTACATAGCAATATTTGAAAACAGCGTAATGCCTTTATTCCAAGTTCATATATTGGAGGACTGGGACATCAGCTCAGTGTACTGCTCCTGCACTCAGTTTTGTTCGGTGAAAAGTGAAATAACTTTCTTCAGCCTGTCTACATAGAAGTGGTGCCTTCCCTAAAAATCTAAATGCAACTGCTGCATTTGTAACTGCCGGAATTAACAAAGCGTGAAGTTATGGCTGGTTTTCTTGCGTCAGAGCAACAGTCTACCACAAGAAAAATGAAGAAAAGCCATTTGGCCATTTGCAAGACATTGGTTTCAATAAAGTCATGACTGTTTTTTTTCATTTTCTTATTGTTTGGTGCCAATTATACAGCAACCACCTGTTTACTGTGAAACATACTGTTTGTGACAATTCTTGAACTTCCCACAAACTTCATTGCCACCTATGGAACAATCACTGCTACAACAGGCCATAAAGGAAAGCAGCAAAATGTCTACCTCTGAGCTTCACAATTTATCCTGATGGAATATGAGCTAACAGATAACATATGATATTGTAATTTTCATATTTTTCTATCAGGCAATCGCAGTGATTTCACCTGAAGTGATAGTTTGGAAGTGGTGCAGGTGCTGCTGGTGGGAAAGGATAATATAACTGCATAAATAAAAACAGAGAATAAGAATTTGCAGAGTGAGCACAGTTGCCTAAGACAATGAGGAAAATGCTGTTTCTGAGGTGTGCATGTAATTACAAGAAAAACATAAAAATGCAGCTCACAATGCTGTCTTTTGATCCTATTCAATAACACAGAATTCTCCCACCTTGCAGACCAGTAACCAGCAAACACAAGGCTGCAAAACCATGGAACAGCCCCTGATTAATGCACTGTTGACTGAGCCATTTGCAGTTGCTATCAGAGTCATTCATTGTCATGCGTACGAATCTCTCAGCCTGTCACCTCACCGTGACAGGATCTGCTGTAAGAGCAGAAGTAGACAGCACTGAGCTAAAGACATCATTGTTCATGGAGTTGATGTCAAATGCACTCAAATCCTATTCCAATACACCACGTAACATTCATGCATTTAGCAAACACCCTTATACAAAGAACATTACACACCAGTTAACAGCGTTTTGTAGAATTATGCATAGTTATCGTATGTAACATACATGCGCAACCCCAACTGAAAAATGGTAAAAACTCAAAGCAGTGATTTCTGAATTTCCGTTGACTTGTATTTTATTGCAGCAATTATATAGGCAAGGTATTTAATGTTTTTTTTCCCTCTCTTTTCTGGTCAGCTTCATTTTGTTTGTAAAATAAAATTCTGCCATTCAGGCCAGCAATGCATTCCAAAATGTAGGACTAATACTAAGGTACAAAGAATAATAATGATATAACTTGAAGTATGTGATGTCAGCAGGTGATTGAAATCATGATTGGGTACAAAAGCAACATCAGTGCAACATTAAGGCCTCGTCCCTCAGTAGCAATGGTGGGTCAATCATCAAATCATTGCAAAGCAATGTTTCCCAAAGAAAAACAGGACAGGATTAGGATATTTCGCCCTCTATGATGCATAACATTTTGGAGCAACGAGTGTTGCCTTCAAGATGACATTGTTTCCGGGACACTCGTGCATATTTAAACGACACAATTCAAAACCACATTCTGCTCACAGTACAAAGGCCTGAATGCAGGAAAAAAATGGTACAGGTGCGGGACTGGCCGGGCTGCAGTCCTGACTTCTCCTTAATTAGAATGTGAAACAATAGCATTTTTTCTATGACCATGGGATATGTCTTCTTAGTTGTTTAAGAAATGAGAAGCTACACACTGCATCAGTAAGGATTAAAAGAAGTGTTACCGGCGGAAACATATTAATTACTGCAATAATAATTTAATCATTGGCTCTGAAGTATTTGCTTATTTGAATTCAAAGGTTGACTTGTTTTTTTGTTTTTTTTTTTTGGTCTGGCAGTGTTAGTGTTTCACTAACACCTCAAATTCATGAGATGAAACATCAAATAAATGTGCCGTTGTGTGGTTTTAAAGATAATTCAAGTTGAAGGTAATTCACCCATCACTGCTTTCAGTTTTAGCAAATAGACTTCATGATAGTTTGGCATCTAGGCTATGATTTTGACACAGCCTCAGGCCCTCTGAGTTTGAGAGAAGAGAGGAGAGAGCATCAGGATTCTGCCTAGAGTTGTTTGCCTGTACTAGGTTTCTAGCCACTCCCCCTTCAGAGTAGCCACACAGATTTAGCCATCTTTGTCACTAGCAGTGGTGAAAACCCAAGTTCATTCAGTAAATGTCATCCTCAGTATTTTGTTCCAGTTGCCTGGATTGGAAAGAATTCAGCACAATTTTTAAGCCAGAACCCTGGATTAATCAGTGAAATCAGCAGCATGGATGGAAGGAAAACATGGCAAGAGTTTTACTTTCTGACCCCTGGATTTTGCACCTGTGGCTAAAGCTTGCATACCTTTAAATTAGGGGTGTCAAACTGACCCGTAAACGAGCCAAGAGGCTGCAGGTTTTCACTCCAACAATGCAGAAGCACACCAGATACAACTAATCAGTTGTGCAGGCCTAGATCAGCTGATTAAATCAGTACTTTCAGGTGAGCTTCTGCTTGGTAGGATTGAAAACCTGCTGCCTCTTGGCTCGTTTACGGGTCAGTTTGACACCCCTGCTTTAAATTACTGGAATAAACCTGAATACCGGAGAGAAACATGAAAACATGGAAACAACGAGAGACAACTAGACCTGCTGAGACTAGAACACAGAACTCGTTCTGCTCCCACCAGGTAACAGTCCTGAGTCTGACCAGAACGACACCACTTTGCCCAAAGTGATGATCCACCTGAACCATTTTTATTCAATGTCACCACTACCCTAACATTCATTCAGTCATTTTTCACTGCGCATCCTCCCAGAAGCCTGGTCAGCTTTGATGGTACTTCAAGCTCAATTTTTGGAGCTATACCTGCATAAGGAATATATGTCACTTCAAATTTAAACCAGCAAAAACTTAAAACAAGGAAACTCCAAAGCTTTGTCCTTGAAGTCTCATTTAATTAATGGAGAAATAATGCGACTCCTTTCTTGGATTTGCTCTGATTCTAGCCTGAAGATAGTTAGGACCAGCACATTTATGGCCCAAAGTTTCCAGCTTTCCTGCTACATGCACAGCATTAGGCTGGTGCGCTAGGTGTGAACTTGCAGTGGTCTTATGTATTTAGCAGAGCTGGACAATCCAGCTCCAGAAAGTAAGTCCGTCCCAGTATTTTGCTACAACCGCCTGGATCTATTAACTGCAGCAACGCTTCAGCCCAGAGTTTGAACTAACTTGGAAAACCAGCTGCCTGAGCTCATGGCTAGAGGTAAAACACAGCCGGACTTTTACTTTCTGACCCCTGGAATGTCCACCTCCGGTATTTAGGCACACTGGGACCAAAAACGGAAAGCACAAATTAGGCTAAACTTCTCCATAGCGCACAGCAGCCCCACCATGAGTTGAGTGGTGATGAATCTGCATTAAAACCTGTGGTTTACCTCTCATCAATGGTTTCTCAATTTGTGCTGTTACTCTCTTCTGGACACCTGATGTAATCTGGTAAACTTTTGCCAGAAGAATATTTAGTAAAAACTTTGAGTAGAAGTCATATCTTCAATTCTTTTTAGAAAAATAAAAGTGAAATAGAATATACACTCAATCGACATCAATGTTTATCCTCCACTGTATCTTATTTACGCCTGTCGCCCTAAGATTATCAGATTGCCATCAACATATGTCTCTATAGCCCGGGCTACAGTTGAGTATCTTTCAATTTCTCGTGTCTACGGCGAAAATAACAGAGCAAAGCAAATTTATTTGCCCGAGAAGAATAACGTTTCTTCTTCCTTTGATACCACTCTTTATTTCCGTGGGGCTAGACGAAAAAAGTAGGCTACATTTTGAGTACAATAATTGTATCTTTCTTTTAACTTCCTAATAGCCTAATCAGTTAGGCCTATGTTTTGCATCGAAACGTAAAGTGTACTGGGCTACTTTAGATACGTCGCAACCGACGTCAGGAGGGAATAAATTCATTGCAGGGTCTCGTCCTTGCGAATGTCCAGCATCGTCCTCTTATCGGAATTCAAGCTCGCTTACAGGCACAGCACTTGAAATCTTTTCGCATCTCCTGCCCACGAATAATAGTGTTAGGGTCTGCTCCAGCGGCTAAAATAGCCTTAGTATTATTTAAGAGACTGTGGTAGCATCCATTTCTTTAAAAAAAAAAAAAAACTACATAGAAAAAAACTTTTTTTTTTACAATGCATTTGGGAGGAAAACAAATGTGAGGAAAAACTACAGAAACAAAGTGCCAATGGTCATCAAACCCACAAGAAAATGCACTGCACTCCACTCAGGTTATGTCGCACGGCAGAAACAGCCATAATAAACCGTAGCCAATAATAAATTGTTTCAAATTTTAAGCACATGACCTCTCTGATTTAAGTCACACAAAAAAAGGTTCGCACATTGCTATCAGCATCATATTTGAAATTGCAAATACAAATCTACTTATAATAAATGATCATATATAGCCTATAAATACAAATTATGTTCCTTTAAAAAATGGCCATAACTGACTTGTGTTTGTAGCTCATTTTCGTTCTTCAACCCAGCTTTCTCCGCCAAAAACTCCAAAACAAACAGAAGAATCACTTCAGAGCGTTTCCTCTTGCTTCCGACAAGTTGCGTCTTATCTGTTCCTTCAAATGATGCGGACGGGAATTTATTGTACTAGGCGGGATTTCTCCGCTATAAAAATATAACACATTGAAATCAGGTGCAACAATAAAATCCAAGATAAAAGTTTAACCATTCCCAGCGAACGCTTTGACCTGCAGTGGTTAGATCTTCCGGCTGGACTGAATTATTATAAATAAAAAAGATGAAAATTGCGCACATTTCATTGTATGGACATATAATGTTCGAATACTTCAGTAGCTATAAACATTCAGCGCGTCCTCATATGCTGGCGACGTGTATATTGTTAGATGCACTCACATGCGACAGTGGTAACACTGGGCTTGTCAATGCGTCCTTAAACGCGCGTCTGTTTTCCATATTCAAGGACCATCCCTCTTTCAATGCACGTCACAAGTGGAAGGTTGGAACTGAAATTAGGAAATTGAAAAATATTCGAAACTATAACATACCGACGCTCAGACCTCGCACCGTCCTGCGTGATAGGTATAGACTACTTTCTGATTAGAGTAACTTAAGTTGGCGACGATGCCTATTAAAAGGATGCTCAGTACAATTATAAATACTGTACCCCCGAAGCCAACTCTGATTTGGCCAATGCGAATTATGTCGCAACGCTCTTTATTCCTTAATCTAATGGTTCTCTAATGCGGTCCAGAGGCAACCCTGCTTATGTCGGTTTTTGTTGCAGCCGTATAAAGCAATCCCAAAATTTGTAGCAATGAGTCCATTTTAATTAACAAGGTTTATTTAACGTGATATTTGGAGGTATAATTCACATTCCTCATTTACAGTAGGCCTAGGCCTAATCGTCAGTTTTTCAATGCCACAGATATTTCCAATTTTATATCGTCCTTACGACACTTTTTGCGAACAATAACAAAAATAAAGTGAAAAATGAAGTAAATTGTTAAACATAACAACATAAGTTAGGTTAATCTAACTTGCTGAATACGTGACAATTATTTTCCCTTAGACTTCAACGCATTGCAAGAGGCCCTCGGTATCATTTGTGCATTCATTTAATTTTCCCATCATCTGATGATTGCTGAGCGGGTAAATGCCAGAGAGAAGTTTGCTGCTTAAACACAGTTTTTAATTTCGACGGTCATGGATAATTTGTCTGTATTCAAGCAACTGTATGCATATTGAAAGTTGCTGTTTGAAATTTAATCCAGAAGGAGGGCTACTGCATGCCCACAGAAGATGCAACCTATTTTTCATGACATGCCTTGCTAATTTAGCTAAAAGTGATGTAAGAGTTTAAATAGTCCCGTAGACGCTCCTGATGTAGAAAAGTGAACAGCTTGTTAAACTTCTGGGATTGCCATTGCGATTGGAACAAAAAAAAAAAAAAAAAAAAGAAAACACAGGGGTCCCCACCCGGGACCGAATTTCAGAACCACTGCCTTCATCTACTTTTCTGTGGTCCAAAGATTTCAATAGAGTGGCATCTGCTGGACAAAAATGATCCCACAGAATGTTTCGTAAATCAATGCAACTCGAGTTCTTTTTGAGGCCAATCATATAAGAATTGTCAACTTTGAAAAAATAAAATAAAAAAATACTTCAATGACTGGAAAATGTCACCGATGAATCTCATTCATATTCCTTGTTAGAATATTTCAATATTATGACGAAGGTGAAAAATCGTTTTGAAATACTTCATGTTTAATGAGATGTCTCGGATGAATACAGTATATTGCCATATTGCTGTAATATATATATTTTTTTGCAATAATAACCAAAATACAAATTTTTTTATTTGTATTAAATATATTTTATTGTATATATATCTCATAATATCAAATATATCTTTTTTTTAACCAGGGACTGGTATAACTGGGGGCAAAGATTAATTTGTTGAGTCAAAGAAAACTGGTTCATTCAAATGATGAATTTTTCATTCCAACTGATTTTTTCTTTTTTTTTTTGAACACTGCTTGAAAAGTTGTTGCTGAATTAAATCTGATAAAAAAATCATGAATTATGATTTACATCATCAAACAGAAACAGTTGCAACTCTCAGGGATATCACCATATGAGCTTAGCCTTCTTTGTCTGTGCTGGGGGTGGAGCAAGTGGGTTAATATTAATACACGATAATACTGGTCTGTCACACGGATATAGTAATCTCATGCTATGCAATACATGCCATGGTTATCCCACACAGGTGCACAAAATAAGACATATACCACTGGTAAGTTTTTTTTTGTTTTTTTGTTTTTTTTTTTCCCACAGTCACAAAGTTGTGTCATAATCTGGGATGACACAGTTTACATTTGCTGCAAAATGAGAAAATATTTTACTTTAAAAGACAATTCAGTTGCAGCATTTTTGAGAAATTCTGCTTTTAAAATCATTCTGAGACCTTTCTTCTGGCCTGATTTTAGTCTGCTGAGGTTAGCCTGCAGGTGTTTTATTCATGCAAAGGGTTCAAATTAAACACGTGTACCAGGTTATATCCTCACCTAGGGATACTCACTGCTTTCCAGTATGAGCCGGTGTGGGAGCAGGCTTTCATTCTAAACATGCATTTTCACACCTGATTCTACTAATCAAGGGTTTATGGCAAAAGCTTTAAGGGTTGACTGGTAG
The DNA here is from genome assembly GCA_029721435.1 of Gymnothorax reevesii. Classification (NCBI taxonomy): domain Eukaryota; kingdom Metazoa; phylum Chordata; class Actinopteri; order Anguilliformes; family Muraenidae; genus Gymnothorax; species Gymnothorax reevesii. The sequence goes on along the minus strand of CM056580.1, from coordinate 38,063,749 downwards.
AAGCAGGTGTGAATCTGCATGGTTAGAATGAAAGCCTGCACCCACACTGGCTCATTCTCTAAAAGGAATGCTTATCCCTGCCCTAACCCTTTGACAAGTGGTTTCAGCAGAAATATGTAGTTTGCAGGAGAGAATGCTGGAAAAAAGTAAAAGAATGGCAGCCAGTTGAAAAATGCTGAAGTTTTCTAACACAAAGGAGGAGTGAGGACCGCATTCTGGCAGTCATGGTTCAATTGATGGCAAATGATGCGAAACAACCAGATCAGGTCACAGAACCACAAGACTTTTATACAATTCGAAGAATGTCATTCTTTCAAAAAAAAAAAAAAAAAAACACTCATAAAAAAGTCCTTACATTCACATGATTTTCTCCAGTATGTGTACATTGTTTGCTTGGAGGTGATTCGAAAATCCAATAGCAACAATGCTTCTGTAGGGGAGTAATTTGTCTTTATTTTCTGAAACTGAGGGAACAAAGCTGATGGTGCCTTTTAATATTACTTTCAATTTTAATACATATACAACCCCAATTCCAAAATAGTTGGGACAACGTGTAAATTGTGAATAAAATCAAACTGCAATGACTTTAAAATCACACCAGCCAGTATTTTATTCACAATAGAACAGAGATAATATAGCAAATGTTGAAACTGAGAAATTTTACATTTTTATCCACAAAATGAGCAAATTTCAAATTTGATGGCTGCTGCGGGTCTCAAAAAAGTTGGGACGGGGGCCAGTTTACCACGGTGTAGCATCCCCACTTCTTTTTAACACAGGGTGGAGGTGTCTGGGCATTGAGGAGACAAGTTTCTTGAGTTTAGCCATTGGAATTTGATCCCACTCTTGTTTAATACAGGCTTCCAGCTGCTGGAGAGTTTTTTGTCTTCTTTGACAGACTTTTCATTTAATTATACACCAAATGTTATCAATCGTTGCAAGATCAGGACTGCAGGCAGGCCAGTTCAGCACACGGACTCTTCTATTATGAAGCCATGCTGTTGTAATTGCTGCATTATGTGGTTTTGCATTGTCCTATTGAAATACACAAGGCCTTCCCTGAAATAGATGTCGTTTGGAGGGGTGCATGTGTTGCTCTAAAACCTTTATTATATCTTTCAGCATTCATGGTGCTTTTTAAAACATGCAAGGGTCCCATTTCATATGCACTAATGTATCCCTATACCATCAGAGATTCTGGCTTTTGAACTGAACGCTGATAACAGGAGGGGTGGTCTTTCTCCCCTTTAGCCCGGAGGACACAACGCACATGATTTCCAATGAGAATGTCAAATTTGGCCTCGTCTGACCACAGGACACTTTGCCACTTTGCTACAGTCCATTTTAAATGACCCTTGGCCCACAGAACACAGCAGCGCTTCTGGATCATGCTCAACAATGGCTTCCTTTTTGCGTGATATAGTTTTAGGTGGCATCTGTGGATGGGACGACGGACTGTGTTTACAGACAGTGGTTTCTTGAAGTATTCTTGGGCCCATTTAGTAATGTCAATGACAGAATCATGCCGGTGAGTGATGCAGTGGTGTCTCAGGGCCCGACGATCACGGGCATCCAGTAAAGGTCTTCAGCCTTGTCTCCTATGCACTGAGATTTTTCCAGTTTCTCTGAATCTTTTGATAATGTTATGCGCTGTCGATGATGAGACCTTCAATGTATTTGCAATTTGACTTTGAGGAACATTGTTTTTAAAGTATTCCACAATTTGTTTACGCAAGCCTTCACAGGTTGGAGAGCCTCTGGCCATCTTTACTTCTAAGAGACTCAGTCTCTCTAAGACACCCCTTTTATAGCCAATCATGTTACACTGCGGATGCTAGTGAGGTGAATTACTTGATAAATGTTTTTTCAGCTGATTCTTTTACAAATTGCTTTCAGCTCTTTTTTGCCTGTCTCCCAACTTTTTTGAGACCCGATCAAGCAGATCGAGGGTGAATTTTTGTCTTCTCTGGTGAAAATGGTGCGGTCCACTAGTTTTGTGAAATCGCTCATAAAAAATTAAAGAAATCGCAAAATATGCAATTATGATATTTTGAAATAATATTACCCACTTTTCCCAGCCATGATAGTCCTCCTTTAATTAGTAATAGAAAGCATCAGGCCTAGAACAATGGCTCATTTTGAAAAGCATAATGCCAAAAAATGAATTTTTTGGATTAACCATGCATTGGAGGGATATATTCCCCTGCTAGACTAAGTGATGGTCATGTGGCTGCTATATGTGTTGGTGGAAGCAGCTCTCATCTTCACATGCTATTCTGTTCAATAATAGGTCCTGGAGCGGAAGCTTTCAGGAAAGGGAATGAACCAATACTCAGGTGAGTGCTAACAGGTATTCTGGAAGAAATTATGGTACTGATGCTGCACATACCAAACAGATTTGTGCTCTTGTGCAGTACATTTTGGCTACATTTCGGCTGTGGTGGACCTGGATATCTACAGCCTTGTAGATTTTCATTTCAACCTTTCACCCTTTTTTAATCAGAACATCTATTCTGGGGACTGAGCCTGCATGTGCTTGGTTTTTTTTATCCCCCGCCGCGCGTTGATTGTGAAGCGTGAGATATAGTATTCAGCTCCGTCCGTCCGTCCGTATGTCCGTCCGTCCCGAACATTGTCAGCGCGATATCTCAAGGAGTCAACCAATTTCAATTCTTTTTGTTATCAACCTTCCAACTGGGAATGCGCAGACACCAGTCGGTTTTGGTGACCAAACGGCGGGGGATATAGCCACTTTAGTGACAAACTCTTGTTTGTTTTTTTTTTTAGGATATCAGCTTCAAATGCTCTAAAAATGTTCTTTTTCAGTTTAGAAGTCTGTTTAAAAATATTGTTTTTCATTAGTAACAGCGTAAGACATTATTTTTTCTTGATTAACATTTTAAGTGACTGATAATGCATTCCCATGGACATTACAATTTAGTGACAAGAGTTTTTATTCTCTTATCTTGCTACAAGTACCTTATTTCAATGCTCGTTCACGGCCTCAGGATGTTCTTAACATGTTCTCAAGTTTTGCACATTTTTCAGCCTCAACCCTCAAAGGGTTTTTTGGCCCAAACATGTACACATAAAATATAACAGCTCCAGTTTGGCTACCTGAATATGGAGATGGCATGTTAACAATTACTCAAATATATTTGCATGGGGTACACAATAGATGTTTTACAGGCAGTTATTTAATGCAACCAGAGGATTAATGCACATCATGCTGTGAGTTTATTTTGTCGTAAGGTTGAATTATATTGCATGGCATGCCCTTTCTGTTTATCATCAACAGATGAATGTAACATTTTCAAGTGTCAGGCCTCAGCCTCCGAAATACCTCAGGATACCGTGACAGTTGAAGCAGGCATGTGTCTGTGTGTCTGATAAACATTATAACGTTGCCCATTATAAAGTTCTGAAGAATAGAAGTTGACTTGGCAACAGGTGTTGAGATATTACAAGATTTTTCGAACTTTTAACAACATTGAAAGCAATTCATCTCTGGCCACCTCAGTAAAAATTAGGACAATTTAAAAATCAAGAACATGGTAGAAAATTTGACACTATGCTTGCTGTAATGCCAAGTGAAAAAGACATTTATGTAATGCTTTCTCTGATGATATGTCCACAAAACAAGAATGGTGTTGTCACTCTAAACATGCTAACGTTCAAGCTTTGAAATGTTAACAGTGTGGACAGGTAAAATGGCGGGCAAATTAAACACAGGAACTGATCAGGAACTCTTCAAAAGCTGGCTAATGTGCAAACAGTAAACAGTGTCATCATCTTGAATGTGTACTTTATCAACATGATATGCACTCATTTTTTTGAGTAAGGCCACTCCAAGTCCATGAAACAATGATCTTCAGGTAGACTTAACCACAGCCGGAAACATCAGAAAGCTCCTTGTAGAAACTTACTTGTGATAGCATAGTTCTCATACAATACTTGTCTAATTATTTTCTCTTCTTAAATGTTTTAATTGTTTTTATATAGTATTCTGCATTCTTCTCTCTTTATGAATTACAATTGTCCTCATACCTAACACAGCTGTCTTCAGTCCATATTGTTTTGTGTGCGCGCGCATGTGCGTGTGCTATGACAGACAAGAGTAGTCTAAGGACGGGACTGCACTTGTAGTCAAAACAACTATTGAAAAAACAGAAATGAACGGAAAATAAGCATAATTACGCTGAACCAACGTCAACTACCGGCAATTTGTATGTCTAACAGGTGCTGCTGAAGAGGTATTTATAGCTGTATAGCATGGTGAGTCATTTTTACGGAGAACAATAAGAAGGTCTAATAACCACTGCAACCCCTGAGTTTGGTTCGTAACCCTTCAACTTACTGCAAAGACTCGTGCGCCTCTTCATAACCACTGTCCCAGTCCCTGTCTGGATTTCACCAGACTCTCAGCAAGAAAAGGCTTTAGGTGAATTTTTAGCTTTTTTAGTTTGTAAGTTCACCTGTGGGTGCATTCACCCGATACCTGCCATCTGAATACTTCTCGTGGTGGAGTCAGCTAGCTTGCTCACTGGCTAGATGAGGTTCTTTTCCAGGAGTAGTTTATTTTATCTATTTTATTTATCGATTTTTAGACGTGTCTTATATGATTGTATTTGCTGCCGATGGGCCTGGTTTGAGGCCATTGTGCCAAAAGCAGTAATGTTGCTGAAGAGATTGCAGGAGATAAAATGGGCTATGGCTTGCAATTCTATGGATGCAGGTTTGATACCCAGATGTGGTACTGTCATTGTACCTCAATTAAGTTGAATTATTTCACTAAATAGCCAGCCGCATAAAAGCATTTTATTTCCAAACGATTTAAGTGACTCTGCAAAATGTTGTAGACGGGAATGGGGGGGGGGTACTGCTTCTCATCCAGCTATTCTCCTCTGGTTTCAGCAGAAAGTACAGAGCCTGGAGGGCTCCTGCTAATTTGTAATTACACTTGTGCGTGCTTAACGACTGCTGCATGACGAAATGAACCTCCCACTGTGGAAAAGTACTGAGTGGAGAGAGGCCCGGACTCTCCCAGGAGGGTCCTCTCCAAACCGGCTCTTGTCTGCCCTCCAGGAAACACAGGGAGACGGGCGTGGGGCTAAGCACTTCTGTTTTTTGTTTTTTTTTTTTTCACATCATGGAGCAGGATTAAATTAGCTGGATTACTGCACCAATGCAAATCACCTTCCAAATCAGGAGTATGGGCTGATGGACTGCCAGGAATTTTATTCAGAGCGCATATCCAGTTAACTCCTGCCTTGTCATGGAGATCTCACGAAATGGGAGTATTTAATAGGGCCGTATGGGCCAGATTGATTCAGACATCTCTTGGGTCAGTAACAGCCAAGCCTTCCAAAATGCTTTGAAGGACCTCATGAGCTGGGGCTGTAGGTCTTTCTAGGTCTTTGCACTGCACACATTGTCCTTAAATTTGTACCTCTGCTGCAACAATGTTTATCCTATAAACTTTCAGTAACTGAACTAGTCATCACTCAGCATTCACTGCCTGCATGGTTCTCAAAAAGCTCATTCATCAGCACTGGCCAATCCAGAGGATGGAGATCTAGCCTTCTTTTGGATCTGAACTGATTTCAAAACTTTGTTAGGTTCAGAGTCAAAACCTGTAGGAAGTTAGATGACCAGGAACAGGGTTTGGCAGCTCCACCATATACTGATTTTAAGAGTGGGAAATCATATTTCTACTATATACGGTATATGGTATTTATTTGGAAACAGAATGACTGTTTTCATACAATGTCCATAAGATGATATTGAATAATGGTCTTTGAGAAATAGCGATAAATCAATTCTTATAGACAGCTGTACACTTCAATTTAGTATGCTTATCCTCTGAGGGAAAATTTTATATTGTGCTGAGATAATACTACTAATTTTACTGCTAGGTTGCCCACATTCAATAACAAGAATAAGGAAAAGGGCAAAGATATAGTGTTTCAGATTTGCTGCAATAACAGCGACTGGAATGTTTAACCCAAGGCTAGTTTACAAAGTTAATGTGTAACACAGTTGAGTGTTTAAGAAAACCCCTCCTTGCCTAGAATTAAGTTTTGCGGCTCAGTGACATTGATTGAAGTCATGCAAATGTAGGTGACCTTAGTGTTTGTAACAAGTTATGGCTATAATATGTATTGCTTAAGTAGTGTTGTAATGCCATTGAAGCCTATGAGAGCAAAGCAATGCAGCTCTTACACATGGCTGCGTGTCATAGCTTTGAGGCTAACGGTAACTGACCCAGATTCTTTACAAAATACCTGTGAATAGGAATGATGCTGTCTCTCCGCAGCAGTGTGTATACAACATCATATAATACAAAGGATTGATGATCCAAAAGCAATTGCATTATTATATGCTTCTCGTTATTGTCAAGACTGACACAGTAAGCATAATTCACAATTTAGGCCTCATAAAGACCAAATAACAGACATAACACAACGTCTTTCACATTAGTACTTCTTCACTGCAATAAAACAAGGAAAAAGTTATGGCACCGAACATTTATACATTTATGATATCAGATGACATGTGCTCTGTGCCATTTAAGGTGCTGCTGATGATGAGTGAATCCCAGAGGAAGGTGAAAAGTATCACCTTTTTCATTATTGCACATTTGAGGTGTTCTGGGACACCACATGCTCTCAAGTAATGCAAGAATAAAGGAACATTAAACTGTGACTTATTGCTGCACAGTTAAAAGAGATCGTACATGATGTGAACTTGGTACCCAGATGAGTGCAGTGAGAAGAGAAGAGAGTGAGCTGACTGCTGCAAATAGGGTTAAGGCAGTTTAGCAGGTCCAAGCAGGAGCAGACAGGGAAGAGCCCTGAGTCTATTCTTGTGAAAAATGGGCACCAGGAATGAAGGGCTTTTGTTGCCTATGTGTCCTTGAAGTAGGGTCAAATGTTAAAGCAGGTTGGTATTGCCCCATGACAATTTGGTACATAGCAAAAGACCATCGTGTTTTGCAAAATATTTGGGCACCCCTGGTTTAAATGTCCGTCACAATTAATCTACAAGTGATTGAAAGCAAACCTGAACACTATATTCAACAAAGTTAACCCTCTCATGCATGAATTATGATAGAATCCTGACGGAGTTTTTTACTAATATGCAGCACTGCTCAAAATTTCAGGCATGTATAGAGAAAAAAAACACTTTTAAACAGTTGTACACTGTAGTGACCTCCATGCATGAAAGGGTTAAACATGACACATTTTGTCACATTTTAAAGCAAGAATAATTTTTATGCCCCCGGAATCGAAGATTCGGGGGCATAGAGTTTTTCACCTGTCCGTCTGTCCGTCCGTCCGTCCGTCTGCTTGTCTGCAGCCGGGGGGGGAAAACTTTAACCTGCAATACTTTAACCTTCCGCCGGAGGCATCAGTGTTCCACGAACACAGCTTGTTATTTTTTTTACTTTTTACAGTTTCTGGAGGGAAAAAGGCCTTGTGCAAAGGTTTGGGAACCCTGTCAGCTCGTGCTTTGTAACTCCTCCTTGGGCAGCTATAACAGCTTGCAAATGCTTCCTGTAGCCAGCCAAGAGTCTTTCAATTCCTGTCTTTGGAATTTTCCCCCATATTTCCTGACAGAACATGTCGCTCAGAAATATTCTTTGACCTTCTTGCATGCACAGCATGTTTGAGGTCTCTCCTCAGATTGTCAATAATATTCAACTCTGGGGACTGTGATGGCCATTCCAAAACCTTCAACCGTCTTTCCTGGAGGTACTTCATGGTGGATTTTGAGGTATGCTTCAGGTCATTGTCTTGCTGGAATACCCAATGTCTCCTCAACTTCAATTTCTGGACTGAGCTTTGAACATTAGCCTCTAGAATGTCTTGACATTTGGTGGAATCCATTCTTCCTTCCACCCGCACAATACTGCCTGTGCCCCCTATCAGCTACAAAACCCCAAAGTATAATGGATCCACCTCCATGCTTAACAGTTGGCAATGTGTTCTCTACAAATGCTTCACCCTTTTTTGTCCAAACATACCTTGTTTGGTTGTGGCAAAAAAGTTCAGTTTTGGTTTCGACAGTCCAAAGCACATTGCTCCAATAGGCTTGAGGTTTGTCAGGGTTTTCTTTTGTATACTTTAGACGCTTAATTTTGTGTTGAGTTCGTAGGACAGGCTTCTTTCTTGCAACTCTGCCATGTAGGTCTTTGTTGTTTAAGGTATGTTGTATCGTCCTGTGAACAACTAGACCTGTGTCTGCCACTCTTTTAACCTGCTCTTTTGCAGTGATGTGTGGGTTCTTCTGAGCATTTCTCACCAGATCTCAGGCCATTCCATCTGAAATTTTTCTTGGTCTTCCAGATCAAGCCTTGACTTCAATTGTTCCATTTTTTTTTTTACGATGTTTCTGACAGTAGAAATGGGTAGTTTGAAATGTTGCAAGATTTTTTTGTTGTCCTCTCCTTTTTGGTGGAAGTGAATTATCTTGATTTTGACATCCTTGGACAACTGTTTTAGAGGAACACATGGCTTTTAACACCAGACACCACAGTCAGATACATTAGGAGGCATGGAGTTACTTCAGGATATATAGTTCAACCCTGGAATTATATTCACCTGACTCATTGGAGCCCTAATGAGTAAATCACCTGGGTCTGGGCCTTTAGTAATCATCTTTTTAAAAGGTAACAAAGATTAATCCAAAAGGGTTACCAAAATTTTGCACAGGGCCCTTTTTCCCATTCTTTTCATTTTGAAACTCAGAATAACTAAAATAAAAAGAAATCTTGCTTTTAAATTTGCAGAAAGGTATCATGTTTAACTTTGTAGCATTTAGTGTTCAGGTTTGCCGTCAATAACTTGGAGATTAATTGTAAGGCAGTTAAACCAGGGGTGCCGAAATTTTGCACCCCACTGTATGTGGTTTTATTGTTTGCCAGTTTTAAGAATGGTAAATAATTCACAGGTGCCACCTGCATGATCTTGTGAAACACAATAAAAATGAAGGTAATAAAGATGGAGACAGATGCCATTTGAGTGCAAGGCATTTAAAGATGAATACCCACTGGTGCTTCTGCAGTTATTCTGAAAAATTGTCCCAATTGTCCTGTCACCAGCCATTTATGAAGCCTTCCGCTAACATGGAAAACAAGGCCTTGGACCAGCAATAAAAAAAAATAAAAAAAAAAACCCTCAGTTTTTTTTTTTTTTTTAAATTCTCACCTCGTACACATATCAGCAATGTGCAGTCCGCACCATACCCATGCCCAGTACATTTGCGACAGAATTCAGCGACTATAGCATTGCTGCTAACAGTGAGTCACAGTGACCCCTGAAATGGATCTTGGCTGTGATGACACTATCAAATACATATCACAAAAAAAGACCTTTGCATTCATGTTGCCACAGAGATTGCATATCAGGTGCTGGAAGGATCAAAGGTTTTCTCATTGTGTATCAGAGTAATACAGGCAGATATAAAATGGCAATCAATAATCCTGCTTCAGTTCAAGGGCTCACAGAATAACAGGACCATAACCTTGGGCTACAGATTTGCTTGGCATCCATTTTGCAACCTCCTAGATATGACGTAGGAGCAGGTATCTACTCACAGAACATGAATTCTTGTGCTCCCAAGCAAGCAGACTCTATAAGTTATTTCTTTGGCTAGATGTTTCCATTTTTGCGAACTAGTTTATATTTTGTTGCGCAATTTTTCTCTATGCTGTGCTAACTTGTTTGTGGCTCTTCAGCAATGGGATTTCTGCGAAAAGAGAACTTTAAGGACCAAAATCAACACTACAATCCAGTTTTATTACTCCCTCATCAAACCCACATCCTCCTCTTCATCTTCCAGTCACGTGATCATAAATGTTTCTTCCCGTGGTCTGACTGAATGAAGTGGGTAACTGGTGCCCTCTAGTGTTCAATAAATTGAAATTCCGTCGCGACCTGCGTAATTATTTCACTGCTTAAGTGGCACACATCTTCAGTGCTCAGAAAAGCCATGTGGCATTGTATTAAAACACTCGGCATGGAACATCATTTACCACTGTCGAATTTTGGGGCTGCATCGATTGTTATGGTTCCTAGGCAAATCTTCACAGCCACGATGAGCAGAATTATCACTCATAGCGTAATGCAGTGCATTTGTACATGATGCTGGGAGTGGGAGACAAATCTTGGGGAAATGCTGAATCGAAGCTCTGTCACCAGAGCATCTGAAAAATTATAAATAAATAGTTTGACAAATGGACTACTAAAAGCCCACTCCCAATCACACACAGGTTATATTAATGAAAGCAACACACGCTCACGACCTGAAAAAGAGAGGAAGTCCCTGTGAGAGGAAGCATGTTAGAATCTCAGAGAGATCGATGGATGGCTGATGATGTGGGTCAGATGGCTGAAGATCAAAGCTCAGCCTCTCACATCCATGCCATCTATTGGCCAGCCTGCTAGTTGCTGCATGGGAACAATCCTTCGGCTGGCATTACATACTCAGAACAAGGATAATAGATGAATCCACCCCTTCCCAGCCTCTAAAACAGATATGCACATTTTTTGAAGCATTACAGCCCCGTATGGGATATCTTCAAAGCGAAGGAGGGATTTATTCACACAGGGGGTGGGATTAATTGAAGGATGTTACCATTTACTTAATGCGTCATTCAGTGAAAGTGATTCTTCCACTGAAGGTAAGGTTGATCAAAGGTGTGATTCACTCAGAACTGGGGTGAGGAATCTCGTCCCAGAAGGCTGGCGCAGCAGCAGAATTTCCTGTGTCTGTATTCCCTTGAATAGGTGCCCTTATAAAAATGTACCATGGCATTTAGGGCCACGGTACACGTACTGTGGTTAGTACCATGGTAAATGTCCCACGGTACGGTATGGCAAATATACCATGGTAAAGCATGGTACACATCCCAAGATACATTGTACAAATCCTACAGTGTCATGGTGCGAATCGCACCGTACAACATCGTACAAGTCCTATGGTACAATGGGATTTGTACCATGGGATTTATGCCACGGGACTTTTACCATGGTACTTCCACTAAACTGTACCATGGGACTTGTACCATGTTGTACTGCGTGATTCGCACCATGACACCGTGGGATTTGTACCGTGCTTTACAATGTATCTTGGGATGTGTACTATGCTGTACCATGGTATATTTGCCATACCGTACCGTGGTACCATGGTACTAACCACAGTACGAAGTGTGTACCATGGCCCAAAACACCATAGTACAGCATGGTAAATTTTTATAACGGTTTTCCTTATAAAAATTTCCTTTTTCCTTTCCTCCACAGCATTGTGACCACCATGATCTATGCATTTATTCATTGGCAAGATTGCAAGAAAACCACTGCCTCAATTTATATCACATTCTGCCAAAAGTTGGGCCATGACCCAGACCAGATTTTGGAATTAAGTGGGTCAAGGTCAAAGGTCCCTGATTTATTATTATTTTTTTTTTTCCCCCATAACCCTGTCAAAAATGGTCCAATTTACATCAAACCAACACCAACAAGTTTTCTTTTTCAATAAGTAAGACATAATCCAATCCATTACCACAGTGAAAAGTGCATAGTTTCAAAGATCAGTAGGGGTAAAAGTCACCTAATTTACACTATATCTCAAAATCTAAATATAGCCACTTGGTTACTACTACAAACCTATGGCAAATAATACATGGAGATTAAATTTCATCCTGAAAGACCCACTTGGTTATTATTAAAATTACATCATGGCCTTTGACCTTGAATGACCTTGGAAGGTCAAACCCAAGTGCATATGTGCCTGAAAAGTGGAACAATTCATTATACAGCTAGAATGTATGAAAGGGGCAGGGTTTGTCGTGCCTAACACCGCAAGTTGTTGATAGCAGAAAACAATTTGCTATTTAAAGCTATAGTGGAGTGGCTAATGACATCCTGTGCAGAGAATGGAGTTGTACACTTCCTGTTTGTAGTAATCCGTGCTTCTCTGTTCTTTTTTTAGGTAGCTTGGGGGGGGGGGCTGCGCGCACTTGTTAATGCATGGAGAGGAGCAAAGGGCAGAGGTGTGGCCAATATGCCAATTTGCTTTCCACTATGTCGCTGGTGCTCAAGAGGAGGGGTTCCCAATCTTTCCCAGAATGGGCCGGTGTCAGTGCAGGCTTTCATTGCAACCAAGCAGCTACACACCTGATGCTACGAATCAAGCTTATTAGCAGAGAGTCCAGGGGTTCATTAGTAGCATCAGGTGTGTAATTGCTTGGTTGCAATGAAAGCCTGCACCCACACCGGCCCTTTCTGGGAAAGATTGGGGACCCCTGCTTTAGAGCGACATCTAGATCAAATTATGCGCTCTACTGCTATTAAGCATCCCTATCAAATATTTTTAAATGTAAAATGTCTGGAACAATCAGCAACACCAATTTTATCAAAAGAATATTAACCAGTAGAAAACTTCCTGGTGATAACAGTTACACAACAGGTGTTCTCCAGTCTAAAGCAGCTTACAATGGGGAAATCCCCAAATAAAAACTAATGAAAACTTAATAGACTTTAAGAAGAATTTCCCATTTTTGAATTGTCTTAAAAGGCAATAAAGTTGTGAGAATGGATTTTTTTTCCAGAAAATAAAATAAGCAAGAAATTTGCAGCATTATATATTTAATATATACAACAGAACATAAAACACACAGCTTTAAACAGTCTTTCAAAGACCCTCAGCCTGGGGAAGAAACTCCTGGAAGTGGAATTGCAGGGCTTCGCTCGTTTCACTGGAAATGATGGCCCTCTCAACAAATGGTCCTGTAAAACCAAAAGGTCAAAGGTCAGGTAACGTTAATTTTGGGAAGAATTCACGGAAATTCAAAGAGCATTTGAGCTGTTGAGCGATAGAGTACTTCGCTTAAAAGAGAGCCACAGTTCTGGAGATTCAGGCACAACGTTGAAGTGATTTCAGTCCTGCATGGAAAATGCTTGACTCCTTTCTGAATTGATGCATTTCTCCCATTATGCCCCTCTTTAGACTAAATGGATAAAATATCTGCAAAGCGTTAACATTCCAAGAGACTTTTGAGAAAATCAGCTGCGTGTCTTTTCAACCAAACACAACAAGGAAAACCCAAACTGCTACCAAAGTAAAATATATTTTCTCATTAATTGGCACTGGCACGTCAAACATGAAAGAGGCTTTTCACCTAATATCAGATGCACATGGCTTAGTTTGCCTAGAGTGACTGATGCAGATCTTGGCGTAGACCACCAGATCCCAGCGGCCGTGGAAAGAGAGAGCCTTGTTCTTCTCAACAGTCGAGTTGATTCCATAAAACATACTGTTTGAACATTTCAGCCATTTCTTATCCAATTGTAATGTAGTCATTTACTGTATGCCTCAGGTCTGAGGTTGGAATTGGATAAGGACTTAACAATTTCTGAGCGTCTCTTTTGTTGTCATGTCTACCTGATCATTGCAACACAATCCACAGTGTCCAGGTATACAGCAGAAAACCATAATCAAATTCTGTATTTCCAGCTATGAAATCTTCGCAAAAATCCAAATGGCCTGTTCTGCAAGACAAACAACCCTTGAGACATGAGCAAGAATCTGTAAAAGTCTGAATATTGCCTCTTTTTCTGGACTGCAGCAAAGCAGAAGCCAGCAAGCCCTGTACACATTACAGTCTGTGGCTAAGTGAGCAATGAAATTACACCATTAGCCGACCGAGCGATTACACCACCAGGAGGCTCTTACAGCGAGACGCAAACAGTCCTAAATTAAGTTGTCATGGTCTGGCCATATACAAAGTTTTGACCTCGCCTTGCTTCTATATGCTGCATTGCCAGTAGGTTTACCCAAGGCTGTAAAGATGAAGATTTTTCCTGAGATATGAATTGGTCATTCTTTCACAATCACAACTACTGCTGTGGACATGGTGTTGCTGCATTTTGATCCATCAGAATATGTAGGCATATGACCAGGGATCTTGATCCTGATATCCAAAAACTGCTGCAGGACATTATATGATTGGGTTTCCACCTTTTAGTTCCTCCTTAGGTGTCGCTTCCCAGGGTTCAATGGTGTAAAGTATGTTGGAGTGACAACATTGATAAGGGAGGTTTGACTCTAAGTCTAAGAGGTGGAATATGGTTGAGTCTGGTCATACTGAGGGTGAAAGACTGGGTGATACGCTGGATTGTCAGGGTTGGTGTTTAGTTTCACAATGAACCACAGATTAAGTTTCAGTCTTCAGTTTTGGACTGTCGAAGTTGTGGACTTTCAAAATGAATTAAAGACATTGATGGCGCACTGTGTTTAAGTGGTTGATATAAGAATTCCTGGCTGAACCGCAATGCTTCCATAATATATAATCAGTAGTAATAATATAATCTGTAATGAGCCAATGCTCTGTAGAGATGTAACAGAACTGTGCTCTCTGCGCTCCACCTTTTTTAAAATATCCATGACTTTACTACATCTGTTTTGTAAATAGTTTGCAAGTGGGATAAAAGATAAATTGATATAAATTAAAAATACCAACGATTCGGACTCCTTTTTCCCCACTAAAAACAGTTCTGTCATCAGCTTTCAATGGGAGACACTGTTTTGGGTGTACACCAGAGCGTGCCAGCTTACTTAGATGCAATGCGCAGGTTACAGAGCAGAGCTTGCCAGTTCACCGTAGGACATATTACGCAGGGTACACACCAAAAGTGGCCAGTTTACAATGAATGAAATGATGGTGGGTAAAATCAGGCTTAACAGTTGGGCACATACCGAAACTAGCAGGCTTGCGAGAGCACACATCCTCAATAATGCTCCGCAGGTTGGCCATGATGTGTTCCTTTGGCATGTCCATCTGGCAGAAAAGTCCCAAGTCAGTGAGTACGACACATCCAACTCAAAACATTCTGAACACCCTCAGTTTCAAAATTACAGTCATGGTCCATTTTAGTACAGTTCATATTTCAGTAAGAAATTCAGGTAAACACTTTACAATAAGGGTACAACAATTAACATTAGTTGGTGCAGTAATAAGCATTTACTAACAGGTAATTAACATTAGTTTAATGTATCTGGTAAGCATTTACAAATAATTTTCACATGAATTAAGGTATTAATTAGGGATCCACCGAAAATGAAAACGCGTAGCCGAAAACCGAAACGCCGCAAGAAAATATTACGCCAATTTTTAGTACTATTGCATTTATGGCTATGACTGTGTACTTACCTAACTAAGGTCAAGGAATTGCAATTGCATAAATTAATATTCATGGTTCAAAGAATAAATCAATTACAAAATTATGAAAATATTTATTTAGCACTGACATTCCAACAAAGCACAATATAAAATAAAATGTAAATAAAATGTTTTTCTTGGCCCAATCATGAAAAACCTACAGGCCTATAACTGACTGGCGCATTACTGGCTGCTGACAGCCAGGAATTGTAAAATTAAATATGTTATGTGACAACACATCAGCCCGCTGATTGGTCAGAGAGAATAGCCTTTTGGAAAGACAAATCGCTTCTGCATTATTGCAAGAAAACTGGCTTCATTTGCCATCATTGAAACAGGTCTTCAGATTGCGTTTTTGAAACGTGTGTTGTTTTAGGCAGCTTGATAAATATACAGTGTATTGCCTTTTCTTTAAAACAAGGTTGCGTTTGTTCACCGAAGCTGCTGCATTTATGAAATGCGTGTCTTTGTCTGTGATTCCGTTTGTAGTGAAATTAGAAGCAATGGCGTTCCCCTAATTCCCCTTGAGAAAGTTATTATGCTGCCCCTATTTTATGAAAATTGTGCGGAAAATAACTTTACAGACGCTAACGAAGCATTTTGTTTCTGGGAAAGGTATCACAGATGAACTGACTCATCGTAAAGCGATAAATTCTAATACTCTGCCATCTCCTGTGATTTGCGCATTTGCTATGTGTTTTGCCTTCAATTTCAGAGTGAAATGTTGATGAAGGCTGAATGGCAAGCTAGTAAACAATAATTGTTTTGTCATGTGTCATTTGCTTTTTTTTTAATTCAGTTAGTTATATAATTGTGTACAAGTCCTCCTACAATCACCCAACAAAAGAAACCACACTCAAGAAATTAATTTAATGCGTCTTTGTTATTACGGAAAAAAGGTAAATTAACGTCCTCTGTGTGTGGTGATTTCATATTTTTTTCCAGGGGTTGTAGTTACATTATGGAATACTGATGGTACACAAATGCCTTGAGAATACATTGCCTTTTTCTATGAATACTCTATGCCTTTTACGGTTATCATTGCTTTGCGTTTTTAGGTGGCATGTCATTTCATGTGCAACGAAACGGACACAACACCAGCTGCTATCCGATGCATCAGGAGAATGTCAAACAGTAACTAGAAAAGCACACGGAGAGCGAAAACCTCTGCCAAGCACAACATTTTCCTCCATATTGCGACTTCCACCATAGATATTAGTCTTACATTTATTTTTCTTAATTTTTAGATTCCTTGACCATGAAAACATGGCAAATTGATTCATAATGCTATATCAATATTAGTTCCACAGCGTCTTGGCTGTTAAAGATGTTGGTTGCATGTTTCTAGCTTCATTTGTTTTTACCCCTCAGCCCTCAAGGCTGACGGGGTATTGCTATCCTTCGTGCGGTTGGGCGGGCGGGCGTCTCCAAAAACATCGACATCAGGCTGAGGGGTATTCCGTGCATTCCACGCCTATTTTTTTTTTCTTATGATGCAACATTTCCCCTCATCTTGTGATTTACACATAAATATTAGTCCTACATTTATTTCATCTATTTTTTCAGATTACCTGACCAAGGAAACATACCATTAGCAACTGAATTCATAATGATATCAATATTAGTTCAATGGTTATTCACGAAAATAAAATTTTCCCTAATGGTGGTTTTCTTCTGGATCTAGTTCCCTGGCTTTTGAAGATACAGTAAATCCGGTGACACCTTCCTAATTCTGCAATATCCTGGCTATATAATGGTGTTTGTCGCATGTTTGTAGCTTCATTTCTTCTCTTCCTATGATGAAAGTTCCGAAGGTCCCCTACTTTCGTATTCTGGATCATAGTATCCGGAATTATTCAATTTTCAGGATCAGTCTTTGATAAATTGTAGAACATGTTCGAAACTTGTCCTGTATTTCTTTTTTTTTTTTCCAAGTGCCCTAACCATTTTTGGTGGAGTTATATGCATAAATGTTAAAAAGGGCCCCATCTCCCAATGTTAAAGAATCTTTTAAAAAATTCCTGGATCCAGACGGCGATCTACACTTGGGCATGTCTGGTCTACACTTGGGCATGTCGACCCGTTCTACAAATGTGTCTATATGGGGTGGATTCTATCTTTCCCTGCATCCTATAGAGTAGAAACACCGATATACTCACCACAGCAGCCATAGGTAAATGGCAAATTCGACCCACCTGAATCAGAAGGATGCAGCACCGGATCACACCGCCAAAAGCCGATGGCGACTGACGACAGTGTTCGCACTGTTATAATGCTTGTGTTATTTTGGTTAGTATCATGGTGGTAGCTACCGTAATGATACATGACCGTAGCTGCAACAGTTGATGGAGGGTGAAAACTGAATATTTTCCCCATAGCGTTTTTGCCCAACTATGCTGTCCAATGCCTACATCACGAAAATGTATCTTTCTCATAACTTGAGCAGCCAGACTTTCAAACTGCATCCTCCACTTTAAAGAAACTGCAGCTGCGATATTTCAGTTTGTCACAGCACTGTTCTACTGTTCCGTGCCAAGTACGCAAATGCAAGTACTCACAAATTATTCCATAAATCTCTGAGTCCGTAATATTTAACAGATTTAGTTTTTCGACAAAAAGTCCAACGTCGTTTGAACTGAAGTGAGTTGTGAACTCAGAAGTCTTGAAATTTGTGGCGCTGGCCATTTTACTGCCATGATGGCAGTCCAAACAATAAGTTGCATGGGATCCGGAGCCCCCTTGCTTGGGGAGACTCCACTCTTCCTCCCCCTCCCTTCTTTTTTTGAAATAAAACACGTAATTTCCTGTGTGCCAGCGCAGGATATCGCCGGTCGACACGCAATACAAAACAACAAATACTGAAAAATACAGTGAGATGTTAGAGGAGCCGATCAGCTTAATCAGCATTGTGTCATCTCCTCTAGTAATGGCTTGGATGAAACGGGAATTTACGGACATGTAAAAGTTACATACTATAGCTTTAAAACACTTGCAGACTTTAGTGCCATAACGTGGTGACGTTCGTGCGCGTCCCCTGATTTAAACACATAAATATTTAACAAAATCGACAGAATAAAAGTCCGGACAGGTGCGTGCTGGCTGCGGTTTTTGCTTGCGTCATCACAACATCCTTTATCGGCCATATTGTTTCAGTGTTAAAAGTTTTTTGGCCAAAAAACGAAAATGCTTTTTTTTTTTGCCATTTTCAGCCGAAAATTGTAGGCGGCCAAAAATTCAGTGCATCTCTAGTATTAATTTATAAATTATGGTTTAATAGTTTGAAGTGTTACATCGGGATACTTAAGGGATGTTTTCAACTTCACAATAAATGATGCACAGAATATTGATTAACATTAAATTATGGTTATGTAATGCTTATTCAGCTATCTAACACATCAGTTACCTGCTAATTAACTGATAGTTAATGAACTAATGTAAATTAAGGTTAACTGTTGTACCCTTATTGTAAAGTGTTACCGAAATTCCTCAAATTTAACCGGAAAATATTGTTTTATTTGAATATAAATGAGTACATTATACAAAATACAAAAAGCAACATGAGGTACATTATTAATGATGTAATGTACCACAGGCAGAGGGCCCCATTATGTATCTACTGGCTGCCATCCCCATGACATAGGTGGGGTATTCTATGAAGTGACCAGAAGACACAAGGTGACTGAAATGCACACAAACCACTAGCACACAACCTTGGTGACATAATTAACCCTATCAAGTCAACGAAAAAAAATAATTTCGCCGAATACTAAGAGGATTAAACTGATGCGTTTACAGTTTTGTTTGGTGTATTTAAAGGCATTCAGTGAGGTAATGTGGAATATTTAAGGAAAACAAAAAAATTTTTACAGACTCAAAGTCAGGAGTGTAACTCATATTCTAGCATATGTGGAGTTATGCATCACAATCCTTTCACACTCATATTCTCCATAAACACATGATCTCAGGCATAGTTGACGCCAGAGAAAAGCTTACCGTGGCTATTTTGGTCAGGACATAACAGTCTGTTTGAACCTTATATTCGTGACCCGTCTTGAATAGCTCAAGCATCTTCAAAATATTCACACCGACCGACCCTTAAAGAGAGCACAACAGATCAATATTTAATCAATATTAAAATGTGAGAATATTCTACAACAGATGTAATAAATATGATTAATAACTGAAAGCAATATGGCCCCAGAACACTGGCGCAGAATGTTAGTAAAAAACATAAAAACTGCTACAATGGATTACGGTGCTGTTTTGAAATGCATACATTTAAAATCCAGTGAAAGGTAAAACAACATTATAAGAGTCTTTTTCTGATTTTAGCGACATCAGACTGGAGCACAATTTTAACGGACTGAGCAAACCATCCTTCCCTATATGGACACTGACCCAAAAAATCAGTTTATAATAGCAGTGTGGCTCAGTGGTTTTTACCTCTCTTGCTCTTGGGAAACTTCTTCCGAAGCTTGTTTTTCAAGGGGTTCAGTTTACTCACAAGCTCTGGCACCGACACGTAAAAATCTGCCTGTATTTCTTCTTCCAGTATCTAAAAATCATGTTAAAAAATGGTCACATCATGGCAGCAGATTGCAAGTATTTTATGACAATAATGGCCATTGGCCAAGCATGAACCTTGTTTCATTTTTCCACTGCTAACCAAATTTTCCTGTACCCATACCCACTGCTAATCTATTGAGTACCTTAACCCTTTTGCGCCCGCATGCGGAAATTTCCGTATTATGCTAATCGACTCTTCTGCACGAATACAGATTTTTCTGCGTTTTTCGATTGCCACAGTGCAGAGGTCCTCCACCTTATCCAGAATGGGCAGGCGTGGTTGCAGGTTTTAATTCCAATCAAGCTGTAACACACCTGATTCTACTAATCAAGGTCTTTAGCAAAGATTCAAATTCAAACTAATCACATATCTCTGAATATTTACTCTCATTATGTAAAACCTGCTGCATTCTGCCGTAAATAAATGCATACAACTTGCAACATTTAATTTTGTCATTTCACACCTTAAAATGTTAACTCAGAATTGAATAAAAACTGAGCATATCCGCATTTAATATCAATGGTCTTCATTAACTTGGGCAGAGCAGTCATGATGGGGTTTTATACAAGCTTGGTGTCAAAGAATTAAAGCCAGCTACAAAAACAGCATCATGAAATGTAGTGTTACGAGTGAGCGGAGGAGTTTTAATCCTTGGCATTTTTTATGGGGCTCTGATTTGACAGCGTTTCTTACGCAGTCTAATCTGATTGGCTAATACCCACCGGCTGAATAAGTTCCTCCCCTCCAACAAATGCTGCACCGTTTTCCATCGCTAGTTTGGCCTCGTCTGGATTCTGTAAATAAAATATGCACACAAACAATGTTTTTCATTGATATGCACAATGCATACATGCTCTTATCTCTTGACAACAATATTTGTTCACAGTTACTTTTATTCTTCCACGGTAGCATCATGAAATCCATAAAAGTTGAATGACATACACATCTCCTGATTGATAAAACTCAAAAATATTTTATCATTCAAAACAATGTCAATCATATTTTAGTGCCATTAAGTTATAAACATCTAACTTCAATTTTCCAGCCTCACACAATTTTCTCACACTTAAGTTCTCTCAGCTCACCACGCAACAAAACTCACCACCCATTAGACGATTTGTGGAATGACTAATGCCACCCTCACACTTAAACGATTTTAGTCCCCAAATTGCCGGGGAATGCGTCGTGGCAAGGTGTGCCATTTCGGTGGTGAGCAGCAGAGCCTGCGCAGTGTACACGCATAAGTTACGCACCGTCTACGCAATGCGCGACCAAAAATTTTCGCGTGAACTACGCATGAACACTTCGAGAGAAATTCCTACCATGTGCAAATGGTTCGTGACGTGAGCAAACTATGCGTGAGCTGGCCATGCCATGATCACATGAACAACTCGTGACAACACCCTAACATGGCACGCATTGACACGCACGGTCAGCAGTGTTCGAGCAAAGTTCGCGTAGCGTTCACACATGGTTTACGCAAGTGGCACGCACATGGCACAAAGATTGCATGCCGAATGCGTGGCGAATATTTGAACATTTCAAAATTCTCTCTACAACATGGCACGCACCCCCTCACCCTTCACACGCTTCCCGAAGACTTTGACGCATTGCATGGCATTGCGGGAACAAAAATCGTGCATGTATCAGGGTGGCATAAAACAACTTTGAAGTTCCTTGGGCTTGCATTTGCCATTATTGTACTTTTTTCTGTGCTTTGCATAAACATCTGTTCTTGGGTAAATCTTCTACCATACTAACTTGGGTCTTGCCCACACTAATATGGATATCTCCCCCCTCCGGAGTGAACATTCTGTCCAAACGACTTCATTTTACAAAATATCTCTGGACACAAGAGAATGCAGAAATGCTCAAATGAATTATGCCTGGCCAGTAGGTGGCAATTAAGTTTTACAAAACAAAATGTTTATTAAAAGAAAAGTAAATGCATGGTAAACCTACATTGCCAGATAAAGTACATAATCTCTGCTACATAATCCAAAACAATAAGTCATTATTGACAATAAGTCAATAAGTCATAACGTGGTGACGGTGGTGTGCGTCTCCTGATTTAAAACATACAGACAGGCGCGTGCTGGCCGCGGTTTTTGCTTGAGTCATCACAACACTCTGCTTCGGTGTTAAAGGGTTTCGGCCGAAAACTGAAAATGCATTTTTTTTACCTTTTTCGGCCGAAAATTTTCGGTGGCCGAAAAAAATCGATGCATCTCTAATTAAAAAGATAAGTTTTCAAGAATACCTGTGTACGTGTGGACAGACAGAGCCTTAATCTTTCTTTTCCTCAATGTGGCTGAAGTGGACTTAAGCATTTTAGAATGCATGCATATCTTATTTGCAAACATAAAAATTATACATCGTTAGACTTCTGAAGTAGTCAAGGCAACAAATACGGATTCTCACTGCAGCAACCACACAAAAACTACTCATTAAAGCGTGGAAGTTAACAAAAGTTGCCTTAAAAGAACGACCCACTTACATTTCCATGCACAATATGTGGTGTTGCTCATTTGTAAATATTTTTTTCAGAGCAGTCATAGTCATCACATTATAAGACAAAAAAAGAGCCTCAATCATGTATCAGAATTAATCAGTCCTGAATATTGCAATCTCAAGATGACCCATCCTCTCACATCAGAAGCATGCAGTTGCGCATCCGCAGACTGCTTCTTTTATAATACCCAAAGTGGAAAACTCCCATGTGATAGCCACGAGCTGAGTGCCACTAGTATTTACCACTCACCTCGGTAAAAACTAAGACTTTGTTTATTTCTTTCTTGAAAGGGTGTGGCAAATGAACTGTGCTCACGAATGGATCCACTTTTTTCTGCAAGAAAAGAAACACAAGTGCTTGATAGCAAGATGTTGAATGGTAAGCATTTAATGGTAAAATTCTACGGCAATTGCAGTGTCCTTAGCACAGCTTTGGTTTAAACCAGTTTAACACCGGTTTTGGAAAACCCGTTACCTTGGGAGTTTAACAAGCAAATGTTGTGCTGGGCAAATGCAAATTAAAGCTCACAAAGTCCACGCAAATGAAGATAAGGAAATAAGACCCAAGTGCAAGCATCGCGCATAGTTGTAATATGGTACCGAGGTTACCAACTGGCGACCATTGATTAAGTATTTTGTAGCCACGATGTGCAGACGAACTGACAACATTACATAGTTACGTCGCCAAGACGAGTCTAGGAATTTTATTTTTCCGGTCGTCATAACGTAAGCAGTTACGTTACTACTGTACAATGAATCTTAAGTTGTCTAGTTACATTGTAACAATGTTTTGGTGATGTAAGTGTGCTAGCTGGGAATCACCCGAATCTAAAAAAGTGCTTTTCGAGATCAGAAAAGCACATAGAAGACAGAAGGTTTCAATACTTAATTGAGATGCTCACTATGCAGATTCAACGATTGAGCAAATGAACAAAATATTTTCTGTGAGGCAGGTTGTTCATAGCTGTAGACACGTCACCAAATATCTCGAACAAATCACCCATCCCAAAAACACATTCAAAATATAACAAAAATCAGCAGAGATATCAAAAAATGTTATTTATTAAAACAACAAAAATTAAACTTAGCATGTGATTTGATCACATTGAAAGGTAACACCCAGAAACAAGCACCAGGTTAGGAAAAAAGTTGCGAGGCATTTTGAGAGATTTTTTGAGATTTCTATTTCTAAGTTCCATCTTTTGGCATTGGGGCTAAAAGTTCAAGGGCCCATAATATGGACAATATTAATTCAATCAAAAATCTGAAGAAAAAAAAAAAAAGTTGAAGATATGGTCCAGTAGAGTGTTCTGGTAAATTAATAAGAAAATTCAGCAGGCCAAAAAATGACTTAAAAAAAACAATGCTCCGGACGATGGACAAAAATCCTCGACAATAGCTTTACGGGCCATTGGGCCAGTAAGCAAAAAACAAATCCATATCTTCTTTCTTCTCCAACCAACATTAGATTCAACTTCTTCCTCAATCAGCAGCACAAAGCAAAAGCAGTTGAAAGCAGAGCACAGAGCACAAGTAACATTCGCTCTCATAAAGTGACTGCAATTTCAATGGTAAAACCCCTCCAAAAGCAAGCAAAATCCATCCCATACACTGCAGACATTTCTCATACGATTAGCCCCGCACCTTTTCTAAGCACCTATGGCACGCCCTCCATTAACCAGTGCAGCCAGCTCTTGGCACACCTAGGCCAATCGTAGACAGGTGAGAGCTTGTTGCAGAGAAAAAAAGAGCAATGCCTTGATATTTTGCCTCCGCCAAAGAGGTATATGTTCTTGCCGGCGTTGGGTGGTTTGATTGTATGTCTGTCTGTCTGTTAGTAGTATATCTCAAAAATGGCTGCATAGATTTTAACCAAACTTTGCAAAATGTTAGAGTAGCACAAGAGGAAGAAGTGATTAAAGTACAGCTGAGATATAGGCCAAAGTTCAAATTCAGCTATGCTGGCAGAGATTTGAAGTCTTTCCAATGGGCCGGCTTTCGAATCGGCGTGCTTTTGGGTTTGCTGCCACCTAGCGGTAGAATGCAACAATACCTTACCATCAGCCAACAAAAATAACTGATGCACAGAGTTGCCTTGGCGTGGCGGAGGTGCTGCGCTCTCTGAGTGCTCTTGTCAACTTCAGTATTTTGTAATAACTCGGGCAAGATGCAAATAGATTCTCAAGTGTGAGCTCAAGTCCTTACCTTCTTCTCTAACTTCATATCCAGCTTGAGATTGAGGAAAATCCCTTGCGTCGGGGAGGTGAGTTCAATCTCCTGGAAGCTCTTCAGCATGTCCACTGCTGTTCCAGGCTCATAAACTGGTTTGGGGTAGTGCTTTGTAATATAGACGTCATCCACCGGAGCCCAGGCCGTGTAGCCGTATGGTTTGAGTCGATTGGTGTTGTCAATGATCCTCTTCTGCTTCTCCACTTTCGCCTTCTCCTCTTGCTTTTCTTTCTTGGCAGACCTGGGGAGGAAATGTTTTAATTTATTCATTTACTCATTCATTTTAATTTGGCATCTGCAATCCCACCTAAATCAGGAATTAACAAGCAACAAACTCTGTATTAGCATGCTCATACGCGACTCATGCTGCAATCTCAGACAAGCATAGACAGTTTGCAGATCTCTACGAAACCCGAGCTTGTAAGCGACAGCTTCCACTCACTTGCAGCAGCAAACCTCTCATGCACAGAAGAGAGGAAACCTGAACATATGGCTGCACCGAGTGAAACTGACGAACGCCCAGATGGCCAGCAGGATGCACTTGAGCGATGAACAACGCTGCCCCAAACCGACTCTTATCTCTTCCATTTTCCCTGAGCAGTACAATGCCAATTCTTCTGTACTCCGAAGGGACCAAAGGTCACAATCGGCATCGGCAAGTCTGGATTTGATCCAGTGCTGTAGTGGGCACCCTTGCATTGCAAATGGCATTTTTATTACCTCTGCCAGGAGGTTATGCTTTTGCTTCCACTTGTTTACTGGTTGCCGAAATCGACAACAATGTCACTTCATTCTGTTAGTTGCCTGTCTGTTTGTCAGATTGTTAGCAGGATATCTCAAAAACGGCTGCATAAAATTTCAACCAAGCTTTGCAGGATGTTACAGCAGCACATGAGGAACAAGTGATTAAATTTAGGCATATCTAGGCCAAAGTACAGTTGAGATGTAGGCCATATAAGTACAAATATATAAGTACAAATCCAGCTATGCTGGAGGAGATTTGAAGTCCTTCCAATGGACCGGATTTCCAATTGGCGTGCTTTTAGGTTTTGCTGCCACCTGGCGGAAGAATGCAGCAATACCCTACATCAGCCAATGAAAATAACTAATGCACAGAGTTGCCTTGGCGTTGCGGAGGCATGCACTCTACCGAGTGCCCTTAATTAATATTACAGCCCCCTCAATAATTATTGGCACCCCTAGTTAAGATGTGTTCTTTTGCTTCTAATAACTTCAGTTTCTTTTTAAATAATATAGGACCACAATGGAAAAAAGAGGAAAATCCAACATTTCATTCAAGTGCATTTATTCAGTAGGAAAAAAATCCCACATTAAGAAATAATTCTTTTACATCAAATCATGTGTGCCACAATTATTAGCACCCCTGATGTTCATACTTTGTACAACCCCCTTTTGCCAACAAAACAGCACCTAATCT
Organism: Gymnothorax reevesii; assembly: GCA_029721435.1. Taxonomy (NCBI): domain Eukaryota; kingdom Metazoa; phylum Chordata; class Actinopteri; order Anguilliformes; family Muraenidae; genus Gymnothorax; species Gymnothorax reevesii. The sequence goes on along the minus strand of CM056580.1, from coordinate 38,037,781 downwards.
TCTCCTATAATGTTTCACAAGATGGGAGAATACGGAAAGAGGGATCTTCCACCATTCCTCTTTGCACAATCTCTCTAAATCATCCAGCAACCTGAGTGCTCTCCTCTGCACTCTCCTCTTCAGCTCACTCCACAGGTTTTCAATGGGGTTGAGGTCTGGTGACTGAGATGGCCATGGGAGGAGCTTGATTCTGTGTCGGGTGAACCATTTCTGTGTAGATTTGTTTAGGGTCATTATCTTGAGGAAAGACCCAGTGATGGCCCATCTTCAGCTTTCAGGCAGAGGCCACCAGATTTTGATTTAAAATGTCCTGGTATTTCAAAGCGTTCATGATGCCATGCACCCTAACAAGGCTCCCAGGGCCTCTGGAAGAGAAACAGGCCCACAGCATCACCGATCCTCCCCCATACTTCACAGTGGGCATGAGGTGCTTTTCTGCATACTCATCTTTTGTGTTCCGCCAGACCCACTTGGAGTGTTTGTTGCCAAAAAGCTTTATCTTGGTCTCATCTGACCAAAGCATACGGTCCCAGTTGAAGTCCAAGTACCGCTTAGCGAACTCCAGACGTTTGCTTTTATGATTGTGAGTGAGGAAAAGTTTTTTTTTCCCTTGCAAGCCTCCCAAACAGCTTGTTGGCATTTAGATAGTGCCTGATGGTTGTTTTGGAGACTTTGTGACCCCAAGATGCAACCATTTGCTGCAATTCGTTAACAGCAAGCTTTGGAGAACTTTTTATTTCTCTTACCATCCTCCTCACTGTGCGTGGTGGCAAAATAACCTTGCGTGCTCGTCCAGGCTTGTTTTCCGCAGTTCCAGTTGTTTTAAACTTCTTAATGATTCCTCTGACAGTAGATATGGGCAGGTGCAGGCGAGTGCTCCTCATATACTGCAACTCATTTATTCACTTTACTGATAGATGTTACCCAACAGCAGCAGTCCTTTGGCATGTCGGCCATTGTATGGTTCATTGTGATGCGAATTACACAATAAATATCTCCAATTATCTCAACCATCACTTTTCTACTCAAGAAAACTCAGGTAAGACAGCACACAGAATTGACAACCAGTCCACATGGTGGGTTGTTTTATTACCAGTACCTGGGAAATAAGAGAGAACCTGAGAGAAAGCACAACGAAAATCAGCACGTTGTCAACTCTGTGACCAACATCTGGTTCAATGTAAGAGACGTAGATGTAGCTTTTTTAAGTAAAAAAAAAGTATATATATATATACACACATTTTCAACCACATTATTACATTTAACTTAAAAATTGTCACGGAGATATCTTTTCATTTCAGGTTCCTATTTCAAATGGCAGGATCAGCATTTGTAGCAACTCATTGATGGTGTCTTCCTCAGACTTGATGCACCACAGTTGGATTGAGAAGGCCATTACTTTTATTCAAGAATGCAATTTCAGTTCTCTAGTGCAAAGTACCCCGCATATATTTCATATTATTATTATTTCACCTCATTTAAAATTCAGAATGATTAATCACAAGCTGCTAGTATCACATGTGCACTTATATACATGTGTGTCATACACTGCTTTAAGTACTGAGGAAATACTTCCCCGTAATTTAATGAGTGATTTTGTATACCTTTCATATTCAGATGGACTGTGAAGGGTTAATGCAGCAGAAAACCAGAGTAATCTTCACATCTCAGGCAGTTAGTAGACATATAGGACTACCCAACAGAAAAGGCTTAATCAAAATCAGATGAGGGCGCATGGAGAACTTTGACCTCCCAAAATGTCACCTTTCATTTTCTTTTTTCCCTGACTGAAGCAACTACTTCACCAACAAAAACTTTAGGCAAATATGAGATCATCATATATCACCTTTTGCCTGCTTTTTAGAAAAACTGGCTCCTTTAGTTACAAAAAAAAAAAATCACGATTAAATACTTACTTGGCAGCAGCAAATGTCCTGACCGGGAGATGCCATCGAGCCGTTTGAGAGATGCTCGTCCAAGACTGACGACAGGGTGTTAACAATGGTCGCTGGCATCCAGGTAAAACTACAACCGGAAAGAAAAACTAAGCACGGTCCTGACCAAGTTCTGAAATACCAACATTTATGCTGATTTTTGTTCCGATCACAAATGCAGCATACAGAGTGATTCCCCAGGAACGAGTTTTGGAACCACTTGTTCAAACCATTAAAAATCCCCTCAAGCCTTCAAACCATTAAAAATCCCCTCAAGCCAGAACTGCTTTGGCTATTTCTTTTCTCTTTTGACAGACATGCATTTTATTGAATTAATGGAACCCTATTCAGCGTGGCACACATTATCAAGATGTAACGTTACTCCCGGCATCACAGCAAAAATATATCGATAACTTCCCTGTCGCCGTTTTTGCGCGTTCGCTGCAGCGCACATATTTGTGTCAAATCATAACGGTTAACTAGCCTGCGACACGTTATGAAGTTAACAAATTGATTGCTGAGCGAAACCTCTCGGCAAGATAACTCATAAGTTAGCATGGATCCGTTTTCGTTAGTTAATTCTACAAGAAATTACATCCACTACCTCTACCATGAAGTGGATTTGCAACGAGGAAAAACATATGCAATTATAGAAAAGATTTGTTATGTATAGTGTCCATTCGTAATTAAACTAACCTTTTACTATCAGCTTAGTGGTGGCTGCCATGTTTACTCGCTGATTGGGCAATCTTCTTCTCCACCTTTTATTTATATTTTAGGATTCGTATACTGCCACCTACTGGATACATTCTCCCACCATTTAAGAACTGACGAAACCAGTAGCATGCGGAGCAAGTGTGGGGCGAGCATAGTGAGTGCCTTTTTGGTCACGTCACTGGTCGGCTCAATGCACCCTCTGTTGGTTATTTCGAGCAGAGCAGCCGATCGGTTGATGGCAAACATACATACTGTACATACATACATTCAAACGGGGCGCATTGAGTTGACTAATAAGGGACTTGCATGCTGTGCGCGCTCGCCCCAATAAACAAATAAACAAACACTCATTTTAACCATCCAGAGTACTAAACCTACCTTCTTATTTCTTCAGACTTTACTTCCTTAAACCCTGACAACCACCAAAACTTTTCTCCAAAATTCTCTGTTTCTTCCTGTTATAACATCTGGGGGGTACACTACGAAGGTGGCTTTGTGTGCTTAAGTAAAAATCGGAGCAGCTCTTTTAACTTCAGTCCATGTTCAAGATTTGAAGAGGTTCCCGGCTTCACTAATTGCTGAAGTCAGGCTTAATCACAATTCCAGTTTCGTAGTATATCCCCCTGATGTATTCCCCAGAATCTCTCTTACTGTGTTCACCACCATGAATTCTCTCCGTTCAGCTTTCAATCTTACAAGTGCAATTTATTATCGTGGTAATAAACATTAAGAAACTCCTTGTGTTTTCTCTACATTTTCCTTTTCTGACAATACAGTGAACCCATTTCACGATTTCCCCCACAGAGAAAATGCTGTAGTTAGACTACATTAATCCTCTTCACACCCCTCTTCCCCACACCCTAAACACCTGTGAACCTCTCCTCTACAAACTGCTGCCACGTGCCCATACTCCTGACACCAGTGGGGCCCTCTTACATATCCTCACCTAATAACTAATATAGTCTAAAAACATCCATTCCGGTAGCTCAGTGCAGACATAATCTCCTGCACCTTTTCTTCCCTATTGCTTTTTAGCCCCTTTGCCCCGCACACTCCCTACGCCTGCATTAAAAAAAATTCTCAGCCTCAACGGTCAATGGAGCGCCACGGAGAACATCCTTGAGAGTTGATTTTTTCCCCTCATTAGAGAACAGGGTACCCTTTTAAGATACAACGACTTTCAGTGCATTACCCCACTGTAGAACTGTGCAATATTTCAAAATCACAGCTCTTCCCTACAACACCCTTGCTACTCAAATTTCTTTTTTTTCTTTTCTTTTTTTTACATATTTTCCAACTGCATGAGCGTCCTTAAAAATATGGTTTGCTTTACCACCATTAACTTCATGCCTTCATGTCAACATCAACTACCTCGTCTTCATTTTTATTCACAATTCCTTTTTTCCTTTTATTTTTAACTCCTTCCATCATGTTATAACTGATTTTCATAAATCCATTCAGCACCAAAAACTGTACAGCCAATATATTTGAAAAATCAGCAAAACTCTCATTCAAACTCACGCCAAAACCTTCTTTCTAGCTGTACAGCAAATTGCACTTTCAAGCCCTTTTTTACTTTCCCATGCCATGCCTGGAGGTTTCCAACAAAATTCAGCAACTTATGACTTTGAATAACACCCACTCACATGCGGGCACACACACACACAGAGACGCACAAGCGCACACAAACACACAAAAGCACAGACACATGCACACACAGACTCACCATTATTTTTCTTTCATTTATTTTTTTCCCCCAACCTTTAAATAACCAGGAAAAGTTCCTTTAAGAACATGTGTCTCATCTTCATGGACACCCCAAAAGACATGTCAGATGGAACAGTTTGTGGGCTGAGGGTTAACTGGTACTATGTCCACTTTTGGCAGAAACAGAGTTTAACATATGAAACCTATCGGGAGAATGAGAAGTTCTATGTCCCTAGTTATTACACCAACATATAGATGGTGCTCGTGAAAAATCACTGAAACATCATAGGTCTTCCTTTACATTTCAACTCTTTCAAAGTTACAAGGTTCTATGTCCGTTTCGTCCAATCAGGTATTTTGATTTGCGTCATGTGATGTTTTGACAAAATGGCCGACAATGTGGGCAACAATCAAATCTAACTGTGTGGCTTTCTGATTAAAGTAACATGCTGTCCTACATGAGTGTACTCAGGTATCACTCAGGTATCAGATCCCAGAGGGATCAAGTCATTGCAAAAGCACTAAGTCTACAACAAGTTATAGTCGGCTTCAGGGTAGGCCCCCGTGATGTTTTTTATGTGTTGGTATCCTTTTATAAAGGAGGAGGTTTCTCAGATAGGTTTAGACCTAGGGCACAAGAGAAATTATGTTTTAGTTGGTATTGTTTCACAAATGGGCAGAGTTTGAAATCATTTCATTCTGTTTTTAGGCCTCAATGATCATTACCACAAGGCAGTATGTAGTTGTTATTCAGGTGTTATTCATTATTAGTATTTTCCAAAAGGACAGAGTCTGCAAACAATATGTTACGTGCAGGCCTACACATGATTTGTGTCACACAACCATGTTTTTGTATTTTGTCAATGTTTTCAAAAAAGAATCTTTAATATTTACCATTTTGTTTGTTCGCATATTTTTTTAAAAACATTTCAGGTGGACATAGAACTTAATACCTTTGAACGAGCTGGGCCATAAAGGTCTTTGTTGGAGATAGAACCATCTGCCTCAGAAAATTACCATAATTTGGAAATCCAAAAGGTCTATCTCCATTTTCTGTTTCTGAGATCTCCATTTTGAGGCTTCCATTGTGAAAAAAACAAATAACGTATGGAAGATTTTTATGCTAGTACCTTCCCATTTATACAAATTTAGAAAACATTAATGGAATTGAAAGATACAAGTTGGTAAAACTTCAAGTGCAATTTTTTTTTCCGTTTCATGCTTTGTGGACATAGTACCAGTTAATCCTCAGCCCACGAGTTGTAGTTGAGGAAGGATAGAGAGAAACAGGGATAAAGCCAAAGCGCAGTTTTGGGGTTCAGGGCACAGAGTTCTTGACTTCATCTCTCCAGATCAAGTCCAGAAGCCCCACCAGGGTTGTGAACTTGCAACTCTTTAGTTGCCAGACAAGCAACCTGCCACTGGGCTACCCTGCTGCCTCCTGTTGGTGATTAATTATCGGTGATATGATGGCTCTTGATGGACGGAAATGTCAAGCCATTGGTCAAAACATCTGCAAACTCTCAGCGTGTCAAAAAGCAAAATCCTAATATTGACAGTGGCTGAGCCCTTATATCATGGAGAAGCTTTGGGAAAGTCATCTGATGTATGTCACCTGCGAGGCAAACCAAGCCTCTGATGCCGGGGAGGTCATCTAAACTGGATACTTATTCACCTCGTAATGCTCAGGTTTCACAGCATGATTTCAAGTCCAAAGGCTATGAAACATTTCAAATTTGTGTTTCCCAAACATTTTGACTCAGGCTCTCTCTCATGTGCTCTGTGCTCATGTTCATTTTTTAATGAGCAGAGACGTGTTGTTATTTACTGTTCAATGTTTTTCTGTAATGGTCTTTTTTATCTGTTTGACAGCTTCATCAAATTGTATTTTTTTCATTGATCAATGATACACTGAAACACAACAGAAATTAATTAACATTCTTACATTACATTTCAATTTACATGAGGCTTTAGGCTTTATAAAAATAAAATAATGTGGCAAAATTGATAAAATAAGATGTTTTTCCATTATTTTTACATGCTATTTTAAAATAATTAACATCAGTTCCAGTAACAGACTTCTAATTTGCAATCATAAAGCCTGCAGTGTTGGGAGATCAAAATAATCCCACAGCCGTTCTAGGGGGTACTGCATTGTGGGCCGTTCTCGTGTTAAAGCTGTTTTCTCACCCAACCTGTAGCACAGGCTGAAGGATCAATACTTTGCAGAGTACACAAAAATAATTTTGTTTTCAAGGGGCAGAAATTCAGTGCCTGCACTTTGTTATAGTGCACATACCATTGCCCCGTATCCTACACAGCAAACGCCCCAGTGTTAACTGAACTCCAGTAGAGTTTATATGAGACCAACCGGTCTCAAATAAACACTGCTGGAGTTCAGATAACACTGCGATTTTTGCTGTGTAGCAACCCCCAGTTAAATCATAAATGAAACATAGTTCCGGGGATTGTCCTGATTTTGAGATTCCATTAAGAAATAATTGATTCAACATTACAGTGATCAGATTAAGGATTTTTGCTAATAATTATATCAATTGATGAGCAATTGTTTAGCACATTTGAATAATGATTAGCAAAAATAGAAGAACAGTAAATCAGATTTTAAATCATGAAAGGGCTTTTTTTATTATTTCCTAATGACAGATTACAAAGAGAAATACAACTCCACTCTGAAAGCAAAACAAATTATTTCCAAAAGGCATCAATTTTACCCTGAACTACCCTATCTTCATTTAATGCAGCACACTCCTGTTTCCCTGTGAAATTTCTGAACATTGCTTGTAGCCTGCAATACAGCTGTCTTATCTATACCTTACGGTAGCATATTATGTTGTTTATTACCTACTCAGAGATGTGAAATGATTCATAGCCATTAAAATCCAGTCATACAAGGCAATCTCCGACTCAGTCATGTTTTGACATCACAACATCATGTACTTGAATGATTAGAGATCATTGTACATGTTTTTGGAGAGGCCGGCAAACTTGCAATTCCCTAAACCCACAGGCAATTAGAGAAATTTTGATGACTTTGATTGGCTTGCCGCAATGTTTGGGTGGCTGGAGGAACATCCAGGTGTGTAAACATGTAAAGCGTACATCCAGTCAAGACGATTCAGAGTAAATGCTGAAAAAATAGGAGGTCAGACACACAATTTTTTTCCATAAGGGCAAAAACCAAATCACGTTGCTTTAGTATAGCAATGATTACAAAGTTTCCCCTTAAGTAGCATCAGCTAGATTGGAAGATGGCTATCTTTATAATCTGAAGAGTAATGTTTTACACACGTGCACGCATAATAACACACATGGAAAGAATCTATATGAACATATATGCGCATATATGCAACCTATATGCGCATATATGCCGCATGTAGGCCAAATTCAGGTACATATAGGTTTTTATAGAGGGCATATAGGTCACCCATATAGACCCTGTGGCAGGGTCTGTTTGTCATACCTATTGTATTGCTCATATCTCACTTTTGCACCTGTTATACATGATGCCTCGCTCATATTTTCATTCTCAATGTAATATCTGCATATTAGTCCAAAGTCCCTTACAGGAATAACAAGAATTTCATGCAATAACTTATTATTATTATTATAACTTATTAATATTAACTTATTAACTTATTATTAACATGTGACAATGGCATGTAATGTGCAAACAAGTCATTATTAACTATGGAAAGTGAGAGGAGACAAAAAGCTATGATATGAACACAAATATCTAATATTATTTGTTACATTTGTTTCCTGAAACATTAACAATAACAAGGTCATCAATTCTTTCCTGATGATACTTATTTCCATTCTATGAAAATTGAGTTGTGAATTGTGGAAGAGAAGGAAATGTATAAAAACAAAATGGTTTGATTATGTTTATTTCATTAAATAAGCGTTTTTCCAAGTTTAAGTCACTGCCAGATTCACCACATTAGATAAAATTGGATTCACATCATTACAGCTCATACACATCCACTGAAAGGTTATACACTACACTGTTACATCCACCAAATGCAATGTTTTCTATCTGTCTGTAATACGGTTTCTAGACGAATATGGCTCAGAGGTCCTTAGTCTAAATGTAGCAAAATAAAACAAAAATTACAAAATAAAAGTACACAGAAGAACATTACATACATTCAAGTAAAACTGCCTTTCAAAAGTCATTTTCATCCTCACATCTATTTGAGCATTTCACTGCGGTTAATGAATTTGAAGACAAAGTGTACATTTCTGTTCACAGTTTTACTGAACAGACACTTGTCTTTTATCTGAGACGCTTGTATAGCAACTAAAGGTCCCAGTCTTTTTCTACAGGGATGAAATAACAAGGATTCTTAAATTCCCACAGGGAAAGAACCTATATAAACATAAAGGTTTTCATCCCCGCCTTGTATCAACCAGCAGTGGTTGGCAGCTCTTTCCAGAAGTAGTGCGGGCTACAGGGATGCAAACTGCAAAGGGCCCGCTGGGAGGGGTTATGTAGATTAGAGTTCCACTAGGCGCATCCTGTTGGCTACACCGGCGCTCATAGATAAGATTCTGACCAATTTTACATTTGTCTATCCTCTGCCCTTGCTCTGAGCTCGTGAAGATTTGTCAATCAAGTGTACAAAATACAATTGCTTACAGTTGCGGGCTGTGTACGCTCCACTGATTTGTCAACAAGGGGCCGTATATGCAAATCAGCCTCAGACCTTGAACGTAGTTCCCTAATTGGTTATCCCAGTTTCGGGTAGGATTGGAAATACCAAAAAAACCTTGCAGTTTTAATTTGCCGTTTTCATATATTATAGGCACATATATGTACATATAGATGCATATAGGTACATATATATACCTACAATATATGAAAATGGCCAATTTTATGTATGTCGCATATATGCAAAACCTATATGTGGCCCTATATTAAAACCTATATGTTTATATAGGTTTTTTCCATGTGGGAAGATAATGCAGCTAAAACTAGCCATGAAATGACATGTCTCGAGCCCGAACTGTCTGTTTGCTCTTTAGGTAGAATAATCAGGTCATAAAAGTTGAAAGCAATCCTCTGCGTGCGATGGTGTTGAAAGTGGCACATCAGAGCGATAAAAACTTCTCCAATAGGTATCATAGGTACCATAGGTTCACTAGCCAGCAAGCTGTACCTAAGCGATTGCTTTTGAACTAGCTACCAAATTAACTAACATCCCAAAAATGTAAAAGTTCAGTTCGGTCGGACGAAACTGCCGCGAATCCTCAGATAAGTACATGCCTATGACAGCTGGCAAAGTTAGTCAAGTTGGTGCAAGGAACAGATCATATCGCCATAATATGATTATCATTTACAAAGATTTTCTTTAGTTAACGTTAGATAGCTTACTAGCAGACTAGGTGGCTATATCCAAAGAGCAACTTAATTTAATATACTATGGCTCACACTGCAGGCAAGACATTATGACAATGCCAGAAAGCCTCCCCAGCGCATGCATGCACTCCCCAGAAGCTGATTGGTTGGTATGCAAATAAACATCATTTTCTGGCCAATTAAAGTTGCGAAAACTACTCCTGTTGCTGTGTTGGGAACTCGGAAGTTCACTGGCCAGTGAGCCGGGATCAATGAAATATCATTAGGATTTTTTGAATCGCATTTTTAGCAATGGGATTGCTATGATGATTAGCGTTTGTCAAAACTGCTGAAATATGATTTGCGATGCGAATCCGCCTAATCTGATCACTGCATTATGTTTTTAAATTTTTACACCACAGCTGTCACACCACACAATGATCTCTTGTGGGAGTTCAGAGTTGACTGATTTAGTTTCATAACAAAGATATTTTTTTTTAACAAAATATCAGTTTTATTTGGGAGAATCAGTTGCCCTTGTGACATTCAGGTCGGTTCTTTCTTGGAGTACTTATATTTTCTGTAAAGGAACAAGAGAAATTGTGTTAAAATGGTCATTTTCATACAATGAGTTTGTTCATTGTCAATATCTCATTATTCAACTATGCCTATACAGGCAGCACAAGCTTACTTCCGTCATCAGTTTTTGCATGAAGATTTCCAACCATCTTGCTTTCGGATCAATACAATGAATGTTATTGTTTCTCAGTGTGAGTCTGTTGAGGGAAGGAGGGAGATGGCAAAAAATCAGTAAACTAAAATAAGGATATTATTTCCAATTTTACACAAATTTTACATTAGGTCCAATTCTTATTTCAAATTTTGGCGTTAATAAATTGTAAATTATACAAAGTAAACTGACAATTAAATCCATCTGGCAATTGGAAAAACTCGATAAATATTCATAATGACAATAGAAAACTTCTTCCCAACGGTGGTCTGTAAATAATCAATGATTGGAAAGGTAATTACATAGTCAGCAGTAGGCTCAAGTCTCAGGTCTCTGCCCCAAGTAAGCTTAAAAGAAAGTACTGTAGGCTACAGGACAGAGTAAAGCGCGAAGATTTGCGCAGGCTGATTAACCCAGTAGGCAACAACTTTTGTGCGTTGGAGGACATTAGATGAGTAATGCGGTTAGCTTTCTCCGCTCACAGTATCTGAAGTTGCCGACAGTGCGCGCCCGGGGGAATGATCTCAACGCGCCTGAACAGGCGTGGGCTGATGAAGCCCCGGGACGTTCGCAAGCAGCGGCAACCAACACCAACGTCCATTCCATTAACGGGACGAACTGAAAATAAGGAGACCCAAACATTTTCGTCATACCAGGAGTCTTTCAAAATGATTCTTCATTATTATTCATCAAAAATACGCATAGTTTAATCACACAAAGTTGGTGAGAGCTTGCAGTCAACAGCACCATATTGCAGCGACATTTCCATAATTATAAGAGCATCCATGTGCAGTTTTCAGCTATGCTGTATTTATTTATTCATTCATTTTTTTTTTCTTTTCACACACACACCACACACACACGCGCGCGCGCGCGCGCGCACACACACACACACACACACACACACACAAATATATGCATACATTTCATTCGGAATATTTCTTGAAGGCTGTTCTGGTCAAGTAGTCAACTGCACCCGTTACATAATTTTGTTAATTGCAGAACGAATTTCATTCGGCCCACAATAATACAAAATAGATATACTCCAAAACCAATCGTTTGGAAATGAAAAGAGTTGCAAGAGTAAATGTGAAATATCTCGCCAAAGCACAGAAAAGATAAGACTGAAATAAACTTCATCATGTTTTCCTTTGCCATAAAATATCTCACCGAATAATGCAGACAAACCGCAGATTGTTAGAGCTATGAAGAGGAAGCATGGCTTTGTCATCATCCTTTCGGTCGTCTGCACTCGTGGCGTCAACTTGGCTCGCGGAGCGGATTGATCTGCGTAAAGGACCTGCTTCAGAGTGAAGCCCTCTACAGAATTTATTAAAGAAAAAGCGGAAGCGATGGGGAAAAAAAAAGTTCTCAAATTTTCCCCAACGGAAATGCTAATTATTGAGTCATAGAAATTAATTGCCATTCAAGCCAATGCACTGATATAGCATATGAGAATATATTACAATTCCATTTCCAAAAAAGTTTGAACGCTGTGTAAAATCTCAATGAAAACAGAATGCAATGATTTGTTAATTACTTAAATGCTTTATTCAATCTACAATTGCAACATCAAATGTTAAGAGATGTTTATTGCTTCTTGAAAAATAGCATTTTTTTTAATTATTATTTTTGTAGCAGCAACATTTTTCAAAAAAGTTAGGATAGGGGCAGCAAAACACTGGAAATATAAATGCACTGATCCAGACCAGGAACCAAATGTGAAGACAGAACAAAATGCAACTGTAGGGTTGATTGATAGTAATATGTTATTAACAGAGGAACAGGGCCTACAATAGAATGACACAGTTCAGTTCAGATGGTACAGGCTTGGGTGCGAGGACTTATCCATGCCTGGCCAGTGACAATCTCGGATAGCTGCCAGATGGAGTGCACATTTTGTCAGAGTTGAACTGTCAGATGGCAGGACTACAGAGTTTAGAGGGAATGCAGCCCCTATCCTGGTAACTGCAAAAGACTTGGGAAGTTGTTCCTAATAAACTGGGCAGAGGAACAGACTCTGCTCTGATTAATAGGATAGCAGTCCCAATCCAGGAGATGGAAAGTAAGGCTTGGGAGCATGTTCCCAGCAGATAAACTGGGAAGAGAACTTCCTTATTTAACTATCAGAATAGATTAGAAAATGATTTCCAATGATAGTCATTTACTAAGCTATACTGACTGGTTTCAAATGGGCATATAACATGTGACAGTTCATCAACAAAGACATAAAGCTGCTGTAAGGGAGGAGACACACAAGGGATTCATACGACGGTTGTGACAGTATGATGCTTTAAAATAAAAACACCTGCTGGAACATCTCCTAGCAAATTAGGTTAATTAGCAACAGGTCTTTCAGAAGTAAAGATAGTTGTATTCATGTTGTATACATCTGTTGTATTCAACAATCGCCAAATACAGGACATCGCCAATTACAGAGGCTTTACCAAAAGATTTAATCCAGTAATTAACCTCAAAACTGGGATTAGATTTTGCTAGAAAACATTTAAAAAGCCCGCCCAGGTTTGATACAGTATCCGATGGACAGACAAGGTAAAGACCAACAGGGCACTGAATGATGGGATGAGAGGAGTATAGAGAAGGGAAGGAACGCTGCTTGATCTGAAGCATATCACCTTAACTGTGAAACATGATGGAGACGGTACCAGGATTTTGGCCTAAATGCTTCCCAATAGAAACAGTGCTCTTCTGTTAATTGGTGATGTGACTTCACTTAATTGCCGCAGGACAAAGTCAGAATTGCCCAGGGGTTTTTCAACAGCTCAAATTCAGCCAAATGCTTCAAACTAATTTAAAGACTCTTCACAGAATATAAAGGCATGTGTTAATGACCATACAACAAAAGTGACCCCAAAATTTTAAAGGTGAGGAATTGAAATGTACTACCATGGCCACACTAATAAACCCTGATAGTGTGGTGAATTCAAATGTTTTGTGGAAACCGATTACCTAAAAAAGTGTAGGCCAACTTAATTGCACTGTGTGGAGCCACCTTAACCCTTTTGGCGCGTTTCATAATTTTTTAAAATCATTTACGGCGCTGAATATTTATTTACTGTGGAAGTGAAACATCATAAATAATTTAATCAATGCGTATGTGAGAGACTCAGGTTGGAAGCAAGGCATGTGTTTCACAATCGTTTATATTAAATGAAATAAGATCATTTGAAACGGCTTTATGCAATTCCATTGCTTCCAACCCATGAGTAAAGAAAAGTGTGAGAAGTCCAGAGTCCTACTTGGTTTTCTGACAATACCAATCCTGAAATAGTTGTGACGAAGTGTAATTGTGACTAAAATCAAAATGCAATGACTCTCAGACCACATGAGCTAATATTTTACTTAGAATAGAACATAGATAACATTTCAAACGTTGAAAAAACTTGACTCTTCAATGCACAGACGCCTCCACTCCGTGTTAAAAAGAAGAGGGGATGTAACACCGCGGTAAACAGGCCCCTGTCCCAACTTTTTTGAGAACTGTAGCAGCCATAAAATTTGAAATGAGCTCATTGTGTGGATAAAATTGTAAAATTTCTCAGTTTCAACATTTGCAATGTTATCTGTTCAATTGTGAATACAATACTGACTGGTGTGATTTGAAAGTCATTGCATTTTGATTTTATTCACAATTTACACTTAATCCCAACTATTTCAGAATTGGGGTTGTATTCCCAGTGGTGAAATCCACCGTAACCCAAGGTGAAACTGACAATCCTCCGTGCACAAGGACTTCAATTCCGCGCAAGAATCTCTAACATACACGTTGATTGAATAATTGTTGACTACAGCAGAGTCCTTCGGATTTATGGAGTCAATTAAAGTCTATTTTATTATGATTGGAGTGAAGTTACACACCAAGAGGTGCCGCCATCTGCCGAATGAAAACAAAACCATAAAAATATCGACTGCAGTCGCCAGCCGCGCTCCACCAGGGAGTCGACTGCAGTCGCCAACCGCACCAAAAGGGTTAAACAAAATAAGGTTATAAACAAAATTAGTTATTTTATATATGTTTCTCAGTGCTGTGAACACAAGATCATCCATTTGGCATTCACAATTTTTTTGAGGTAATCAGTTTCCACAAAACAATTGAGTTCACCACACTTACAAGGGTTTACAGTGCATGTCAGTCAATTAACTTGAATTAAATTGAGCTGCTTTTCATTTACCTCAGGAAAAACTGGAGGAAAAACTCAAGGAACATGCAGGAATTGAAGACATCTTTAGTGAAGGCCTGACAGAGCTTCACCGGAGAAGCCCAGATTATGGTTGTATTCAAACATTCCAGGATGCAAGGATTTGTCAGTATTACAAAATGAAACTGTATTTTTAAGTTAGTTGTTCCAATGGCAATTCGTTGTAAGTAAAAAAAAAAAACAATGAGTGTAAAAAAATGAAAATGTATAGTAAACCGGGAGCTGGGGGGCAGGATGCTAAGCCACACGGGGGGCTGGGGGGGGGGGGGGGGGGGGGTGAATGTGGAGAACGCCTGAAGTTGCAAGAATATGATTCATCTGGTGGTGACATTTGAAAACAAAAGAGCCCATATGCCAGAAAGACTATTAGGCTAACCTCAACCTTTTCAATCATCCAAATTGTTAATGATAGATAAAAATAAAATCCAATTTTGCTGGGATGGGGGGATTGAACTTTTTTTGATTTCTGAAAGGGGGGGTTGATGTAAGAAGTTTGACAAGCCCTGATATAGCCTATTTTAGTTTTGAGTCGATGTCAGGTTTTGAGATGATGTCAGGTTTATTATTCTTTCTATCTAAATAACCAGTTGCCAGTTAAATGCAGTTACAGGAAGTCAGCCAATTATGAAATTATGGAGTTTTTTCCCCATTGAACCGTGCCACGTTGATTTGCATTTTCTTCGGCGCTTTAAATGCTCCGACTTGAGCCGAGTGGCACCCAAAATAGATTATCACTGGAGTATGACCAAAGCGAGCCCACAAGTGGGCTGTAGCAACATCAGAGGGCGACGTCATCAACCGTTGTACACTGCAACAGTAGATGGTGCTTTTCATGCCACTGATTTTAAATGTCATCGACTCAACGCATCAGTTACAAAACCAAGCGGGTAACCCTATTGCACCACAAACTAAAAGCACATTTGCTCAAAAATGTTGGAATTCTAGGCACTCAGAAAATAATTATATCATAACGAAGCAAGAAAAATAAAAAGGCTTTATAGTAACATGGCTAAACAGTTAAAAAAGCTGACATGTTTTGACCTATGCGATCTTCATCAGGGCGTACGCCCTTCATCAAAGGCTCTAGCCAAAAGTCTGTCCTATCAGCTCAAACTGACAAGTTCATTTCAAATTCAATTACAAGTCATGACATTTATGAATTAAAAATGCATTTTGTCTAAGAACATCAATGAGGGTTCAGTCAGGTGTTCATATTCTTCAGCTTCATAGAGTTGCCCATTTTGCTCCATGACAGCTTTTAAAATGGTGCCTGTTTTATGGTGCTCCTCCAGTACTGTGAAGCAAGGAAACTAAATCCAAAAATCCCCTGAAAATTCCAAGGCGGTCCGAGAAATCAGTCTTGCAAGGCCAGCTTCAAAGCCCCACAGAATTCCACACAATAAATTATTTGGATAAAATAAACCTGTTTTATTCTACCTCCAAGTATTTTTCCTCAGCACAATCATGTGGTTATTCATCATGCTGGGTAGCAAACTTTACTGTGCATAGCAAGCAAGCTAACTTTATTTGAAGCTTCACACAATTATCCATTTTTGCCCTGGGGCACTCAATTTTCCTTACCTTTTCAGACAGATGCTTCATACCCATTTTGAATGTTTTGGAGCATTCTGGACTCTGATTTTGAGTGCTGGACGCCTCGCATTTGCGCACCCCTGGGGTCCTTGATACGGAAAATAAGTACCCCCACATGTTCGAGTCGGGGGTTAAAACAAATCATAGCAGTCACCAATTTATTGTCTTAATTTAAAAGTATTTACAAAAGATATTTATCACATTTTAGACAAGCACTCAGTTGACTGCATACCTTCATACCATTGTTGTCAACCTTTTCTGTGATGTTGACATCAACCTTTGACTTTTACCCATGAAAATCAAATCACCTTTTACTGATGTCAAACAAGCTTCGTAAAAAGTTTCATTAAAATCGGTCCAGAACTTTCTATATTATCCTGCTAACAAATGGACTAACCGACAAAATCTGAGCTACCACAAAAATAAAAAGTCTATAAAAATATTGAATGAATTTTTAAATTATTTTTCCATTATTGAACTATTGACATGGAAGTTCATTCACCATACTGCAGTAAGATAATCAATAAATTTTTTATGGGTTACCACTAGAATATTACTTGGCAGTTTGGTAGAGATTTTAACGGCTCATGATCAGCATGATTTGATCAAATTTGACAAGTCCAGTCAGCAACTTTTAGAAAAGATCTCCACTTCTGTTTTGCTTCATCCTTCAGATCGTCGTGAAAGTGAAAAAAATTCTGATATCGGAACAGAAAATGCAACCAGACAAGAAGACAGCCGACTAGTCTATTTCAAGATTTAACATATTGGTTGTCTTCGGAAAACATGAGTCCCGTGAGTACATTTGGGTATTTACTGCATTTTAATGTGTGGTTGACAACATGTACACTTCCTTTTAATATTGATTGGTGCGGAATTTCCCGAAAATTGATGTGGGGGAGAATAAGCACAAAGGAAGGCGCTTGTTAATTACTTTGATGACACTTAAGCAATATCTGCCATACTGTGAATCTGGGGGCAAATGTGTAAATTGGCACCTTCGGGTGAACAGTAACAGATATTATTTCCCGTCAATAAGAGCCTTGATTGTAATCAAGTGTCCTCTTCTAAACATACAGTGAGAATATATTCTGCACTAAACAATCCAAAGCAATGGCTTCATGCTCACTTCATTTTCAAAATGTAGCAAATCATGACTGCAATCAAGTTTTAGCTTTTGCCCCCTAAAGTATTTTGCATCCCTGCAAAACTGAACAGTCCCAGTGGTGACAGTATCTAAGCTGGGCTACTCTATCAACTGGAGGAAATGACATGATATGAAATCCTGTGGTCTTGGATGTGACCTTATGCCATAAAGTTAACTAAGGAGGGTCTTATTTTGCTTTTCTTGCCAGCATCTGGCCAGAAAGGAAATATCTCATGGCCCTACAGACATACTATTCAGGATTTCATAATTCCAAAAATGTTACAAAATTTCCTCACTAAGGCATACAGTATATACAGTATGTGCAATGCTAACATTCTCTCAGAGCACCTTTAGCAAATACATGCGTTTTGATGGGTTCAACCAAAAATTCTGCCAGAACATTTTTAGACAGTTGACATTGCAGTTACAGAGGTGAACTGGCAAATTTAGTAAAAAAGAAAAAAAAAGAATCTCCACAGAGGCATTGCTTGAGGTGCAACATGGTCTTGGATTGAATCTGGCCATGCTCGTGCAGACTTTGGTCAGCATAGGATCGGCAAGTGAAAGGCTTTGCATGACTCATGTTGCCAGCTTAGTGAGACCACAGACAGTTCATGGTCCTCCTCTGAAATATGCACTGGCCTGCTGCCACTTTTTTCAGAACAATGTCACTGTCAAAGTATGCACACTTCGAGGATGAAGGCAGACCAAAAATGCGCTGTGCTTGTTCATACCCCTGCCATGCACCATCAGTTGGGGATGATCATTCCAGATCTTTGTGGGATTGGCTTACCACATTTACTGATTATAAACAATTCAAATTCTAAAAGTTGGCACATTATGGAAAATGTGTTGTAAAATTTACAAGGACTGACTTGAAAAGTCCATTCTTCTTGTTCTATATAGAAAACATTATAACAACAGATTACTTCATGTTCTGACATATATTTAATGGCCAAAAAATTTGGCACAGTCAACAGTGTACTGGTGCAGACGCAACATGTCTTTCAATCACACTCATTAAGCATTTGGGCACTGAAGACACCAGTTGATCAAGTATAGAATGCAGAGTTGTGCCCCATTCCTCAATTATGCAGGTGTTCACCTGCAATTGTATAGCAATTTTATTGCTGTCTATTTTGAAATATAAAGCACCATACATTCTCAATTGAAGACAGATTAGGACTGCCGGCAGGCAAATCCAACTCCGACACTCTCTGCTTAAGTCGCCATGCACTTGTAATCCATGAAGAGTCTAAGAGGCTGGTGTATAACAAGAAAATGGAAGGATTTCCATTGAACAGTCCAGATATAGATGGCTGCATAGGTGTTGCGATTTCATACATATTTAATTAATGGTGTCCTGGGAAATGTGCAAATCCCTGATGTCATGTGAACTGACACACTCACCTTTGGAACTGTTGCTGATGAGAACATGGTGGCTGTTGGCTGTTTTTTTCCCAAAAACCACTTGAAATTTTTACTTGTCAGATGGCAAAACACTTTTCCTCTATGCTACTGCCCATCTCAGGAGAAATCGAGCCCAGAGAAGTTGGCAACACTATGGGAAATAGTGTGGACTTGCAAAGGTTTGCTGAAGTATTTCTGAAGCCATGTTGTGTGATATCCATTTCAGTTGTATGTTGGTTCTCAGGACAGTGGCATATGAGAAAATCAGAGTGCACTCAGAAGTGTTTTTCAGCCTTGCCTTTCATGCAGCAAGATTTGACCAGATTCTTTCTGTCTTCTAATTATATAAAGGACAGTTGAGGCTGTATTTTGCAAAAACCTACAGATTTTGTCTTTGGCGAACTTTGTTCAGTAAGTCTTAGATTTCAAGCTTATGCATCTGTTGGCAAATTGCCCAGCACAGATCCATATCTGTTCAAGGAACTAGGCCTGTTTGGAGTGGCATAGCCAGAACTGAAAATTGGGTGGGCACAGAACATTCGTTTTCTACTTTTATTAGTCACGATTGGTTCACAATCATCTTTCCTCATGAAAAATACATTCACACTGAAAACACTCTACACTATCAAGTGTTGCTAGTTCTCCTCCTGAAGGTAAGATCACAATCATTCATTTGGAAGCGCTTAAACAATTATTACTCCTGACTTTTTCTCAATCATTTTCCTTAATTAAAACATTCTTCCCACGACTTTCCGTAATGTTTTACCTGCATGTTCAGTGCAATGTGTTTCAGGGTGGAGAAAAACTTGTAAACCTTTTTTTTTGCATAACATTGGGAACCCCAGTTCAAGAGATTTGTGTTTATGCACCAAAAAGTGTCTGTTGCTGGGCTGGAGCAACACAAACAGGGGCCTCACCATGACTGCTATTTAGTGATCAAGGTAATTAATGCAGGTGAC
This sequence comes from Gymnothorax reevesii, assembly GCA_029721435.1. Lineage (NCBI taxonomy): Eukaryota > Metazoa > Chordata > Actinopteri > Anguilliformes > Muraenidae > Gymnothorax > Gymnothorax reevesii. The sequence continues at coordinate 38,018,005 of CM056580.1, read as the reverse complement.
AAGTTTCCGAGGCACATCTTCTGGAGAAATTCATGTGGGCAAACCTTGCATCACACAAATGAAAAAACGCAGTACTCATGACAGCAAAACTTGCCTTAAATATTTTTAGATTTACATGTAAATCTTACCAGCTTATGACGTGGTAAAAGGCTCTATCCTCGAACGCACTGGTTTAGAGACAGGAATACCCTCTGTATATGGCAACAGTTGGTTAATTCTTTGAAGGAGGGAAACAATAGCTCATATTTTACATTTGCATATATTTGCATTTTTTTTCGAAAGCACTTATACATGGAGATGTATAGGACATAATATGAAGACCACAAAGGAAATTTGGTTAGAGTCCAAATTTTTCATTATTGTACATTTTATATATTAAATATTATAATATTTTATATCTTTTGCCTATTTTTTCAGTTGTTTGTTTATAAAATTGTTTTGAATTTTTAACACTAGAATGGCCCTGAGGTCATTTTGACCTCTCTTGCCTATTAAACTGCACATAACTCTGTTTGAATAAAACCCCTATGTCTCCCAGTCGGTGACTATAATCACTGATTATACCTAGAACGGCAAAAAGATCATTTTGACCTCCATTACTCCTAATGCAAAAAAAAAAAAAAGAACTGTAAATGGACCATATAGCCCGGCTGTATAGCCAGGCTATATAGACATCCTGGCTTGGCTGACTTTATAGCTAGTCAGACAGACAGCTCAAAGCACTCAACAGTAGCCTAATACCTCACGTGCCCATTTATACAACACATTCATACAATGACAGCCATGCAAAGCAGTCAACTACATCTTGGTTGCTGAGCAATGTATTTTATTACAACTTTTGAAATAGTGTGCAGGTGTGTATACAAACCAATTGCTGTCATGAGGCCAGAATCAGTTTGCTCTCTGATTTTATATAGAAATAGTGATTGTCACAGGGCTGTTCTCTTACTGATTTTGCTGTTAGTTGGAGAGGCCACCAGAAAAGGAATTGGATCAGAGAATTTGGATAAATATAAGTCAGGCTTTGGCTGAGCCTTAGGACATGAGTTCTGGTAAGTCAGATGGAGAAGAAATATCAGGGCTCAGTGATGTGTTTTGGTCCGGTGAGTCCGACTCTGATTTTGAACCTGAATGTCATCATGAGCCACCCCATTAAAAAAATATACACCCCTGCTAGGCAAACCAAGCCTCTGATGCCAGGGTGGTCACCTAAACTGGATATTTATTCACCTCGTAATGCTCAGGTTTCACTGCATAAGTCCAAAGGCCATAAAACATTTCAAATTTGTGGTTCCCAAACATTTTGACCAAGGCTCTCTCTCAAGTGCTCTGTGCTCATGTTCATTTTTTTTATGAGAGCAGAGGTGTGTTGTTATTTAATGTTCAATGTTTATGTGCAATGGTCTTTTTTAACTGTTTGACAGCTTCATCAAATTGTTTTTTTTACCATTGTTCAATGATACACTGAAACACAACAGAAATTTATTTACACTGTTACATTACATTACATTTCAATTTACAGGAGGCTTTAGGCTTCATTAAAATAAAATAATGTGGTAAAATGAATAAAATAAGAGTTATTTTTCTCATTTATTTTTACACACTTATTTAAAATAATTAGCAACTGTTCCATTAACAGACATCCAATTTGTAATCATAAAACCTGCAGTGATGGGAGGTCAAAATGACCTCACAGCCGTTCTAGGAGGTACTGCATTATGGGCCGTTCTAATGTTAATTCATCATTTCTCCACACTGTGAAAATGTGACTGATCATTTTTCCAGTGTGGTGTTCATATGCTGAAAGATCAACTCTCTATGTGGGTTATACTGGAAAATAAATACAGCCTTCAGCATGTATAAAAAAGGAAATGGAGGAGAAATGAAGTGAAGAAATGGAAACCACAAAAGTCATTGAATAGGGAACCACTGAATGTGTTTTGACATTCTCAGGTTCCCTTTCCTCTGAAAATCTGAGTCTGAATTTAACTATAAGAAACTTCGCCCTTCCTAACATATCAAAGCACTCACACACCACAAATAGATAAACAGGCATAGGCGCACACACACGCACGCACGCACACGCACACACACACACACACAGACACAAGCACACAAGCACACACACACACACACACACACCAATATTATCATTGTTGTTACAGCCATCATTATCACTATGATCATTGTAAAAGAAGTGTCATACCAAACCTAAGGGTACCCATAATTGCACAGTACTGATATATATAGGAAATTTTAGAATATTTACTGCAATTTATGCACCCGATTTCAATGTTATCCGTCAAGTGAATGGGCACTATCAGCTGTCACTAATACCATAAATATGGGCCAGTAGGGCTCCACTGTACCGACCAGTGGGTTGAGTGGATCGTTATCATTATATGATTAAGTTAGACAGAGTTTGTGTTTTCTAACACAATGACTGTGCTGAAAAGCAGGAAGTTACATAATGTGACTGAATACAATGAAAGTTCATATTAGAATGGAGGCTGGGGTGGTTCAATGGGAGTGTAGCCTTTAACCATGCAGTCGCCCATCAGAGAACCGGGTAAACCCAGAATTCTAACCTTAACTCTTAAAAAAGCTCCATTGCCATTCCCTGACCCTGAAACCTAACATTAACTTAATGAAAATTACAATTTCTGGGTCACTTGTAGCAGACACAGTAGTGCGCTACAAGCCCATTTCTATGGCGCTAGTAACAGATGATAACGCCCATTCAATTGACTGGTAACATTCAAAGTGAGTGTGTAGTTTACTGTAGAAATTCTAAAGTATTAAATCATTTTGAATTTGTCTTATTGCTATTTATTGTAAGATGGGGAAAGTTGAGTTCGATAAGTACAATGCTTACATACTGTTAAAGAAGAATGCATTTGGAAAGCAGTTTAAAATAAAAAAAAAGTGGATATTGCTAATACACTTTGAGGGTAATCATCCAGCTTCATGTTTAATTTGTTTACTTTTTTTTTGTTCGTTTGTATAATTTCTTCATTAATGTATTCAAACTGGAATTCATCAACTCCGTAGAAAATGAAAACAGGGATTTTTAAATCATGTTTTACCTCTTTTAAATGTTTGGTCAAACGCAGGAGCTGCCGATGCTCCACCACGGCTGCCCCATCTGCTAATGTCATCTTCAGCTGCGTTATTTACATATCTACTACTTGATTGGTAATCAATTGTGTAATTTAATGCATCTGCATAGTTAGAATAGGCTTCTAATTGACTATAATAGACATTTTATAACTGAAATTCATAAATATTCTCTTACCTGTAAAGGATAGGCTCCCCCACAAAAACCTGCTTCCTCCTGAGATTTCTTCCCATCAATGCTTTTTTTCCTCACCACTGTTTAAGGTTCTTTTCCCTCTATTGGGAGTTTTTTTTTCCAACCTCATTTTGGGGACCTGGGGCTGGCATCAGCCCAACTGCTATTCTGTAAAGCATCCTTGTCACAGTTCTGTAAAAATATAACTACTAAATTGAATTGAATTACCAAGAAAGAAAAAAAACATTTTGGGCCGTACTTACAAAAGGTGTTCAAGCCGTTACACGCGTGTAAACACTTCACCAATGACTAAAATTCTTAGACGCACACTACGATGCATGTTTAAAGTTAGGCGCTGATTAAACTAGACTGAGATTTAGGCAGTGCTCTTCTCAAACAATAGAAATACTTAAACATAGACAGGGGGTTATTTAGCAAGCATTCTAGTACAAAGTAACAAACTCAGAAATAATAATGCATCAGTTTTATATAGCGCTTTTCTAGGCACTCAAAGACGCTTCACAATGGATACATTATTCATTCACTCGCACATTCATGCTCTGATGGTGGTAAACTACATTTTTTTGTAGCCACAGCTGCCCTGGGGCAGACTGAAGGAAGCGTGGCTGCCAGTATGCGCCTATGGCCCCTCCGACCACCAAACATTCGCACACAGCCATACAAGAGTGTTCCTTTATTTCATGTTTTGTGAGTGGGGGAAACTGGAATACCCAAAACTGGAGTATTAACCAAAATAAAACAGGCACGAGGGCCAACAAAAAACTTGGCCCAAAGGGTTGCAAAAGACAAACTAAAGAGAGCTTCACAGAGCTAATAACCAAGGATCAAAAACGACAAAAACAAAAGCCACTGGAAACTCCAGGCAGATAATTAATAAACAGAAAAGAACAAAGATGCTATGAATGCAAAGGCTATATACAAAATGATAAGGACTATGAACAAGACTTGGAAACATGAGCTTGTAACAAGACTTGGGAACGTGACCAAGAACTTGCAAACATGAACAAGGACTGTGAAACATGAAATGCAAAAACCTGAATCAAGAAACTGTTAAAAACTGTGACTATGAACATGAACTTGAACTATGAACTATGAAATCTTGAACATGAAACTGTTAAAACCATAAATGCTGTCCTGGCCAAAGGCCAGGACCCCAGAACACAGCACAAAACATGAAATTTCTAATTGAAATATTAATGAAGTTATTGTGTTAACACGTAGGGCGGCACGGCGGCGGCCTGACCAAAAACATAATATTCCCGGAACGCTGTTCGGCGTTCAGGGATATAATTACTAAAAGTAATTACTGAGTGTCCCGGGTATGACGTTAAACTGCATCCAGGCCGAGTATGGGAGGTCATGTGTGGGTTGTAGCGAATCCCAGCTACCCACTATAAAATGCACACAAGACTGTAGAACCACTCTGTGACTGACGGGTATGGTGAGCGCAACAAAACCGAGCAGGTCCCTGGGTAATGGGATTGCGGAAAACAAACTTGCTGCCTTGTAAGGAGGTCTTGGATGAGCAAAGGTAGGCCCTCTGTCGATTACTGTAGTTAGCATCAGGAAGAGCATCTGGCTGGAAAAACCCATGCTACAACAACTATGGATATGTCTAGATATGTCAGGAAGAGAAGAGCTAGGGCGTCCCCCGAAAGTGAAGCGTGTCAACAGCCCCCGGTTGGCATGATAAGTGGGCAAGGGGTACCACGGCAATCACGACCGAGGTTAAAGAAGAAAGTGGAGATCAAAGTTGGAAGCTGGAAAGTTGGTTCTCTGACAGGAAAAGGAAGGGAGCTGGTTGAAGTGTGTAGGAAAAGGAACATCGAGATCCTCTGTGTACGTGAGACAAAATGGATAGGAAAGAGTGCAAGAGCAATAGGAGAGGGATAGAAAATATACTACAGCGGAGAAAGGAACAAAAGGAATGGAGTAGGAATCATACCGAGTCACAATTTCAAAGGGAGAGTAATCAAGGTGGTACGCTCATCAGATCGACTGATGAAGATGAGATTGGTCATATCAGGGAAGGTATACAGCATCATCTCAGCATATGCTCCGAAGGTTGGGGAGTCAGATGAACCAAAAGAAGAGTTAATGGAAAGTTTTGAAGAAGTGATCCTCAGCCCAGGAAGAAAAGCTAATAGTAGGCGCAGACCTAAATGGCCATGTGGGTAGAGAAGCGGATGGATTTCAGCTAGTACATGGTGAAAAAGGTTATGGTGAGAGGAATAGAGAGGGGAAGAGAATGTATAGAAAGTGTGGATATAGCTTTAGTGAACACCTTCTATGAGAAGCCAGATGAGCATCTCATTACCTTCAAGAGTGGAGGTCATTCAACACAGATTGATTATATAATGGTGAAGAGAGTCGACCTAAAGAGGGTAAAGAATTGTAAGGTAATTCCAGGTGAGGAAGCCGTTGCTCAACACAGATTGCTTTGTGCAGTGCTAGACATTAGAAAAGAGAAACCCAAAAAGGTGGACACAAGAAAGAAGGTAAAAATCTGGAAACTAAAGGGGCAGAAGATTGTAGACTACAGAGAAGGTCAAGGTAAAGTATGACACCAATACAGATAATGTGGAGGAAAACTGGAAAGCCTTGAAATCTGCAGTGCTAGAAGCAGCAACAGAAGTCTGTGGAACTACAAAAGGGGGAAAACACCAAGGTAGGGAGGCATAGTGGTGGAATGAAGAAGTACAGGAAACCATCAAGGAGAAGAAAGATGCATTTAAAGCATTGCAGAAAGATAGGAGGAATGACCTTAGAGAGAAATACAGAGAAGCAAAGAAGGAATCAAGAGGACAGTAGCAAAGGCAAAGGAGGAAGCTTGGACAGACTGGTATACCAACATGGAGACAGAAGAGATGGAGAAGATGATATGCAAAGTTGCTAAGCAACGTGCAAGGACAAGGCTGGATATTGGAGAGTTACCCGTCATTAAGAACCAGAACGGAGAGCTGCTGACAGACGAACAGTTGATAAAAGACAGGTGGAGAGAATCCTTCAACACCCTCCTCAATGTTGAGCATGGAGGACCTCCAGTCTGTAGAAGGACCAGTACAGGATATATCACTGGAAGAAGTCTGTGAAGCTATGAGGAAAATGAAAAGCGGCAAAGCAGCTGGAGTATCAGGCCTACCAGTAGAATACCTTGGAAGGGAAGGAGAGAAGATGGTGCATTCCCTTCTGCAGAAGATATGGAGTGCAGAGGAAATGCCAAGAGAGTGGGAGCAGAGTGAGATAGTTACCATCTTCAAGAATAAGGGTGATCCCTTGGATTGTGGAAATTTCAGAGGGATCAAACTGCTAGAGAATGCTGTGAAGATCCTGGAAAAGATAATGAAGAAGAGATTGTGTTCACTCATTACCATTGATAACATGCAGTTTAGCTGTAGCCCAAGGAAAGGAACAACAGATGCTGTGCTCATCGTCAAACAGCTGCAGGGGAAATACATGGAAGTAAATAAAGATCTTTTCTGCACCTTTGTAGACCTGGAAAAGGCATACGACCGCATCCCAAGAGACCTAGTGTACTGGTGTCTAAGGAAACAGAGTGTCCCAGAAAAACTTGTGAGCATAGTTAGAACAACATACCATGGAGCAAGAACAGTTGTAAGGACTAAGTATGGGAAGACTGAAGAGTTCAACATCAACGTAGGATTACATCAGGGATCAGGCCTGAGCCCATTTCTGTTCACCGTAGTTTGGGATGTCATCAGTGATGAATTCCGAGGTGGACTGCTCTAGGAGCTACTGTTTGCAGATGACTTAGCACTTTTGGCAGACAGTGAGGAGGAGTTGCAGAGAAAATGGTTGATTTGGCAAGAGGGTATGGAATCCAAAGGACTGAAAGTGAATACCGACAAGATGGAAGTAATGGTTAGTAGCAGACAGAAGAAGAAGGTAGATATCAAAGATAGGCGTGACATTAGTCTAAAGCAGGTACAGGAGTTTAAGTACCTGGGAGTGTTGATAAGTGAGGACGGTAGCTCCAATTTAGCTTTGAAAGCCAGGGTGACTGCAGTGTGGGCTAAATGGAGAGAGCTGTCAGGTGTCATAAATGACAAAAGGATGCCTAGAGGGATGCCTCAATCATCTGACCTGTACTGCTCTACGGGGCTGAAATATGGACAATGGGAAAGAAAGAAGTACAAAAACTAGAGGCAATGGAGATGAGAATGCTAAGAAGGATTAAAGGAGTCACTTTAAGGGATTGAGAAAGGAGTGTAAAATCAGGAAAGAGCTGGGAATAGATAACATAAATGAGAAGGTAAAGGAGATACGGTTGAGATGGTATGGACATGTGATGAGGATGGATGATGACAACCCAGTAAAGAAAGTTATGCTCTCCGGTGTAGAAGGGAAAAGACCCAGAGGAAGACCACGGAAGCGGTGGAAGGACAACATAAATATGATATGATATAAAGATATGAACCACTTTGATTTGACAACAGAAGATGCCCAAAACAAGCAGCTCTGGAGAAGTAAAATAAGGACAGCCAACCCCCAGATTAGTGGGAATGTGCTTTTTGGAAAAGAAGAAGAAGAAAAAGAAGAAGAAAGAAGACTGATAATACTGATAATAATTAATGACAGACCCTCAGATCCCCCACCCCCAGATGTCCTAGATCTGATGTTTAGGTCAATTTGACTCAATCACAACGTCTATGTATTCAGGCATTTCCCCGCCCCCTTTCAAAATGGCTGGCTACTGATGAAGTGCTGGTGAATCTGTGGAGAATATCCGTGAACTATCTTACCAATCCTTTGTAATTCCATCTTTAAACTCGACTGGTGGATATTGCAACATTTTGTACATGTAGGAACCAAGATATTTGGGACTGAAAGCATAATTGAAGAGCGATACTGGGCCATACACTAGCCTTAGGTACTGAAGCTTGGCTACCTCCAGGCCTCCAAGACAACACCGGGCCTTTAGGATACTAGCAGGCTAAGGTTTTCACCAGGCCTCCAGGCTATCAGCAGGCCCAGGCTTCCACCAGGCCTCCAGGCTACCAGCAGGCCAAGGCTTTCACCAGGCCTCCATGCTATCAGGAGGCCCAGGCTTCCACCAGGCCTCCAGGCCTGCAGCAGCCTCATGCTTCCATAAGGCCTTCGGGCAACCAGCAGGTCCAGGTTTCCACTTGTCCTCTAGGGCCCCGTTTACACGTACATGGTGTGACGGCCTGAAGCCTTGTTCTGCTTGCTTGTTGCTGCTGTTCTGCTGCTGGTTTATCTGCAGGAAAATGATGGGCTGGTTCGAAGTGACTTCCTGTTTGAACACACCTGAGGAGGCGGGGCTTGGAGGTTATATAAGGCTCCTGCAGGCCTCATTGTCTCTCTCTCTCTGCTCCTGGCCACCTTGCTGTTTAGTTACTGCTGCTGCCTGCACTTACCACCATGCACTCACACACACACCATGCATCCACCATCGCAGACATACTGATTACATTTACTGATTCCTCCTTGCTTTTGGTAATAAATAAATAATCAACTCTAGGCCTGCGTCGTCTCCTTTTGTCACATGCTTTTGAGCCAGGGTTTGTGACAAAGGTTATTTTGACAAATGGAGACATTTCCCTGTGTTTGTGCCCTTCGTTTACATGCAAACGGAGAATTCATCTCTGAAAATGATTCTTTCTAAAAACTCCGGCCAGAGTGGAGATTTTGGAAAACTTCAGCTGCAAGTTTGCATGTAAACTGAGAAAAACTGAGTTTTATGCAGCCGACGTCAGGTGGTATTCATGGATGATCGTGATTCATTTCGGTTGTTGCTATTTTCTGGATTCTGAATGGCTAACGTGGACTTGAGCTTATCATTACACCGCCACCTACACGTTTGATATGCTCTTGACTGCATATACACAGGCACGTGTAAACGAAAACTTTCCTGAAAACTGATACGTGTGCATGATATTATTTTTGAAAACTGAGACAGTGAAACGTGTAAATGGAGTGCAGAATACCAATAGGCCTAGGCTACCACCCGGCATCCAGGCTACCAGGTATCCCTGGATTCCTCCAGTCCAACAGGCTACCTCTAGGTACAGGCTTCCACTAGGCAATTAGGTAATCAGCAGGTCAAGGCTACCTCTAACTTAGCTTCAATCCAGCTCCAAGCCACCAATTAATTTAATAGGTTAAGGCTTCTACATAGCCCCTGCTACTGTCTGGGCCAGGTAACTGCTGCAGTGGAAGGCTTACTATTAACCTGTAATTTACTACTGAGCTTTTAGGTTGCTTCCTTGTCTATGCTTAATCTATCAAAATGGCCCCTAAGAAAAGTGAAGAAGACCTCATTTCTCTCTCAGTTGTTTGTGAACTTTTGGACCAGCAAAAGTCCTACTACAAAGACCTTATCACAAAACAATAGAACAGTTTCAAAGGTTTTGTGCAAATGATTGATGACTCAAGCAATAAGCGCTATGATGATTTGTCTAGAGATATGCAGGAGGTCAAAAGGAGCCTTGAATACTCCCAAAGGGAAGTGGATGAGTTGAAGGCCACTCTTAAATCTGTGACCACTGGTGCAATGAAACATTTTCAATCGAGCAATGAGGCTCTTCAAGCTGATAACAAACTTTGGTTGGGCCAAGTGGAGTATCTAGAAAATCAGCCTAGAAGAAATAAGATATAAGATATAAGAAATCATCAACCGTATCCCAGAATCACCTGGCGAAAGTTGGGCTCACTCTGAAAAGAAATTTAGTGAAATCTTGAGTGAAAAAATGAAAATTGACCAAAGAAATATTGAAATAGAAAGAGCACATCTTATTGGAAGGCCATTGAATGATGGTGAGGGCAAAAGGCCAAGATCTATGATAGTGAAGTTATGCAGGTACAAAGATCGACAGGCATTTTTTTCATTTCAACCTACGAAGAGTCCAATATCTTTTCTACTCTACATCTGAATATGAGAAGTCTTTCCAAAAACTATGAAAATTTCTATCATTATCTCTCATCATTGAACCATATCTTCTCAATGATGGCATTAACTGAAACATGGCTTACAGAGGATATTAACTCCCTATTTGAAATCGCTGACTATACAGCCACACACACATGTAGAGGAAGTGGAGGTGGTGAAGTCTCTCTCTATGTTCAAAATGGTGTTGATTTCAAACTAGAGATGATCTTGAGGTGAAGTTTCAAGACTGCAACAGTGAAGCTGTTTTTCTAGAGGTTCAAACTGTTGTTCGGAATGAGAAAAAAAAAGAGTGATTGGAGGTTGTATATATCGTCTTCCAAGTACAAAAGAAGGCTTACTAGATGTGTTTGTTGATAAGGAGAGTAAATCTTGTTATTTACTAGGTGATTTTAAAATCGACTTTCTAAATGAGGAAATCAAACATCACATTGATGACATTGTCTTCCAATAACACGCACATACACACTGTGATGGATGCCCATACATGACCCCACAGACAGGGAGTAATATTGTAGCACTAGGGACAGCCGCACACCCAGCACCAGAGGCAATAGCACACTTGACCCCACTGGCAGCCGCACACACAGCACCATGGACAGCTGCACCCCCAGCACTCAGGGCAGCCTCACACCCCTCACCTGTCAAACACCCAGCACCAAGGACCGCTGCATCCCCAGCACTAGGGGTGGCCACACATCCTGTGCCAGGGACAGCCAACAAGAGGCCACCATTTTTTTTCTGGAATCCTGCGGGTCACGGGATTCCCGAGGGTTTACCGTGGTATGGGAGTCAATTACACCATTCACCACCTGATTGCCTGATCGGTACAAGACAGGAAAAAAAATAAGCTGGAGTGGGAGACAGGGAATCATAATAATAGATCAGTTTTAATAAATGACTATGCAGTTCTGATATAAATAATCTTCTTCATTTTAAGCATTATGCTAGGCATTCTATTGTCTTCATTATTATTATCATTTAAATGCCAACAATGCAGTCAGATTCAGGGAAGATAGTGTTACAATGCTTAAGATCAATCATCTGCATATTGCACCTTTCAAATTTCGGGCAAGTATGAAGTGTAAAAGAGGTTCGTAATTGAGAGTGGTGGAGTTAAAACTCCATCTCATTTTCCTCAAGCGTTTTACTGCTACACTTCGCACGAGGAGACAAAAATAGAAAATTACTTTAAGCAGTATTACCCTCACATCATCTTCCTCCCTACTTTCCTTTTTTTCTCCCATTTGGTGTTTGTTCTTTTATGACCCAGTTTTCAGGGAAGTCAATTTGATTGGTCATCATATTTCCTATGAAATCTCCACAAAAAAAAGTAAGTAAAGAGATATTTTCTAAAATAGGGTGCATATTCTCTGTTTCTATCTACCATCATTTCAATAAAAAACTCAATTATCTAACGCAGACACCCAAATATTTACATTACTTTTAAACATTGACAGATTGAAATCTCAAGATCTTCCCATGACTGAGATATATTTGTGTTTGTTTTTGTTCATGTAACAAAAAATTTCATTAAGTATATGGTTGTGAAGTGAATTTTCTCACCTTATTAAAGTCATACCTCCACTATAGCTTAAGTTTATTTTTCTTTTAGATTCTCACAGAGTTCAAAGTGCCATGACCATGTGTTTAATTGTGAACGAATCGATCATAGGTGCAATTGTACCTCAATTGTTTCCACCACTGGTCATCAAGTAATTGAATATCAAGTAATGTTTGAATTTTGTTCACTTTCCACTACCTTCACATACCGCTTCAAATCATCTCATCACATTCCCAAAATCCATTCAGTTCTAGTAGCGTGCACATTGAAACCAAGTGAGTGGATACATCGCTATATCAGTTAGACAGTTCACAATACTATCGATTAAGCATCTTTATGTGTGGTGTAGTTTTCTTGAAACAACTTTAGTTACATGACTGTAGCCAAGATACACAAACATACACTTAAAATTGGACCACAGACGATCTGTGAAATGGACAAAACCAAAAACCGAGCATTACATTGTATTGAATCATATTAGAATTGTGATTCCACTTGTCTGTCATTTTCCCCACTGATACAAAGTTGGTCAGGATATTTTTCCTACATCTGAAAGTTGGTTCGGACATGTCTCAACCATTCCTTCTGAATTTACGCCAACATTAGTGGTAGCCAATCAAGCGATCTAGTAGCCACGATGTTTAGTCAGGGATCAGCTTAGATAATGCAAGTGAAGACAGTGCTCCCCTTTCTAACCCCACGGTTTGGATTTACAGAGCATAAGTATCATGATAGGCAAGGTCTTTGCATGAAGAGGGAACAAGTCATAAGACCCAACTCATCATATTACATCACCAGTCTGACTGCATGCCAAGTGTACCTTATTTTTTACAAAAAAATAAATGTAACTGGTTTCAAATCATTAATGAACTGAAAAACAATATTTTTTTTTACAACCTTTGCCACTGTCGCATTATTTCAACTCATCAAGGTGCTTTATTAAGAATATTGTTTTTCCCCTTTCTTTTTCTGTTCTGTTGTAACAGCCATTACAGTTAGTGTAATATGCAAGAAAAGCCTAGCACTAATCTCAGACTTCTGGAAAAAAAGATGACGACAATAAATGCACAAAATATACCAGTAGGTTTGTGTTGTTAATGCCAACCTGTGTTGCCAGCTCCAACCTAGTTTACTTTCTGTGCAGTGTTAATTTGGCTGACCGGCGCACACGTCGCCGAAACCTCACAGGCAGGTTTCCAGAATGTCTGGCACATTTCAATACAATACATAATTTCAGCAACCACTATTTAATGTAACTATCGGAATCAGCACATAAATTATAGTATCTTTATTGATTGTTCTGATGAAAGGCGGTTTGGCAAGTGTGATGGAAACTCGACCTGACAGCCCTCAGAGTGTCAATGCATTCTATGTGGCATGTTGCGTGCTACACAACATAGCTGTCTGCCATGGATGTCACTTTGACCTCACACAGGAGACATTACAGGACTTGAGACAGAGAGAGGCCGAACTGTATGTGTCGTATCAGCAGGGAGAGCAGCAGTGCGCACGGGAGAGTAGAGACCACCTGGCTGCACAGCTCTGTCCTTAACAATAGAACCGCGGCACTGATGTTAGTAATGCATGTATTTTAATGTCAGTAGAAGACATCCAGAGTCCATCCGTCCATGACTTTTTCTGAATATAAGTTTTCTGTGTTATTTCAAATTTTTGAACATCTGTTATAAAATATAAGTGAGTTTTGATATTAAATTCCTTTGAGCACCGTAGCCGCTTTTTTGTGACAGTGGCTTTGACCGCAAATACCCCTGTGTGCAACGTACGGGGGAGAGAGAGAGGGAGAGAGGGAGAGAGAGAGAGAGAGAGAGATGTGTGTGCAGTGCATGTGGGCGCGTGAGTGCATGTGTAGGCTATGTGGGTATGTGTCCTTCAGCTGCTTTCACACCGGACGCGAAACAAATTTTTCGCAAGGCTGATTACATTCAATGTCAATGCAATGATGCGAATACACGCATGTATTTGCGTCTTTGCCTTGACTTTGAATGTAATCTGTTGTGCAAATAAATTCTTTTTGCGTCCAGTGTGCAAGCGGTTTAATACTATTATTGTCACTTAGGTTTTATCATTTTTAGTGGGGGAAAGGAACACAGCCTGATTGCTATGATCTTGTACTGAGTTAAGATCACATATTGAAAGTAAATGTGTAACTTATCTTTCTTTGTTGTCCATGCATGTTAATCCTAAAATTATAAGCAGCAACAGGGTGTAATTATAGGAACACGCTATCCATCGTTTCTCTTCCCAAAGATGCAGGCAGAAGAAATAAATGAGCAACTGTTGTATTTCATTCCAACTTCATAAGTTTGAATGATCTGACGTAGTTTCGTTTTGAATTTCCATTCAAGTTCACTAATGGTAATAATTCATGCCCAAGCTAACCAGCTAACTTATATTCGTAATGCTTAGTATAGACGTAAGCGGCGCAGAAAACAGGCCTGAAGCAGCAAAGCAAAATGCAACATTAACGCATCATGCAGATATACGACAGAGGCTTCTTTATTCCAATATTTTAAAGGTGAGGAGAGGAGCTCATTTGATTGGTGGAGATTTGATTCGGCTGTGATAAACCCACTCATGCCTTCTCTCCTCCCTCTTGGCCACTTGCGCCGGCAGGAGGGACAGAGGCGGGACAGAGGAGTGGGGCACAAAATTGCAAAATATGCCAGGATACACCCCGTTGGCAGGGCGCTCCCCCCATTCGCCACGCCTGCGCCGCGCCTGCGCCTGGTCAAAACAGTCCTAAATCATGTCAGATTTATCTAAATACTACACTCTTAACAAGAGTTGCCTGGCAAAACAAATCTTGCCTGGTAGCACTTATTTACAGGAAAATGCAAATGCAAGAGGAAAATGTTGCATTTAGACATCAACACAACAGAAGTAATCCAAGCCACTATGGTTATGTCGTCAAGAAGGCTTTCTAGCTAGCTAACATTAGTTCTCTCGCTTAGCTAGCTGGCTTACTATCCAAATGTATCGAAATAATATGTTGCTTATCTCTGTTTGAAACCATAATATTTATCTTGCACTAGTACCTCTATGGGCACCACCTATCTCTGTAACTACTTAAACCAGCCAAGTGCCGAAGCAAAATCAGTGTTTCTGCTTTGTATAAATTGCACATATTTCAATTCATGAGATTTCTCTGTGGCACATGTCTGAGATCTGAATACGATAGTATGGTGGGGCACCACCTATTGGCATTACTAGTCAAACCAACATAGTGGCAAAACAAAATCAGTGTTTTCACAATGTAATTAAGACACATAGTCCATTTCCAGAAACTTCTCCATGGCACATGTCTGGTTTTATCAGATCTGACATATTGGTAACAGTGCCCCCCACACTGATATATTTTTGAACATTCGTCCCCTTATATTCAGATATTGGCAAGGAGTACCATTAAACTTCCTTTGACATGTTAAAATGCCCTGAGAGGGCAGGAGATTCAGCTAATTTCAAGGCTCTATCTTCTTGGTTAACATTTTCATGGGCCCCTGAACATCACAACAAATAGGCAAATTGGAAATTTTGTCAAAATGTCTGTAGCCGCTGCTCTAAGATGGAGCATAGTGCCAAAGATGTTTCTGGTGTCCTTTGTTTAGCCCAAAGGACACTTCAAATCAATGGTCTACCCATCCTGACTACGTCTGATTATTAATCTTAATCCACTGTACAAATAGGAAAAAATTATCCCGCACCCAACTTAGGGAGCAATATCTCAAAAAACCGAATAAGTGCCAGACTAAATACTTCAAAATTTTTCTCATCTTTAATTTCTGAAAAGGAAACAGGTGAGATGAATTTGGCACAGGTCTGGAATAAAAATTTTTAAAAGCCTGAATCTATAAAAATCTTTTGTCCCTTTGTACACAGATTTCTTGACATTGCACGAATAACCAACATGAAGACCAGGTGGCACTTTCACATTTGAAAAATTTGGGAATCCCAGTATCAAATATATTCATAAATTCTATGGCACATTGAAGCAGTGATCGACAATGTTCATTTAAAAATGGGTTTTTTCCTCAAAAATGCCCAATTTGGTACCTGACTTGTCCACTTCTAGGTGGCGCTGTAGCCATATTGATAAAAATTCTCAGCTCAAACTCATGGATCTCCCGTCACACGTGTATGGGCACCATTCTGCCAAATTTCATGGAATTCTGGGGTGTCAACTCCACTGCCAGTGCCACTCTCTCCGAATATGGCTCTTAATAATCTTGCTGTACAAACATATTGTCAAAAACCTTGTATCTCCAAAATGATAAGAAACAAAAACTTGTATGTCCTCTATTCTTACATGCAAAAACAAAACATTGAACATTTTTTATTTTATTTATATTTTAAATTATATGTATATATTTATATTATTTTACTATTTTTTTATTTTAAATTGATTTTTTATTTTCCTGTAAAGTGTATCATTTTGAAGAGACAAGGTTTTATCGGCAGGCTGACAATATATAATATCAAAACAGTGCTGTGAAAATGTAATTGGAAAAGCACTTTTTATTGTATTTCTCTGTTCACAAGAAGGCCTATGATTGCATTTATCAAATTGTATTGCTTGTAGCTTTTGTGTGCTTTAGCTAAGAAAATTAATGTTGGGTAAGGTTCAACATTATTTCACCCCAAGGTGTTTTTGTTCTGCAGCTAGCAGAGTGGTAGGTGGTTTAGTCCATTAAAAATAAGGGGTTCAAGGCAGCGGTATGATTGTGAAGTAAATCTTTCAAGTTGGCAAGTAATAAGGAGAACATACAGAATATTCTTTCTGTTAATGTATTTTTAATGTAATTATGGGAGAGAATCCCACATGTGGCTGAACTTGTGAGAAATCATTATTTCTATTCATTTATAATAGTGGAGAAAATAGTGTTGGTAAAAACAATGGGGAAGATGGAGGCTAAACATTTATGTAATTCATTTTTCATACTGTTAGGCCCGCAGACCGCATGGTCATCTTCAGCATCCCTTAAAAAGTTCTAATCTTCAGGTAGCTGGACATTTTTTGTGAACGCCATGCTGTGCAGACAAAAGGAAGGGGGTGGGGGATCTCTGATGGACTGAAGACCATGCCATGCCATGTAGAGTGGCTCACTGTGAGGGTGGCTCAAGTTGAGAGGCCCTGTGTGGGGGTCCACAATGTTGAGGGATTCTGGGGTCATGCTGTGGGAGGCCAGGGATAAATTGGCCAAAAGGAAGTGGGCAGGGAGTGGAAGACATCCACATTTGGAACTGTGCACACCACAAACATTTACGCCTCTGGGACGCCCTCCTATACTTCTGGGCTTAGGATGGACAAAACTCCCCTCTGCAGGGGTAAGAGGAGGCAGACCGGTGCTCCCACCACCAATCCTCTGTTGCTTACTTCTTAAAACTGCTGCCTTTCTATTAGTGATGCTGGCATAGTCCAAACATTTCCCCTCTCACATCCTCTGCTGTGCATCTTCATCCTTAGCCCACAAAATATATTTTTTCCTGTGGTTTCCTGCCTTTTTTTCTTTGTTGTTCTATGAATCTAGGAATCAGTTAACCATTTAATGCATGGAGGTCACTATAGTGTACAGCTGTTTAAAAGTGTTTTTCTCTACATACGCCTGTTATTTTGGGTACTGCTGCATATTAGTAAAAAAATACTGACTGAGTTTATCATAATTAATGCATGAGAGGGTTAATTAATTTTTAAGTTTGGAAAAAAAAAGAATACAAATGACTAATTTTAATTCCCTTATGTGTGTATTTATATGCCTATAAAAACAATGGGTGTCCTCAGTCTTCACTAAAAACGAGTCAAAAGTGACGATATGACACAAAAACCGTTCAAATTGTTTGATGACTCACTTGTTTATCACTGAAAGCATGCATTGCCATTTTAAAGAAAGTCACAGTTTCGCACCACCATTTGGGGTGCGGAGCAACAGCCGAAAATGCACAGATGTTTGCCAACTATTGAGAGACATATTACACACTCGCTTAGACTGCTGCAACAGGCTGGCTTTACACTTCAGTGGGCAAACTAGGTAGTAATAATTCTTAATAGTGTCAATGAAAAATTAAACAAATTATCTTGTACTTACGGGTACAATAGATTAGGGATATTGGCATGTTGTTAGGTGTGGTTCAAATTGGGAATTAAGGGGTCAAGCCTGGGTTCACTCAATTTAAGTACTTTTAAACACTAAAAACACATAAAAATTGTGTCAACCGAAAAAAAGCTCAGAATGGAATTTGATTTTGATCAAATTTAATAAGTTTGTTAACGAGAAAACCGTACATTATTGGCGAAAAATGTGAAATCTTGTGGCAACAATATCTCAGTAAATATACCATACTAGCTGCTACCCCGCTACCCGGAGTGAAATTGCCTTTTTTTTTTTGCGTGCATGACCGTTTTTTCAAAAATCGGGCGACGTCAAGTCCTTCCTGGTGTCCAAGTGGATATTCACACCAAATTTAGAGACAATCGGTTGAGAAACGTAGGAGAAAAACGTGTACAAACACACAGACAGACAGACATCGACCTCAAATATATTATAGATTTTTGAAATTCTTTTTTTTTTTGTTTTGAAGCTGATATCACCAGCTATACAATGACATACTCATTCTGGGTATTTTCATGGGGAAATATTTTGAAAAATTATTTGGTCATAGAATTTTAGAAATGGGTGGCAGATGAACCAGTTTGGCAGATGGATCATAAATACACCATGTATCTACCTACCCAAAAATGGCCAAGTCATTGTATAGAACACAACAAACTGATGCTATGGTGAAAATTTCAGAGCAATACCTTGAAAAATGTGGATTTCATGCCCGCCACAAGCCTGATAAACTGTGAAATGTTGCAATCTTGTTTTTGTCGCGAAACGAATGCACTGGAGGCGTTCACATGATAAGAATTAACTTAAAAGATAGTTTTTTGGTCTTAAAATCACCTTTTATGAATGTTTTGAATGATTTTTAACTAAATTAAAAAAAATTTTTTTTTTCAAGTCTTGACCCCTTAAATATTTTCAAATGACTGTTTTCACCTACTTGTATGACTAATTATGAATGCCAAAACGCCTATTCATTTAAACATTTATCACCAACAATGATCTGCACACTTTTACATGTAGCCACATGATCAGAAAATGACTTTTGCTGTAACGGGTATTTCCACTGTTTGCATCGATCACTGTCTGGCAGCGACGTCTCATACTCCTAATTATTTGCATGATACTGTTCCGCGGAAGAGCGTTCCACTCCTCCACAAGCGCTACACACAGTTTGACAAGGTCACATGGTGGAGGGGTAAATGCATCCCAATGGCACTTCAACTGATCCAAGACGTACTAAATTGAGTTGAGATCAGGGGACATGGCTGGCCACTGCATATGAGGCACCTCGGCTTCGTTCGGACGATTCTTGCATGATGTGGAGGCGCATTGTCATCCATTAAGACGAAGTCTGGTGCGTGTTCCTGGTACTGAGGGATGATGGTGGTGCCTACGATGTTTCGCAGGTAAGACCAGTAACAGCTCCATCAATGATGACCAGTTGGGTTTTGTGTGCACAGCTGACGCCTACCCAGACTGTTACACCTTCTCCTCCAAATCGCTGTCTTGGGACCATGTTGACCTCCGCATTACGCTCATCCTAACGTCTCCACTAGCGTTGGCGGCCATCATTTCTGTGCAAGGTGACTCTAGAGTCATCGGTGAACAGCACTGAAGGGCACTGCTGCATGTTCCAGGTAACGTGGCCACTTGAGACGATCGCCTCATTGCTGTGCTGTCAAAGTATCACCTCCAACGGTCGTCTAGTGTTGTTCTGTGGGTCTGTATGTTTGGTTAGTCAATTTTAGGTTTTCATTATTTTGGTGATGTCGGTTTTTAGTCCATGTCTTAGTGTTTCACATTTCATTCCTCCCCCGTGTTATTCCAGTCCACGTTTTACCCATGTACTGCCGTTGCTTTCTCCCTGGTCGCGTCATTGTTTGTAGCAGTCTTCTGTCTTAATTGATTGTGACACTATTTCGGGTGATTTAATGGATTCTGGGTTTCAGCCTTCCTTCCTTTCTCGTTTACTAATTTCCCCTTGCTTTTCTATATTACTAACCCCTACTAACAGTTTGTTATTTTCTAGAATTTACTAACCAAACTAGCATTGTATATTAGACTAACCTACTAACGAGCACCTGGGATTGTATAGCTGCTCTTACTAATTGACTAATGATCTCTCAGCATTCGCCCTGTTCTTGTCTCCGCCTCTTGCTTTACTTTCACTGGCTTTGCTGTGTTTTCCTGCAAAACCGTCTGCATTTATCCTATCTGCCCTGTCTCTTTCTATTCACTGTGAAATATTTATTTAGTTTATTTATCCCGTCTTTGGGATTGTCTTGTGATCCTCGTCTGTGTGTTAATGTTTATCTGTTTCATGTAATTAGGTTTCCCTCATGTTCCACCCCTTGTTAATTATATTAAGTTTCTGCACCTGTGTCTGCCCATGCCCCTCCCCTGCATCTGTTCTCAACAAGCAGCCAGTTTCAGATCTGACTTCGTCCGCGCCTCACCACTCCTTGCCCCTGTGCACATTCCCTCTGGTCCCCATTATCTTCTCTGTGTTCTCCAGCCATCTTGCCCCAGCCCAGCCTGCCCTGCCTGCCGTTCCCGCTCCAGTTCCGTCTGAGTCTGCCCCCCGCCTGTTGTTTCCAGAGCCTTCTCCCTGCCAGCTGTGCCGTCCAGTCCTGTCCGCCCTGCCTGTCGTCTCTGAGCCCCCTGGTGCCCCCTGATGTCTCCCGAGCCCTAAGTGTTCAAGTCGTCTCCCGAGCTCCACGCTGTTCCTGTCGCCACTCCAAGCTGTTCCAGTCGTCCTCGTCTGCCCCCCCTGATGTTTCCCCGACCCTTCTCCTGGCCAGCTGTGCCCGTCTTCTCTTCCTGTGCCTGCCCTCTGCCTTTTGTCTCCAGCCTCTGTCCCGAGCTCCCCCGTTCCCGAGCTTCCCGAGTTCCCCCTTCCGAGTTGCCCCATTCCAAGTCTGCCCCTGTCAGTTCCCGAGTCTGCCCCCTGGTGTTCCCTTCTATTAGTTTTGGATTCCTGAGTTCTCCTTCCTTCAGTGCAGTTGCATGGTGTTTCTGTTGGCTGGAGTGCCCCGTTTTCCCGTTTCGAGTTTTCTGGTTTTATTTAATAAATATTTTTGGATTCCTGCATATGGCGTCTCATCCGCCTTTGTCTCTTTGTTCCAGTGTTTCCCGCGACCAGTTCCGTGTTTTTCGAGTTCCTAGTGTTTTCCCTTCCAGTTCCTTAACAGTCTAGCATTCAGGCCGAAGTGATGAAGTCAGTTGCGGATGGTCTATGGGGACAACCTGGTGCCTCTCACCACTCGTACACATGCATGGACTTGGGCGGCGCTTGCATCACGATGTCTGAGAGCGTTGGTCCTGAGGTGCTGGTCGTCATCCCGATCAGTTGCCATGCGCGTCGCCAGTGGCTTCTTGACATCGAATCAGTCATTTGATGACACTCTGGGACAGGCCAAGTTCATTGGCAAAATCAGACTGTGTGCTTCCAAGCCTGAGACAGGCTATGTCCAGATGGCGCTGCTCCTGTCAATCATCAGCGTACATTCATTGGTGAAGATATGATGTACTGGTGAAGCTATCTTCCTCCTCTGTCAGATTGATAGCCTTGAAAGATAAGGGAGGGGCCGATTGACATGACTATTCATCTTTCAGTTTTTGGAGTAGCAACCCCAGCAAGGCTGATGGACCATGTACACTGAGCACACTTCCTAGACATGACGAAATAGGGTGTGTCTGGCATGCAGATACTATTTATTGTTCAATCACATACTAAGTCATTCAAGCAGGATGTATATCCTCAATAACATTTCTTTGTACACTCTGCAATATCCCTTACTTATTGTGAGCAGTGTAGATAGAGCCTATTTTATTAAATCCATTGAAATAGCTAATGGTTCTTAGCAAATGGATTTTTTTTTTCTTCAGCAAGAAACGTTGCCAAAAATTTTTATTTCATTTAAATGGTTAATCATATTAATTTTATAGTTATTTTGGTATATGATTACAATATAAATAGACTTATTAATAAGTTAATGATGTAATATCTGTCACAACTCTTGTATTTAGGTATAATAATACAAAGTGTATGAGTTTTTGCAAGCTTTGTGCTGTGGAACTTAAACCAGCACACATCTACAAACAATGGTAGTTTGCACAACGGTCGCTCAAACCAATCCGGTTCAAACTACTGTGGTATGAAGTAAATGACAGTATTGAGTAACAGTCGTACTTCAGATGCTAGATAGTTTAACGGTACATTGTACCATATTAGTTCAAAGCTAACTTCCCTCATTGTTTTGGAAACATCCCAAGTAGGCAACTTTCTGCAGCGAGTAATAAGGAGGAAATGTCACTGCTCCTAACTGTATATTTTAACCTACTGTATGTATTGTAAATGTATAGTGTTAATGTATAGTAAATTTATGTAGTGGGAAATGAATGGCTAAAAATAATTGAAATATAATGAAAAAAGCAGACCTAGAAGAAGAAAAATATGTGGCTAAAGAGAGAGATAGGAGGAGTTGGTGGTCAAACATATTCTCTACGAACTTGTATCATATTTTTGGGCTTACCGGCTGCCTGCTCTTCCTCATCCTTTAGAAAGATCTCCTCATCTTCAGGCAGCTGGGGTATTTGCTTTGATGGCCTTGCTGTGCTGGCTGCAGGATGGGAGTTAGACGAGGTCCCACATGGAGGGAATTCTGGAGACCCAAAGGAAAGAGCAGCCCTGAGGGAGTGTTGGCCGAGCCAAAGGGGGCCCGATATTGAGGGGCCCAGTGAGGGTACGGCCAATGTGGAGGGGCCCCCTGTGTCAGAAAGCCCCAGGTTGAGGAGCCCAGTGTGGAAGGTACCTGATGTTTAGGGGCTCATCAAGGCCCAAGGCCCAAGACAGACATCAAGGCCCCTGGGACCCCCCTTCAGCACTTATGGGCCCAGGTCAGACAAAACTCTGTTCTCCTCAGGAGCAGGAGGAGGCAGACCGATGCTCACACCACCAGTCCATGGCCCACAGAAGTAACTTGTTCTGTCATTTCTTTGAATTTGCTGATGAATTTTTAAATGTGGAAAAAAGAAATGGACAACTTTCAATCTTCCCCTGTGTGTGTATTTCTGAGCCTATGAAAAGGACGGGTATTCTCAAGTTAGTCTTCATTTGAAATATATCAAAAGAGACGGTTCCCATTTATGTTACCATTTTTAAAAATAGTCATTAATACCACGCCACCAGTGGTGATACAAAGCAATGCTTCGTAATGGGAGGGCAAAATGTTTGCATGATTCGCCTGGTCTACTGCACCACAGTGTCGGGCCAGGTAATAATAACTGTTAGTGTTCGTGGTAAAATAAATAAATGAACAAATTTTAAAAATTAAAAAATAAAATAAAAACTAAATTTCAAGTGTCACAGCAAAGGGTCTGAATACTTATATAAATGTGATATTTCAGTGTTTTTAATGAATTTACAAAAAGTTCCAAAATTCAGTTTTTGCTTTGTCACTATCAGGTTTTGAGTGATGACTGATGAAGGAAAAAAATCATCAAAACAATTTTGACCATAAGGCTGCAACATATGGTTTTAACAGTTTCATGTGTCAGGATTTCATAGTTCATGTCACAGTTTTAATAGTTTCTTGTACCAGGATCAAGTATTTTATCATTCATATTTATTGTTCATGTTTTTACTTTTCCGTGTTTTGTTTTTTGCCAGGTCTGCCCAGCCACTCCACCGCTTGTCTGCGTTCCGCCCCGTGCCTTCGTTGTTGCACATTTCAGAGCTCTGGTTGGCTTTGGTATTTCCCCCTTCCTTCTGTGCTGTGCTGGATTTGGGGCTGTCTAAGCTTAATTGACAATTAACTGTTTTTAAGTTACTAACATTTACTAACATTCACTGGGGGGTGTAATTCTTAGACAGGCACATTACTAATCCTACTAATTTAGATAGGGAGTTTATTGTCATGATTCCTGCTTTGCTATTTCAAGATCTTGCTGTGCTTTTCTGTTCTAGAAACATGCATGCTTCCTTCTATCTGCATACTTCATTGGTACTTAAGCTGAGCACGCTCATTCTCTTAATGAGCAAGTCACGTCAACCAATCTTTGTCCATGTCTAATGATCTTGCCTTGCCCATTGTTTCATCTCCAGGTGTTGTCCCTCATGTGTCCTGATTTCTGCTCCTTTATCTGGAGGCGGTGGAAGTTGGCTGGCAGACAGTGTCTCAAGTTCAAGTTCAAGTCCATGTCCAAGTTTGTCAGTGCTTTTCATGATCCCAGTTCTTGTCTTTTCTTGTATATAGTAGCCTTCAAGAATCTTGTCATTGCTAAATTTTGTTTTGAAATCCTAGTATCATTATTCTTTTCTGTTTATGGTTTGTCTGCCTGGAGTTTCCAGTGGCTTTTGTTTTTGTCATTTTTGATCTTTTAGTTCTTAGCTCCATGAAGCTTTCTTTAGTTTGAATTTTTGCAACCCTTTGGGCCAAGTTTTTTGTTGGCCCTCGTGCCTGATTTTCTTCATTTTTAATATACACCTTATTCCTCCATCTTGCTCCTGGTGTCTAACAGGTCTCACATCAGTATACAAATATTCATTGTGACATTGCAAAAGCTATTTCTGACATAATGTGGATTAAGAAGTAATCATCAAAGAAGTAATCCCAATACATCAAAAACAGCATTTATTCAAGAAAAATAAACAGCTTGTAAAAAATATGTTTGCTATGGTATTTACGAAATACACAGCATACACATACACAGGGGTACTCTGGGACCTAGCTGGGGAACCACTGTTCTACATCAGTAACTTTTAATACCCCTTTTAGTATAAATTACTGTAAGGTCGCCAAGCATGATTAATTCTCGCTGGCAATTCCCCGCAGAAATGCAAAATAATTAACCCCAGCAACTCAAAGCCAGGAATTTGTTTGTCAGCAAAAGAGGAACATTTAAGAGAGAGAAAAAAAATTCAGCAGATGCTGGGGGAAACCCACCCCCTTTAACAGCCTCAAAATATCTTCCAACTTTTTTAAGCAAAAACACACAATCTACTGATATAAATAATTAAAAAGTCTCCAGCTAAGCAACTACGAAACATGGGCCTCCAACATCGGAAATGATGAGCTGTTAATTTTGTACCTCACAAGTGTATTTTAAGAGTTCAGGCTTACAAAAAATAATAAAAATAATATCAATAATTTGATAGAATTCTGGCCAAGACAAGCAGTCCAGTCAAACAGTTTGTGTTCTGTGGTGAGGGCTGGGGAATTCTAGCATGCCTCCTTCTGAGCTGTGATCTCTTCTCAGCATTTTCTCTCTAGTTTTCTGCATCTGATTTATGCAATATGACCTGAGGTTAGACTGTGTGCTGTCCTTTAGAGGTAAACATTGTTAACTCTTTTAGTCTCCAGAATACCAAATGGCACTGATGCCTCATTTGGGTGGAATTGCGTCAGATTGGGCATAGGATTTAAATAGGCCATGGACCAAACCCTGTTTGTAATAAAACTATAGTTGGATATTGTTTGTGACTCTATCCATGATAGACAAATATTACTCTTCTATCAATCAATCCACCCCTCATCTCATATCCATCTATCATGGATAAAAACATAAATACATTGATGGAGAGATACATTATGTTTCAATCTACTTCTTTCCATCCATGATGGATGAATAATTGAGCCTGTATTCACATATTTATTTCAAATATGTATCCTTTTTATGTCATTCCTGGGTCATAAACCTCTAACTGCGGCCTCAACTGAAAACTTCTTCCTTTTATTAACAGTACAGCTCAATGTGAGATGACCTCACAACTTTTGCAGTCTTTACACCTAGTAATACATTTTGTCCAGATCCTGAAAATACATCATTCAGGCTATTCACGGAGTAAAAAAAACTGCACATGTGGGCACAGGGACAAAGCCTTCATCTCCCATTAATGCATCATCCTCATTTCAAAAATGGAAAAAACCACACCAAGCAAGAGTAAAAACTTTTTTTGAGGGGTTGAGGAAGTTGTCTAGAATTTTTCCATTTCCATTGACCGTTTCTAGTGTAATTCTTCATATATGAATTAAATTAATGGAAACATGGTTACTGTCAATGTTAATCTGTATTATGAAATTTAAAGTTGACATAATGTAATATTCAGAGGTAGACCAGAGCTTTTACATTGCGTATTTTTGTGGCGTAACCCACTTGATCCCAAACTCGGTCCTGGAGCTCACCTTTATGCTAGTTTTTGTCACAATTTCAATGATTGGATTTTACAAAGCTGCTAATTTGTCTTCAATATGTGCATTCATGTTAACAGCAGTTAATTATCCTCTTAAGCCAATTTTTGACATATTTAAACATGCTATGAAGAAAAAAATTATCATTATACACATTGTGATAAATGCAACTACGAAAAGGAGGGGAAAAAATAACTAATTAAAAGAAATAATCCGTAGGTTCCTAATTGGTAAAACTGTGGACAGATTGTAAAGACAAATTATTAGGCAAGATAATGGCAGTCACTCCTGTTTTGTAAGAACTCAAACGCCTATGGTCAGCAACCCAATCTGAAGCTTATTCATTATCACAGTGTCTTATTTGATCTGTTTAAACATGTTGTTACCTGGAATTGGTCACAATATATAAAAATAAACAGTGTTTTTAAGGATCTTTTATTCTTCATGGCAGACATGGATATTTCTGTCAAATCATGGCTACAGTTGATAAATAACTGTACATGCAATGCACCATATTAGGACAAAATCATAGCTTATTATTATCCTTCAGTTGAAATGGTGTGCCCCAGGACCAGGTTTGTGAAATTCTGGCAAAACCTACACCCTGATATTAATTTTTATTATTTAACACCATTCTGTGGTGTAAAAGTTATTTGCCGCCTTCCAGGTTTCTTCAATTGGCCTGATGGGGGTGCTATAATTCAAGAAAAACAGTTTTTCACTTTAAAGGTCATAACTCCTACGCTGTAAGTCCGATTTACATGACACTTGGTGCAGACATTCCTTGGTCCAAACTCTACAACTTTCCTATAAGGACCCCTAAGGTCCGCCATTTTGGATTTTTTGCCATTTTAAGTTTTTTGGAAAAACACATTTTTGACATCTCCTCCTATGCCATAGGTCCAGCTCCTTCGGAATTTGCTGTGGATCATCATTGGACCAAACTTATCAAAAATTGCATAAGGCTTGTTGCAGTGGCACAGTGCCCACCCAAAATTTTGGCTTGCACAGCACCCCTGGCTTGTTGAAATCTCATTGTCCAATGAACTTCAGCAAGGGCATGGCTTAGCACAAAAATGGACAAAAGTCAACAACCATTGGGCCAATCATCACAGAACTTGCCGGATATGTCCATATAATTACCGTGAACATACCTTGACAGTTTCATGTAAATCTGCCAATAGAGGGCACTATAAATGCAAAAAATGGACATTGCATGACACAAATCAGACTATAAATCAGCAATTGTTTGTCCTATAGCCATAACACTCACAGTATATATTTAAATACGTACCTGAAACATACCCTGAAAATGTCATTCAAATCGACCGATAGGGGTGCTATACATGCAAAACAAAGCAGCGTGGTATAACACAAATCAGACTATAAATCATAAGTTTCCCCAATCATTACAAAAGTCACAGGATATGTCCACTTAAGAACCTGAAACATACCTGAACAGTTTCAAAACAATCAACCACAAGGGAGAGCTACAAATGCACAAAATAGCCTAACATAACACAAATCAGACTTTACATCATAAGCTGTTGGTCTAATCATTACCCTGGCAAAATGCAACATACCCTGCAACATACTCATAATGTGATTATGAGTTTAACCTCTTAAGCCCCAGCCTCTCGGATTTTGATATTTGAACATTAATATGCTTGGTGTTTGAGTTGTGCTTGGTGTATGTAAAAATGACTTATATGTGCTTGTAGCAGAGGCTCTCCTGTTTCATTTGATGTATAATATGATTATATTGCTACTTAATTAGCGCGGAGTTGTAGGTATTTTGCTGCGGTGAGTCTCAGGGTCCCCCAATTGGGGAACCCTGGAGTTTAGGAGGTTTTAATTAAGCTGTTATAGCTTTCAACTACTGGCTTGATCCCCGGAATTTCCACTTGTGGCTATATTTGTTGCTTTTATTTTTATATTGTAGAATTTGGAACACTGAGCTTAACTGAGGCAAGTAGGTCCTGCAATTCTTTAGATATCAGTCTGGGTTTTTTTATGACCTCCTGGATGAGTCATCAATGCGCTCCTGGAGGAACTTTGGTGGACTGGCCACTCCTGGGAATCTTTACCTCTGTTCCAAATTTTCTTTAATTGTAGATAATGGCTCTTAGAGGGTTGTTGAAAAGATGTTGAATATATATATTATTATTCATATGCAGCGACAAATAAAATGCATGATACCACTAAATTAGTATTCTTGTGTTTATTATTGCATGTGTTGTAAGTGGCTCCAGCTTCGCTGCCATGCCAAAGGGGGCCCGATATTGAGGGGCCCAGTGAGGGTATGGCCAATGTGGGGGGGCTGGAGCTTATCAGAGCCTATGAAGGGTGGGAACACATCCTGAAAATTTAGATTTTTCCAGTTTGATTCACTGTGGCTGAAATGGCCACTAATTTAATGGTGAATATGAAATGATTATCACTGATTGCTGAACTACTTATAAAAACTGGAATCAAGTTCCTCTCTCCTTATCTTACTTTTCAGCGCCCTCTGCTGTCACATTGCAGGTTGATGCAGCAAGCGAGCAGTGGCTCAGGCTAATACATTTTCCAAGATCTTGGTAGACCATCTGATGTTTTTGCAAAGAAATTCAAATTTATTGTAATGTCAAGGTCCATCTGCCTTAACATGTAGTGTATGGCTGGAGAGAGAACTCCATCAAACTGCCTATGTGCATCATGCATATCTGCCTCATGTCCTTCACTGTGTTGGGCCCCTGATGCCACATTAAATTAAAGCGCTAAAAAACCTGGGTTTAGTTGTCATATCTAATCCAAAGATGGCCTCAACAAACCCAATTCTCAGTCAGCATACAAAGAGCTGATGAATAAGTTCTTTAGATTATTCTGAAAGCCAGTGAAAATGTGTTAGTGATCTCATAGCTTGAAAGTTTGGATAACCTGGCCCACTACTTGCTGTTGAAGAGTAATTCCTCATTGCTGGTAAAGAAACTTGAGGTGACACTGCAATGAGATCAGAGTTGAAATGGAGTAAACATGACTTGATGATGTCACACAGTAAGGGATCTATCTTAAGAAATATTCTTTGTTATGAAAGTGAGTAGTGAACACTATATTTAAAATACAGCCTCCCACGTCCATTCAGTTGGATCTGAAAAGCAAGTAACTTAATGCATTTTCACCTGTCTGTTTTCATTTATGCACTGACACATGAACATTAAGGTAAAAGTTCTGAATGAAAAGATAACTGATGGCTGGTTTTATCTTCCCATAAGTGTCTGGCTCCTTCGTGCCCCTTGTTGACACCGGTTCTCGCCTGCTACATGAATATTAGGAGTCACTGCAGAGGAAAGAAAACCCAGCCAGAAAAAAACTCCTAATCTTTCCTAGAAAATGTAAAAATACATCATGCAATTTTCTAATTTGGTGGGCATGTTTGAACTGTCTCCACAAGAGGTCACTATAATGTAAATTTAGCTTAAGCTTCTCTCATAGTTTATCTTATGCATATTTATTACATAGTGTTTACTTTATGCAATTACAGGGGGCGGAGCCTGTCAGGGCTCATACATTCGCGGGAAGAACATGTAAACTTTATATAGAAATGCCCTGGCCAAGATTTGCGATCTGCCCCACCTGCTGTGAGGCAATTGTGACATGCATTGAACCACCTTGCCACCCCGACAGTGCTTACAGAAGTATCCATTGTTCTGCAGCTGCGCCTGTGTTTTGGTAGGCTGGTGCATGTAACTGAGTTGCAATGATACTAATTATGATGCAGTTTTTTTCCCATTTTTTAGATGTATTATTTGGAATTGCATGTTTTAAATGTATCACAGCGTGGGAGGAGTATAAAGATCCAGACAAGGAACCAGATGTAGAGATGGTGTACGGCAGGCCTTGAACTAGTTTATGAAAAGGGCACGGTAAAAATTTTTATCCTTCCCCCCAAAATCACAAGGGCATCAATGCAATTTTATTGAGTTAGTTGGGTACCATGACATTGTCTTAAATTTACCTTATGGCACCACGGCAACAGGCTATAGGGCATCAGATATAGCTGCAGAAATCTAAAAAGGTGTCAGGAAGACTAAGGCAGTGATCTTGTATGAATGAACACAATTGATTAAAACAAAGTCTGATGGTGCTATGAAAAGATCAATGAATTTTTAACTAAACTTTGAAAATTCAACAATTAACTAAACAAACAAAAGGGGAACAGGGCAGCATTGTCTGAAGGGCTGTCAAGGTTTTGCCCCCGCCAGCTGAAGACATAAAGCCGGAGGGCACTGGGACCATGAACCCAGGGTGGAAAGGGATCCACACGCACAGGCTGAGTACAAAAATATAATAAATACTTTAATAAAAGATTCAAAGAACAGGAGAGCAGCGGCAAACCATGACAGGGCTCCAGGAATCAGAATGCAACTGCACTGCCAAATAGGCAGTGCAGTGCTTAAATACTCTCCATTGCACCTCCACCTCAACGAGCGACAGGTGTGACTCGTTGAAGTGGAGGTGCAGAGAACAAGGGGGGAGGGACTGCAGAGCAGGACCATCGCAAGGGCTCAAATAGCAGTTTTCAAGTGAGGACCAGTTTAGCATTGCAGTATACAAGAGACACAGCTATGTACTCAGTCTCAATGGGCAACTTGCCAAAGACGGAAAACTTAGAGAGGTGGTTGTTTCCCATTCACTTTACCAAAGCAGTGAGATTGTGCTCACTGCAGTAGCTTCTATTCTTATGTAACAGCAGTCAGTGGAGAGCAATTTCTTGTTAGCATTGGCATGTTAGCATTCCAACCTTAACACAGAGAGTTAACTTATATGCCTGATCTTGTATTCCTATTAGAGCAGACAGGTATAAGTATAACAATGACCAGATATTAGCATAAGTTATCGCTCGTAAGCATAGGCATTAGCATGTAAGCATTCATACTTGTACGTGTGTGCTATGATAGGAATCAACGACAAAAATACATGGGAGCGACGAGCGATTTCACACCGGTAAGCTCTAAAATCGCGCCGGCAAAATACAAAGCCAGAGCGAATGTCGCAATTAGAGTCGCACGCGTCCGGTCTCTTGGCTGGCCCGGTAGTGAATTTATAATCCCCATCCGAACTGACTCAAGAATACTCCGATTGGCTCTCACTGAGCATGTGACCAGCATCGCAATTTGCAGCTGCTGAGGGGCCCTGGCAGACATAGGTTTTGTGACTCCGATTGGCTCTAAAACAAGTTTAGAACATGCCCACCGCGTACAGCCTGCGTAGGAATCTTTCCTTTCAACGAAATTACGCGCCACACCCACACCACCTCCTTTAAAGCAGACTAAAAGTTTTGGTCAGCTGGACATTAGCACGAGGTTAGGTCAGAGACCTGTCACTTACAGCTGTTTCATTCTGCGATCTCTTATTGCATTACTTTTTAGATTATAGCCATCTTTCAAACTAGCGAGTCAAAGAAAATCTTATTAAATATCCATTATATGTGGGAAATTTTGTTTAATTTCGTTTTCACCCCACCTTCTCTGGCTAGCTGCAACAGCAATTGCTCTTGAGCTTGCTAGCAAGCTAATAACGTCCCAATAATCTAGCAAAAGCACACGGGGCACACGAAAGCACCAGAAATCATGTCAGATAAATTAATGCATAGTACAGGTAGACCATTATGTTAGGGCAAAAACCAGACCATGTAGCTTCAATATGAATATTAATACCAAGATTTTCCTTAGTGAACGGTAACAAGCTCACCGGCTGGATGACTGTATAACGTAAAGAGTAACTTCATACGTTATCGCATACAAAGCAGAATAATGTAATGTCGCACCCATGGCTTCATCAGTAAGCAAGTTATTAAGTTATTCTTTATCATTTTATTTATTATCTTTAGCTTTATTGACAATTTTCTTACATCATCGGAGCTTCCAGCCCCTGAGAAAAGAAACGCGAGTTATCGCTTTCAGAGCAACTCGTGGTAAAATGTATCTTAAAAAACGACCTTGCGCGGTGAAAATCCCGAGTTCACCTCTAATGTAAGTAAAACTTATGTGTTTGCTGTAAAATGATCCTAAACACTTGCGCTTTATGTTTATATGGCCTATGCACAGACGTGAATAATGTTCTCTTTGTGTGGGCACGCTGTCACATTTTATGTGTCATGTATTTTGCTGGTGCTGGCTGTTTTAAAGCTGTGTTCTTTCACTTCTGACATTCGTTGCTGACGCGATGTTACATCCGACCTCGATATTATGTGACAAATGTGCGAATGGGCTGGGCACAGGGCCAGGGGCGGACATTATATTCAGGGGGCTCCCCACAAAGGTCGGGAAGGGGCCCCCCCCGCGTGGAAATTTTTTTAAATGATTTTTAATGATGTTTTTACGGTATTTTATGCTGTTTTCTCATGCTTTCAAATTGTGTGTTTTTTGTGTTGGGTCAGGTGTCTTAATTAAAAATGCCATCCCCCAGCTCAATACATATTCTGAAATAGTGATGATTTAAGAAGAACTTGACAAGACAATGGAGAAGAGCAGTTGAATTTAAGTTTAATCATACACGTCCTGTCCTGTCTGCTCACTTGGCTCAACTGTAATCAATAACAGCTCAGTTAGTTATGAGAGTTTGTTTTAACAGAAATAGCCTGTGTATTATTTATATCACTAATAGCCGCAGACAACACACTTGCACACACACACCTACCTACAGCAGAACTAGCAACTACACTTTCAGTAACTTGTAACAAGGAGGAGAACTGTTCATTGTGTTCAAGTGCAGAGGAAGAAAGACCTATTAGCCAGATAAGATGTCTGTCATGTCAGCCATTTTCATGAAAAATGCATATCTACACACTCATTATCAAGGTCAGAGCTTTTCAACCTTTTTCATTTGAGCCACAGATCACCATTTGAATTTGACGAAGTTTAACAATAATCTGCAAATAATAATAATTCAAATACTGCGAGCATAAATGCAAATTGAATGTGCGTATACATGTAAATTGCTAATGCTAGGAGCTAAATTAGGGTAAGGGTTCATTTGGTTACCAACTCTCCATATTAGCTGAGGACCAGTCCACCTGGAAACCCTGGACCACTGTTTGAAAACCAAATAGGTCATTATGTTATTTCATATTTTGTGCTATCATGACAAATCACCGATTTATCATGATGGGATAAATTATGAAATAAAATATCACCTACATTTTGCCATAAAGACCCTAAACATGTTTGCACAAACAACACAACAAAAGACAAAAAAGAGCCATGCAACGCCACAGCCCACATAGCAACAGTTAGTCCCCCCCAGGAATCCGCGATTGCGGAATTTACCGCAGATTTCAAAGCCCTCCGCGGAAATCAAAGCAGTCCGCGGAATATAGGGCGAGGTGCAGAATTTTATATTTTACATGTATTTTTCATCCCGGCCGCTAGATTTTGCGGTCAGATAAAACGGGATCTAAGACTCACAGCTGGTGCTGCCGGTTACGGAAACTGAATTTTTTCTGCTGTATGCAGCATAAACTATATAAAAAGATGGACGCAGCACCCTGATTTGAAAAAAGAAGCCCATGTGGAAGTACCGTAGAATGGCATTCTATTTAATGGCCAGCAGATGGCGACGTCAGTGGTTGCAGAAAGAAGTTCAATGCAATAGAAGTCTATGAGAAAATGATCCTACTTTCCGACCTGATTTTTAATTTAAATAATGATTTTTCACATCATTTTATGTTAGCTATAGCAAATTTCAGGTCTCCTTCGATATATCATGACATTCATTTTCGTGAATTATGGTCCCATATAAACTAGAATAAAGTATAAAGCCAGAATATGCTTCTGGGGTGTCGCTATCCTCTGGTCCTCGTCCGATACGGTCAGATCCAGAGCCACGTTCCTCCCCGGATCTTCGATTCACTTCTTCATCTTCGAACCAGTGGGTGACATCACGGTAGCTTCATCCATCTTTTTATACAGTCTATGGTATGCAGTAACGATTACAATATCCTGAGGATACAGTGAATAGTGTACACTTTGTTTAAATCTTTACTTTGATCTTTGGCACTTGTTCAGTTACTAAGCCTCGTTCACCCATAGTTTGGTGAAATGTTTTGCACTTTATAAGTTATGCAAATAAATCTGCTCAAGAGGGACAAAAAGAATGTTGATGCTGCTTATTTTATAACCACAATGTTTCGCAGTGATTTGGTATTGCAAATAATTTCATAAGAGAATTTTTGCTTCATTATTACATAAATTTGCTTTATAACTGGTCATTTTAGGTTTTTTTTTAATGCCCGCGGAAAATCAACTTTCAAGCCGCGGAATCAAGAATTGCTCTCCGCAGAATCAGGAATGTTCTCCGCGGAATCAACACTTTTTCTCTGCAGATTCCTGGGGGGACTAAACAGTGCAAACTGTGCATGGCAACTTTGCCAACCAGCAACAGCAGCAGCAGCATTTAAATGTATTTTTATTATTACTATTTACCACTCACCAGCTAACTGAGGAGGACGATGGATGAGAGCGACTTTTTGCCGACGCGACGTTCGCTCACTTCCCCCGCGCGCTGCCTGGCGTTCCTCTTTCCTCTCAAAGGTGCCGGTGCGCGTTTCAAAACAAGAGCCTGTTTTACTTTCTATGATACTATCGATCATTCACACGTTTTATTTTGAAAATGTACCGGAAATAGTCGTAGTAATTGATACTGCTTCATGTTGTCAGGACAGTGGGGGAAAAAATGAACCAGCAGCAGACTGAAACGTAATTATTAAGCAGCCCAGCAGGGGGCCCCCTTCTGCCTCGGGGCTCTACGCAACTGCGTAGTCTGCGTAGAGCAAATGTACGCCTCTGCACAGGGCCACTGATGTTTAATCTCTGCATTTATCATGATTCACTTGTGTAGATGAGGAAAATTTGAGGAGAGCCCAGCCTGAGCTTTCAGGCGTTGTCTGGGGTGCTGAAGTTGTTCGCGTAGAGACACTATCTGAAACAATGACTATTCACTAACGTTCATGATGAATGTTAATGTATTCAAATATTTGCATTTTATCCGACTGAATTTTATATGAGAGCGAGGTTGCCATTATAACTGAGCAATCCGTACTAATGGGAGTGAGAGAAGCATAAGGGAGGCAGGTCAGTTCCGTTTGGGAATTATAAATTTGCGGCCCGGTGGAGCATCAGCGAACCTTAGTATCACACGGAGAAAGGTAAGTGTACCTATATTGGACCACCTAACTACAAAGTTCAATTTTTCCATTATAGGGAATAGCATTGAGATGCAATTAGCATGGAGTCATGTGGTACTCCAATGCCTTCGTGGATCATAATTAGGAGTAATAATTTTCATAAATTTTTCAATAGGATGAAAAAATAATTTTTGCATCACTGGTCCAATTTAGGGTACATTGTACTTTTATTGGACCACGTTATTACCTATATTGGACCAGGTGATCCAATATTGGGACATGTGGTCCAATATAAGTTATCCATCATTATTCACATTGTAAGCTCATAAAAAAACACACATTCTTGATGGAAACACTTTAATTAAAAATAAACTCAAGTTCAGTTCAACTCCTAACTGCCCGTGTCATAACTTCAAAACGAAACTTTTTGGACAAAATTCGAGAGAACAAACGTCAACAGGTATAATGTTTACAACGTGCTTCAATGATGGGCCACTCGTCCAGGTCATCATCACATGGTCGTCAAAGCCTTTAACCACAGACGTCGCAGTCATACTTTGGTGGAAGCCCACCTTCGCATGATTGGTGGATCCAAATTCCACATTTATAACATCGCACCATTGTCTTTTTTCTGTCTTCAGTGCAGGTGGGACAATACCAGTCACCTTCCAAGTCACTTCCATCATCAAAGAGTTGGCACTTTGATTTCTTGGTGGGCTTTTGCTTTTGATTTTTCTTCCCCTTGCTCTTCTTGGAAATTTCCCGCCTGTCCTTTCCCTTCTTCATTTTAGACACCACTAATTAGGCGAAAAATTATTTCGCCTTATTATTGGAGTGTAATTTTCAATTGCCCATTTTATTCATCGTCAGACCTTCAAAGGATGCAAAACTGAGAAGCACATGGTCTAGTGTCCCTATTTTCGTAGGCAGGTTTATTAGGATTTCCAAGGGGCTGCATTTTTGAAGAGGGAATCGACGAGTAGGTCTGCCTTTGGTGATTTAAAAAGTGGATATTTTGTGTGGCTGTAGGCAGGGTTATTTCATGGTCCTGGTTTTTCTCACCTTTTTCTGGGGTGTAGTAGGCCTGTGCCATCCGCCTCGGCATCAGCGGTACGCATTGTGCAGAAATGGAATGCACTGCTTACAGATTTCCTGCAAATGCGAGCAATTCATTTTCCAATTAAAGTTAGATTTAAATTCAATTCTAGAACCCCACCCGTCCCAATATGATGCAGACCTGAATCACCACAAGCAGGTCTCCAGAGGGGACTCCATAACAACGTTTTTAATAACTGATGAAATGTTTCGTGGCATGCAGCATCAGGCTTTGGATAGGTGTGCCTTATATTGGACCAGTGCGATGTATATTGGACCAGTGGTCCAATGCAAACTTAACCTGCAAACTTAACCTGGTCGGGAGCAGGTTATGTGCTAAGTTTCGGCTTAAATCGGCTATATATGGACTGAATCCAGTAGACTCCTGCACTGCTTCTCTAGCTGCAAACAACAGCAAATGAACACCTTCATCCCTGTCTTTCTCATGGTCATAAAAATAAGTCCTCATCATTGTCTTGAGAGTGGAATGAAACCGCTCTAAGGCACCCTGACTCTCTGGATGATAGGCACTGGAAAGAATCTGCTTCGCACCTAGTTCATACACCAGTGTTTTCCCCAAAGCATTTAGCGTATCGGTACCAATACGTTTCTTTTATCACCATTATGCATCAAGTTTTGCCGAGACGCTTTTATGAATGCCGAGACGTTTGAAAAAAATTATGCACGAAAACAATTTCCCCCAGGATTTCCCCCCGATACAAGTCCTAAGTGGTGCCGTGAGTCAATTGCGTGCTGTTCTGTGTCTCGTGGACCATCACTCATCACGGCAGCCGCGGCCCGCGGGTGTTTGTTTATCTATCACACCCGCCATGTTTACACAGGTATCGGTAAGATTAAAATAAAAGAACAAAGCTGGTTGTGGTTTTTCTGTGTTTGAGGGATCCACATGTGTAATGTACACATGTATGGACGGTAAGTGTACATGATACATATTGTGTATTAGTTAATATGATGTGTACATGATACTAGTCTGGTAATAGTACTGGGGATGTTAACCGATGACCGTTTAACCGATGGTTGACCGTATCAACGTTAACCGATCAAAGTTGTCGGTAGTCGGTTAATAAAAAAAGGGTGATCTCGAAATTAGGCAATTATAGACAGTGGACTAAACGCTACTACAGTTAGCCATCTCATTCCAAGATATTTTTGTGTGAACAAATTATCCCTCACCCTCAATTTTTAATAACTCGTCTGTTTGTACTTAATAAACCAATAAAAACATTTGGCGCGAGGTCACAGCGTTTGGGTTTGCACACTCACAATCATTAATAAGCACATGGCCATCGCTACCGATGACAGGCCTCAGGTAGCGGAGTTCAAGGCACGGTTCGACAGTCATCGAGTGAACGCATGGAGGTAGGTTATAATTTTGTCATTAGGAGTAATCATTTTTTTATAATTCATTCATCGTACGCTACACATTATGGGGCGCCAAGAGTAACACGCCCTTTTTGTGGACGAAATTGATTTCTGTGCCACGAAATCCATGTTATCTGCACGAAACTAGTTTATAAGAACTGGATTTTTGTCCACGAAATTTATAAAACTGTAGGGGTTTTGTGGAAGAAATTAATAAGAGATTAA
The DNA here is from genome assembly GCA_029721435.1 of Gymnothorax reevesii. Classification (NCBI taxonomy): domain Eukaryota; kingdom Metazoa; phylum Chordata; class Actinopteri; order Anguilliformes; family Muraenidae; genus Gymnothorax; species Gymnothorax reevesii. Next base: position 37,980,017 of record CM056580.1, on the reverse strand, counting down.
ATCCTTTTGTGAACGGAAGACAAAACTGGTATATTCTTGTCGTGAACGGAATTGTCTTTAGTGCTTGTCATTCACTCGACATAACCTCGGTGGGAGGCCAGCAAAGACTAAAAATTTCACTGTCTCGAGAAACTCCAGACCAGTGGTCCGGACCAGTCCCCCAGTGGAGCAGGACAGTTACTGCAGTGGTCCGTGCTCCAAAGACCAGTGGTCCGGACCAGTCCCCTAGAGGAGCAGGACAGTTACTCCAGTGGTCTGTGCTCCAAGGACCAGTTGTTAGGACCAGTCCCCTAGTGGAGCAGGACAGTAATTGCAGCGGTCCGTGTTACAGGACAGTACAGTACACAAAATGTTACAGCCCTCGCTCCAATTTTCTCCCACACTGCTTTTCTCTCCTTTGCTGCTGCAGCGGTGTTACATTTACAGTGAAATATGTGGTAATAAGGCCCATTTCCACTGAAGAAGTTCCTGGTAGTATTTGGGGGGCAGGAACTACTACAGGAACGTCCTCTCACTCGGCCCTCTCAAGTGCCGTGTCTCCACCGAGAGGGCGAAGTAGGAGAAATCCTTTTAAAAATACGACCCTTCATTGTCTGCTGAGTTTTAAAAATGCCGGCTATTTTGTCGCTTTCTGTAGACATTACATCCCGCCCTGAGTAAATCCAATCAGCGCCAAGTAAACCCTAAGCCCCACCTAGGAGTTTTTTGGGGCCATTCAGAGTACCTACTCTGTGGCAGGGACTTTTTTAGCCCCTGTAAAGGTTCTGGTACTCTGTCCTCCGGGGGTGGTTCTAGCGGTGGAGACATGCAACAACGGCCCCGGCCCCGTAAAATTACCCTGAAGTTCCTTCCAGTGCCCCAATCTACACTCCCACCTCTTTCAGTACCTCTGTAAAGTACCACCCCCTCTAGTACGTCTGTCTACACTCCCATCCCATCTAGTACCTCTATCTATACTCCCAGCCCCTCGACATAAGCAATCGCATACGTTTAATTAAATCCACAAACTTAGCATTTGTGTGTGACTTTTACCTAATTTTGTGGTGTTTTCTAGGGGCAAATATCATCATGCGTGTACACACCACACTTTTGTTCATTCTCTTGGTCCATGTCATATCATCTCAAGCTGCCAAACATCTTGTCAATTAAAAAACATATGATCTTCTTCTGAAACTCATCCGAAATAAAGGACAACCAAACATCCCAAAAAAAGGAGCAAACACGTTTTCAGCAGTCAGTTCTTCGACGATACTACCGGAGGCAACCTTTGGGACTTCGGATTGAAAACAGAAAGCTTTATTTGTCTAATAAATTGGTAATGAGATCAGATGATATGAACAAGATGGTGAAAAGAACATTTCATGACATGAACGGAGTAGGCTGTAGATGAGTGAAAGTCCAATTGAATAATACCTACACAGGATGTAGTGAAAGAAATGTTCACGCAACACTGAAGGCCTCAAAACTTTATCACAGATCAAACTGCAAGTTTTTGAACAAACCTCCTTTATGGCCTGTCCTCGCCAATTCGGTGATGTCACATCATCAGATTGATCTAATACACATGGAAGACGTCACTTACAATGGGATTAGCTTCAGATATGTACTGTCAGTAGTTGATGTGTTCAGCAGATTCGTCTTTCTCCGACTCCTTCAATCCAAACGAGCTAAAGAAGTAACTCTCACTTGCGAGAAATATACAGAGAACACGGACAACCTAAGGTGTTACAGTCTGATCGTGGAACTGAATTTATGGGGGAAGGTTTAAAACTGAGTTCAGAACTCAACATAAGGATGGATTGCAGCCGCCCTTCCCATCCACAATCGCAGAGGGCAGTTGAAAAATCAAACCATACGTTAAAGAGGAAGATATTGCATAACCTCTTACAGAATTCTCACAATAAGGGAACATATTGGGCTGAAAGTCTACAGCAATATATCAGTGTGATGAATAATGAACCAAAAGAAGTTCTTCACTGGTAGACGCCCTTCAAAGTATAATATGTTCAGAACCATAATACAAAACGTCATCTAAAATGACCCACCAAACAAACTGAAAAGAGGTAAAATATCGAAGATTCACGTTGCCGAAGGAGTTGTGAAGAAGAGAGGCATGACGTCAGCTACCTACCAAGTTGTGGTCAATAAAAAAGGCAAAAACGAGCTGCCGGACTATCACGTTGCGAGTTCGAGCCCCGATCGTACCAACCGACAGTGGTTGGCAGCTTTTTCAGAGTAGCACACAATACACAATACATATATATATATATATATATATATATATATATGCAAAAACAGTAAAGTTAATATTGGAATGCTAACAAGCTAATGCTGATAAGAATTTGCTAATGTTAATATCTGGTCATTTTAATACTTATACGAGCCCGCTATGATGGGAATACAACATCAGATGACATATAGGCTAAAATAAAAAAATATATATGCAAAAACAGTTATGCCCATGCGCACACAAACATACAAAAGCACAGACACATGCACACAGACTCACCATTATTATTCTTTCATTTTTTTCTCCCCCAACCTTTATTTAACCAGGAAAAGTTCCTTTAAGAACATGTGTCTCATTTTCACGGACACCCCAATAGAAATGTCAGATGGAACAGTTGCAGTTGAGGAGGGAAAGAGTGAAACAGGAGTAAAGCCAGAGAGCAGTTTTGGGGTTAAGGGCCCACTTAAAGGGTCCAACAACAAAGTGATTCCCGAATTCTTCTCTCCAGATCAAGTCCAAAAGCCCCACCAGGATTGTGAACTTGCAACTCTTTTGTTGCCAGCCAAGCAACCTGCCACTGGGCTACCCTGCTGCCTCCTGTTGGTGATTAATAATTGGTGACATGATGGCTCTTTTGATGGATGGAAATGTCAAGCCATTGGTCAAAATATCTGCAAACTCTCATCGTGTCAAAATGTAAAATCGTAATATTGACAGTGGCTAAGCCCTCATGGAAGAGCTTTGGGAAAGTCATCTGATGAATTTCACCTGGTTCAGCACTTATAATGCACAGTACAAGTTTCTCCACCCATTTTAAAGCTGTTTTATCAGCCAAACTGTAGCACAGGCTGAAGGATCAATACTTTGCAGAATGCATGAAAATTATTTTGTTTTCAAGGGGCTGAAATTCATGCCATTTGAATAAATTTTACTGACAGTGTCTGTATTTCTTCATAGTGCACATGCCATTGCCCTGTACCCTAGCAACTCCCAGTTAAATCATAAATGAAACAAATTTCCTGGGATTGTCCTGACTTTGAGATTCCATTATGAAATTATTGACTCAACATTATGTTTTTAAATTATGTTTTATTGCAGCTGTTACACACAACAGTGATCTCTTATAAGTTCAGAGTTGACTGGTTTAGTTTCATAACAAAGAGATTTTTTTAAACAAAATATCAGTTTTATTTGGGAGGATCAGTTGGCCTTGTGACAATCAGGCTGGATCTTTCTTGGAGTACTTACAGTCACTGTAAAGGAACAAGTGAAATTATGTTAAAATGGTCATTTTCATACAATGAGTTTGTTCATTGTCAATATCTCATTATTCATTTTAAAGTTTATTACAATCTTTGAATCATAGAAATTCCCTAAATCTGTGTGTGTGTGTGTGTGTGTGTGTGTGTGTGGGTGTGTGCGTGTGTGTGCGCTTGAGTGTATGTGTACATGTTTATGCGTGTAAACTGTGCCTATACACAGACACCACAAGCTTACTTCCGGAATCGCGTTTTTCAGGACGGCTTTCAACCATTTTGCTTTCGGATCAACACAGAGAGTTATATTGTCTGTCCGTGTAACTCTGTGGAGGGAAGGAGGGAGATGGCAAAAAATCAGTAAACTAAAATAAAGACAGTATTTCTAATTGATCACAAATTTTAGGTCTAATTCTAATATTTCAAATTTTGGTGTGGCTAAATTGTAAATTATACCCTGTAAACTGACAATTAAATCCATCTGGCAATTGGAAAAGCTCGATAAATTCTCATACTATTAATGACAAAAGAAAACTTCTTCCCAATGGTGGTCGGTGCTCAATAAAAATAATAAATGATTGGAAAGGTAATTGCATAGTCAGCAGCAGGCCTAAGTCTCACGTCTCTGCCCTAAGTAGGCTTAAAGGAAAAAATTGTAGCCAACAGAACAGAGTTAAGAGCGAACATTTGCGTGGTCTGATTAACCCACTGGCAACAACTTTTTTGCGTTGGAGGACATTAGATGAGTAATGTTTCCAAGCTACATCGTCTCCCAGTTGGCTTCAAAGTTAACATTTTCACGCTTTTTGGCTTGTGATGCGAGTCATTGCAGTTAGCTTTCTCCACTCACAGTATCTGAGGTTGCCGACATTGCGCGCCCGGGGGATCGATCTCAATGCGCCTGATCACGCGTGGCCTGATAAAGGCCTGGGACGTTTCCAAGCAGCGGCAATTAACACCAACGTCCATTCCATTAACGGGACGAACTGGAAATAAGGAGACACAAATATTTTCGTCATACAAGGAGTCTTTTAAAATGATTCTTCATTGTAATTAATTAATAATACGCAAAGTTTAATCACATAAAGTTGGTGAGAGCTTGCAGTCAACAGCGCCATGTTGTGGCGACATTGTCATAATTATAAGAGCATCCATGTGCAGTTCCCAGTTTATTTATTCGTTCATTCATATTCATTCATTCATTATGCAGTTTATTTATTCATTCATTTTTTTTCTTTTTACACACACACACACACACACAAATATATGCATACATTTCATTCGGAATATTTCCTGAAGGCTGTTCTGGTCAATTAGTCAACTGCACCCGTTACATAATTTTGTTAATTGCAGTTAGAATTTCATTCGGCCCACTATAATACAAAATAGATATACTCCAAAACCAGTCGTTTGTAAATGAAAAGAGTTGCAAGAGTAAATGTGAAATATCTCGCCAAAGCACAGAAAAGATAAGACTGAAATAAACTTTGTTATGTTTTCCTTCGCCATAAAATATCTCACCGAATAATGCAGACAAACCGCAGACTGTTAGAGCTATGAAGAGGAAGCATGGCTTTGTCATCATCCTTTCGGTCGTCTGCACTCGTGGCGTCAACTTGGCTCGCGGAGCGGATTGATCTGCGTAAAGGACCTGCTTCAGAGTGAAGCCCTCTACAGAATTTATTAAAGAAAAAGCGGAAGCGATTAAAAAAAAAAAAAAAAAAGGTTCTCAAATTTCCCCCAACGGAAATGCTAATTATTAAGTCATTTGAATTTACTGTCATTCAAGCAAATGCACTGATAAAGAATACCACGTCAATATTACAATTCATTTCCAAAAAAAGTTTGAACGCTGTGTAAAATGTGAATAAAAACAGAATGCAATGATTTGCAAATCACTTAAACGCTATATTCAATCTAAAATTGTACAAAGTCAACATCAAATGTTAATAGAAAGATATGTTTATTGCTTCTTGAAAAATATAAGCATATTTTGAATTTTTGTGCCAGCAAAAATTTTCAAAAAAGTTAGGATAGGGGTAGCAAAACACTGGAAATGCTGTATGTGCACTGATCCAAACCAGACTATTTCAAAAAATTTAAAGCAACGTTTCTCAGTGTAAAATTGCAAAGAAATCAGAGATTTCATCTTCTATGTTACATAATGTGATCAAAAGATTCAGAGAATCTGGAGAAATTTCTCCACACAGGGACAACGCTGAAAACCAATATTTAATGACTATGATCTTCAAGCCCTCAGGCGGCATTGCTTTGACAACAGATAGTCTGTAATGGAAGTCACTGCATGGGCTCAGGTACACCTCAGTAAACCACTGTCAGTGAACACTATTTGTCACTACATCCAAAAATGCAAGTTAAAACCATGCCATGCAAAGATTAAATTGCATGTAAACAAGATCTAGAAACTCTGCCAGCTTGTCTAGCCCAAGCTCAATTAAGATGGACTGAGGTGAAGTGGAAAACTGTCCTTTGGGCTGACCAATTAAAATGTGAAATTCTTTTTGGAAATCATGGACGCCACATCCGCCAAATCAATGCTAAAGAAGAGAGGGACTGACCAGTTTGTTATCAGTGCACAGTTTAAAAGCTGGCATCCATATCCGTAATATAGGGGTGCATTAGTGCACTTGGCATGAAAAACTTGCACATCTGCAAAGATGCCATTAATATTGAACAATATAAACAGGTTTTAGAGCGAGATATACTGCCATCCAGATCCAGCTGTGTCTTTTCAGGGAAGGCTTGCTTATTTCAGCAAGACAATGCCGAACACCTCATTCTGTGTATATTACAACATGGCTCCATAATAAAAGGGTCTGTGCACGAAACTGGCCTGCCTGCAGTCCAAACCTGTCACCCTCAGAAAATATTTGTCGTATTATAAAATGAAAAATATGACAAAGGAGGCCTCAAAAAGTTGAGCAGCTACATCAAGCACAAAAGGGAAAACATTCTGCTTTCAAAAGAACAGCAGTTGGTGTCCTCAGTTCAAAAAACCTAGGAGTTCTTTTTAGAAGAGGTGATGCAACACAACATGCCGCTGCCCCAATAGTTTTTCAAAGTGTTGCTGACATCATTTGAAAATGAGAATATAATTTTCGATAAAACAATAACATTTCTCAGCCTCAACATCTGATATGTTTTTCAATCAAATATAAAGTTTAAATAATTTGCAAATCATTGAATTCTGAATTTATTTACATTTTACACAGCATCCCGACTTTTCTAGAAATAGGGCTGTAAATAGTTAGGGAAAACTAATTTGGCCAGGTCAAGAACAGCCTCCAGATTACCCCAGATTGGGGTGTCCAATCTTATCCAGAAAGGGCCGGTGTAGGTGCTGGTTTTTGTTAGAGCTCAACACTAAGACACCTGATTCTACCCATTAAGGTGCTAATTGAAACCCCTAATTAGTTAATTAGTGGAATCAGGTGCTATAGCACTGCTGGCTAGCACAAAAACCTGCACCCACACCAGCCCTTTCTTGATAGGACTGGACACCCCTGCTCCAGAAGGTAGGCCTACATCTGTTGTATTCAACAATCACCAAATACAGGATATCACCAATTACAGAGGCTCTCTGAAATTCATTATTTAACCTCGAAAAAGGGATTAGATTTTGCTAGAAAACATTTAAAAAGCCCACCCTGTTTTGGAACAGTATCCTATGGACAGACAAAGTAAAGATCAACAGGGCACTGAATGATGGGAAGAGATGAGCATAGAGAAGCGAAGGAACGCTGCATGATCTGAAGCATATCACCTTAACTGTGAAACATGATGGAGACGGTACCAGGATGTTGGCCTGAATGCCTCCCAATAGAAACAGTACTTTTGTGTTAATTGGTGATGTTACTTCACTCAAAAGCAGCAGGATAAAGTCAGAATTGCCTAGAGGTCTTTCATCAGCTCAAAATCAGCCAAATGCTTCAAACTATAAGACACTTCACACCGTATAAAGGCATTTGTTATAACTGTTAATGACCATATGACAAAAGTGACCCCAAAATTTAAAGGTGAGGAAGTGAAATGTACTACCATAGCTACACTGTAAACCCTGATAGTGTGCTGACCTCAAATGCTTTATGGAAACTGATTAACTAAAAAAAAAAAAAGTGTTGGCCAACTGAATTGCACTCTGTGGAGGCAACTTAACCCTTTGGCGCGTTTTTTTTTTTACGACATTTACAGCGCTCAATATTTATTTACTGTAGGATTGAAACGTCAGCAATTGTTCAATCAATGCGTATGTAAGACACTCGGGTTGGAAGCAATGCATGTGTTTCACGATCATTTAAATTAAACTAAATAACATAATTTGAAACGGCTTTATGCAGTTCCATTGCTTCCAACCCCAGTCTAAAGAAAAGTGTGAGAAGCCCGGAGTCCTAATTGGTTTTTGTTAGTGGTGAAATTCATCGTAACCCAGGTGAAACGGAAAATCCTCCATGCACAAGGACTTCAATTCCGCGCGTGAATCTCTAACATACGCGTTGAATAATTGCTGACTACAGCTGGGAAACTTAAATATGACACCAAAATTAACGGCGAATGCGTGAATATGATTTATGGAATCAAGAAAGTCAATTTTTATGATTGGAGTGAAGTTACACATTAGGAGGTGCCGCCATCTGCCGAATGAAAACGAAACCTTAAAAATGCCGACCACAGTCGCTAGCCGCGCTCAAACCAGGGAGTCGACTACAGTCGCCAACCGCGCAAAAAGGGTTAAACAAAGTAGTTATATTTTACGTTTTTCAGTGCTGTGAACACAAGATCATCAAGGTGGCACACACAATTTTTTTGAGGTAATCAGTTTCCTCAAAACATTTGAGTTCACTAGGGTTTACAGTGCATGTCAGCAAATTAACTTGAATTAAATTGAGCTGCTTTTCATTTGCCGAAGGAAAAACTGGAGGAAAAACTCAAGGAACATGCAGGAATTGAATGCTGCTTCAGTGAAGGCCTGACAGAGCTTGACTAGAGAAGCCCAGATTCTGGTTGTACTCAACGGTTACAGAATTCAAGCAGTAATTGGCTGCAAAAGATTTGTAAGTATTACAAAATTAAAATGTATTTTATGATTAAGTTAGTTGTTCCGATGGCAATTTGTTGTAGGCAAAAAAAATGGGTGTTAAAAAAATGTACAGTAAACTGGGAGCTGGGGGGCGGGGTGCTAAGCCACACGGGATGGGTTGAATGTGGAGGACGCCTGAAGTTCCAAGAATATGATTCATCTGGTGACAAATGCAAACAAAAGGGCCCTTATGTTAGAAGGGCAAATAGGCTAACCTCTACCTTCTTAATCATCCATCCATCCATCTTTTTCCCCACAGAGTTGCGGAAACCAACAGAAACTCATTTGCATACAGCCAATTAGCAACCTTGTTCTGGACCACTGAAGGAGTGGTGCGAGACAGTGAAATTTTTCTCTCTTTACTGGCCTTGTATGTACGGTCTCGGAACCACTGACTGCACAGTCCATGTCAGAATAGCTGCGATTAGGCCTACATCGTAGATTCCCGCCTTACTCTCTGCATAACTGTTGGCAAAATCATTCGTCTGTCCTGCCATTTAGATAAATTAATTGTTATGAATGTATTTGTTCAAATAGCCCATTTGAAGCTGGTAAAATGAGCTTGTTACAATCAAAACCCAACTTGCCGCTTTTTATCCTGCACTGATCTGGCATATTAAGAATAAACCAAAAATTACACCGAACAAAGTCCAATGAATAAATAGTAGGAATAACAGAGATTACGTCAGATTATTCTCGAAAATATAAATGCTCTGAAGGCCGACAAATTATTTTTATTTAGCCGCGTTACTGAACCTAATAAAGATATCAGCAGTTTGGCAAGTGGTGTAAATGGATTGTATTCTCACTTTGCTGTCGGCAGTTAATAAAGGTTGATTATGGTACTTTCTTTCTGCATCATAGAAACATACTTTTAAGTTGACGGCCATAGCTTTACTCAGGCAGAGGGGTGTGATACAGCCTAATGATTTTATACTTTGAAAGCTGTTTTGAATCATTACCCACGCCCGACAAGGCGGCGTAGGTATACAGTTTAGCACTGTCTGTCTGAGAGTGTGTGTGTGTGTGTGTGTGTCTGTGTCTGTGACTGTGTCTGTCCGCCCGCACGACAGCTCGGCCACCACTGAAGCTAGGGTGACCAAACTTTGTGGGGTAGATGATCCTAGGGTATTGTGTCCAAATTTGCATTTTGAGGTCAAAAGGTCAAAGGTCAAGGTCAACAAGAGGCATGGGTTAGCTTCTCTATAGAGTGCGCATCATCTAGTTAAATATTTGTTTCCTTCATTTGAAAATGCGATGGCAGTGTCCAAACCTGCCAATCATTTGTAATGTTTTGAGCAAGGATTGATAAATATAATCTGTTCAGAGCATTAATATTTCCTAAAATTAGATTAATTTTAATTAATTAATCTTGCTTATTTTTACATTATTAGTGCAAGGCCAGTGAAGAGAGAAAAAAATTTAGCCAGCTTTCAGAAGTCTTCTGGCACAAAGTCACTGATTGGCTGTGCGCAATGTTGTTGTTTTTCTTTCTTTTTTCTTTTTTTTTTAATGAATCATTCATCCTGCAGGCACCGGACGTCAATAGACCTTGATATGTGGTTGGATTCATGTAACGACATCGGTGACCAAAAACTGACATCTATTTTCAACGTCGATTTTACATTGAATATTGACGTCAAATGACAGTGATATTTTGTTGGTTTTAAGTTGTGGTGTTAGGCAACCAAAGCCCACCGTCTATTAAACGTCATAAAATAAAAGTTGCATCAACGTCATATTCTGACATCCTTCAACGTCGCAATTTTGTTGATTTTGGGTTGTGGCGATCAGTCACTAAAATCGCGTCTGCAAACGTTGAAGTTTGATGTTAAACCAACGTTTGGTTTTGATGTCAACCCGATTTTCATTTTCAACTAAATTCTAACGTCTATCAACGTTAGAGGCCAACGTCTTCATCATGTCTAATTGACGTCCGGTGCCTGCAGGGCAGTTTATGTTGAGGAGAGGGTTTAATGAAAAGTTGTCCCTTTGGATAATGTTGTATTTAGACTTGTATGTCAGCTCTCCAAAACACTGTATTTTTCTATGAATGATTCAGTTTATGTACAGGGGAGGGTTTGATTAAAAGTTGTCCCTTAGGGCAATGAAGACTTGTACATACATTTAGACTTGTATGATAACTCTCCAAAATGATAACTGCATTCATACATTTTTCATACGTTCTTGTGAACATCAATATCTACTTTTCAGTTCACAAAGTACTTTCTGATAATGCATAGTCTATTCAGTTATCTTTATTTGGGTTTGTAAATATTCTTTCTATCTAAATAACCAGTTACCACTTAAATGCAGTTACCGAAAGTCAGCCAAATATGAAATGATGGGTTTTTTTCCCCCCATTGAACCGTGCCACATTGATTTGCATTTGCATTAGTGCTTTAAACACTCTGACCTGTGCCAAGTGGCACCAAAATTGGATTTTCACTGGAGTATGACCAAAGCGAGCCCACAAGTGGGCTGTAGCAACATCAGAGGGCGACGTCATCAACCGTTGTACACTGCAACAGTAGATAGTGCTTTTCATGCCACTGATTTTAAATGTCATCGACTCAAAGCACCAGTTACAAGACTAAGCGGGTAACCCTATTGCACCACAAACTAAAATCCCCGCCACACTAAACTGATGTGGCAAGTCAAAGCAAGTAAATACAGGACAGCATGTGTACAGAAAAGGGCCATTTGGGAGCACCTGAAGGGTTTTTGTTTTGCAAGTGAGGTGTCCAGTAAAAACTACAATGGGCCAGAGTGCGTGCACCCTCTTTTCCGGCGCTGAAATAGATTCTTCATCAAAACATGGTAATACAAGATATGAAAGGAAATCCTTGACAATATTTTCTACTAGTAAAAAAGTGAGCAGAGCTCACCAATAGCCCCAACCCCCTATCCTTCCCCATGTTTCCATTGGGTGCAGTGGTGGCCAGTGGAAATTATTTAAGGAATAGGGCTGTGCCATGTATCTAACATCTTACTATGATTTAATACACAAATAATGAAATTATCAACAACCTATTGGTACTTTGGCGTTAAATATTTACAATGATGTTATTCCAGCATGATAAAGCATTCAATAAAGCACTGCAAACACACCAGGACATTTTTATGCTATCAACCCACCCCTTATTGTTTTCTGCCTATGAGGACCTTGTATTTGGGAAACCAATAGAGAGGTAACGATCTCTATTAGTTAACAAATTGTGGAGTGTGATTAAGAATAATGGTGTCAAATCCTTACTAGTTATGGATTTTAATGGACATGTCAAATATGCATCCAGCTGCAAACACCTCACTGGGGCTGATCGTGAATGAATGTGCACTACCAGTCAAAGTTTGAGTAAATCTGCTTGATGCTTGGGGGACATTGGGGGACACAGAACTGATACCTCATATATAGAAAAAAAGACAGCTTTAAAATTCAAAATATTTGACATTTTGATTGAATTTGGATTGCATTGGTAATTATGGCCTGATAGGAGAAACATACAGCTTGCATTTTAGGGCGTATAAAAGGAGATATTAGGCGCTCATGGGATAAAAACACTTCCAAGAAAATATAAAGCTGGTGCTCTTGGAAGCGTGGGATAGGACAGTTGCTCAATGTTGGAATTCCAGGCACTCAGAAAATAATTATATCAAAAAGAAGCAAAAAAAATATAAAGACTTTATAGTAACATGGCTAAACAGTTTAAAAAGCTGACATGTTTCGACCTATGCGATCTTCATCAGGGCGTACGCCCTTCATCAAAGGCTCTAGCCAAAAGTCTGTCCTATCAGCTCATACTGACAAATTCCAGATTCAATTACAAGTCATGACATTTATGACTTAAAAATGCATTTTGTCTAAGAACATCAATGAGGTTTCAGTCCGGCGTTCATATTCTTCAGCTTCATAGAGTTGCCCATTTTGCTCCATGACAGCTTTTAAAATGGTGCCTGTTTTATGGTGCTCCTCCAGTACTGTGAAGCAAGGAAACGCAATCCAAAAATCCCCTGAAAATTCCAAGGCGGTCCGAGAAATCAGTCTTGCAAGGCCAGCTTCAAAGCCCCACAGAATTCCACACAATAAATTATTTGGATAAAATAAACCTGCTTTATTCCACCTCCAAGTGTCTTTCCTCAGCACAATCATGTGGTTATTCATCATGCTGGGTAGCAAACTTTACTGTGCCTAGCAAGCTAGCTAACTTTATTTGAAGCTTCACACAATTATTCATTTTTGCACTGGTGCTCTCAATTTTCCTTACCTTCTCAGACAGATGCTTCATACCCATTTTGAATCTTTTGAAGCATTCTGGACTCTGATTTTGAGTGCTGGACTCCTCGCATTTGTGCACCCCTGGTGTCCTTGACACGGAAAATAAGTACCCCCACATGTTCGAGTCGGGGTTAAAAAAAAAATCATTGCAGTCACCAATTTATTGTCTTAAATATCTGTTGTAAATACTTTAAAATTATCACATTTTAGACATGCACTCAGTTGACTGCATACCTTCATACCATTGTTGTTAACCTTTTCTGTGATGTTGACATCAACCTTTGACTTTTACCCATGAAAGTCTAATCACCTCTTACTGTTGTCATATAAGCTTCGTAAGAAGTTTCATTATAATCTGTCCAGAACTTTTTATATGATCCTGCTTACAAATGGACTAACTGAAACAATCTTAGCTACCACAAAAAATAATAAATCAATTTAAATTTTGAAATATTTAATTAATTTTTAAATTATTTTTCCATTATTGAACTATTGACATGGAAGTTCATTCACCATACTGCAGTAAGATAATTAATTTTTTATGGGTTACCAGTAGAATATTACTTGGCAGTTTGGTAGAGATTTTAACGGCTCATGCTCAGCATGACTTGATCAAATTTGACAAGTCCAGTCAGCAACTTTTAGAAAAGATCTCCACTTCTGTTTTGCTTCATCCTTCAGATTGTTGTGAAAGTAAAAAAAAATTCTGATTTCGGAACAGAAAATGCAACCAGACAAGAAGACAGCCGACTAGTCTATTTCAAGATTTAACATATTGGTTGTCTTCGGAAAACATGAGTCCCGTGAGTACATTTGGGTATTTACTGCATTTTAATGTGAGGTTGACAAAATGTGCACATCCTTTTAATATTGATTGGTGCGGAATTTCCCGAAAATTGATGCGGGGGAGAATAGGCGCGAAATGAAGGTGCTAGTTAATTACTTTGATGATAGTGAAGCTATATCTGACATACTGTGAATCCGGAGGCAAATGTGTGAATTGGCACCTTCGGGTGAACAGTCACAGATATTATTTCCCGTCAGTAAGAGTTTTGATTCTAATCAAGTCTCCTCTTCTAAAGATAAAGTGAGCATGTATACTGCACTAAACAATCCAAAGCAATGGCTTCATGCTCACTTCATTTTCAAAATGTAGCAAATCATGACTGCAATCAAGTTTTAGCTTTTGCCCCTGACAGCATTTTGCATCCCTGCAAAACTGAACAGTCCCACTAGTGAGTATCTAAGCTGGGCTACTCTATCAACAGGAGGACATGATATAATATGAAATCCTGTGGTCTTGGATGTGACCTTATGCCATAAAGTTAACTAGAGCACTCAGCAACCGAGCACATGTATCCCCCGAAGGCCCCCCAGTTGGGCCCAGATGGTCCCAGAGTACCCAAAATCAATAGGTGTCGTGAACTAACCATAATACATGTCCCTGCAAAATTTGAAAAGAATCGGTGTACTTATGTGGGCTGTAGAGCGTTCACAAGAAAATCTCTGTGGACGCGGCGGACGCATGACGAGGCCAAATCCATAGTATCCTCCGACCTTCGTTCGGGGGATATAATTATTCAGGAGGGTCTTATTCTACTTTTCTTGCCGGCATTTGGCCAGAAATATAACATAACATAACATGAATGGCAAGAACTGGCCGTCCAACCCAACTAAGCTCGTCATTTTTTTTATACTATTGTGAATATATCCCTTCAGATACTCAATGACTCAATGGTATCTGGCTTTAAGTCAAGCCTGCTCTTGAAAACCCCCAAGGTCTTTGCCTCAACAATATGATCAGGCAAGCTATTCCATATTGAAATTACTCTTTGGGTGAAGAAATATTTCTGAATATCAGTGCTAAATTTACCTTGGTCAACTTCCATTTGTGACCCCGAGTTCTACTCACAACACTTAGTCGAAGGAATCCTACATAATTCACTTTGTTAATCCCTTTAACATATTCAAAGACCTCAATCAAATCACCCCTGAGTCTCCTTTTCCTAAGATTAAAGAGATTAAGGATCTTGCTCATGGTTTTAACAGTTTCTTGTATCAGGATCAAGTATTTCATTATTCATGTTTATTGTTCATGTTTTTACTTTTCCATGTTTTGTTTTTTGCCAGGTCTGCCCAGCCACTCCACCGCTTGTCTGCGTTCCGCCCCGTGCCTTCGTTGTTGCACATTTCAGAGCTCTGGGTTGGCTTTGGTATTTCCCCCTTCCTTCTGTGCTGTGCTGATTTGGGGCTGTCTAAGCTTAATTGACAATTAACTGTTTTTAAGTTACTAACATTTTCTAACATTCACAGGGGGGTGTAATTCTTAGACAGGCACATAACTAATCCTACTAATTTAGATAGGGAGTTTATTGTCATGATTGCTGCTTTGCTATTTCAAGATCTTGCTGTGCTTTTCTGTTCTAGAAACATTCATGCTTCCTTCTATCTGCATACTTCATTGGTACTTAAGCTGAGCACGCTCATTCTCTTAATGAGCAAGTCACGTCAACCAATCTTTGTCAATGTCTAATGATCTTGCCTTGCCCATTGTTTCTTCTCCAGGTGTTGCCCCTCATGTGTCCTGATTTCTGTTCCTTTATCTGGAGGCGGGAGAAGTTGGCTGGCAGACAGTGTCTCAAGTTCAAGTCTCTTGTCCTTGGTTCATGCGAATGCCTTTCATGGTTGTGATTCTTGCCAGTATTGTATATAGCCTTGTTTTCCAAGACTTGTTATTTACATCATTAGTCCTTTATTTCTGTTCATAGTTATCCTGCCTGGAGTTTCCAGTGCCTTTTGTTTTTTGTCGTTAGCAACAGCTGGTTAATTCTTTGAAGGAGGGAAACACTAGCTCATGTTTTACATTTGCATATATTTGCTTTTTTTTTTTTTCCAAAAGCTCTGATACATGGAAATGTACAGTAGGCTGTATGCCAAGGTGCATTCCAAAGGTCATTAGAATAACAGTGGGAAGTAGGTCAAGGTACAATTTGCATGAAGTATCAGTTATTTGTTGACACGAACATCAAGTCTAATTTACATGATCAATATACGCTGCATCTGCATGTCAAACTGGAAGTGTGGGAAGATTCAAGCATCAATATATTGATTGTATTCAGGTTGAGTCCTGGAGTGAAGCATGATATGGGAACTATTTGTCCTATTTCAAAAGAGATGTGTGAAATTGAATGCTATAGAACAGCAGTGACCATCGAAGAATAATGTGAAAACTTTTCCAAATTATAATAGCCGGAAAAATTAATAAAATGATACATGTCTGCTGTAAATATAACCCCAATTCTGAAATACAAAACCCAAAACCAGTGAAGTTGGCACGTTATGTAAATCGTAGATAAAAACAGAATACAATGATTTGCAAATCCTTTTCAACTTATATTCAATTGAATACACTGCAAAGACAATATGTTTAATTTTCAAACTGAGAAACTTTATATTTTTTTTTGCAAATAATCATTAACTTAGAATTTAAAGGCAGCAACAGATCGCAAAAAAGTTGGCACGGGGGCCTTTTCACCACTGTGTTACATTGCCTTTCCCTTTAACGACACTCAGTAAACGTTTGGGAACTGAGGAGGCCAATTTTTGAAGCTTTTCAGGTTGAACTCTTTCCCATTCTTGCTTGATGTACAGCTTAAGTTGTTCAACAGTCCGGGGTCTCCGCTGTCTTATTTTACGCTTCATAATGCGCCTCACATTTTCAATGGGAGACAGGTCTGGACTACAGGCAGGCCAGTCTAGTACCCGCACTCTTTTACTACGGAGCCATGCTGTTGTAACATGTGCAGAATGTGGCTTGGCATTGTCTTGCTGAAATAAGCAGGGGCGTCCATGAAAAAGACGTTGCTTAGATAGCAACATATGTTGCTCCAAAACCTGTATATACCTTTCAGCATTAATGGTGCCTTCACATATGTGTAAGTTGCCCATGCCTTGGGCACTAATACACCCCCATACCATCACAGATGCTGGCTTTTGAACTTTGCGCTTATAACAGTCCAGATGGTTCTTCTCCTCTTTGGTCCGGAGGACACGACGTCCACAGTTTCCAAAAACAATTTGAAATGTGGACTCGTCAGAACACTTTTCCACTTTGCATCAGTCCATCTTAGATGAGCTTAGGCCCAGCGAAGCCGGCGGCGTTTCTGGGTGCTGTTGATAAATGGCTTTCGCTTTGCATTGTAGAGTTTTAACTTGCACTTGCAGATGTAGTGACGAACTGTAGTTACTGACAGTGGTTTTTCTGAAGTGTTCCTGAGCCCATGTGGTGATGTCCTTTACACACTGATGTCAGTTTTTGATGCAGTACCGCCTGAGGGATCGAAGGTCACGGGCATTAAATGTTGGTTTTCGGCCTTGTCGCTTACGTGCAGTGATTTCTCCAGATTCTCTGAACCTTTTGACGATATTACAGACCATAGATGATGAAATCCCTAAATTTCTTGCAATAGCTCGTTGAGGAATGTTGTTTTTAAACTGTTCGACAATCAGCTCACGCATTTGTTCACTAAGTGGTGACCCTCGCCCCATCCTTGTTTGTGAATGACTGAGCATATTAGGGAAGCTGCTTTTATACCCAATCATGGCACCCACCTGTTCCCAATTAGCCCGCTCACCTGTGGGATGTTCCAAATAAGTGTTTGATGAGCATTCCTGAACTCTCTCAGCCTTTTTTGCCACTTGTGCCAGCTTTTTTGAAACATGTTGCAGGAATCAAATTCCAAATGCGCTAATATTTGCAAAAAATTACAAAGTTTACCTGTTTGAACATTAAGTTACTTGTCTTTGCAGTGTTTTCAATTGAATATAGGTTGAAAAGGATTTGCAAATCATTGTATTCTGTTTTTATTTACGATTTACACAACGTGCCAACTTCACTGGTTTTGTATTTCAGAATTGGGACAAAGTCTAAATTGTGAATAAAATCAAAATGCAGTGACTTTCAGATCACTTGAGCCAATATGTTATTTACAATCGAACATAGATAACATAGATTAAAATGTTGACACTGAGACAGTCTGTATTTTTATTCACAAAATGAGCTCATTTCAAATTTTCTGGCTGCAACAGGTCTCAAAAAAGTTAGGACACAGGCAAGAAAGGGCTGAAAAAAGCAATTAATATACAAAAGAGAATCAACTGAAAGAACATTTAGCAAGTAATTACTTTAACTGGCATCACCTACCTATCCTCCTCGTGCCTCATGGCACATAGGGCCTTGACAGAGCTTTTCCACCCCTCTCAATCGGCTGCTGTGGTCTGCACCTCCTCCTACGATCTCCTACCTACCTCTCGCCTTTCTCTCTCTACAGTACGTCTCCAAGTGGTTTTTGGTCTTCCCCTTCTTTTACCTTCTGGTGCCCAGATCATAGCAACATTGCAGTCATCATTGCGATCTTTCCTAAGAATGTGGCCAATCATTTTCCATCTACTAGACATCACTTCCACACTCTGTGGCTTCATGCCTGCTCTTTCCAGTAGCTCCTTGGTACCGACATGGTCTTGCCATCGGATTCGGAGGATCTTTCGTTGGCACCTATTATGTAACATATCCACTACTTTATCATCTCCCTTATTCATCTTCCATGTCTCAGATCCATAGGGTAACACTGGCACCACTAGTGTGTTATACAGCCTCAGTTTTGTTTTCCTCAAGATGTTAGAGATCCAGATCTTCCTTAATTTGTTAACAGGTACCTCTGGCTTTCGATAACCTGTTCTTCAGGTCCTTCATACCACCTCCCTCTTTACAAACTTTGGCCCCCAAGTACACAAACTCATCAACATCTTCAACATCCTGTCCATTGATTATAATCTTTTCTTAGTTCCTTGCATTGATCCTCATCACTTTTGTCTTTTCTTCATTGATTTTGAGTCCCTCCCTTCTGGTCTCTTCATCCAGCCATGTCGTTTTACCCTGAATCTGCTGCTTGGTAGATGAAAGCAGGACTACATTGTCTGCAAAGTCCAAGTCATCGAGTTTTGAAGTAAACCTCCATCTAATACCATTTTCGCCACCGCCAACTGCTCTTCGCATTACCTAATCCATCACAATCAAGAACAAGAATCCTGACTTGCATGTTTTGAAAAACACCATGAATGATGAAAGGTATATAAAGGTTTTAGAGCAACATATGCTCCTCTCCAGATGACATCCATTCCTAGGAAGATTGTGTATTGTCAGACAGCTCAAAGGCCTTGTGTATTTCAGCAGGACGATGCAAAACCACATACTGCAGCTATTACAACAGCATAGCTTCGTAGTGGAAGAGTTTGTGTGCTGAACTGGCCTGCCTGCAGTCCTGATCTTTCACCAACTGAGAACATTTGGCGCATAATTAAACAAAAAGTCTGTCAAAGGAGACCCAAAACTCTCCAGCAGCTGGAGGCCTGTGTTAAACAAGATTAGGATCAAATTCCAATGGCTACGCTTAAAAAACCTGTCTCCTCAATGCCCAGATGCCTCCACTCTGCGTTAAAAAGAAGAGGGGATGCTACATCATGATTAACAGGACCCTGTCCCAACTTTTTTGAGACCTTTAGCAGCCATCAGATTTCAAATGAGCTCATTTTGTGTATAAATTGTGAAATTTCTCAATTTCAATATTTGCTGTGTTATCTGTTCTATTATGAATAAATTACTGGCTGGTGTGATTTGAAAGTCATTAGGTGTCCAAGACGAAAGTCGTGGAGACCTATTGTTATCGTCCTGTTTTTATTATTAGGTCTCCAAGACAAGTCGTGGAGACCTATTGTTATTATCCGGATTATTCACTATTATTATTATTATAATTATTATTTGTTTGTTTGATTTTGTGCAACGGATTTCTGCAAAATGAATGGATCAATTTTGATAAAATTGTCAGGGATGATAGAGTGCATCAAGATCTGGAAACATGCCGCACGGAATTTCGATTTACGTTCTCAATCAAGGGCAATAACTCCTCAAAGTCAGAAAATCGGAAAATTTCAAACCGCGATAACTCGAATACTATTTGAGATAATTTCATTTTTATTGCACCAAAATGTGCGCAAAACTATCCCGCGCCGTTTGGACCTATTGCGATTTTCGGCCGTGTATATAAATTTTTTTCTATTTCGAAAAAACTGAAAATCGTTCGACATTTTCACATTTTGATGGTGGTTATTTTCAAAAATCTTCTTCACCTGAACGACAATAGTGACAAACGTGTAATATCTCACATTAACAGAAATTGAATTCTCTACAAAGTTTGAGATCATCGTTTCCATTTTCGTTTAAGAACTTGAGTTATCTCCCTTTAAAAATGGTGCTTTCCAGAAAGTGAAATTTTAGTCGTCATTTTCAAATGCGTATAGATCAGTAAGGAAACAAGATATTTCGAATATAATGTTACCAGTATGTTCCTAATACATAGATTCATATTTTATCAGATATACTTTATCATATAAATATGCATACTTTAGCCGTAAATTGCAAATAAATCGAAATATTTCAAATTTTTCGATTTTCAGGTTTTCTGAGGGTGGTTGTCTTTGGAAATTTCTACTGTAACTAAGGATCAAGAGAATTGTGTCTTCTATACCTCATTTTAAAGAATATACATATACAGTTTAAGAAAAAATATTCAAAAATAAATAAACCACGTGATTCAACTCTTAGATGAGCTTGAAGAATCCCTAAAACCGCAAATCGCAGTTTTAAGGAAACTTCGAAGGATCATAACTCATTAACAAAAGATCCAATCAAGGTTTAGCTTACACCATCATATGCGCCAATGACTGTTCTATATTTGCTATGATATACCTTATTACTAAAATATTGATAGTTAAGCCGTGAAATGAAGAACTATCATGGTGGGGTCTCAAGTAAGGGAGGAAAGTTGCTATTCATATTCATGTAACTGTCAAGGATCATAAAGTGTTTACTACCTTGTGGTGAATGAAATTTTCAGCAATGATAGACTGAGGGAGGAGAAGTTTGTGGATTTTGAACTTCTTTATTCTTTGGGGAGATGTTTACCTTTATACCTTATTACTAAAATGCTGATAGTTAAGATTTAATTTTGGGAACACTGAAAATTTCGGATCAGTTACATATTAACTTTAATCAAAGCCACTCAGAATAGAGAGAAACAAATACTTTTACGTAAAAAGAATTATCCATTTTCTCACTAACGCTGTGTGATATTGAACAACTTTATTTTCATTTGAGGAAAGTACGCAAGGACTATTTCCCAGGGAACGTAGCGGTGTTCGGCTGAAAGTCTTGGAGATCGTAAGTGCTGTCTCCGACAGCCCTAGTTATTATTTGTACTTTTTTTGTGCGCTTTCGTTTGAAGTAACTACTGGGCCGATTGTTAATTTTCAGGGATGATAGAGCATAATGAGGTGTCGGCACGTCACCAAAAAAAAAGTTCATTTTCACTCTGCGTCAAGGAGGATAACTCAAAACGTAAAAATATTTGAACCTCAATAGCTCAAACTATTCAAGATAATTTCACAAAACTTTCACCAAAATGTAGAGGACATCATTCCCCATCAATTGCACCCATAGCAGTTTCTGAGCGCCTGACTAGATTTTTTGCAATTCCGAAAAAACTGAAAATCTTTCGATATTTTCAAAATTTGACGGAGGTCCTCTTTAAAAATCTTCTTCTCACTAATGGCTGTAGTGGTTCCCAAACATTTTGACCAAGGCTCTCTCTCAAGTGCTCTGTGCTCATGTTCATTTTTTTTTATGAGAGCAGAGGTGTGTTGTTATTTAATGTTCAATGTTTATGTGCAATGTTTTTTTTTAACTGTTTTACTGCTTCATCAATTTGGATTTTTTCCATTGTTAAATGATACATTGAAACACGACACATAAATTTACATTGTTACATTACATTTCAATTTACACAAGGCTGTATGCTTTATTAAAATAAAATATTTTGGCAAAATTAATAAAATAAGTTTTTTTTTCATTTATTTTTACTTGCTCCTTTAAAATAATTAACAACTGTTCCAGTAACAGACTTCTAATTTGTAATCATTAAGCCTGTAAAAACGGCTGTAGTGACAAATATGTGTAATAGCTCAAATGAAAGCAGATAGAATTCTCTACAAAGTCATCCAGGCATTTTTCCAATTTTGTCTTAGAACTTGAATTATCTTCCTTTGAAAATGGCTCTTTTCGGAAAGTGAAATTTCTGATGTCATATTCCAATGCTTGTAGCTCAGTAACAAAACATGATATTTCGTATTTAATGGTATCAAAATGTTCCTTATATAGATCTACAATTTCTCTGATATACTTTATTATATGAATGTGAATAGTTTAGCTGTAAATTGAGTATAAATTTAAATCTTTGAAATTTTGCGATTTTCAGGTTTTCTGAGGGTGGTTGTGTTGGCAATTTTCTACTGCAGCAACCGATAAAGATAACAGTGTGTTTCATAGCTCATTTTGAAGAAGATACATATATGAATTTAGGAAAATTACTTGAAAAATCATAAGTCACATGGTTTTGCGCTGAGATCTGCTTGAAGAACCACTAAAACCGAAAATCTCAGTTTTGAGGGAACTTTGGAGGATCATGACTCATTAACCAATGATCCTATCGAGCTATTGTTTACATCTACAGATGCGCAAATGCAAGCACTACATGTCCTGTGTAATACCCTATTATCAAAATGTTAATATTTAACCCATAAAATGTAAAAATGTAAAGGTGGGGTCTCAAATTTGGACAAAAATTGCTTTACATGTCATTGTTACTTTAAAGGATCATCACTCACTGACTTTGTGTTGACTGCTCTGTGGTAACCATTGGACCAAATTGACTGAAATTTTCAGGGATGATGACTGTTATGTAACTGTGAATGTAGCTGTGAATGTGTATGTGAATCATGGGGCCCTAATTTACATTTTCACTTTCAGTCAAGTGAAAAAAGTGAAAAAGCATCAAATAACTGTCAATAGCATTCTGAGGTAATCATTGGATCAAATTTAATTAACTCTTCAGGGATGATAGATTGCTACCTTAACTCGTGAATCACGTGGCCCAATTTTGTATTTTCACTCTCAGTCAAGTGAAAAAAGTTAAAATTGATAGATTTTGTGTGGACTCTTTTGGGGTAACCGTTGGCCCAAATTAAATTAACTTTTCGGGGATGAAAGAATGCTACCTAACACAGTGAACGTAGGAGCCCGGTTTTATATTTTCAGTCTCATTCAAGTGAAAACAGTGAAAATGCGACATTATTTTGCTTCAACAGTGCCTTCCTGAAAAAAAGGCTAAACTTTCTTCTACCATACATGAATAACATTTCACTATTTATTCTTCCATTGCAGAATGTACGCAAAAGACAGTCATGTCGTTAACGTAAGGGCCTAAGGCGGCGCGTCTTGGAGACCGTAAGTGTTGTCGGCGACAACCCTAGTTGTATTTTGATTTTATTCACAATTTACACTTTGTCCCAACTATTTTGGAATTGGGGTTGTAATTTCAGGACAGAATTTGCATATTTTTTCAGTTGTTTATTTCTAAAATTGTTTAGAATTTTTAACACTAGAACGGCCACAAGGTCATTTTGACCTCCAGTACTCCTAATGCAAAAAAAAACTATAAATTGACCATAGCCCGGCTGCATAGCCAGGCTATATAGTCGTCCTTGCTAGGCTGACTATTTAGCTAGTCAGACAGACAGCTTAAAGCACTTGACAGCAGCCTAATACCTCACATATGCCCATTGATACAACACATTCATACACTGTCAGCTATGCAAAGCAGTCAACTGCAGCTTGCTTGTCTAGCAGTACATTTTATTACCGAATAGAGTGCAGGTGTGTATACAAACAAATTGCTGTCATAAGGTCAGAATCAGTTTGCTCTCCCATTTGATAAAGAAATTGCGATAGTCGCCGGGCTGTTCTCTTAGTGATTTTGTTGTTAGTCGGAGAGGCCACCAGAAAAGGAAATGGATCAGAGGATTTGGATAAATATAAGTCAGGTTTTGGCAGAGCCTCAGGAAATATCTGATGAGCAGGAGAAGAAATATCAGGGCTCAGTGATGTGTTTTGGTCCGGTGAGTCCGACTCTGATTTTGAACCTGAATGTCATCATGAGCCACCTCATAGAAAAAACACCCCTGCTAGATAAACCAAGCACCTGATGCCAGGGAGGTGACCTAAACTGCATATTTATTCACTTTGCAATGCTCAGATTTCACAGCATAATTTCAAGTCCAAAGGCTATGAAAAATTTCAAATTTGTGCTTCCCAAACATTTTGACCAAGGCTCTCTCTCAAATGCTCTGTGCTCATGTTCATTTTTTTTTTATGAGAGCAGAGGTGTGTTGTTATTTAATGTTCAATGTTTATGTGCAATGTTTTTTTTTAACTGTTTTACTGCTTGATCAATTTGGATTTTTTCCATTGTTAAATGATACATTGAAACACGACAAATAAATTTACATTGTTACATTACATTTCAATTTACACAAGGCTGTATGCTTTATTAAAATAAAATATTGTGGCAAAATTAATAAAATAAGTTTTTTTTTTCATTTATTTTTACTTGCTCCTTTAAAATAATTAACAACTGTTCCAGTAACAGACTTCTAATTTGTAATCATAAAACCTGCAGTGATGGGAGGTCAAAATAACCTCTCAGCCGTTCGAGGAGGTGCTGCATTGTGGGCCGTTCTTGTGTTAATTCATCATTTCTCCACAACGAGAAAATGTGACTGATCATTTTTCCAGTGTGGTGTTTGTATGTTGAAAGATCAACATATGATGTGGGTTATACTGGAAAATAAATACAGCCGTCAGCATGTGTAAAAAAGGAAATGGAGGAGAAATGAAGTGAAGAAATGGAAACCACAAAAGTCATTGAATAGGGAACCACAGAATGTGTTTTGACATTCTCAGGTTCCCTTTCCTCTGAAAATCCACCGAGTCTGAATATAACTATAAGAAACTTCGCCCTTCCTAACATATCAATGTACCCACACCAAAAATAGATAAACATGCATAAGCACGCGCGTGCGCGCGCGCACACACACACACACCACTATATCATTGTTGTTACCGCCATCATTATCATCATTGGAAAAAAGTATCACACCAAACCTTTGGGTACCCATAATTGCACAGTACTGAAAAATATTGGATGTTTTAGAAAATTTACAGCAATTTATGCACCTGTTATGAATGTTATCAGTTAAGTGAATGGGCACTATCATCTGTCACTAATGCCATACCTATGGGCCATTTCTAACACGATGACTGTGTTGAAAAGCAGGAAGTTACATAATGTGACTCAATACAATGAAAGTTCAGATTAGAATGGAGGCTGGGGTGGTTCAATGGGTGTGTAGCCTTTACCCATGCATTCGCCCATAAGAGAACCGGGTAAACCCAGAATTCTAACCTTAACTCTTAAAAAAGCTCCATTGCCATTCCCTGACCCTGAAACCTAACATTAACTTAATGAAAATTACTATTTCTGAGTCGCTTGTAGCAGACCCAGTAGGGCACTACAAGCCCATGGCGCTAATAACAGATGATAACGCCCATTCAATTGACTAGTTACATTCAAAGTGAGTGTGTAGTATACTGTAGAAATTCTAAAGTATTAAATCATTTTGAATTTGTCTTAACCTATACTTGGCTCTGGAGACATTAAAAAATGATGCATTCTTTTCTATTTTTCAGAGTTTAGCTACTTATTGTAAGATGGGGAAAGATGAGTCCGATAAGTACAATGCGTACATACTGTTAAAGAAGAATGCATTTGGAAAGCAGTTTAGAATTAAAAGAAAAGTGAATATTGCTTATACACTTTCAGGGAATCATCCAGCTTCATGTTTAATTTGTTTACTTTTTTTTTGTTTGTTTGTTTAATTTCTTCATTCATGTATTCAAACTGGAATTCATCAACTCCGTAGAAAATGAAAGCAGGGATTTTTAAATCATGTTTTACCTCTTTTAAATGTTTGGTCAAAGGCAGGAGCTGCCGATGCTCCACCACGGCTGCCCCATCTGCTAATGTCATCTTCAGCTGCGTTATTTACATATCTACTACTTGATTGGTAATCAATTGTAATTTAATTCATCTGTATAGTTAGAATAGGCTTCTAATTGACTATTATAGACATTTTATAACTGAAATTCATAAACATTCTCTTACCCGTGAAGGATCGGCTCCCCCACAAACACCTGTTTCCTCCTGAGATTTCTTCCCATCAATGCTTTTTTTCCTCACCACTGTTTAAGGTTCTTTTCCCCTCTATTGGGAGTTTTTTTTTTTTCAACCTCATTTTGGGGACCTGGGGCTGGCATCTGCCCAACTGCTATTCTGTAAAGCATCCTTGTCACAGTTCTTCTTTGAAAATACAAATACTAAATTGAATTGAATTACCAAGCAAGGAAAAAAAAAACATTTTAAGCTTAAATGACCAATCAACTATTTGTTTTTAGCCTTACATTGCAGATTCTGAATGTGGTAACTGCAACACAATACAAAAAAAATTGCATAGGTGCAATATAAAACTTGGAACGTGTTGGAATGCTGAAAAATGGGTGTACAGGTGTTGAACAGGTAATGTTATCATGGTTGGATAGAACAAGTAGCAGACAACAAGTTCTCTGGGATTGTTGCATATTAGAAAACTGCCTGATTGAGTAATCAATTTTTACATTTTGAGAATAAAAAAACATCCTCTATAATATTACAAAAAAGGGGAAAGATTCAGGGAATTTGAGAAATCAATGCATTAAGGATGATGTTCAAAATCAATACTTAGAGCCCTTTGTCTTTAACCATGAGGCACCATTAGTATCATATTTGATGCACGACTTTCTGTAATGTGTATGTCATCCAAATGCTCAATACTTTCCACAAAAACCCATTGTATGCAATCTGATGCATGTCATCTACCCCATATTGGACTATCCAAGCAAGGCAGGCAGTAGAGGTCTGTAGAATAGAAGATCAAAGATGGCTGCATCCATTCACTGTCCTGCAGTTTTTTGTCCACACAAATCTTCACTAATTTTGAAAAGGGTACGGTAAGAATGACTTATATCTTGAACTAATACCTGAATATTAATATTTACTACATTGAAGCAACTTATAAATATACAATATTTTATTGCCTGTTTCAAGCAAAATGGAGTTGAAAATATATGCATCAAATGTGATACTACTAGTATTTAACCCTGAGAAATCTCTGCCAACAGTACTGTATTTATGGGACTCATTTTTTTTTTATTTATTTTTTTTATAAATTTGGCATCTCCAATCCCACCCGAATTTGGAATGCCCAATTGGGTAACTATGTACAAAGCTTGCTCGTATGCGACCCCTTGCTGCCAACTCAGGATAGTGAAGACAGTTCACGGCTCTCCTCCGAAGCACGTGCCTGTCAGCCACTGATTCTTATACACTCGCTGGTTGAATCTTCGCAAGTTCAGAGCGAGGGCGGAGGATACCCGGACATGAACCAAGCCGGAGTCTTCCTGACGAGCGCCCGTCTGGCCAACAGGAGGCGCTGGAGCAACGAACAAAGCTGTTATCGAATACCCAAATCCGGCAGTCCCTTCCCAATTTGTAACCCTGTAGCGCGATAGCCAATTGTGCGCTACTCTGAAAAAGCTGCCGACCCCTGCCGGTGGGTACGCCGAGGCTCGAACCCGCGACGTGGTGATCACCTCGGCACTGCAGCGCAGTGCCTTAACCGTGTGAGCCACCCGGCAGCTGGGACTCATTTTTAAAGCTAGCGCAAATGCCAAGCTAGTGCAATATTTCTGAATACTGGGGTCCTTTGGATTTTCATAAATTGGGTATGCGTAAGGGTTGCTTCATACAGATAAGAGGTGAACGGAGGACAGGAAGTCGAGGACTGGACTCAGGTGCACGGATGTACTTGGAGGTATTTATTATGCCAACTGCACAGCAGAAGGCATGAAAGAAGCAACACAGAACAAACAGGAATAGAGGTTCCTTGGAATCACTATTGGTAATGCAGACTCTGGTCATTAGCTGCAGGAACAATGTTTAACAAATAGAAAAACAAAACAGGAAATAAGGTTCCTGGTTTAAGTGGTGAAATAAGCAAAAACTGCACTAAGTTTTAAGAGTTTCGAATTATTCACGCAATACGCAGGGTAATGCGTCTATACAAGGAATATGGACGCAACACAGGTATGCGGTTACAAGACTTCACAAAGAATGAGTGAGAGAATTGGTCGTACATAGCAACACTACCACACTGTGGAAATGACAAACAGATGCACGCTATGATTACTGGAGTGAGGAATGCAGTCCAAAGGCTCTAAATTCGTAGACTAGGCGCAGGCGAAGTGAATGGAGGGAGTGCTGCGCCAACGGAGTGTATCCAGGCGTATTTTTCAATTTCGTGCCTGGTGCAGCCCGGCGCAAGTACTCCTCTGTCCCTCCTGCCAGCGCAAGTGGCAAAGAGGGAGGAGAGAAGGCGTGAGTGGGTTTAACACAGCCGTGCCAAATCTTCACCATCAAATGAGCTCCTCTCCTCACCTTTAAAATTGGAATAAAAAAGCCTCCACCCTAAATCTGCATGATGCGTGAATTGCATTTTACTTTGCTGCCTCAGGCATGTTTTCTGCTCTGCTTAGCTACTTCTGTATTAAGCATTATGAATATGAGTTAGCTGGCTAGCTAAAGCATTCACGAATTAGTGAACTTAGCAAACTTGAATGGAATTTCAAAACAAAACTACATCAGATCATTCAAACTTATGAAGTTAGAATGAAATACGACGGTTTCTCATTTATTTCTTCTGCCAGCATCATTGGGAAATGAAACTATGGATAGTGTGTTCCTATTATTACACCCTGCTGCTGCTTAAAATTTTGGGATTTACGTGCATGGAAAACAATGCAAGATACGTTACACATTTATTTTCAATATGTGATCTTAACTCAGTATGAGATCATAGCAATCAGGCTGTATTACTTTCCCCCACTAAAAACGATAAAACTTAAGTGACAATAATAGTATTAAGCTGCTTGCACACCCGACGCGAAACAAGGTTTCTGCACGACAGATAACAGTCAAAGTCAATGCAAAGATGCGAAAACATGCGTGTATTCGCATCTTTGCATTGACTTTGAATGTATTCAGTTGTGCAAAAAATTTGGTTTGCGTCTGGTGTGAAAACAGCTGAAGGACACATACCCACATAGCCTACACACGCACTCACGTGCCCACATGCACATCTCTCTCTCTACATCAGGACAATCGATATAGATGCAATAATTTATGTGCTAATTCAGATAGTTACATTGAATAGTGGTTGCTGTAATTATTGCATTGAAATGTGCCTGACATTCTGGAAACCTGCCTGTCAGGTTTTGGTGACGTGTGCGCACTGTGCGGCGGTCAGCCAAATTACCACTGCACAGAAAGTAAACCAGGTTGGAGCTGGTGAGCTCTCTGCGCACTTTCGGCAGAGCCTTTATCCACGAAATTGTCACTGCGTCATGATGAATATGTGACACCTCACTTGACCTCACTGTATAAAAATATCAAATCTGGTACAAATTGAATTTCATGTATGCAAATTATTTTGCTTTACAGTTTGTCTTAAGGTCCAATAAATACTTCAATAACAAAAAATATGACTATTTAGCCATTATTTCATGGTTCAGGTTTTACAGGGTTAATCCTTCAGTAAGCACTACAGCTACAGTTCCCCTGTGACCCTAGTGAGGAGGAAGTGTTATAGAGAATGGATGTTGTCTTCTAGTTCATGGCTTTCAGATACACCCCGCTTCTTTTAATAAGAATAGCAAGCCACATTCTGCAAGAGGTGCAATCGCCTGACTTCCTGTTTCTGAGAGTGTGGCTGCCAGACTGTCACCTGCAGTCCACACTTCTCTTCCTCTGAAAATATGCACTGCTTTAAGAAGCGCAAAATAAAAGAATGATGTTTGAGCAGCTGAACACATATAGTGACCACTCAGAAAAGATGAGTCTAAATTTTTGCATTTTTCTATATCTTATATATTATTATAATAGTTATATATAATATTATTATACATTATTACAAGTATAATATTTTATATATTTGC
Source organism: Gymnothorax reevesii (assembly GCA_029721435.1). NCBI lineage: Eukaryota > Metazoa > Chordata > Actinopteri > Anguilliformes > Muraenidae > Gymnothorax > Gymnothorax reevesii. The sequence continues at coordinate 37,950,062 of CM056580.1, read as the reverse complement.
ATATTTTTTCAGTACTTTGTTTCAAAGATAGTTTAAACTTTTTAGTTCATAATTTCTCCACAACGTGAAAATGTGCCTAATCATTTTTCCGTTGTGGTCTTCATCTATCAAGGAAGAGAGAAAAATTCCTACAAAACCAGAACAATTGGTATCTCGCTACCCAAATTTAATTTAATCCTGTGTAGAACATTGGTCAAAATGCCCCATTTTCAATTTTGATTAAAAGACTCATAGCACAAATTATGGTCTCATAGCACATGGTCTTTGCTTACTTTTCGCAAAGAAATATAAAATAAAAAGATTTTAACAATTACTGATGACAGACCCTCAGACCCATACCCCCCCCACCCCCCCCAAGATGGCAGCCAAGATAAATTTTAAAAACAGTCATTCAAACAGAGGTAAGCAACATATTATTTTGAGACATTCGGGTAGTATATTGGAACAATAACTACGAGAGAGAAATTCATGAGAGTTGAGTTTGTTGGTTGTGGTATACGTATGTGAAAAAAATCAGTAATTTCTAGACACGGGTAGGGGTGACAATATTGTACAGTAACTTAATACTTCTGAATACAAGTCTTTCCCCTGCTATCCCTCGAGGTTTCTTTTTACTTGTATTCAGAAGTATTAAGTGAATATACCAAAATAAAATGTTACTTACCTCTGTTTGAAACCTTAGAATTTATCTTGCACCAGTACCTCTATGGGCGCCACCTATCTCTGTAACTACTTAAACCGGCCAACTGCTGAAGCAAAAATCAGTGTTTTTGCTTTGTACACATTGCACATATTTCATTTCAAGAGATTTCTTTGTGGCACGTCTGGGGTTGGTGTCTGAATAAGGTGGTACTGTGGGGCACCACTTATTGGCATTACTAGCAAACCAAAATAATGGAAAAACAAAATCAGTGTTTTCACGATGTCCTTATAGTCCATGGGCCAGACCAGATATCGGTACCACCTCGGGTGACTAAATCGAAGTGGTACTAAAATGTTTATAGGGTCCATATAAATGTAATGACATGTGATAGCCTTTCCACACTGGTAGCTTTTTCAGTTATTTTTTACATGTGCCAATGCGGTTATTTTTCACTCAGTAGCATCACCGCGTTATGCGCTAAACCCTAGAAATATGGCAAGGTCATGTCCAGTCTCAGCCAATAATTACCCAAAACCATGTGGGACATGCTCTTTTGAGACATCAAAGCAAAACATCAAAGAGATCACCTGCCACATGTACGTGACTTCTGCCAATACCACGGAAGTGAACAAGCTCCGATACCAGTTGTTTGGTGCCAGACGTGGAGAGGTTGAGTCAAGCCAACTCCCTCCTTGCGAGGACTGCCTGTTCATGCATGCGCGCTGTGCAAATTACCAAGCTGCCATCTGGAGGAGATGTCTGCAAACTGAGCCCTTTGTTCCAAATCCCAAAGACTGTGGTTGGACAACGGATGAGGATGGCCAGCTGACCATCCAATGGATGCGTGGCTCGCCTGCACAAGATGCTGTGCTGCAGCTCCTCTCCTGTAAGTGTGTGTGTTCATGCAAACTACCACAGTGCACCTGTCTCAGCAATGGCTTGAAGTGCACAGACATGTGCAGACTACAAACCTGCAACAACCAAGCTAGTGAAGAAGAGCCAGAAGTCACGCTAACTGACTCTGACGACGATGATGATGACTACATTGGATCCGTATGATCATTGCAGAATCCCGTGCATCAGTATTTGAAGTTATGTTTTGGATAATATATTATTAACTAAGTAAAGGATGTAGCCATTGATTTCATTTAGAAATGCAATTGTCCATACCAGGATCTCAGACAACACTGCTTTGTCAGTGCACAGAAGTAAAGCGAGAAGTGTGTACCAGTGTATTGTTTTGTAAAACCAGTGTATTGTTTTGTTACAACGCGAAATTCTCTTTGATACAGCCAACTCCATCAATAAAATATGTCTTCATGTACAAATATGATTGTCTTTGTTAGTAAGAAATTATTCCTACAAGTGTTTGTGACTGATTGATTGTTCATTAAATGCTGGTATTCTCAATGTAAACTACATACTGGCAAAATGTGTTTTTTTTTCGCAGAGTATGTCCATTTAAGACGAGATAACCACCACTAAGCTACCAATCTGCGAGGTCTATCATATCAAAACGTAAACTAGAGATATGTGGCAAGTAAAAAATAGCAGAGAGAATTGGTCACCTCGGGTGGTACTGATATGTGAAATTTGGGGTCTGGGCTCATGCACTAGTGTTACGGCCTCATGGCCTTTGTCAGGGTTCATTGTTGTTGCTGTGGGGCGTCTTCTGTGTTTCAGCAAATTCCTTGATTGGTATGCAGCTCATCAGAAGATTGGATGCATCTGGCCACTGCTTCCAACCTTTCTTTAAAAACCTGCCCTTCCTGCAGTTCCAGAACTCCAGTTCTGGAGTTCGAGGCCCTGGACACAGATGCACAGATAAACATCCCACTAAGCAAAGCTGAAGTCAAAACCATTATTATGGCAGAAGTTAATAGAGCTTGGCAAACGCAATGGGACAGGCAAATTACGGGCCACTTCCTATATAAAATACAAAAACAGGTTACAGCAAGAAGACAATGGAGATGGAACCGCAGGGAAGAGGCAGTTATCACTCATAAGAACAGGTCACACAGGCTTGAATCACATTCTTAATCTGTGGGTAAAAATCAAACAGGTCTTTGCCCCAAATGCAACAGTTGAGCATGTATTACTGGAATGACAAGCATATAGTAGGCAGAGATTAATGCCCCTAGAGCAGTGCTTCTCAAACCTCTCCTGGAGGACCACCTGTCCTGCATGTTTTAGATCTTTCCCTGTTTTAGCACAGGTGATTCAAATGATCAGCTCTTTATTGACCCTTTAAAGCTCATTGATAACATCCTGATTATTTGAATCACCTGTGCTGGGGCAGGGAAAGATCTAAAACAGGCAGGGCAGGTGGTCCTCCAGGAGAGGTTTGAGAAACACTGCCCTAAAGGATGTCAGTGCACTAGGACAGACCAGTCTGAAACTTGAGGGCTTACTTGCTTTTTCTATTCTAAAGCCAATTGCCTGGATCCATGTAATGGCATAGTTAAAAAGAACAGGGTTATTTAATAGAATATATATATATATATATATATATATATATATATATATATATATCTTTTTTTTTTTTTTTAGTTTAACAAAAATATCAAGTCCTTGCTCCATTGATGCTCCACAGTTCTGTGGTTGGAGGCGGTAATGCACCACGCCGTTTGCAAACTACAAATAAACATTAAAGAAGAAGAAGAAAAGAAGTCTGGAGTTCCCCTTCCCCCAGGCACCATAAAATCCTGATTTTGTATTTAGTTTCTTTGATTATTGTTTAGTTTAATCAACCTTTTCCTCATTTCATTTAGTAATATGCTTTTTCTTGTCAGTTTCCTTTGTCAGCTTGAATATTTAGTTACATTTGTTATGTTCAAGTTACATTTGTTAAATAAATCCCTTTGCATTTATTAATCCCTTCTGTGCGCTTCCTCTTTTGTTGTGGCCTCAGAGCTTGGCCACGACAAAGTGGGGGCTCAAAGTGAAGTGGCAGTGTTTAATAGCTGCGTTTTATTAGAAACGTTGAGTGGCGGCGTTTTCTTTGGAGCACTTTGTTCTGATTTCGCGCCTCTCCAAGAAGCCGATAGGCGGGTGACGTAGTAGGAGTGGGTTCCCCAGGTGTTGACGTCACGGCTGGGATTCCCTTTTTTGCGCTCGGTTTGGAAGGTCGCGATGGGAGTTAAGGAATTGTTTTCATGTTTAGTGTTCACGGTGCTGCGAGATGTGGAATCATTTCTGTGCAAATGTTTCATTTGCAAAGTAGTCACGGGTCATGGGAAAGTAAGTTTTGACCCTCTTTTGCTACAGTGTGTCTGTTGAGCCGACTCCCCTAACAGGACAAGCAGCGTTGCTTCTTTAAGCTTCGCTGGGTTTGATTATTTCGTAGCGTCGGGGAGAAAGCGGTTACAGCAGTTGTCTCAGGAGCACAGCCACGGATGTTGACAGGGTTTCCAGCTTGCTGGTCTCTTTGCCACTCCACTGGTAGTTAGAGTGTAAATACCTGCTGCAAGTATCTCCGTGAAGACTAGGGCTGAGCTCAGTTAGATTCGGATAGGCAGGCAGTAAGAGGGGACGCTTGGTTGTCGCTCTTATGCTTTTGTCTGTGTGCTAGTTGGGTCTACTTTGCGTTCTTTCGTTTCCCGGAACTACTTGTTTTGGTACATTGGTCAGGTGTTAATCTAAGCAGGTGTAGAAGATTTTTTTTCAACGCTCTCTCTGAGGAGGAGTTAGACCAGTGTACGAGGGATCAGCGGTTATTAAATGTCGGTGACAGAAGATTGAAGAAAAGTTAAAGCTATTAAAGCAAATTTGTATGACATGGAAGTAATAAAACCCTGCAAGTGTCACCTGATTCGATTGATCAGGCTGGGACTGTTTTTCCCCTGGAGTCGCGCTCTGATTTGGTCATAAAATTTGAGCAGCAAAAGGAAATGTTGCGTTCGTGGATGCAATTGGAAACCGAAGGCATTCGAGTTGGAAGAGGTAAAACGAGCAGACTCTGAAAAAATGCGGCAGCAAACAAATGGCTAAGTTGGACTTAGAATGGCTGAGTCTATTGAAAGCAGGTAAATTGGGCGAAAGGGATCATCTAATTGCTTAATGTTACACTTACTCTCGCATCATCTAAAACGCTTTAAAAGTATGGCGTTGTATAGGCTAACAGCTGAGCTACAGCAGGATATTCAGCTCCTCTCAGTTTACTTGCCATGAATGACTGCCTGACGCGCGAGCGTGAAAGAAAACCTCCGTAATGAATATTCACTAAAGCCCCGCCCAGGGCAGCTCAGAATTTGAGGAGCCGTTTATCTCGGAACACGGGGGTGGTTCGTATGGAAGCGAATCTGTCTCATAACCCAAATTAAAATGGATTAACAGAATTTTTTTTTTCATTATCAGGATATGGCTGCATTTTTTGACTCATAAATAAAATGAATAATAAATCATTCAAACTGCATTTTCCTCTTCAAGACTGCTCATTCTGTGACTTAATTAAAATGAAAAAGAAAAGGACGTTCAAGATTTAATTTTCAAAAGATGCCTCAGCAAATAGCTACCAAAATTCAATTTGAAATGTCAAAATTGAAAATTAAAATGCATTTGCAGAAAGGCTTTTTCATTTCAAGGTTATGGCTGCATTATTTGACGCATAAATAAAATTAATAATAAATCGTCCAAACGGCATTTTCATTTTCTTCTTTAGGTGGCACATTTCATGACACAACTGGAAAGAAAAGAAAGAGGACATTGCTTTTTCGTTTTCGTGTCCGCCCCGCAAAAAGTGTTCTATAATTCAATTGGCAATCCCAAAAGGTGCAGGAAAGTGACGCCATACAGTGGTAGCCGTGTAACAGGCAATGAGTGTATATAGAACTGGAGAGGCAGCTGCCGCTTTCCTCTACCAGCGCAGTTGAAGAAACCAATATGGCTTCAAGTGCACCGCACTTCTCAATTTCCCATCGACTATAATGGAAAAATCCGAGCCATTTTCTTTAAAATTAAGGGGTCTATTGCCATATTCTTAACACATATATAACTCGAATGCATGTAAAAATAAGAATCAATAGGTTATTTTACGTGACACTACTTGAGGATAAAGTTATTGGGGGTGTTGTTTTACTCCTCGCACTCAATGTTTGAGCGGCTGGTTGGTTGTATCAAGTAATGACGATGAGTAGATTTCATTTGCGACATAAAAAAAAAAAAAGTCTTTTGCAACATCAAGTAATGTGGATGGGCGAATTGTGACCTTGTCTGTTCTGTTCTCTAGCTAGCTGGCATTGGTTTATGTGTTAGAATTCTAAGCTGGTTTAAGATGGTCTGAGCTGTGTTATTAGCTGGTCCTAGCTGGTCTCTATAGCTTGATGAAGGCGGTCAAAGCTGGTTAAGCTCGTATTTTCAGCTGGAGTCAGCAGGTGAAGGGCTGGTTGACCAGCTAAAACTGTCCAAAACGCAGCTTAAACCAGCCTGACCAGCCTAGGCTGGTCAAAGCTGGAATTTTCAGCAGGAAAAGCATAGACCTGTTTATAAATTATTTTCATCTCCTGAATTCAGCCCATTATTTCATCATTGCTAGATCGCACGGAGAAAGACGCCGAATATTTAATTACACATGGATCATTACTATAATTGGAAAACATATCAATAAGGAAAATGCTTGACTACTAGTCAGGACTAGCTAATTATTGCTTCAAAAAGGGATGTGACTGTGCCTCTCGCCCCAATTTCCAGTTCTGGGGCCGACCCTGGTGACATTGCCGGGACATGTGAAAAGGAAAAAAGACAACGTAGGTATTAGTATTTTGCTAAACTCTGAAAAAATGAATGTGATGTAGTAATACTGTATTTTAATTTCAAAAATTGCATCAATTAAAAAAAAAAAACACACACCCATTTCTGCCCAATTTGACGCCTTGAGCAGTCACTGTTATAAAAAAGGCAATATTACAAATTCATAAAACAGTATTTATCTGTAACACAATATTATACATTTAAAAAATAAACCTTGAAAGTTAGGCAACTTTATTTATATCGCTAATTTCTGGAAAATTCAAAGTGCTTTTTACGTAGCAAAAGAATTTGCAAGAATGCACACCAGAAATAAATTATACGATCAGACATAAATGAAATGATACGAATAAAATAACAAGGTAAAATGGCAATGGAATAGAAGACAATAAACAGGAATATAAATGTATGCAGGCAAATGAAACCCTGGAATTAAAAAGAACAAGCTCAGAGAGAAATAAAATGCAGCATTGGGTCAGATGAGACAATGCATCTGTAAAAGTTTGGTCTTACTAGTTTTAAAACAGCCTGAGCATTATTTATTTCATTCATTCAAAAGTGTCCTGCTTGAAGTGGTCACTAACAAGGACCTCTCAGGGGTCACAAAACCATCCCATCTCACAGCAAGTTCCCACTGTCGCCTCAATTCACCGTCTTTGGGAAACCCTGAAAATATGACAAAAAAAAAAGAGGCAAGAGATGAGAAGAATTCTCTATTATATATACGGTTCTATTCCTTCTTAATGACTATTTATTGTCCTTAACGTCATGTATATGGGCAGCCTTAAATGCACACGCGTGTTTTCTATTTCAAATGGAAAATAAAATGATGTCATTGGGTGACTGAATTTGTGAGAAATCATCATATCTATTAATTTATAATAGTGGCGAAAATAGTGTTGGTAAAAACAATGGGGAAGATGGAGGCTAAACATTTATGTAATTCATTTTTCATACTGTTGGGCCTGCAGACTGCATGGTCATCTTCAGTGTCCCTTAAAAAGTTCTGATCTTCAGGTAGCTGGACATTTTTTGTAAAGGCCATGCTGTGCAGACAAAAGGATGGGGGGGGGGGGGAATCTCTGATGGACTGAAGACCATGACATGCCATGTAGAGTGGCTCACTGTGGGGGTGGCTCAAGTTGAGGCCCTGTGTGGGGGTGCACAATGTTGAGGGGTTCTGGGGATCATACCGTGGGAGGCCAGGGATAAATTGGCCAAAAGGAAGTGGGCAGGGAGTGGAAGACATCCACATTTGGAACTGTGCACACCACAAACATTTACGCCTCTGGGACGCCCTCCTACACTTCTGGGCTTAGGATGGACAAAACTCCCCTCCGCAGGGGTAAGAGGAGGCAGACTGGTGCTCCCACCACCAATCCTCTGTTGCTTACTTCTTAAAACTGCAGCCTTTCTATTAGTGATGCTGGCATAGTCCAACCCTCTCACATCCTCTGCTGTGCATCTTCATCCTTAGCCCACAAAAAAAAATTTTTCTGTGGTTTCCTGCCTTTTTTTCTTTGTTTTTCTTTAAACCTTTGAATCAGTTAATTCATTTTTAAGCTTGGAAAAAAAGAATACAAATGACTAATGTTAATTCCCTAATGTATGTATTTCTTTGCCTATAAAGACAATAAAAGTGGCAATATGACACAGAAACTGGTTTGATTACTCATTTCTTAATCACTGAAAGCATGCATTGCCATTTTAAAGAAAGCCACAATTTCACACCACCATTGGGGTGCGGAGCAACAGCTGAAAATGCACAGATGTGCCAGCAATTGAGAGACATATTACCCACTCGCTCAGTCTGCTGCACCACACTGGCTTTACACTTCAGTTGGCAGACTAGGTAGTAATAATTGTTACTAGCCTCAATGAAAAAAATAAACACATATTTACAGGTACAATAAATGAGGGACATTGGCATGTTGTTAGGTGTGGTTCAAATTAGGAATAAAATTTTTTCAAATGTCTGTTTTCACCTACTTGTATGACTAATTATGAATGCCTAAACGCCGATTCATTTAAACACTTATCGCCAATGATGACCTGCATACTTTTACATGTACGCACATGATCAGAAAATGACTTTTGCTGTCACGGGTATTTCCACTGTTTGCATCTATCACTGTCTGGCATCGTAGCCTCATTCTCCTAATTATTTGCACGATACTGTCCCGCGAAAGAGCGTTCCACTCCTCCACAAGCGCCACACGCAGTTTGGCAAGCTCACATGGTGGAGGGGTAAATGCATCCCAATGGCACTTCAACTGATCCAAGACGTACTAAATTGAGTTGAGATCAAGGGACATGGCTGGCCACTGCATATGAGGCACCTCGGCTTCGTTTGGATGATTCTTGCATGATGCGGAGGCGCATTGTCATCCATGAAGATGAAGTCTGGTGCGTGTTCCTGGTACTGAGGGATGGCGGTGGTGTCAATGATGTTTTGCAGGTAAGACTGTCCAGTAACAGCTCCATCAATGATGACCAGTTGGATTTTGTGTGCTCAGCTGACGCCTGCCCAGACTGTTACACCTTCTCCTCCGAACCACTGTCTTGGGACCATGTTGACCTCCGCATTATGCTCACTCCAACGTCTCCACCAGCGTTGGCGGCCATCATTTCTGTGCAAGGTGACCCTATAGTCATCGGTGAACAGCACTGAAGGGCACTGCTGCATGTTCCAGGTAACTTGGCCATTTGAGACGATCGTCTCATTGCTGTGCTGTCAAAGGCATCACCTCAAACAGTCGTCTAGCATTCAGGCCGAAGTGATGAAGTCAGTTGCGGACGGTCTGTCGGGACAACCTGGTGCCTCTCACATCTCATAGACGTGCTTGGACTTGGGCGGCGCTTGCATCACAATGTCTGAGATCGAAGGTCCTGAGGTCTTGGTCAGCATCCCGATCAGTTACACGCGGTGCTGCATTTCCGGGCCGATCAAGCATGTCACCAGTGGCTTCAAGACATCGATTCAGTCTACTGATGACACTCGAGGACACGCCAAGTTCAATGGCAACATCAGACTGTGTGCTTCCAAGCCTGAGACGGGCTATGTCCAGATGGTGCTGTTCCTTTGTTAATCATCGACGTGCATTCACTGGTGAAGATATGATGTACTGGTGAAGCCATCTTCCTCCTCTGTCAGATTGATAGCCTTGAAAAATAAGGGAAGGGCCGATTGACATGATAATCCATCATCTAGTTTTTTGAGTAGCGACCCCTCCATGGCTGATGGACCATGTACACTGAGCACACTTCCTAGACATGAAGAAATAGGGTGTGTCTGGCATGCAGATACTATTGTTTATTGTTTAATCACATACTAAGTCATTCAAGCAGAATTTATATTCTCAATAACATATCGTTGTACACTCTGCAATATCCCTAACTTATTGTGAGCAGTGTAGATGGAGCCTATTTTATTAAATCCATTGAAATAGCTAATGGTTCTTAGCTAATGGATTTATTTTCTTTTGTAAAAAACGTTTCCTAAAATTTTAATTTCATTTAAATGGGTAATCATCTTAATATCACAGTTTTGAGATGTAATTACAATATAAATAGACTTATTAATACATCACTGATGTAAAACTGTCACAACTCTCGTATTTAGGTATAATAATACAAAGTGTATGAGTTTTTGTAAGCTTTGTGCTGTCGAACTTAAACCAGCGCACATCTACAAACAACAGTAGTTCGTACAACAGTCGCTCAAACCAACCTAGTTCAAACTATTGTGGTATGAACTAAATATGACAGTTTTGAGTAACTATTTCAGATGCTAGTTAGTTTAACGGTACATTGTACCTTATTAGTTCAAAGCTAACTTCCATCATTGTTTTGGAAACACACCCCGAGCAGACAACTCTCTGTAGCAAGTAATAGGGAGGAAATGTCACTGCTCTTCACTGTATGTATTAACCTACTGTATGTATTGTATTTATTGAATGGGAGAGGATGTTGTTTACACACTAGTGAGTGTACATGTGGCAGAAATCATTTTATCTATTTGCATATCATGGAAATCAAAAATAAATAAAATGGCATCAAAAAAGGGGAGAAATTAATGGCTAAAAATAATAAAAAATTTAATGAAAAAAGCAGGCCTACAACAGGAAAAATATGTGGCTAAAGAGAAAGAGAGAGGAGGCCAAACATATTCTCCACGAAATGTTATAATATTTTTGGGCCTACCGGCTGCCTGCTCTTCCTCAGCATCCTTTAGAAAGATCTCCTCATCTTCAGGCAGCTGGGATATTTGCTTTGATGGCCTTGCTGTCCTGGCTGCAGGATGGGTGGAGTTAGACGAGCTCCCACACAGATGGACTTCTGGGGACCCAAAGGAAAGAGCAGCTCTGAGGGAGTGTTGGCCGTGCCAAAGGGGGCCCATTGTTGAGGGGCCCAGTGAGGGGATGGCCAATGTGGAGGGGCCCTGTATGAGGAAGGCCCAGTGTGGAAGGTACCTGATGTTGAGGGGCTCTGCTGATCAAACTGCAGAGGGCCTGATGTTAATGGACTGAGTGGAAATGGGCAGGGGATGGAAGACACAGACATCAAGGCTCCTGGGAACCCCTCCAGCACGTATGGGCCCAGGTCAGACAAAACTCTGTTCTCCTCAGGAGCAGGAGGAGGCAGACCGATGCTCACACCACCAGTCAGTCCTCTGTTTCTCCCTCCTTGGAGTTGAAGCCCTCTGAGTTAAAATGGCCTCGTCCCAAACATTCTCTGCAGTGCATCTCCATCCATGGCCCACAGAAGGAACTCTTTCTGTCATGTCTTTGAATTTGCTGATGAATTTTTAAATGTGGAAAAAAGAAATGGACAACTTTCAATAATCCGCTATGTGTGTATTTCTGAGCCAATGAAAAAGATGGGTATTCTCAAGTTAGTCTTCATTTGAAATATATCAAAAGAGACGGTTCCCATTTATGTTACCATTTTTAAAAATAGTCATTAATACCACGCCACCACTGGTGATACAAAGCAATGCTTCGTAATGGGAGGGCAAAATGTTTGCATGATTCGCCTGGTCTACTGCACCACAGTGTCGGGCCAGATAGTAATAACTGTTAGTGTTAATGGTAAAATAAATAAATAAATGAACAAATTTTAAAAATTAAAAAATAAAATAAAAACTAAATTTCAAGTGTCACAGCAAAGGGTCTGAATATTTACATCAATATGATATTTCAGTGTTTTTCATGAATTTGCTAAAATTTATGAAATTGTGTTTTTGCTTTATCACTATCGGGTATTGAGAGATAACCAATGAAGGAAAAAAATCATTAAAACAATTTTAAGCATACGGCTGCAATATAAATGTGAATAAAGTGAGGGGTCTATATACTCTCTGAATGCACAGTATACAAATATTCATTGTGACATTGCAAAAGCTATTTCTGACATAATGTGGATTAAGAAGTAATCATCAAAGAAGTAATCCCAATAAATCAAAAACAGCATTTACTCAAGAAAAATGAACAGCTTGTAAAAAATATCTGCTTGCTGTGGTATTAACAAAATACACAGCATACACATACTCAGGGGTACTCTAGGACCTAGTTAGGAAACCACTGTTCTACATCAGTAACTTTTAATACCCCTTTTAGTATAAATTACTGTAAGGTCGCCAAGCATGATTAATTCTCGCTGACAATTCCCCGCAGAAATGCAAAAATAATTAACCCCAGCAACTCAAAGCCAGGAATTTGTTTGTCAGCAAAAGAGGTACATTTAAAAGAGAGAAATTCAGCAGATGCTGGGGAAAACCCACCCCCTTTAATAGCTTCAAAATTTCTTCCACCTTTTTAAAATCAAAAACGCACAATCTACTGATATAAATCATTTTTAAAAAGCCTCCAGCTAAGCAATCCTGAAACCTGGGCCTCCAACATAGGAAATGATGAGCTGTTAATTCCGTACCTCAAGTGTATTTTAAGAGTTCAGGCATTAAAAAATAATAATAAAATAATAATTATTTGATAGAATTATGGCCAAGACAAGCAGTCCAGTCAAACAGTTTGTGTTCTGTGGTGAGGGCTGGGGAATTCTAGCATGCCTCCTTCTGAGCTGTGATCTCTTCTCAGCATTTTCTCTCTAGTTTTCTGCATCTGATTTATGCAATATGACCTGAGGTTAGACTGTGTGCTGTCCTTTAGAGGTAAACATTGTTAACTCTTTTAGTCTCTTTTAGTCTGGCATGGGATTTAAATAGGCCATGCACCAAAGCCAGTTTGTGATAAAACTACAGCGCCAATTCTGAAATAATTGGGACAAAGTGTAAATTGTTAATAAAATCATAATGCAATGACTTTCAGATCACGAGCCAATATGTTATGTACAATAGAACATAGATAATATTTCAAATGTTGAAACTGAGATATTTTATATTACATATTATATTACAAAATGAGCTTCTATCGAATTTTCTGGCTGCAACGTGTCTCAAAAAAATGGCTGAAAAAATTGAAAGAATCAGCAGAAGAACATTTAGGAACTAAATAAGTGAACTGGCATCAGGTTTGTAACATGATTGGCCATGAAAGGTTGGTGAGCCTCTGGCCATCTTTACTTCTGAGAGACTCAGCCTCTCTAAAATATCCCTTTTATAGCCAATCATGTCACATACCTGATGCAAGTTAACTAAATGTTCTTTCAGCTGATTGTCTTATATATTAATTGCTTTTTCAGCCTTTATTTGCCTGTGTCCCAACTTTTTTGAGACCTGTTGCAGCCAGAAAATTTGAAATAAGCTCATTTTGTGGATAAAAATATAAAATGTGTCATTTTCAACATTGGAAATGTCATCTATATTCTATCGTAAATAACATAATGGCTCATGTGATCTGAAAGTCATTGAATTTTGATGTTATTCTCTATTTCGGAACTGGGGTTGTACTATAGTTGGATACTGTTTGTGAATCTATCCACGATAGATCAATATTTACTCCTCTTTCAATCATTATACCCCTCATCTCATATCCATCTATCATGGATGAAAACATAAATACATTAATTGAGAGATTCAGTCTGTCTCTTTCCATCCATGATAGATGAATAATTGAGCCTGTATTCACATATTTACTGCAAATATGTATCCTTTTTATGTCATTCCTGGGTCATAAACCTCTAACTGCAGCCTCAACTGAAAACTTCTTCCTCTTATTAACAGTACAGCTCAATGTGAGATGACCTTACAGAGATGTAAGAGATGACCTTTGCAGTCTTTACACCTAGTTACACCTACACCAGATTCTAATAATGCATCACTCAGGCTATTCTCTGAGTAGAAATATGGCAAGTGTGGGCATTGGGACAAAGCCTCCATCTCCCATTAATGCATCATCCTCATTTCAAAAATGGCAAAAACCACACCAAGCAAGTATAAAAACTATTTTGAGGGGTTGAGGAAGTTGTCCAGAATTTTACCATTTCCATCAACCATTTCTACTGTAATTCTTCAAATATGGATTAAATTAATGGAAACATGGTTTCTGTGAAAGTTAATCCATATTATAAAATTTTACGTTGACATAATGTAATATTCAGAGGTAGACCAGTATGGGGCGCCGTTAGTAAAATAGGGTGTGTCATTTTGTACCATACAGATTTTGCACATTTGGCGTCAGATCAGTTTTGTAGTATTACTTTTTGTAGAAGCGAAAAGAGGACATTAAATACAAAATCTAAATGTTAACTATAAATCAAATTGCTAAATATAAATCTAAATTATATATATAAAATTTAGGATTTAAGATTTAGATTTCACCAGACCGCCAGTAGATGCCACTGTCAGCTTAGCATTGCTGTTCTGTGGGTCGTGCACAGTCATACATGACTTAAGCGTGAAGACAGCTTGAGCGAGTAGTCAACAGCGCGCTAGTGAGAAATGGCGATGGGTAAAAGTCAAGATTTGCCTCAGTCCAACACACTACCACCACCACCACCACCACCATGTTGGGATACAGATCTGATGTTCTTTATGTGAAATGATGTGTTAGCCTCACTGCAGATGTACAAAACCCAAAACCAGTGAAGTTGGCACGTTATGTAAGTCGTAGATAAAAACAGAATACAATGATTTGCAAATCCTTTTCAACTTATATTCAATTGAATACTGTTATGGCCCCAATTTGTTATTACTTTAAAACAACACAACAGCAACAGCAAGGGATGACACACAGTTTTTAAAACTTAAACACATTTAATTTAACAGACAAAGACAATAACAACTAACTAACAACTAATGAACCTAAAGACCAAGATTGATTAGGAAAAAAAAAAGAAATATTTACAGTCCCTTTTTGTGGGGTGGCTTGGTGATGTCCTGGATAATGAAAATGCTCAAACACAGGCAAAGAAATCCACAAAAGAAATGTCACAGGTCTTGAACAGAATGGCAGGTCTGGTCATCTTCTTGCAATTTCTCCTACTACTTTACTGTCTCAATTCTTTTCCTTATATACTCTTTTGCAGACCCCACCCACATTTAGACCTCTTTTTTTTTACTTTCTGAGACTTGCCCCAGACATGTCCAGGACATGTCTAAACATGACTCCAGTCTGAGCTTTACAAAAAAAAGGTAAATACTGCCATCTAGTGGCCTATATTCACATTACACCTCCATTCCAAAAGGGAAAAATTTTGACTCATAAAGGCAAAATTTTTCTTTTCAATACAAAATGGTTAAGTGAACACTTGTCTATATATACATATCATACAATATTCAAACACATGATATATATATACACATTCAAACACGGGATAAGCAATCAGCAATTACATTGTCTGTACCCTTCACATGCTTAATTTCCAAGTCAAACTCCTGTAAAATCAAACTCCATTTCAACAATCTCCGATTCTTGTTTTTCATCTTACTCAAAAACGTTAACGGATTGTGGTCAGTGTACACAATCATTGGCTTTTGTCCTGTACAAACATAAACCTCAAAGTGTTGTAAAGAAAGGACCAGAGCCAACAGTTCCTTCTCTATTGTGGAATAGTTCCTTTGGTGGCAATTGAACTTCCTGGAGAAGTATGCCACGGGATGCTCAATGTCATCAGAGTCACTTCTCTGTAGGAGCACAGATCCACAAGCTTGGTCGCTAGCATCGACCGCGATGGAGAACGGTTTGTTGAAGTCAGCAGATTTGAGCACGGGGAAGTGACACAGCAGAGACTTCAGGTGATCGAAGGCTCTCTGGCATGCATCATCCCAGGTGAACTTTACGCCTTTCTTCAGTTGGTTAGTTAGACTGAGAGCAATCTCAGCAAAGTTCTTGCAGAACTTGCGGTAGTACCCGATCATTCCAAGGAAGCGGCGCAAAGCTTTTTTGTTGTCAGGAACTGGAAAGTCCATGATGGCTTGGACTTTAGCATTTATGGGTGCCACCTTACCCTGGCCTATGACGTAGCCAAGATAGGTGACAGTAGCACAACCAAAGTCACTCTTGCTCAGGTTAACAGTCAGGTTAGCCTGGGTCAGGCGCTGGAACAACGTCTCTACATCTTTTAGATGTTCTTCCCAGGAGTCACTCCGTGTGATCAGGTCATCGATGTAGGCACCCGTGTGTGGCAATCCGGTGATTGTAGACTGTATCATCCTTTGGAACGTGGCTGGGGCATTTTTCATGCCAAAGGGTAGGACTTCATACTGGTACAATCCAGATGGTGTGGCAAAAGCAGAGATGCTCTTGGCCCTCTCAGTTAAAGGCACACACCAATAACCCTTCAATAAATCAATCTTGGTCAGAAACTTTGCTTGCCCTACACTATCAATACAATCATCAATCCTAGGTATTGGAAACACATCAGTTCTAGTTACAGCATTGACTTTGCGATAATCTGTACAGAATCTAGTACTTCCATCAGGTTTTGGAACTAGCACACAGGGTGAACTCCAATCGGAGTTGGAGGGTCTGATAATATCATGTTTTAACATGTACTCAACCTCTTTCTCAGCAATCTTTCTCTTTTCAGGATTCATCCGGTATGGATGCTGTTTTATTGGTTTGGCATCACCAACATCTACATCATGAGAGGCTATAGTAACTCTCTTTGGAACATCAGGAAACAAATCCTCATATTTCTTGATCAACCTTTCAAACTGATCTCTCTGTGAGGGTTCTAAGTGCTGGAGTTTTACATCAAGATTTTGCAACACTTCAGTGTTTGACAATTTACATGAAAGAACTTCAGCTTTAATTCTTGGTTCATCATCTTGAAACTCCCCCTCATCTTCACACGTTTCCACCATTGGAGAATCTGAAGTGACAGCTGCAACCCTAGCATTTCTGTCATGATAAGGCTTTAGCATGTTAATATGACACAATTGTTTTGGTTTTCTCCTATCTGGAGTCTTCACAATGTAATTGAGATCATTGAGTTTTGTCAGAATTTCATAAGGACCATGAAATCTAGCCTGCAATGGATTGGACTGCAAGAGAAACAACACAAGGACCTTTTCTCCTGGTTTAAACTCACGGCTTCTAGCCTTATGATCATACCAAGTTTTCATTTTTCCCTGACTTGATTTCAAGTTCTCTTTGGCAAGGTCACAAGCTGCACGCAATCTTTCCTTGAACTTGCTAACATAGTCTAACAGACTGATATGCGGCTCTTTCTCTTGCCATTGTTCACTCAATAATAGCAAAGGTCCTCTCACTTCATGACCAAACACCAGCTCAAATGGACTGAATCCAGTAGACTCCTGCACTGCTTCTCTAGCTGCAAACAACAGCAAATGAACCCCTTCATCCCAGTCTTTCTCATGGTCATAACAATACGTCCTCATCATTGTCTTGAGAGTGGAATGAAACCGCTCTAAGGCACCCTGACTTTCTGGATGATAGGCACTAGAAAGAATCTGCTTTGCACCTAGTTCATACACAACCTGCTGAAACAATCCTGAAGTGAAATTGCTACCTTGGTCTGACTGAATTTCCCTGGGAAGGCCAAACAACGTGAAGAACTTTATCAAAGCCTTTGAGATTACAGTTGCCTTGATGTTACGTAGAGGAATGGCTTCGGGGAATCTGGTAGATGCACACATGATTGTCAGCAAGTACTGATTTCCAGATCTAGTCTTGGGTAATGGACCAACACAATCAACAATGACCTTAGAGAATGGCTCCCCAAATGCTGGGATAGGCTGCAATGGAGCTACAGGTGGGTCTAACTGGTGTTTTCCAACTACCTGACAAGTGTGACAGGTTTTGCAAAAGTTGGAAACGTCTTTCCGAAGCCCAGGCCAAAAGAAGTGTTTCATGATCTTATCAACAGTCTTGTTAACACCAAGATGACCTCCTAAAGGTAAACTATGAGCCATTGTTAAGATCTCATTTCTATAGACCTTCGGAACAACAATTTGCCTGACCACTGCCCAATCTGCATTGGCAGGGATATCAGGAGGGCGCCACTTCCGCATCAACACACCATCCTTGAGATAATACCCAACTGGAACTGCATCTATTTCTTTTTCAGGAAGGGCTCTCCTCTTTAGTACACCAATTTCAGGATCATTAGTTTGCTCCTCAATCAACCGCTTTCTGGACAGAGACAAGTCTCCAGACACATCAGAATCACCAGACCCATCCGGCTGGCTGAATAGAGAACTGATAAAAGTATCTGATAAGTCCTCAAACGGAGAAACCATAGTAGGCAAATCAGAGTCATGAGGGGAACCACCTGAGTCCTGACTATTCAATGTGCTGGGCGGCACCACAACATCATCTTCTTTAGCCTTCTTAGCCATAGCACGAGTCACTGCGCAAGAAGGATACAGAGATGGGTCCTCATCCCCATCTTCAGTGCTCGGCTGTGAAGTAAGATGTACAGGGGGAACTACTTTGCCCCCAGCCAGGTCATTGCCTAGCAACAGAGAAACACCCTTTATAGGTAGACTTGACATAAGTCCCACCTTTACCTGTCCTGTAACTAAATCTGACTTCAAGAATATAGAGCGCAGGGGTACAGATACAGTCCTCCCTTCAATACCTTGTACAAGTATGAAATCCCCTGAAGCGGTCTCATCACGTAACTCCAAGGAGTCCATCAACAAAAGTGACTGAGAAGCTCCGGTATCCCTTAGGATATATATAGGGACAGGAGTTGTATGCTCATTCAGAGCCACAAATCCCTCTGACACAAATGGAAGAAATTCCTCCCTCACAAAGTCAGCTGTATTAGGCTTTTTAGCCCCACAAGAAGCAGGCAATTTAGCAGATTGGTTATCTTCTACAGGGGTTTCTAACCTTGTTTTCACAAAGGCATTTGGTTTGGTATCCTTTTCTTTTTCTTTCTTAGCTTTAAGGAACCAACAGTTAGTTGTAACATGACCAGATTTCTTGCAATAACTGCAAACTAGACCACTTTTGTCACTGTCAGCTTTCACACTTTGATCAGACCTGTTACTGGATTTCTGAGCACCATCACCAGATTTGTCTTTGTCTTTGGGTGAGCAATCTTGGGTATCACCGTAACCCTTTTTCTGAAATTGGGACCATTTATTGTTACTGCTAGACTGAAATTTGGACTTATGTGTGAGAACATATTCATCTGCAAATTTGGCAGCTGATTGCAAATTCAGTGCTTGCTTCTCATTAAGGTAGGTCTTAACATCATCTTTAACACAGTTCTTGAATTCTTCAACTAACACCATCTCTTTTAGTGAGTTGAAATCATCCTTGACCTCCATAGAAGTACACCAGCGCTCAAAGCAAACCTGCTTTTCATTAGCAAATTCAACATAAGTCTGATTTTCAGATTTCTTCAGACCTCTGAATTTCTGTCGGTAAGCCTCTGGAACCAACTCATAAGCTCTCAAAATAACCTTTTTGACAACCTCATAATCAGAGGAATCATCTGCAGACAAAGCCGAATAGGCTTGTTGAGCTTTACCCTTGAGGACAGTTTGCAACATCAGAGGCCAGTGTTCCTTTGGCCACTGGCAACTCTTTGCTACCTTTTCAAAACACTGGAAATAGTTGTCAACATCCTTTTCTGAAAATGGAGGCACCAGTTTTACCTCCTGACTGGCACAAAATTTATTTTTAGTTTCAATTTTAATTTTTAGTTGCTCCATTTGGAGTCTTTCTTCTCTATCGAATTTCTCTAATTCAAAATCTCTCTGTCTCTGTCTCTCTCTTTCTGCTCTTTCCTCTTTCTCTCTCTCAAATTCTCTTTGTTTTTCTTCTCTTGCTAATTTTTCTAACTCAAACTGCCTTTGTTTTTCTTTTTCTTCCCTCTCAAATTCTCTTTGTTTCTCTTTTTCCTCCCTTTCTTTTTTCTCTTCTCTTGCTAATTTTTCCAACTCAAACTGCCTTTGTTTTTCTTTTTCCTCCCTTTCAATCTCTAGCATTTTTAATTTAAGTTCCATTTCTATATTTGGATTTTCCACTGGAAACTGTTCCAGATCTCCTGGTGCAAACACATTTTCATCAATGTAATATTCAACTATCTCTCTAGCCAGTCTTGCTTTTCGCATGGCTGGTTTCACCTCTGTCAGCTCTAAATGTCTGCAAATTTCTAGCAGTTCTGTCTTTTTAAAAGACTTCAAAACCCCTACGGTTGGTGATGCCAAGAAATCATCCATTGCTGTTGTCAATATATATGTATTCAATTAAAAAAAATTTTTTTACAATTTGAAATGTTAGATTTTTAATAAATGACTCACAAAATGGTCTATCCCGGACCTTGAGCCCCCAATTTGTTATGGCCCCAATTTGTTATTACTTTAAAACAACACAACAGCAACAGCAAGGGATGACACACAGTTTTTAAAACTTAAACACATTTAATTTAACAGACAAAGACAATAACAACTAACTAACAACTAATGAACCTAAAGACCAAGATTGATTAGGAAAAAAAAAAGAAATATTTACAGTCCCTTTTTGTGGGGTGGCTTGGTGATGTCCTGGATAATGAAAATGCTCAAACACAGGCAAAGAAATCCACAAAAGAAATGTCACAGGTCTTGAACAGAATGGCAGGTCTGGTCATCTTCTTGCAATTTCTCCTACTACTTTACTGTCTCAATTCTTTTCCTTATATACTCTTTTGCAGACCCCACCCATATTTAGACCTCTTTTTTTTTACTTTCTGAGACTTGCCCCAGACATGTCCAGGACATGTCTAAACATGACTCCAGTCTGAGCTTTACAAAAAAAAGGTAAATACTGCCATCTAGTGGCCTATATTCACATTACATACGCTGCAAAGACAAGATGTTTAATGTTCAAACTGAGAAACTATTTTTTTTTTTGCAAATAATCATTAACTTAGAATTTAAAGGCAGCAACACATTGCAAAAAAGTTGGCACAGGGGCCTTTTTACCACTGTGTTACATCGCCTTTCCTTTTAACGACACTCAGTAAACGTTTGGGAACTGAGGAGACCAATTTTTGAAGCTTTTCAGGTGGAACTCTTTCCCATTCTTGCTTGATGTACAGCTTAAGTTGTTCAACAGTCCGGGGTCTCCGTTGTCCTATTTTATGCTTCAGAATCCACCACATATTTTTAATGGGAGACAGGTCTGGACTACAGGCAGGCCAGTCTAGTACCCGCACTCTTTTACTACAGAGCCATGCAATTGTAACATGTGCAGAATGTGACTTGGCATTGTCTTGCTGAAATAAGCAGGGCCGTCCATGAAAAAGACGTTGCTTGGATGGCAACATATGTTGCTTTAAAACCTGTATGTACCTTTCAGCATTAATGGTGCCTTCACATATGTGTAAGTTGCCCATGCCTTGGGCACTAATACACCCCCATACCATCCCAGATGCTGGCTTTTGAACTTTGCACCTATAACAGTCCGGATGGTTCTTTTCCTCTTTGGTCCAGAGGACACAAAGTCCACAGTTTCCAAGAACAATTTGAAATGTGGAGTCGTTAGACCACAGAACACTTTTCCACTTTGCATCAGTCCATCTTCGATGAGCTTGGGCCCAGTGAAGCCGGCGGCGTTTCTGGGTGCTGTTGATAAAGGGCTTTCGCTTTGTATTGTAGAGTTTTAACTTGCACTTGCAGATGTAGCGACGAACTGTAGTTATTGACAGTGGTTTTCTGAAGTGTTCCTGAGCCCATGTGGTGATGTCCTTTAGACACTGATGCCGGTTTTTGATGCAGTACCGCCTGAGGGATCGAAGGTCACAGGCATTAAATGTTGGTTTTCGGCCTTGTCGCTTACGTGCAGTGATTTCTCCAGATTCTCTGAACCTTTTGATGATATTACGGACCGTTGATGATGAAATCCCTAAATCTTGCAATAGCTCGTTGAGGAATGTTGTTTTTAAACTGTTCGACAATCAGCTCACGCATTTGTTCACTAAGTGGTGACCCTTGCCCCATCCTTGTTTGTGAATGACTGAGCATTTCAGGGAAGCTGCTTCTATACCCAATCATGGCACCCACCTGTTCCTAATTAGCCCGTTCACCTGTGGGATGTTCCAAATAAGTGTTTGATGAGCATTCCTCAACTCTCAGCCTTTTTTGCCACTTGTGCCAGCTTTTTTGAAACATGTTGCAGGCATTAAATTCCAAATGAGCTAATATTTGCAAAAAATTACAAAGTTTACCTGTCCGAACATTAAGTAACTTGTCTTTGCAGTGTATTCAATTGAATATAGGTCGAAAAGGATTTGCAAATCATTGTATTCTGTTTTTATTTCCGATTTACACAACATGCCAACTTCACTGGTTTTGGGTTTTGTAACTTTTGCCTTGCACCTCTCTGATGTATGCCATTTCTTGTTGTTGATTTTATTCATTTAGTGTGGAATTTAGAACGTTGACCTTTAGTGAGGCAAGAAAGTCCTGCAATTCTTTCGATATTAGTCTGTGTTCTTTTATGACCTCCTGGATGAGTCATCAGTGCACTCCAGGAGTAACTTTGGTGGACTGGCCACTCCTGGGAAGCTTTACCTCTCTTCCAAGTTTCCTTTATTTGTAGATTATGGCTCTCTATGTGGTTCGCTTGAGCCCCAGAGCCTTAGGGATGTCTTGGCAACCCTTTTGCAGACTGATAGATGTCAAAACCATTGTTTCTCATCAACTCTGGAATAATTGTAACTTTGCATTGCCAGAAAGATTGTACTTCCATGGTGTTTAAATTCAGCAGGCTTGGCATTAATCCTGTCAGAGATAAATAAAAGAATTGTTCATATGCAGTGATGAATAAATTGCATGAAAGCACTTAATGGGTATTCTTGTGTTTATTGGGGGGGGGGGGGGGGGGGGGGGCTGGAGCTTATCAGAGCCTATGAAGGGTGGGAACACATCCTGAAAATTTAGATTTTTCCACTTTGATTCACTGAGGCTGAAATGGCAGCTAATTTCATGTGGAATATGAAATGAGTATCACTGATAGCTGAACTAAGTACAAAAACAGGAATCAAGCTCCTCCCTCCTTATCTTACTTTTCAGCGCCCTCTGCCGTCACAATGCAGTTAACGCAGCAAGAAAGCAGTGGCTGAGGCTTATACATTTTCCAAGATCTTAGCAGGCAATCTGATATTTTTGCAAAGAAATTCAAATTTATGGTAATGTCAAGGTCCATCTGCCTTAACATGTAGGGTATGGCTGGAGAGAGAACTCCATCAAACTGCCAATGTGCATCATGCATATCTGCCTCATGTCCTTCGCTGTGTTGGGCCCCTGATGCCACATGAAATGACAGCACTGAAAAAAACCTGGGTTTTGTTGTCATATCTAATCCAAAGATGGCCTCAACAAAGCCAATTCTCAGTCAGCATACAAAGTGCTAATGAATAAATTCTTTGGATTATTCTGGAAGCCAGTTTAAATGTGTTAGTGATCTCATAGCTTGAAAGTTTGAATAACCAGGCCAACTAATTGCTGTTGAGGAATAATTCCTCATTGTTGCTAAAGAAACCTGAGGTGACACTGCAACGTGATTCAAGCTGAAACAGAGTAAACATGATTTAGATGTCACACATTAAGGGATCTAGCCGGAGAAATGCTGTCATGAAAGTGAGGAGTGAAAACTACATTTAACATACAGCCTCCCACATCCATTCAGTTGGATCGGAAAAACAAATAACTTAATGCATTTTTCAGCTGTCTGTTTTCATTTATGCTCTGACACATGAACAACAAGGTAAAAGTTCTGAATGAAAAGGATGGCTGGTTAACGGATGGCTGGTTTTCTCTAACCACAAGTGCCTGGATCCTGCATGCCCCTTTTTGACACCTGTTATCACCTGCAACATGAATATTAGGAGTCACTGCAGAGGAAAGAATACTCGGCCAGAAAAAAAAAAAAAAAAAAACTAATCTTTCCTCGAAAATGTGAAAATACATCATGCAATTTTCTAATTTGGTGGGCATGTTTGAACTGTCTCCACAAGAGGTCACAATAATATAAATTTCGCTTCAGCTTCTCATGATTTATCTTATGCATATTTATTAAATAATGTTTGCTATCATATGCAAACACAGTAGGCGGAGCCTGTCAGGGCTCACACATTCGCAGGGAAAACATTTAAACTTTATATAGAAATGCCCCGGTCAAGATTTGAGATCACCCCACTTGCCATGAAGTGATTGTGACATGCATTGAACCACCATGCCACCCCGACAGTGCTTACGGAAGTACCTATTGTTCTGCAGCTGCGCCAGAATTTTGGTAGGCCGGTGCATGTAACTGAGTTGCAATTATACTAATTATGATGCAGTGTTTTTTCCCATTTTTTAGGTATATTATTTGGAATTGCATGTTTTAAATGTATCACGGTGTGGGAGGAGTATAAAGATCCAGACAAGGAACCAGATGTAGAGACGCTCCCATATGGAAATAACCTATATAAACATCTAGGTTTTAATATAGGACCGCACATAGGTTTCGCATATATACGACGTACATAAAATTGGCCGTTTTCATATATCATAGGTACATATACATAATATACAAGAATTGAAAGACGTTTGCAAGCTGTTATAGCTGCCTGAGGAGGAGTTACAAAGTACTAGCTGACAGGATTCCCAAACTTTTACACAAGGCCTGTTTTCTTGTTTCATTATTTTGAAACTGTAAAGTTAAAAATAAAAATAATTCTTGCTTTAAAATGTGATGACCTGTGTCCTGTTTAACCTTGTAGCATTTATTGTTCAGGTTTGCTTTCAATCACTTGGAGATTAATTGTAACAGACATTTAATCCAGGGGTGCCAAAAGTTTTGCACCCCACTGTAAAAACATGCTGATATTGCATGGCTAATATTCAAAATTATATGCCAAGTAATTCACATCATATCATACTGCCAAGCCCTGGAAGACTGTCCATAATCATAGAAAAGTCACACATAAGTTTTAGATAGAATGTATTAGAAACTGCTTTTTATTATTGATTCAAGATAGGAATTCCAGCTGTTTAACATTCCTCCAAATTACTGAAAATAAATAAAGGGCTTGAACTATGAGGGACGTAAAGTTATGGCCTCAAAGGCTCGTACCCATCGGTTTCTATCTTGATTTAAGTGTCCCTCAAATTAAACAATGATTAGGGTGCTGGAGGGCGTAAAAGGGGCTCTTACAAGTTACAACTAAAATGGCACTTTTGTCTGTGAAGGCAAAAGGGCTGGTGCTCGAGCACCAGTAGAGCCCCATGTGTGCACAACCCTGCATATGTGGCATTATGTATACATCAGATTGATCTTTCCTCTAATTTACATCAACAAAACCGTAGTTCACTGTAATATTACCGGTACCGGTCATATTAATATCCTGGCTAAATTATGGCGCGCTGCTTTGATGTTCTCTTTCATAGCATTCGTTTTGTGTCTCTCATTGGGAAGGCCTTCTGCGTGTCCTCATCAGAGGCTCCTATTACATTCTGCTAGCTAGGATTGGCTAGAGCAAAGCGCGTCAGTGTGAAGGAGGGTGAAGCCCCTCCCCCTATAAAATAGCCTGATGCTATGAAATCAGTCATTCAAAAACCTCTTCTCGCTATGAGCAGAAGTTCCAAACCTCTCTTGAACGAATGGACTTTCCGGGACCAAGCTAAACTGTCCATCTTCTAGCCACACAAGGTTAGCAATAGCACACAAGTACAGCATAGCCTCACTGCTAACAGGCCCTGCTAGTGACTATGGCAGACGCTAAAGGCATCACTTCAGCAGAGGACTTTACTCAGTCGCGAGCCTGCCCATGCGGGAATAAGATTTCCAGCGGGGACACTTACCTGATGTGCGTGATGTGTCTTAGCCTGAATGCAAAAAAATTTTTGCATTGGCCACACGAAAAAGTGCGAATAACGTCGGCCTTAATAAATTCAATTTATAGATACACAATATTTCATGTTATATTACCTACATAATTGACAATTGAAATGCTTTACATGTAGGTTAAAAAAGGGGTCCGGTTTTAAGATCGCCTCCAAAAAACGGGCAACAGCGCACGGACCGGTGGAGGCCAACCAGACTCGAACTTCCAGCTGTCACAGCACTGATAGGCTCCCTCTCAATCGTTGGAATACTAGCCGTTGGGGACATGGATGAGTCCCCCCCGCCTCGATCGGAGCACGATCGAGCACCATGAGGGTAACTGGTAAAATACAGTCTGCAGAGATCACTCTTCATATACTTTTATCCATGTTACTCCATGACATTTTATTGGGTGCCACACAAAACGAGCAGCCACTCGTCACATCTGTGTAGAGAAATTAATCACACTTATATTTGGAAACAACCTTCTTTTATTCACTTATTTATTCATTCATTTATTTCGTCTATTTATTTTTAATAATAAGAACAACAACAGCTTGACGTCCGCTTCGCTGCATATGGTTTATTACTCATTTTGACAGCTGCACTCGTTCCTGCATGTTGTTGGCTGTTTTCAGATTTGCCTACACCTGGTCAGAGCTGGCATGAGATTTTTGCGGACCGTTCGCTCACGTTCAGATTGATAAATGCCGATTCTTGCGGGAGATTTGGTGTACACCCATTTTTTTGGTGTACGCAAGTTTGATAAATGAGGGCCACTGTGTTCGGTTTCCCCTTAAAGTGCTACGTCACCGACTGGCTTGTCTGACGAATTTGTCTGGCGGCGACCCAATTATAGCTTCGACCGCAGAGGCTCAGGAACCGATGGAACTAGTTGGCTCCAGAGGCAGATGCTGGAAGGAGCTGGGGGGATCAGCTCGATTTCACCGACCCGCTGCCTGAGGAGCTAGCTGGGCCCTGCCTCGCGGTAGGCCCATTACTTTGTCCTGTGGAAACAGCAGATGATGATTCGGATGGAGGGTCTGAATTCCTCATGACAGACAAGGACGATGACTCTTCACTGACGCTGTCGAGGCGGGTTGCAAAACCTGAAACTTCAGCGGCAGCTCTGGCTAGGGCGGGGGCACCCCATCCCCCACGCTGGACTTAGATTTGCAGGACGTGTGCAAACGTGCGGCTGCTAAGCTGAATGTCCAATGGCCAGAAGTCCAGGCCAAGGTGACACGCTCTCGTTTCCACGGGAAAAGATACCGAAAGTGAAGAGAACGGGAAAATAGCTCCTACCATGGCATGCTTCGCTGCTGCGTTTTCTGCATCTGGTGATTGGTTCACTTCAATCGACCTCAAGCACGCTTATTTTCACATCCCAATATACCCACCACACAGGAAATATCTGAGATTCGACTTTCAGGGCACGAGTTACAAATACCTTGTGCTTACCTTCGGTCTGCTGCTAAGCCTAAGAGTATTTGTGAAATGTACCGAGGCAGCGGTGGGGCCACTCAGATGGCAAGGTGTCGGAGTAGCCCATTACATTGACGATTGGTTCATTGCGGCATCTTCCCGCCAGGGGGCAGCAGATCACACAAGGTTGCTCATGGAACACTTGGAAAACCTGGGCTTCAAAATAAATCTGTGAAAGAGTGTTCTTCTCCCATGTCAGTCCATCTCTTTCATAGGCCAACTAGTAGACTCAGCTCAGGCCAGAGTAATGCTGAATAGAGAAAGGCTACAAACACTCAGAGACTGTTGAGCCCTTTTTCACGGGGGAAATTTGTGTCTTGCAGACTTTGTCAAAGATTGCTAGGGCTGATGGCCTCAGCCTTAATGATAGTTCCGCTGGGACGCCTGCACATGAAGGGAATGCAGCGTTGGGTGGCTTCTCACAAGCTAGACCCACGCCGTCAGGGATTCCACAGAATGTGAGTCTCTGCAGCCTGCATGGCGGCACTAATCCCGTTGAGGAGCCGAAGCTTCTTGACACAATAAGTACCTATGGGAGTTATTTTGTGCCGAAAAGTGATCACAACAGAAGCCTCCCTATCAGGCTGGGGGGCGCGTGTTCCGTAGAATCCGGCCCTTCCTCACCAGCTACTCAGCGCAGCTCCTAGTTCAAGCGCTGATCCTCTCCCGTCTGGACTACTGCAACTCGCTCCTCGCCAGCCTGCCAGCATCTACCATCAGACCCCTGCAGCTCATCCAGAACGTTGCAGCTCGCCTGGTCCATAACCTCCAGAGACACTCCCACGTCACCCCCCTGCTCACAAGGCTCCACTGGCTCCCTGTTGCCGCTCGCATCGAATTCAAGACTTTAGTGCTAGCCTACCAGGGAGTCAACAAAACAGCTCCAGCATACATCCAGAGACTGTTCAGACCTTACACCCCTGCTAGAGCACTCCGCTCTGCTACTTCTGGTCGCCTGGCTCCTCCCCCTCTCCGCTCCTCCCCTTCCCACTCAAGGCTGTTGTCTGTCCTGGAACCTCGTTGGTGGAATGATCTACCTATCGAGGTCAGGACAGCAGAATCCTTGAGCACTTTCAAGCGCCGCCTGAAAACCCACCTCTTCAGGCTCCAACTTTCCCCTGCTCCACTGCCCTGAATCCTGTCCCTACTTTCCTTGATTTGTTGCCCTTTCACGATCTTGTTGCACTTAATTTTGTTTACCTTATTTCCTGATTTTTGTTACCGCTTGATTTGGTTGCTCTTCATTTTGTTGCACCCCATTTTGTTGTTAGTTTACTTCATATTCCTTCCCCTTTGTTACTGTTGACCTGTTACCCCTTTTGTTGCACTTATTTTATTTTAGTGCCCTTTTTGCACTTGACTTTGCACTTGACCTTGTTGCCATTTTGTTCACTTACCCTTGCCCTTTTGTTATTGGTTTAGATCTGTAACAATCTGTAACAATGGAAAGTGATCTGTCACTTACTGTTAGCACTTGTACTTGTCTCCTGGGAGCTCTGCACTTTTGTACTGATCCTGTGCACTTTTGTACGTCGCTCTGGATAAGAGCGTCTGGTAAGTACTTGTAATGTAATGTAATGTGTTCGAAGGGAGAGCAGTGAATGGACCCTGGGATTCCCACATGCACTCACTTCACATAAATTACTTAGAGTTGCTAGCAGTCCTGCTATCTCTGAGACACTTCCTCCCTCTTTTGGAGGAACATCATGTGTTAGTTCAGACAGACAACACCACAGTCGTGGCTTATATCAGCAGACAAGGGGCCTGATATCCCCTCAGCTGCACATGCTGGCACACAGACTGACTGTCTGGAGCAGCAAACACTTTTTGTCCCTGAAAGCCACAGAGGAGCCAAGCAAACTGAACTGTGGTGCAAACCTACTGTCTAGGGGAAACTCGTTGTATGCAGAATTGAGACTTCACCCAGGGGTAGCAAGCCTGGTTTGGGAGCGAAACGGGCAGCCATCTGTGGATCTTAATGCAACAAGGGAGAACTCAGTGTCCTCTGTTTTTCTTCCTTCATGATCAGGACGCACCTCTGAGGTTGGACGCACTGGCTCACCAGGGGCCTCATTCTCTTCTGTACGCATTTCCCCTGATAGCTCTGATCTCCCCCACCCTAGCTCAGGTGAGGGAGGAGGGCCTGTCAATGATTCTCATAGCCCCCTACTGGCCATCAAAGCACTGGCTGGCAGAGATAACCCAGCTCCTATTACAGGAGCTTTGGTCTCTGCCAGTACGCAGGGATCTGCTGTCCCAGGGCCGTGGAGAATTATTTATTCCCTACCCCGAGAGGCTAGCTCTGTGGGCCTGGCCTGTGAGTGGTTCAATCTGAGGACAGTGGGCCTTCCACTGGACGTAATTGAGACCATTCAGAATGCTAGAGTCCCCTCTACGAGGTCCCTTTATGAAAGCAAATGGTCAATTTTTGAAAAGTGGTGCTCAAACTCACAAGAGGTGCCTTTTCAGTGCTCTGTGGCTGTGATCTTGGCTTTCTTACAAGACATGGTGGACAAGGGGAAGGCTTTCTCCACCATTAAGGTGTACCTGGCAGCCATTTCTGCCTGCCATATTGGTTTTGAAGGAATGACTGTGGGACAGCATCCCTTGGTGTGCCGCTTTATGAGGGGCGCACGCCGTAAGCTCCCAGTGTCTAAACCACTGGCCCCATCGTGGGACCTTCCCACGGTACTAGAGGCCCTTTCGGGTCCACCTTTCAACCACTGGAACAGGTGGACTTGAAAATAGTGACTTTAAAGACGGTTTTGTTGCTGTCTCTCACCTCAGCTAAACGAGTAGGTCAGATTCATGCTCTTTCAGTACACCAGGCATGTAGTTCTGTAGTTCATGTAGTTCAAAGTTCTCCTCAAGGAATGTAAGGGTGACCTTACAGCCAAACCCTGCCTTCATGCCTGAGGTCTTAGGGTCTTGCTCCCCTATTGAATTGGTGTCCTTCTGTCCCCCGCCATTCTCCTCTGATGAGCATCTGCAGTTACACATGCTATGCCCGGTACAGGCTTTGCTCATTTATGTGGACAGAACCAAAAGCTGTCAGAGAAGTGACCAGCTCTTTGTGTCTTCGGCAAAGAACCACTTGGGAAAGCCAGTCACAAAACAGCTGCTCTCGCATTGGATTGTTGAGGCTATTGCTTTAGCTTATATCTCCAAGAGTTTGCACCTCCCAGAGGGGTTGTGCGCACATTCTACCAGGGGTCTCACCACCTCATGGGCTCTTTTCAGATGAATCTCCATTCAGGAGATTAGTGCCGCAGCAAGTTTAGCCTCCCAACACACCTTTGTCAGGTTCTATAGGCTTGATGTTACAGCACCCACATTAGCCCACTCTGTGCTTAGTTGTTGCCAACACTCAGTAGGGCTCACTTTGGGTTAGTCCCCTAATAAAGTTTTCCAAGCAATCCGGGAGTCAGTATTTCCGAAGGTGAGATAGGAAACAAATGCTATGAAAGAGAACTTTAGGTTACTTGCGTAACCTCGTTTCTCTGAGTAGCATGAGTGAATGTCTCACCAGACCACCCTCCTTGCTCATTCGTAGCGAGGAAGAGGTGAATGTTTTTGAATGACTGATTTCTTAGCGTCAGGCTATTCTATAGGGGGAGGGTCTTCACCCTCCTTGACACTGACGCGCTTTGCTCCAGCCACTCTTGGCTGGCAGAATGTAATAGGAGCTTCTGATGAGGTCGCGCAGAGGGCGTTCCCAATGTGAGACACTCACTCATGCTACTCAGAGAACCGGGGTAACGCAAGTAACCTAAAGTTACTGCTGCTTGTCTGAGGATGGATGGAAGCTAACGTCAGGTAACAGTAAGGGAACTGAAGCCAATCCAAACAAGATGAGTGATCTCCAGTCAGGCCAACTGCATTTAGTATGTCAGACTAGTGAGCATAAATGTTACATTACTGCCATAGGTTTGTTTGAAGTGGGGGATTTTAAACGCGGCTGGCCAGCTAAATTTGACATTTATAATGACCGAACTGTACGTTATGAGCTGTGGGTTTTTTAAGGTGGCGATTGTCTGAGTAAGTAGCTAGCCAAGTTGCTCCAGTGCAATTAAGTCTTCAGTCGCCTGTGCGTTTGTAGGACCTGAATGTTCGCCAACTTGCTAACTTCAGTTTTTCAAACTGTTAGTTAATGATGAATGATTTCAACGCTTTTGGCTGAGAGAACGAAGTTGAGATGGTGGAAAGAATTAAGCACGGCCACTGTGTTAAGCTGATTTATCTGATGTTGAAGTTCTGCTGAAAGAAAGCTATAACTGTAAAAATAAAATAAATGAATAAGATTTATGAACAGAAATTGGATTAATTGAAGAGAATTTAGAAGCTTTAGAATTCAGAAGCTGTTAAAGTATTTTTTAAAGTTTTGTCAGCTGAATTTGGTTGAATGGTGGTATATTGAGATGTCATATATATATACTCAGCAACAAAAGTTTCTGTGACACCAATATTGTTAATTATTTTTCATAACGCAATTATGAAATTGTCATACATGGTGATATCAGACTGAAACAGTACACGTAAACACAACATTGAAATGGAAATCATGAAAATGCGAGAAAATGACTTTGCACGTGAAAATGTGCGTAAATCATGCTTGTGGGTGGCAATAAAAGAGGAGAATTTTTGGAATGTTCACATTGTGCCTGATGAACGACGGAAGCATCACTTATCGAAAACACAGCCATTTCGGATCAGGAACTCTACCCTCTAAATGCCAAGACTGTCTGAAAATGATCGGTGGAGGGCCATTGGGATGATTGAATCCGGAACCTCGCAGAGGGAAGTTGCTCATCGCCTGAATGTCCACCGAAACACCATTTGGAACTTATGGCAGCGTCATCAGCAGACAAGACATGTCAGAGACCGTCCTCGCAGCGGCCGTCCACGAGTAACCACTCCCAGACAGGACAACTGGATTCGAACAACCCATCTCCGAAATCGTTTCCAACCTGCAACCATAACTGCAAGAACGATACCTGGTTTGAGGCGACTGTCTGCACAGACAATCCGTCGCCGTCTCCGTCATTTTGGCATTGTCCCACGTCGGCCAGCAAGACGTCCAATACTCACAGTACAACACCGACGACTGCGTCTACAGTGGGCACAACAACATCGACGGTGGATCCAACGTCAGTGGGATCTTGTACTCTTCACTGATGAATCAAGATTCATGCTTAACCGATGTGATGGTCGTTTACGTGTATACCGTCGACGTGGAGAACGTTATGCCAACAACTGTGTTCAGGAATTTGATCGTTTTGGAGGTGGTAGTGTCATGATTTGGGGAGGGATCACGGCTAGAAACAGAACAGATTTGCTTGTTATTGATGGAAATCTGACAGGTCAAAGATATCGCGATGAAGTGCTACGGCCATTGGTGGTACCGTTTTTGATGCAACATGGTCCCGGAATAACGCTGCAACATGATAACGCCAGACCACACGTTGCAAGGATTGTACAGCAGTATCTGATGCAACAACATGTCAATGTCCTGCCTTGGCCAGCCAGATCCCCAGACATGTCCCCAATCGAGCATCTTTGGGACGAGATGGATCGACGTTTGCGGCGGTTGGATAACCCGCCAGCTACACTCCAGGAATTGCGACAACGTCTACGTCAGATTTGGAATGACATCCCACAGCAATTTCTGGCACATCTGATTCGGTCCATGCGCCGGAGATGCGTTGCTTGCATCATGGCACGAGGAAGTCACACCCGGCATTGAAGTGTGAAGGTCACAATTGGTTAGACTTCAGACAAGTGCTTCATGACGCATGAAAATGACATTTTTCGTTTTGAGTGACGTTGGCACTGAAAAGTCAGTGTTTCTCCTGTTAAATAAACATATTGATTGCATTGAGATCTTTGCGTGTCATTTATAACATACACATAAATGGTGTCACAGAAACTTTTGTTGCTGAGTAATATATATATATATATATATATATATATATATATATATATATATATTTGATTTGTGATCAGAAGTTGGGTGATGGGCCAGTTTGTATTACGCCATTTTATTGTTCATTGGGAATAAAATAAAGGAATGTTTTATGGCCTCCCTGTTTTCTGCTAAGCTGCTGCCACTGCACATAGAGTATGACCAAGTGTATCAGCATTAACCATCATAACACTTTCAGTGTATCAGCAGTAACCACCATATTACCTTTGACTGAATATACAGTACCAGTCAAAAGTTTGGACGTGCTTTGCTAATGTCACAGCACTCTGTTTTAGAGAAATTTAAGCGGCTCTACTTCTCTACATAATCTAAAGTGGCATCTTGTAAAGGGTAAACTGTCAGAGGTGAAAAGAGAATTAATTTACTTGTTTGAATAGTGTCCAAAATTTTGTAATTCTCAAAGAAGCCATATTTTGCAAAGTAAACAGACAAATAAACTCCTTCTATTTTCCAACAGCCGAGTTACAGTCAAGCGGTTTTGAGACTTATTGGGCAAAAAGATTGTTGAAAAGCTCACCTCAACTGCAGAACATCTTTGGGAAGTTAGACAGCCGCGCAGTTGCAAATTCATTATAGTCATATGACGGCCCTTGTTAAAAAAAAAAAAAGTGAGAATGCCCTGCAAATATGACAACAAATGATGGTTATTTAGATGGATTTAAGAATTAGATCCTTTTTTTCTTTGCAAAATAAAGGCTGCTTATTTCTTTAGTTAAAATACAATATATTGTAAGAAAAATGTTGGTGTGTCCAAACTTTTGACAGGTACTGTATCCACTGACCACTGTATGACACAGTACTTCAGCATTATCACCATAACACTCATTACTGAGCCAATTAGCATTTACTCATACATCACATATGACCAAGTGTACCAGCACTACCCACTTCGTATATCATAAAGGACTAAGTGTTATCAGCATTGACCACCAATACATACAGTATAACTGAGTGTACCTGCAATAACCCCCCTACAGCATATTACCCAATGTGTACACACTTACAAATGTGTATCACATATGACCAAGTGTATCAGCACTATGATTCTGCTCATGACTGAGTGTATCAGCATAGCACAAAAGACCAAATGTATTGGTCCTACCATGCCACATATGACTGAGTGTACTTGCACCAACCATCATATTATAAATGGCACCATGAATCATCACTAAACACCACATGACATATGGCCCAAACTTGTATTAACACTAACCACTATATCTCGTATGACCAAGTGCATTAGAACTAATCACCATATTACATATGACTCAGTGTATCAACAAGAATATCATACTGTACAGTTGCAATCAAAATTACTGAACGCCTGTTGCAAATTAGGTTTTCAACTTTCAGCTGAACAAATAAAACAAGAACAATTTAAATGGCTCAACCAACAAATATTACAAGTGGCTTCTCCAAATTCAACACAAAATGCCACTTTTAATGACTACTGCAGGCTCAAACTTATTCTTATTCTTCTTGATAATACTTTACTTTACTTAGTAGAGCACCCTTTTACTGCTAAGACCTGTTGGAGATGTGATGCACAGGCAGACGCCAGCTTGTGGCAGCATTCCCAATGAATCTTATGTCCTCATGGACAATGGCCTCCAGTTCACTGTTATTCTAGGGTTTGAATGCTGCAACTGTGTTCTTCAAATCCTACCAGAGATTTTTTATGGGGTCCAAGTGAGGCGACTGTGATGGGCACTCTAGAATCTTCCCAGACTTCTTCTGAAAGCAAGCCTTGGTGGATGTTGAGATATGCTTAGGATCACTGTCCTTTTGGAAGGTTCAATGATGCCCAAACGTCAGCTTCTCGACAGACGGCATGACATTTTCTCCTTGGATATCCTGGTACTTGACTGGATCCATCTCGCCTTCCACACTCTGCAGGTTTCCAGTGCAAGAGGAAGCAAGGCAGCCACAGAGCATCAAAAAGCTCCCACAATTCTTCACTGCAGGCAGGGGGTACTTTTCAGCATATGCTTCTTTATTCCTTTTGCAGACATACCACTGATTCGTAAGCCCGAAATAGTCCAGTTTTCTTTATCACTCCACAGAACAATATCCCCAAACTTTTGTGGCTTATTTATATGGTTTTGAGCATATTGGAGCTTGTGCTTTTGGATCAATTGTGGTGTATGTCATGGAGTTCGGGCACGGAGACCTTCAACATTTACTATGTGCCCTACTGTGCAAACTGAAACTTCAATGCCTCCTGTCTCCAAGTCTTGCTGTGGGTCTCTGACAGTCACTCGAGGGTTTTTGACCACCTGTCTCCTCAGGAATTTGGTGACAGCCGTTGATAGCTTCCTCTTTATGCCACATCCTGGTACTGTAGCCACTCCCGCTGTTGGGGGTGGTTACTTACGTTAGTCAACGGTGTAGTGTACAAAACATGATCAGAGCAGTCACTTAACATTCAAAACTTTATTAACGATATAATGTCGTAAAAATGACTCCTCACCTGTGAAATGTTATTCTGAGTTCTCTTGATTTATTGTTCTGTTCGTTTATACATTCGTATGCTGCACAAAAGTCTGGCATCGGGTCTGTCCGTAATCTTTCCTGCTGGTCACCTATAGACACACCACTACTCTGAGCAGAGAGTCCCCCGACACAAGATGGCGGCTCATTGATGTATCCGCAAAGCCTGAATATGGCATCTAGGTATATATATCTATGGGCGGGTCCCCATTGACCAAGTGTATCAGCACTGTCCTGCCACATATCAACGAGTGTATCTGCGCTGACTACAATATCACGTATCGTCCAGTGTACGAGCAGCAACCACCATATCACATATGACCCAGACTTATTTCAGCACTAAGCAAAATATCACTTTTGACCGAGTGTACACACACCAACCAACAATATTTACTCATGACTCGGTGTATCACCACTAACCACCATATCACATAAGACCTGAGCTTGTATCACCACTAACCACCATATCACATAAGACCTAAGCTTGTATTAGCACTAACCACCATATCACATAAGACCTAAGCTTGTAATAGCTCTGATCAAATATGGCCAAGAGCATCAGTACAAACCAACATATTACATATGACTCAAACTTGTATCGCCACTAACCCCAATATCTTATGTGAGTAATATCACCACGAACCCCAGTACCACATATGGAGTTTATTTGCACCATAATACCACATACTGCATGACAGGGTGTATAAGGCCACAGGCCGTCTGTGCAGAGCCCAGACCGTAAGCCTGCAGTGAGGGTAAGGACTGGTCATGTGACTGAAAGGTTGCATAAAGACATTCCACTGCATGCTCTCAGCTGAACCTATCAATCAACAGAACAAGGAATGGTCAACTTTCCTGGAAAGAAAGGGCCATTACTCACTCACTCACTCAGTTAATCACCCTCTAATTCACACATTCATGCACTAGTTTGCTAATTTACTCACTTGCTCACTCACTCATGTATTTATTTATTCTTTCATTTACTTCAGTGACTTTCCCCCACTCTCTCAAGCACTTTCTTCCCTGACTCTTTCACTCACCCACTCATACATGCACTCATTTATTCTGTCATTTTTTCATTTTATATAACTCAGATGTCCCGGGACATTGGGGCGCTGGAAGGGGGGGCTGGGGTCTGGGGATCCAGGACATGCCTGTCATGCCCTGGAAGAGTAGGGTGGCCCATGTGATCATGGACCCCTGATCCAATCTAGCTCTGACTGACCAGGTGACGGGCAGAGGCAGCAGGCCAGGTGATGTCATAATGGTAGTATTGTGATATCATAATGGCAAGCTTATGATGCTCATTAAAATCATGGTGCAGCAGCATCATGTTTCATTGTTAATGCTTCCTTTAATGGGAATAACTTAGCATATCCAATTACTTTTTAAGAGAGCCTCAGAGTTCATTAGCTGTAGCTCCATAGTAACTTTTTAGATTATGACTGTTGAAAGGCTTTGAGAGTAAAATGACACCAGCTACCAAACTATTGCTCGCTGAGGTTGTAATAATAAAGGCAGAGAGACGAAAGCCCTATATTTTCAAGGATTATATTTTACTGATCGCTGAGGAGGTTTATGAGTAATTTCATTTTAAGTGCATGTCTGCCTCATAATTTTCTGACACCAAAAAATAAATGACTTGCACTTAATGGCCGCTTTTACTGGAAAAGCCAGTATGCAGTCAAAAGAAGAGGCTTGGGACCTTTGCATGTTACAGTGCACACCTGTGTGTTTCTACCTGTATGTGTGTGTATCGTAACCACAAATCATGAACAACACCATTACTACGGCAACATGCAGTTATGATGGGTGAGAACAACCCCGCAGACATAAAATTGCTCGCTCGTAAAAAAGGTTATGAAGCTGTAGAGAAGGCTGTCCTGCAGCCTCCACAGGAGCGCGGCACAGTGGTGTTTTTGCTGGACCAAAAGGTTCTGTCTTCAGAGATTTCTATTGGATGACGAATGATAAACCTCCCCCAGCAGTTTAAAAGCTGCCCCCGCTCTCTGCACCAACTGTCAACCTATATATATGTACGTATGAAAAGTTTCATCGCAAAACGAGACATACGGCAAATTTTAAATTTTCCTGTAGTAATATTAGAAACATCGCCAAGGGATAGCCGCACATGTCCAAGTATCCATTTTGGCGATTTAATCCCTTATTTTACTATGCCAAAATTAGCGGGCTTGGAAACACTTTATAATAAGGGGACATGAATCATGTAGTTATCATGCATTACTTCATGCACAATTCACTCATAAGTTCATCATGATTTTTGCATGTTTTCAAACATGAATTTATCATGACTCATCATGAGTAAAAATGAATACATGCTCACTCATGTCTGAATTCATGCAAAGACATTATATCAACTAAGGCATTACTTACTGAAATCAATTCATCATAAATCAAAAGTAATTAAGCATGATCACGATGAGTACATGGTTCATTTAAGACAGTGTTTTCACCTTTGGCAGAATCAAACTACTGTTATGATGAAAACTTGAGTTGAGGGGGGCACAAACATGATGAACTCATGAGAAAGTAAGCTTTAATTCATGACATTCAATGATTCTTTCCCAATAGCACTTCACAAATTTGTTGTAATGAAATTAGTTTGTCCACCACTTTAGTTGTGGGGGCACAAACATGATGAACTAATGAGCAAGTAAGCTTTAATTCATGTCATTTAATGATTCCTTAGCAATAACATTTGATACATCTGTTGTGAAAAGAACTACTGTTTGTCCACCACTTTAATTGAGGAAGCGCAAACATGATGAACTCATGAGAAAGTAAGCTTTAATTCGTGTCATTCAATGATTACTTAGCAGTAGCATTTCACACATCTGTTGTGATAAAAGCATGTTTAGCCACCACTTTAGTTGAGGGGCACAAACATGATCAACTCATGGGAAGCTAATGCATGAAGTAAGAATGAATTAATGGATTTAATCAGTATGTTCTAATGCATGAAGTAGTACGTAACTTCACTGTAATATTGAATCTTTATAATTAAAAAGTGATGGTAAGTCCAAGTAAAATATCAATCGTAATTCTGCCAAAAGTGAACTGACTGTGTCTTTGTTGGCCCATGAATTCATGAGCTACTAATCTTCAGTTCATGTTGTTCAATATTCCCTATAGACTAACATTTGTACATTTATACTGTATGCTGTGATGATAGCTACCGTACGTCCACCACTTCAATTAAGGGGGCACAAACATGATGAATTCATGAGAAATTAAGCTTTAATTCATGGCATTCAATGACAAAAATGTCAAGCTAATATACCTACCACTTTAGTTAAGGGGGCACAAACATGATTAATTCATGAGAAGCTAATACTGTACATGAAATAAGAATGAAGTAATGGTTGAAAAACGAAAAAGTCTATTTCGATTCTGCCAAAAGTGAAACGCCTGTCTTCAATGAACCATGAACTCATCATGAGCGTGCTTAATTACTTTTGATTCATGATGAATTCATTACAGTAAGTAATTCCTCAGTTGATGTTATGTCATTGCATGAATTCAGACATGAGTAAGCATGAATTTATGTTCACTCATGATGTGTCATGATGCATTCATGCATGATTTTATGCAATAACCATCATAAACTCACAAGTGAATCATGCATGAATTAATGCATAATAACTACAATATTCATGTCCCCTTATTATAGTGTTACCACGGTTTTTTTTTTTTTTTTTTCGCAAAGTGAGACATATCTACCGGTATTTCACTTTTTTGGCAAAACGAGACATATCCATGGATATATCTCATTTTAAAATAAAATAAAAAAGTTCAAAATATTTCAATGCATTACTTGTACCAAATAATCAAAGTGATGCTAGATTTCCATTTTCTGGCTAAATTTGTTTGGTAAGTCAAGAGCAAGACTGAGAAATTCAAAATAACTTCCTGAAAACTTTTTGTCTGGAAGAAAAAGGCCCTTTTCTCAAAACAGCAAAAATGGATATGTCTCATTTTGCTATGAAACTCTTCATATGAGCTCACTGTTCTCTTTATTAGAAGCACTACACTGATACAGGTTAGGGCCTTCATTAGCACTCAAAAGAGCTTCAGTGCTTGGTGGCTTTAATTCCAACAGATGTTGGGAACAATCCTTTGATATTTTGATGTTAGTATGTCCCAGTTCTGCTATTGTTTTTTTTAACACTGTATTCGTTTTACTTTTCTGTTTTCTGTGCCTGTACGTGTCAGTTAGTTACTTACTGTCTATGTTCTCTCCCCTATTCCTCATGTTCTGCCCTCCCTGTCCTGCTTCGCTAATTGTTCCCTTTTTGTTGCCGTGCCCCTCTCTGCTCTCTCCTGCTTTGGGTTCCACCTTTCTCTCTTTTCCTTATCACCTTTCCCTCTATATACACCCTGTTTCCCTTTTTTTCATATTTTTGTCTCAGCTATTTTTGCCCTGTTACTTACTAGCCTTTTCCCCCGTGTTTATTTCTGATGCCCTTATTATGTTCTGATGC
This sequence comes from Gymnothorax reevesii, assembly GCA_029721435.1. Taxonomy (NCBI): domain Eukaryota; kingdom Metazoa; phylum Chordata; class Actinopteri; order Anguilliformes; family Muraenidae; genus Gymnothorax; species Gymnothorax reevesii. The sequence continues at coordinate 37,909,982 of CM056580.1, read as the reverse complement.
CCTTTGTTTCACAATTTTCAAATTTTGGTTTGCCCTTAGTGTAGTGTTGCTCTCTGGTTCATTGATCTTTGCCTGTGTTTTGACTTTGCCTTTGCAACGTTGCAGTTCCATTCCTCCTCTAGTTTTTGACTTGGACTGTTTGACCCTGTTCTCGGCACAGTGAACTGTTTGTGCTACTGTGTGCACCAGGGTCCTTTCGCTGCCCTGGCACGATTGCATCACAGTTACTGCTGATTTTCCAGCTTTGCATTCATGCTGCGAACCACCGATCATGTGCAGCACACCAAGCACAATCTGATAGAGCCGAGCAAGTGCTGTTCTGGGATCAACAAAATAATGTTTGGCTCGGAGTAACCTCGGTGGTGCACTTACAAATGTCATGCGTTTTAGTTTTCTGAAGTTCACCAGCTAATGTTAGCCAGCTTTCCATGCAGATGAGCAGACTTGCTGAAAGGCATGCTATCGAGTAAATACAAAAATGTTTTTGTCTTTATGTCATTTTTCACATTCTTTCACTCTTAAATTGCTCATCTTTGGGGATTTTGCTGGTTCTAACTGGTCGCCGAAAGTCCTTGCAAGCTGCATGCAATGCGTGGCTGTAAAGCTTTTGTGGGTTCATGACATCATCATAGCAGAACGTTTTTTCATTGGTGGACCACAATGTTACTCTTGGATGAACATTATTTTGTTGATATTGGAACAACACTTACACGGTGATATCAGATTGATCAAGTGATTGTGGAGGCCGTTGAAGTACAATAAATTAATCATCATGTTCAAGCGTGCAGCTTGAGATTAATTTTGCTTCGTGACCGGATCCATAATCATGCTGGAAATTGACATTTGGGTAAATTGTGGCAAAATATTGATTCGCACAATCAGCAACAATAATCAGAGAGGCTTTGGCATTGAAATAATACTTGATTGGTATTAAGGGTCCCTGTGTGTGCCAAGAAAACCTTTCCCAAGCCATTTCATCACCATCAACCTGAACTGACACTGTGCAGGCTGAGTCTATGGGTTCGTGCTGTTGACGTCTATTTCTGACCTTTCCGTTTGCGGCAGAAATCGAGATTTATAAGGCCAGGCTTTTTTTCCCCCAATCCTCAACTGTCCAGTTCAGGTGAGCATGTAACTGAGGCCGTCTCAGATAACGGTTTATGGCTGACAGCAGCGGAAACCAAACTGATCTTCCATTATTGGATCCCATTTACCTGAGGGTTTAACATGTTCTGCATTCTGAGAGGCATTTCTTCTCGCCACGGCAATACAGACTGTTACAGGTTCTGTACACTCACCGTCCGCTCTAACCAGTCTTGCCGCTCTCTTCTGACCTGTCTCATCATGACTAACCCACTGCTTTACAGATAATCCACATGCAATTTACACATGCAGCTCAGATACCAGAAACGGCGCCATCCGCCCGTCTGCTCTACATGGAAAAGCAGGGGACTCATCCCCTACAGAATAGTCCCTGATATTAATAATAATAATAATCATAATAATAATCATAATTATTATAACTGGAAACCATCAACCTACTTCTGGTTGCCGTTCCACACCAACCATCAAACTCTGATTTTAGCCCTGATTTTAATTTCAACAGCACGCCTAAGATAATCTGTACCTGCATCTCGCATGGATGTGACACAGTCTGTCCACAGTCAGAGAGACATACAAACCCAAGGTATTCAAAATCACGTCTGTGGTAACTCCCTGTATAATAGGTGTCCCGGGAGCCCGTTTTACCATGATGACACTTACACACACACACATGCAGGTACGCACACACGCACACACACGAACGTACGCACACACACACACACACCCACATGCGCACACACACAGACACACACAAACTCATAAGGTGAGAACAGTCCCAGCCAAACCTGTCAAGGCTGGTAATATTGAAAAAATAAATAAATAAAAAAATGAAACAAAATAAAATAAATAATAATGCTCATCATCATAACAGTTGGATGTATTGATTTTCTCTGCAGTATAATGAACACGGAATAAAAGAAAAAATAAGTGCGCAGTATAAATACGGAATACTGGACATCAGTAAGTGAAATTGTGAGTAGGTGCTGCCCCCTAATGGCTTAAATTAGCTTGAACTGGGCCGTTCCGGACTAAGCCCCATGACTCCTGGGGTTGATTTTGACCTGGGCTAATACTGCACAGATGTTGGGCAGCTGCTGAACAGCTGCTGACATCATTCACTGCGCAAACGTTATGAGCCAAGCAGGGAGGTTATGGTCTGAGATATCAGTTGTTTCAAAACTGTTTCATTAAGCATTAAAAGTGCCAAGTTAAGGAAATTGATCTTTATCAGTGAAGATATTTTTCATTTGTCTATCTTTGCCTTCTTTATTATTCATGATAAATACAGGTTCACTTTAGGAGAAACCGGCATAAAAGTGAGGAATGATGCAATACTTTCTGCCTGCGCTTTTATTTTGCACAAAAGTTCAGTAAGAATTTCTTGGATTCCCAAGAGCTGTGATGGTAATTTTCTTAAAACTGGGAAACGTGCGGACTGAGGATGCTTACTGTCATACAGTCATTATCATTTAACTATGGCATTAAGGTTGAAGTGGGATTTATGGAAGTAAAGAAATTGTTTCAAACCTGAAATTTTAACAGGCATTGTCGAGCATGTTATTTTAGAATGACACTTTACTGTAATTGTTTTTCTCCTAACTGTATTAATTTTGCTTCGCAGGAATTTCTGGAAATGCACCAGCAGGTGTCAAATATGGACAAATGTCGCCACCTAAAGGATTATATCCAAACGCATTGTCAAGTGGAGTGAGAAATCCATTTAAAGGCCCTTAATGTCACCCTATTGGTTTGCATCCGAGTGACCACGCCCCTCTTCGCGTGGCCTGTTGGTTTCTGATTGGTGGCAGTCCGTCGGAGGAGATTGATGGCCGTATCCAGGAAAACACATGCTCTCTGGACTGCTCTCCGGACTGCCGGCACTCATAAGCTTTCCCAGAAGACTGGAGCTTTTCAGCTCTCCACCGATTGGTCGGAATCGAGGCAGAGCTCGGAGTACCAGTCAGCATCCTGTTTCTCGGCAACAAGCATCCTGCCACAGACCACTGTTAGCTTACGGTTGGTTCCCTGAAACCCCCCCTCAATCATTCGCTTTTTTCACTCTCGCTTCCTTCCACAGATATGGATCCGGGAAAACCCGTGATGTACAGAACAGTGCTGCTCTACCTGAGAATTAGGGCACAGATAAACAGAAAGAGTGATCATAAAAGGGAAAATTAAAAACTAACACACCCAGTAGGCCCCTCTGTCCTCTGCTTGTGCAGAAATTCATAATCAGGAAGGAGGGAGTCATTTTTTTCAGATGGAACTGCAGCAAAATAGCATCAAGTCTGAATGATTGTGGGGTTATTTTGTGCTTTTCTGCAATTCTGCAAAAATATATATAATAATTTGTTAGAGAATAGTGTACACATTACCAGAGCCAATAGTGCTGCATTGTAAACTGTCTCATGTATGTCTGGTATTCCTGAGCCTAGTTTAAATTTTAGCAGCTGCTGCTGGGCAGAATGACCAGTAGTGTGACTACTGTTCTCTCTGCAGACCAATCACAAGGTGTATTCAAGCTTGCATTCCTAACACGGCCCTATCAACCCTATGAAACAAATTACTGAGATACATATATGCTCTGCACAACAGGCGCATATATACCCACACACACACACACATATTGTTTTAAAGACAAAACGGCCCTGACTTGTCAATTTATAGACTCCACTCGACCTCCATGAATGGGTGCACTTGTTCTGCAACAATGTTTATGTTGGTGTTATGTGTCAAAGTAACATTCACATGAAGGGCAGGACCCAAGGTTTCCCAGCAAGACATTGCCTAAAGCATCACACTGCTTCCATCGGTTTGCCTTCTTCCCATAGTGCATCCTGGTGCCATGTCTTACCTAGGTAAGGAATGAACATGTACCCGGCCATCCGCATGATTTCAAAGAAAACATGATTCATCAGACCGGACTACCTCCTTCTTTTGCTCTGTGGTCCAGTTCTGATGCTCATGTGCCCATTGTAGGTGCTTTCGGGGGTGGACAGGGGTCAGCATGGGTACCCTGACCAGTTTGTAGCAACACAGCCCCTGCAATGACAAACTGCAATGCTGTGTCGACTGGCAACTTCCTATCAGAGCCAGCATGATATTTTTCAGCAATTTGTGCAACTGTAGCTGTTCTGTTGGATAAGACCACAAAAGCCAGCCTTCGCTCTCCACACGCATCAGTGAGCCTCGCCTGCCCATTAATCTGCTGCTGATTCACCGCTTTTCCTCTGTTGGACAACTTTTGGTTGTAACTGACCACTACAGACTGGGAACATCCCACAAGAGCTGCAGTTTTGGAGATGCTCTGAACCAGTCACCCGGCCCTTCTCAAAATTGCCCACATCTTCACTCTTGCCCATTTTTCCTGCTTCCAAGCAGTTTCGTTGGGCATATATGCTTACAAAAACAAGTGCACCGCCTATCGGCGAATGTCGATTTGCTGCGCAATACTAGTCCCCTACCGGTGTATGCATATTATATTTCCTAAAAAGTAGGTCAAAGTGACCTGAATAGGGTGCATGACACACCCTCTCCCCAAGATGCACCCACACACCAACTTTGATGTTCCTAGGTCATACGGTATTGAAGTTATGGAGCGGACATGAATGTGGACGGACGGACTGACGGAGTGCATTCCTATAGTCCCCTCCGTTTCCGGTAAGGGACTAATAATGAAATTGAAAGTTTCTAATTACTTAGAAATGTACTATGCAGAGCTGTAAACTGATAAAAAAAACTGAACCAAACCAATATTTGGCGTGACTACCCTTTGCCTAAAAATAAATGAAACCGTGCAGTATAGTTTTATAAGATGACTGGCTCTTTGCTCGTTCCACGCAAAGGTCGCAGGACTCTTCGTCCCCGGATTTTACGTCCCTGGACTTTTTGTCTTCGAATTTTTCATCTAGGGACTTTTCATCCCCACGGACTTTTGGTCCCTGGATTTCTTGTCCCTTAATGATAGTGAAACGTGACACCATTATTTTCAGATGGATGGACAGCAGCCGACAGATAGATCACCGTGATATAAGGGTTAGGGTTAGGATTAGGGTCAGGTTTAGGGTTATAATGCAGGAAGAAGCATTATTGGGGCTGAACAATCGTCCAGGGAGGAAGAGTCCTAGAGCCCCAGCGAAGTGGAAAACTCTTCTGCAGACTGACTGTCTCATTTGCGTCTCTCTGTCCAAGTAATTGCACACCGCCATTATGATATTTGACATCATGGCTGGGTCAAGACTATATTACCTGTATCAACTGTTTACAATGAATACAAATATCTATGTATGAAACTAATTTTTTAAATTAGCTTTTGGAAATTCAGATTTTCCTTTTTATCTTCAGCAAAACTAATGAGAAAAACAACAAGTAAACATCTAAAGCCAGATTTGACCATTGCAGAATACTGAATATACAACCCCAATATCGAAATAGTTGGGACAAAGTGTAAATTGCAAAAAAATCTAAATGCTATGACTTCCAGATCACGAGCCAATATGTTATTAACAACATAGATAACATTTCAAATGTTGAAACTGAGACATTTTACATTTTTATCCACAAAAGTAGCTTATTTCAAATTTTCTGGCTGCAACAGGTCTCAAAAAAGTTAGGTCACAGGCAAAAAAAAAGGGCTGAAAAAGCAATTCATAAGAAAATCAGCTGAAAGAACATTTAGCAAATAAATAAGTTAATTGGCATCAGGTGTGTAACATGATTAGCCATAAAAGGGATGTCTTAGAGAGGCTGAGTTTTTCAGAAGTAAAGATGGCCAGAGGCTCTCTCTCACTAAAAAAAAAAAGTAGAATACTTTAAAAATAATGTTCCTCAACATCAAATTGCGAAGGCTTTGAAGGTCTCATCGACAGTGCATTACATCATCAAAAGATTCAGAGAAACTGGAAAAATCTCTGTGCCTATGGGGCAAGGCCGAAGACCTTTACTGGATGCACGTGATCTTCGGGCCCTTAGACGCCACTGTATTACTCACCGACATGATTCTGTCATTGACATTACTAAACAGGCCCAGGAATACTTAAACACAGTCCGCTATGCCATCCTCAGATGCCACCAAAAACTCTGTCATGCAAAAAGGAATCCATTGTTCAGCACGATCCAGAAGCACCGCCCTGTTCTGTGGGCCAAGGCTCATTTAAAATGGACTGTAGCAAAGTAGCAAAGTGTCCTGTGGTCAGATGAGTCCAAATTTGACATTCTAGTTGGAAATCATGGGCGTCGTGTCCTCCGGGCTAAAGAGGAGAAAGACTGTCCCTCCTGTTATCAGCGTTCAGTTCAAAAGCCAGCATCTCTGATGGTATGGGGATGCATTAGTGCATACGGTGTCAGACACTTGCATGTTTAAAAAAGCACCATGAATACTGAAAGGTATATAAAGGTTTTAGAGCAACATATGCTCCCCTCCAGATGATATCTATTCCAGGAAAGGCCTTATGTATTTCAGCAAAACCACATACTGCAGCTATTACAACAGCATGGCTTCGTAGTAGAAGAGTCCGTGTGCTGAACTGGCCTGCCTGCAGTCCTTTGACTGATTGAGAACATTTGGGGCATAATTAAATTAACAGAAACAAAACAACAAAATTCACGAGGCTGAAAACCAGTAGTGACCGAGCATTCCAGTCTGTGGGCCCAAAGCTCTGGAACTCCTTCTCCATCGACTTGAGAACCTGTGCCTCTGTGCACACTTTTAAAGGCCAGTTAAAAACCTACCTGTTTCGGCAGGCGTTTGGACAGTTTGCCGTATGTGGCACTGTAGTGTTTCGATGATTGTATTGATTGTATTTTTTGTGTTTTTACTTATTTCCTGTGAAGCACTTTGTGACTTTGAGCTGTTTAGATACGAAATATGTTGATGCTGTGATGATGAGGTTTTCAATAGTTCCAAATCTTTGGTATTTTTACCTTCGCCAGGGACTTTTTGATCCCCGTGTATTTATTTGTTTGTGTGTCTGTCTGTATGTGTATCGAATAACTCAAAAAGTACCAAACGGAATTTCATAAAATTTGGCGGGTTGATTTGGCATGACCTGAGGATCAATCGATTAGATTTTGGGAGTGATCGGGTCAAAGGTCAAGGTCAAGGCCACGAAAAGGTCAAAACCGACTTTCGGCCATATCTCGGTCAATTTTTATCCGATCGGCATGAAACCAACGCCAGTGGCGAGGGATTCAGTGGCGTCGGCAAAGGTATGCGCTCTACCGAGTGCCCGTTCTAGTTTAATAACTGCCCTGACTGTGCTCAGTGGCATATTCAATTGTTTGTGAATCTTCTTGTAGCCATTACCAGATTTATGAAGGTCTATAACCATCTGCCTCTTTGGAACTGACAGTTTTTTTGTTTTCTTCATGAACTTGGATGACAAAGGGATATTGCATGTGTGTTACCCAGGGGCGTTTCTTGGGACTGAGAACATTGGGGGCTGAGCCCAGACCCTTATGGGGAAGTTTGGGGGATCCTACCCGGGAAAAAAGCTCTATGCTTTTTTGAGCCTTGTTGCGTCTTGTCTAGAGCCAAATACTGCCAACGTGTACTTCAAATGTGTCTAAATTAAATTAGATTATATTGATAGAAACAGGATGATGCACTCATAGATAACGCAGGAATTAAAGCCAAAAAAATAACTATTTTGTAAATGTTTTGACTGAAGCCAAGTCATACTCCCCCTCAATCTTAAAAAAAGTTAGAAGTTACATCATTTGCAATTTTTAGTTTGCTTTTTTTTTAACACCAGACCACGTGAAAAGGTTGAGCGATGATGCCTATAGACTATATCAGGAGCCATATTTCCCCCCAAAAATGCACTTCACATGAGTCAGTTTAAGATTAAATATATTTAAATTTGAGGGTCTGCGTCTGCCCTTTTATCTTCCTTCTCTGTACTGTCTAGGTCATCTGTAAACAGAATATAACATCAGATTTATTTTATCACAGTAGACTTTATCAAAAAGTAATCATATAAGGGAAGTGGCCCTTGCAACAGGATTAGCATTTACTCATCTTTTTCCTTCCTCGCTAAAGTGGCATTCATTGGGGAAAATGGGCTCAAATCAATTGTTTAAATTATTAAATACAAGAGATATCAGTCAAAATTTGAAATGAATTAAATGTCCCCTCTCTGGATAATTTTATTTTTATGGCTGTATGCAATTAACGTTATTTTGTATATATAGCAAATACACTAAATATGCAAACTTGATGAAAAAGTTTTATATTCCCAAGTGAATGGAAGTGGAAAACAGAATAAATCACTCAAATATGTGATATTTATGAGTTTAAATGTTGCAACATTATATGAGTAGTCTAATCAATAACTATATTGACAAATATTTACAAGAATAACTGTATGCATGCATGAATTGCATAAGTAACGTTATTGCACCAACACTTGGTAATGATCTCTAGTTACCTTCGCCAGCGACTTCGCTGACGAAGGTAATGTTTTGATCCCCGTGTATTTATTACCTTCGCCAGCGACTTCGCTGACGAAGGTAATGTTTTGATCCCCGTGTATTTATTTGTTTGTGTGTCTGTCTGTATGTGTATCGAATAACTCAAAAAGTACCAAACGGAATTTCATAAAATTTGGTGGGTTGATTTGGCATGACCTGAGGATCAATCGATTAGATTTTGGGAGTGATCTGGTCAAAGGTCAAGGTCAAGGTCAAGGCCACGAAAAGGTCAAAACCGACTTTCGGCCATATCTCGGTCAATTTTTATCCGATCGGCATGAAACCAACGCCAGTGGCGAGGGATTCAGTGGCGTCGGCGAAGGTATGCGCTCTACTGAGTGCCCGTTCTAGTTTCATAAAGTGCTGTTTACTGCAGTTTACTCTCAACTCCAACGCCACAGAACACCAGCAAAATGAGTGAGTGGGGCTCGGCAGCGCACGTCAGCCCTTCGGAAGTCTTCGCGAATGTGTGTACAGTACAGACCTATGAAACAATACTAAGAAGCGATGCAGCGAGAGACAAAGCTTTCTGTACGGGCAATCGTGTTATGCTCATGGTTTAGCTGTTCTATAGGAGTCCAGAAAATCAAATACAACGGTTGAGTAGGTCTTAAAAAAGCTTAGCTTTCACAATAAAAAAGAAAAAGGCCACACAGACATGTTAGAAGGACATAACAGCAGTTATGTAGTTGTGTGCGGTATCTTTGATAATTTCAGTGATATTTGTCTCACATAAGTTTTGTGTGGGAAAGTCGCCAGTCGTACCGAGCCTTCGGGGATTTTCAGCCCACCTAAAAGCGTCTATCCCCCACTGGCACACCCCCTTAACACTACAAGTTTCACACACAGAATTTCAATTATTCATTTACCTGTTTCTGATGACGGCTCCCCGGAGACGTGAGCCTCAGCCGAGTCACCCTCCTTCTTTCTGAAAAACCGCCTTATATCAGGGCTGTAGCCAGGGGGGGTGTGAATACACGTCCCTTTTTGACTGCAATTAGTAGATCTCAATCATTTTCCTTTTATGACGCGTTTACCGATTATCGTAATTGGGAAACGAAGACACTGTTTCTCTTCATATGCTTTCTAACAGCGATTAAATCATGGGCTAAATTCAGTACAGTTGCGGAACAAGAACAGAGTTGCACAAAACTTCAGTTTAAAACAATTATTAGTCCTGACCTGTTCTCAGTCATTTTCATAATCAACAGAAGGTTCACTCCGAGAGCACTCCACAGTAAACAGGTGCTGCTTGTTCTCCCCGATTAGGTAAGACGACAATCGTTCATCCGGACGCGTATTTGCTGTATTTAAAACAAAGTTGTTTAAAACCTGTCCACTCTCAAGCAAATAGCTTGAGATGCAGGCTTTTTATAGCCTATTTAACTGCCGAATGCCAGCAGGAGAGAGAAACCCTGTCTTTGCCAATTACGATAATCGGTAAACGTGTCATAAAAGGAAAATGATTGAGATCTACTAATTGCAGTCAAAAAGGGACGTGTATTTGCACCCCCCCCTGGGTACAGCCCTGTATATCCTTGTTTTCGTAACGGTATCAATGTTGTTATTTTATTTCTTAAACATCTCGCTGAATTGTGCGCCACAACGGTTTAGATCAGCACGCAACCCCTCTCTGATTGGTCTAGACGTCGAGACGTCATCCTGTGTTGCATTCACTGAAAATGGAAAACTACAACTTCTTTCGTGGCTAGTTAATGTACAGTTATCATTATTTCTTCTGAAGTTGAATTATCCGGGGCTAAAGAAAAAACGTTTGGGGCTAAAGCCCCGGATGCCCGGGCCAGGCAACGCCACTGGTGTTGCCTCATTTTTACACCCTAGTGAAACAGAAAGTGATGTAATGGCTCAATATACAGTAGTTCCTTGACACTAAGCTAAAACTTAAATCAGTGGAATTTAATACCTGGTTTAATTTTGGTAGATGTTATTTACATTAATCTTTAAGGGTGCCATTAATTGTGGAAACTTGATTTGGAGGAAATTGATTTTTAATGAAATGAGTAAATGATTTTGGTTGAAACATTAATATGGTACAGAATTTATCACATGGTATGTAGAGTTCCTCCATAAATATATTTTTAGAATTTATAAAAGTATTGTTTGCATAATGCCAGTCAGTGATTTTGGAGCCCACTGTATTTTTTTTCTTTCTTTCTGTTTTTTTTTTTTTTTTACAAAAGATTATGACAATAATATGCAATACTGAAAATATTTTTTTTAAATATTTCTTTCTCTCTTTAAATTGAATATTCCTTCAAGAAAACATGGCTGGGGCGCCCTGGTGGCACACAGGTCTAAGCGTGCACCATAAAGGCTGTGTCCTTCCTGCGGTGACCTGGGTTTGATTCCAGCTCGAGACATTTTCTGCATGTTTTCCCCATTCTTCTCCCCAACTTTCCCATCTCTCTCCACTGTAAGACTATCAAATAAAGGAAATAATCCCCAAAAAAATAATCATAAAAAAGAACACATGGCTTTTACGAGTAAAACCTAATTAATTTTCCCTACACTGACCAAAAGCTAAAATTCTGCCATGTTCCTCTGTTTTCCTGACAGCCAGTTTGTAGTGCTATACTCCACACCCTTTAATGTTACTCACCAGTCACTCCCATGCAGTTATCACTATATTTTTATTTGCAATATTTTTTCTAGCATTTGCAATAAACCAGCATATTGGGGCATTGCATACTCCTGAGAAGAAGTCAAACATCTCAAAAATCTCAAAAGGATTTCAATGCCAGCAGATGAAATATGATTTGTACTATAACAAGTCTGTCGAGCTGGGGAACTGAGTTTTGATTTTAGAATGGTTCTGTTCAGACAGTCACCTATCCATCTGTTATCTAAACCACTTCTCCTGAATTAGGACTGTGGAGGAGCTGGACCCTATCCCTGCTAACTGCGGGAGACAGGGAGGAACACACCCTGGACAGCTTGCCGATCCATTACAGGATGCACACGCCTTTCACTCATACACTGAAACGAACAGACAATTTAAGAGTCGGCAGTTAGCCTGACATGCTTGCCTTAGGACTGCGGGCGAAAACCCACGCAAACACGGGGAGAACATGCAAACTCCAGAAAGAGAAGCCCCAAGCCAGACTCAAACCCACAACCATCTTGCTGTGAGACAGCTGTGGTATCCCCTGCTCCATAATGCCGCCCACAGTTGTGTCTACTTTGCGTTAGATCAGATTTTTTACTAGCTATTCATAGCCATTCCTCCCATTTTGACTGCTTTAAATAGTGTGGTTTCCAAAATTTTAACACTAATTGTATGATAAACTAATCCAGTGTAGTTTATGAAACCCAAAAAAATTTATTTGGAAAATGCTTAAAAATATGTATTATTTATTAAATGTTTAGACTCTTTTTTCATTTTCCCTCAAATTCATCATCAGCTCTTTCACTAAGGAGAAAACCTGCATGTTGAAATTGAGGACTTCACACATATCTTGCATATTGTCACACACAAGAACAAAGTAAGTGAGTCCTGCCCTTCAATCGTCACTACAAGACATCACTGAAAGATCTATGAGGCGACTCATACCCCAATGAGAGGTTGCAATTTGAAAAACCCGGGTTTTGCCCGTGCCGCTAGCACACACACCAGGCACTACTTTTTAGGTCCGTAACTCTGACTTTTCCTGGTGATAACGCCACTCTTGTTTATGCATTATGTAAATAATATATTTCTGTTTGTTTAATCATTCAAATAATTTAGTATTTATATGTTCAGCTAGTACTTGTCCAAACATGCATAATTTATGCGGTACTGTTAGGAATAAAACTGTTCAGAAGTTGGAACTATTTTCTTCTCAGTTTGAATACTTCAGCTTGTCTGTACGTCTGTAACGCACTTCTTTATTGGTAGGGGAATAATCTTCACATGGTGTCCTGGCATTGAGGTCCGAGTCAATGCTGACGGTCACAGAACGGTACATAAACGAGCGAGGATGCTCTGAATGTCCTGCCCATATACCCCTGCCCACCAATCAACCTTCATGCCGCCTCCCACTCTGCAGCCATGAAGCAACGGCTACCCTCCACATCACCAGGGGGAGCTACGGAACACACACTGCAGATGAATTAAAACATCAATCTCTATTTATGCCATGGTTTTATTGGCCAGAGCCTGACTGTTTCGGTTGTCACTGTTTTGGAACTGACATGAAAGGAATGAAAACGGGCATTTTGGCTTTTGTCCCTCCAGCCATGTAAATCTCCCAGAAACATGGTATGAGATGTAATAGTAAAATGGACTAATTCCTGGAGTGAAATGGCCATATTTGTGGTCCCTGAGTAATTAGTTTGTTGTCAGAAGCCAGTTGGCAGCCTGGTCATTTTTCTGTTGGGCCTGTTCCAGGATAAACGGTGTTGCAGGAAATGGATTTTATCTTGGCAGCACAAACAGTGTGGTTTATTGGCCTCTTCAGCAATGGCTTCAGTTTAGGATTCTGAGACTAGGCCCGCAGCGGAAATAGCGCTCAGTGTGTGAGACCAGGTCAAAGAAACTGTGCTCAGAAAGTGTGTGCTGTAGGTGGGTGTTAGTCTGCGCTCGCACCTTTGTGTGCTGGTGTGTGTTTGTGTGTTTATTGGGTTCATGACTGTTCTCTCCTTTGAGGAAAGGCAGTCTATTCAGAGCAAGAAAAGCTCCTATATTTCAGAGTAATTACTATTAAATTACTATTACTGGCCCATATGTAGCTATGTGGAAAACTATTTTCCAACATTAACAAAAATGGTACAAATCCAATGGTACCAAGATCATCTTTCCATGCCAAATATTAAGGAAGTTATGGTCTGGTGAACATCCACAAGTTTGGCTAATTTTGCGCTGTGAAGCCCCGGATGACCTAGATTTCCACATAGCTACCATATTAACTAAACGCAAGAGTATTTATGTTCATATAAATTGTAGGGAACATGTTCAAGTTTTTAAGCTATCAATCAGTTTTCATGATGAGAAGTGCGTCAGTTATTTCTGGAGTTTTTAACCAGCAAAGCTTGCTGTGCTATGGTGGTAGCACCGACATGCAGCATACAGGTAAAAGCACTAAATAAGTGATTCAATATTTCATGCTAAATTATGATAAAACATTTAAATCTTTCAACTCTGTAAATTTGAGCAACCATGGCAGCAGTTTATTTTGATCCTAAAATGAATTTAGTTTGCTGTCCCAGCCGCAGAAACAATGATCTATACATGCATTGATATTTCCAAATTAGCATTAATTAATTAATGGTTATTTACAGTTCATTAGCATCCTGCAGCATTTGTTGATTTGATCTGTTTGATTTTCACCCTAGAGCAGCTGTGTCAAACTGGTCTGTAAAAAGAGCCGAGGGGCTGCGGCTTTTCAATCCAACCAATCAGCAGTACACTCGATATAACTAATGTAATCAACTGATCTCAGCCTACACAGTTGATCAGTTGTATCAGGTGTGCTTCTACTCCAGAGGTGGGCAGCGAGGGCCGTATCTGTCCCTGGTTTTCACACCAACGTCTGGTCTTTAAATAGTTGTCTCAATTAGCCAAACCATTTATGAAATCTGACGTTTCATGCGCATTTCTTTAAATTATCATGAAACTACAAAGACTAGTCTTCTCTCCCTTCATAAAACATTTTCCTTTGTTCGAATCATTGCGAAAATCTATATTTGTGCATGCAATCAATTAACTCAATTAGTCAGGGTAATTGATAGGGATAAAAATCGGCATACACACCGGCCCTCCAGGACCGTGATTGCCCACCCCTGTAATCTACTCAGTTGGATCAAAAACTGCAGACTCACTGTCCCTAACCAAGAAGTGGCAACGCCTCTGCTCTGAGCCACACTTCAGCCAATCAGACAGTACCTAACTGGAATTGTACGCTAGTCAGAGTGTATGTAACTGGAATTTTTCCCTAACTTGTCTTGGTTAAGGAAAATTATCCGGTGCCATGGAGTCTCTTTCTCATGACCCTACTTTGCCATCTAGTGGTGTTTCTGTAGTATAGCTCCATTATGCTGCTCCAGGGCAGGTGCTGAAAATTCTGCTGTTCTTGTGAAACTGCTATAACGCATTGGCCCACTATGATTCATTCTGGACAAGCATAAGTGAAAAAGCTCCGAGGCATGTGTGATGCTGGCACTCCCTGCATATTTGTGAACCTGAATTTCCAGACCAACCCCCCTTCCCCTCACCCCCAGCCACACTCAAACCCCATATTCATGAAGCTCCTCAGTCTGAGGTTTCTGTTGCTTTTAAAATATGTCCCGTGTGAAAGCAGAGCTGTTTGTTTCCCTTCCTTGAAGTGCCCTGTTCATCACACAGAGCAGTTTATTGGCTTTTCTTTGCTCAGACATATTTCACATCTGACGGGGCCCCCACATCGAGAGGTTAACTACAGCTACTGTGCTGGTGGGAGTTAAACCTCAGAGATTTGTGTCGTTAGCACTCCTGGGTCCAGGCCTCTCACAAAAATACAGGAATGTGTGAACTTAATGTGCACATTAGAAATGAGCCACTAATAATAACATAGGGACACCATCTCTCCTCTCTCTCTCTCTCTCTCAAGTGTGCAGGCTGTAATGAAGCTGATTGGAAGATTAATTTTTTTATACACCACATTTTTTTGTCCTGTAGTTTTGTAACCTAGATGAGAAGTTCCAGGATTTTGTTTTTGAAGCTAGGTCTTCTTCCTCACCAGAAACTTTTTTCTAGCATCAATGAATTCCAGTGCTTACAAGGTCACACATTCCCCTGACTTGCATCCAGCATGCAGCCAGGCATTTTATTGCTGTTTTTACTGTGGTGATCTTTGGCTCTACCTTGATCCCGTGAGTCCTCAACCTGGGCTCAGGTTCAGACAGAATAGCTCTGGCTCCGACCGGGTCAAATAAGCGCCTCTGATTCGACACACAGATACTGAACCCCTGAAGACTCCTTTTCCGCAACCCAACAGTGTGTATTCGAGTTGTGATGAGAGATGAACTGGGCTTTATCCAAGGTGTCAAAAAACAAACTGAAAGAGCAAAACATCATACAATATATGCAGAATAAAACGGTACCGGCCCTAACATACTTCCTTGTTGGACTCCGCAGCCTTTATGTTTGGTATATGACACGGAGCCGTTGCCCTCCACTCCTAGTTTTGTATTGGTCAAACATGAGAGTATCCACTAGCCAGCTCTAACATCTAGCCCCAGGGCCCTCAGCTTCTTCAGCAGTAGTTGTTGGTTTACTGTGTCTCATTTTCTGTGTCAAAGGCCAGTTTCCCTTCTTCCATTTCCTTTCTGATAAAATCTTTTGGATGGAGGAAGCTTGAGTCAGTATTATATGACTTCCTACATCTAGATAGGAATTTGTACAGGAGATTTTTGCCAACATATTCAAACATCTGCTCAAGACAACCCTCTCCAAGATTTTACACATTACAATCAAAATTGGCTGCCTATAAATTGCCAGGATCAGTTTTTTTGTAGGCTGTTGTTTTTTATTTTGCATATGCAGTGTTACACGCTACACTTCCTTGCTCCAGAGAGAAGTTAATAAGAGAGGTAATAAAGGTATGGACAGCAAGGAGAAATTTCCAAGCAGGAAATACTGTTCAGTCCTGTAGCTTTTGCTACATGAGCCATGTGTCAGCTGCGAAAATTGTGATATTTTCTCAGCTGACACACTGCTAAATGTAAATGAGTTGGCCAGAGCTACACGGTTGGCATGAAACCTCTGAATAAACTCATCCCATCAGATCTTCTACTGCGGTTTTTGAAAGTAGATCAGTAGTTTTGGGAGGGTTTGGGACTCATATATGAGGTTTATGGGTTGAGATTTTTAAGATCAGGTGGGAAGTTTTTAACTAGTATTTAAGAACCTAAATCCGCGGTTTTGGGTTGTGATTACTGAGACTAGATTAGAAGGTCTGAAGGTTTTGGATGTTACCTAAATTGAGGGTTCTGTGCTGTGATCTCTGGGACGACATCAGAGGTTCTGAACTAGGGGTTTGGAACCAAAATACAAGACTCCGGGTTGTGATCTTATAGATTTATTTATTTATTTTTATTTTACCCTTATTTAACCAGGGAAGTCCCGTTGAGATTGAAATCTCTTCTTCAAGGGAGCCCTGGGGGAAGAGGTGGGGAGGGACAGAGGAATTGCACAGCCAATTAGATCAGGGGATGATTAGGCGGCAGATCGAAAGAGCCAGGTTGGGACTTTAGCCATGACACCGGGGAACCCCCTACTCTTATCGAAGAGTGTCATAGAGGAGATCACAAGTTTTGAATTGGCCGTCTGTAACCTAAATATTGGGTTCTGTGTTGTAATCTTTGTGTGAGAGGATGAGGGGTCCCCAAATATCAGAAACATGTCAATCAGACCTTCTTAGTGACAGAGCTGTATAACAACCATTGGGGATGGAGTCTAACCATCTGAACCTCTCCAATGTTTCAATCAAAGTTGTGCATCTGGATCTTTGAGTCTGGGTCAGAGGTTCTGAAAGGGGGATTGGAGCCCAAAAATGAGAGGCTCTGGGCTGGGATCTCTGATGCTCCATCAGATGTTCTGTTTTCCAAAGGGTTAGAGGTTCTGCTTCATAAGAAGACCCCAGCTGAGCTTGCAGCTTCTTCACAATATTAAGTCACTCAGTCCTCATTCCTTCAGGAAGAGCATTTCCCGACTGGTAATGCAGGGCTTCATTAATCCATAGTTGCTAAGAGTAAGTTTCTGACTTTGTTTTGGAGATGTGCCTTCAGACAAGGAAAAACCTCTTGAAGTTATAGTCAATATATTATAGGCAGAAAAAAAACCTATAATTTAATTTACTTCAGTCTCTCTCTGTTCCCACACACGAGTCTGCATAAATTGAGGGAAGGAACAGAGGGGTTGTCGGGCCGTCTGAAGTACATTTCAATTCCGATAGAACATCCACTTCCAATGCAGGCGAGAGGAATGCTGGGCGAGAAATCTAACTGCTTGTTCGCTGAGCGGCAGAAACAGGTGTCTTTTGGACGAGCAGCCCCTCCTGGAACATGACAGCCTTCACAGAAACATGTCAACAGCACATAAATAACGGAACAGCTTTCCTGGGTTGCGGGCGGGGAATCGCGAAACCACGCAGTCTCTGTCACATTCAACTGCGACCACCCACAGAGTGGAAACTAAACAAACAGATACGTGGGAGTTTTTCGCGGATGAAGACATTTCTGAAGAGATAGCAGGCTGGGCTAATAAGTCACCGCAATTGTGAAAATAAACCAAGCTGGAGCTGCATTAACATGGTGTAATCCCACTGTCTACCACAGGAGGGCATGCCAGTTCCATCGGACATGAAATTGAGCGCGCGCAAAAGAACAAATGTCTTGGTGATCCCGGTGCGTTTGGCCTTGAAAGGCTCATTGGTATTCAACTGAGCTCTTCAGCATTGGTAATATGCATAATATGGCAGTCATGAAAGGTGATATCGATCTGTGTCAAAGAAAAATGAGAGATAGAGAGAGGCATTATTGAGAAAAGGAGAAAGAAATTCTCTTTCCTAGAAGATGGCAAAGTGTGACTAAAGTAGTACAATTATTGTTCTGAGCACAAAACTGTCTCATTATTTGAAATATTCATCTCTAACGTTAGTAGCAAGTATTCCCAGGAGGATTTCAGTTTGCAGTACAGAATACCATGATCTTTGGAGATTAAAGCACAAGTGTTTTGAGTGTAGTTTCTGAATATTTTTCTTGGGAATAAGCCTGCCCTCTACTGTTAGAGAGCTTGCAGATCACTGCTTCAGAAAACTCGAACCAGGAATGACCTCACAGTGATGTATGACAAGAGCCAATGGGCAGAATCTGCATATTCTGAAACATCCCATACGCATTATGTCTTACGAAAGCTGTGCGTGATTAAAAACAGCATTGAATACCACATAAGGAGAGGACACCAAAGACAGTGTAACAAGACTCATCTGTGATCTTGCATGATGTCTGCTCTGAAGAGAAATGGATTTCAAAAGAATGGTTATCTTTCTGGAATTTCAGCTGCTCTCCCGTGAACAACAGGAAACCGGAAATGAGGGAAAGCTGTTTGGGGGTCTGGGGGGGCTTAGGGTCGGGAGTGTCTTTTTTTAGGGGGAGAAATAAAGGTGAGGGGAGGGAAATGAGGCCTGCAGATACTCTCAAGTGTGTGTGTGCCTGCGTGTGCGTGCGCACATGTGCGTGTGTTTGTGTATTCCTACCCCATCAAATGCCCCACAAATGATGAAAACAAGATTTTTTTTATCCTCTTGGAGACTTTTGACTGTCCGGAGATGCGGTTAGGTGAAGGTTAGGGTCAGGGTTAGGCATATAGTGCTTATGGTTACCGTCTAGGTAAGGGTTACGGAATGAATGTATGGCGATGAGATGTCCCCACAAAAATGTGTGTGTGTGTTTATGTGCATGTGTGTGAGTGAGTGTATGTGTGCGTGCATTTGTGTCCCTGTGTGAATTTAGAGGTCAAACATACATGAGTGTATATATGTCCGTGACTGCTGACACACGCATGAGTGTGTGTGTGAGTGAGTGCGTATGCTGAATTTTGTGTGTCCGTGTGAATGCAGGTCATACATAGATGAGCATTTGGCCATAAATGCTCACACATGCATGTGTAAGAGTGAGTGCGTGAGTGTGAGCGTATGTCCGTGACTGCTCACATGTGCATGTGTAAGAGTGTGTGTGTGAGTGTGAGGGTATGTCCGTGACTGCTCACACATGCACGTGTAAGAGTGTGTGTGAGTGTGAGTGTATGTCCGTGACTGCTCACACATGCATGTGTAAGAGTGAGTGTGTGAGTGTGAGTGTATATCCGTGACTGCTCACACAAGCATGTGTAAGAGTGTGTGTGTGAGTGTGAGCGTATATCCGTGACTGCTCACACATGCATGTGTAAGAGTGTGTGTGAGTGTGAGCGTATGTCCGTGACTGCTCACACATGCATGAGTAAGACTGTGTGTGTGAGTGTGAGCGTATGTCCGTGACTGCTCACACATGCACGTGTAAGAGTGAGTGAGAGAGTATGTCCGTGACTGCACACACATGCATGTGTAAGAGTGAGTGTGTGAGTGTATGTCCGTGACTGCTCACACAAGCATGTGTAAGACTGTGTGTGATAGCGTGAGCATATGTCCGTAACTGCTCACACATGCATGTGTAAGACTGTGATAGCGTGAGCATATGTCCGTAACTGCTCACACATGCATGAGTAAGAGCGTGTGTGTGAGTGTGAGCGTATGTCCGTGACTGCTCACACATGCATGAGTAAGAGTGTGTGTGTGAGTGTGAGCGTATGTCCGTGACTGCTCGCACATGCATGAGTAAGAGTGTGTGTGTGAGTGTGAGCGTATGTCCGTGACTGCTCGCACATGCATGAGTAAGAGTGTGTGTGTGAGTGTGAGCGTATGTCCGTGACTGCTCACACATGCATGAGTAAGAGCGTGTGTGTGAGTGTGAGCGTATGTCCGTGACTGCTCACACATGCATGTGTAAGAGTGTGTGTGTGAGTGTGAGCGTATGTCCGTGACTGCTCACACATGCATGAGTAAGAGCGTGGGAAAGAGTCGGGAGAGAACAGCAGGGCAGTGGACCCTGCCCTCAGCACACAGATCCCACTGGAAACACAGTTCTGGACACAGATGTTTCCCCTCCTCACCGTCTCTGCCCATAATCTAAACCGCACCTGATTCCCCCGAATCACAACCTCAGCACATAGCACACGCAGACACGCAACACTGGACGAGGAAGCAAACATGCCGTGTGTTCGGGCACGATCACGCCTCACTCTTTGACCCACACGGTGGAAAAAGTTCATATTTCGCCAGTCACTTTTCTCTCGTGTATCCTCTGTACAGCACAGACCGGTGTGTATTGATGAGTAAGCCTTGTGAAAATGTCGTATCGCAGGATATGTTAAGACATTAGACTGTTTAGAGAGATTACAGTCGTATTTAGGGTGTGCCAGAATCAACTCAAAGCACGCTAGCCAACAAGATGGGAGATTACAAAGCATTCCTCCACCAACCCCCTCAAAAAAAAAAAAAAAACTAATTGTATAGACATTACGTCATATTAAATAGAAAGAATCAGACAAATCTCGCTGATAAGTGACAGTTATTATACATTTTTGCGTGTTCCAGACTGACAGGCAAATCAAAGTCTGACAAAGGGCCCGAGACCGCCGGGGGGGGGGGATGCGAACATCTGCTCCAGACTCCTCGGAATCTGCTGACGAAGCGGCAAACACACGCCGTTTAAAGAACCTCACGGGCAGGGCTGTCTGTGCGCCACAGGGTGTGCCGCTGGGTCAGAGGGGCTGGAACTCAGTAACGTGCCATTGGAGGCAAGTTAGGTCCACCAGAGTTCACACCTTTTAATGCACAATTACTCCTTACCTGCTCCTGTTTATTTTGTTTGATTACGAATCAAACGATTGACTCATTTACCAAGACTAATCGACAGAATCACCGACTGATTTTTATTTTTAAAGAATTATTGCATCTGAACTTGAAATGCTCATGAGAAAAACAAATTTGCATATATTTGTCAGCTATCGGCCTATAGGACGCCAATGTAATCCCATTTCAAATGAAGGGTGAAAAGTTCTGCGGAGTTCAACGCCTCAACGCTTGATGGATGGGTTGAAGAAATTTTTTTCCTCTTTGACAACACATTTTTTAACTGCCAATTTGGAAATCATGCAGACTTAATTTTAATTCATCCTTCATCAAAATCTGATGGACAAAGGTTACTAAAATACATAGAATTACCTAGAAAGTTGAGGGTTTTTTTTTTTCAAATTAATTATTCAGATTTCCATCCAAGCAATCTTGCATTTAGGCTGAACGTTGTTGAATCTCTTAGTCAATAACACAACTATCAGCTACATATTGGACTTAAATCTTTGGTGTATAAATTGCTTGATTGTTAACAAGGCAACACGTAGAAACAGGTTTATAGTTATCTTGTGTGAAAGGAAGAGGTCACTGGCGACCCACAATGTACACATTACCAAAAGTGAGATTTTCCCAAGATCATATTCCTCCACAGTGAAAATCAAACTTTGATGGTGGCGTCACTTTAACCATCAATAGTTGTTCTTCTAACTCCCCAGCAGTTCACCTGTTCTCCCTGCTCCGTTTGCGATGTCATGCTCTCTCTACATCTCATCTTTATTTGGGTGCGTCAGAGTGAGTATAAGTATTGTAATCCTTTCAATAATGACTAGAAAGAATGTTGGTACACGAACGGAGGCCAACGTGAGAGAGTACATTAGGATTAGACTGCTTTGATGTTCGTGTGTTCAGTCTTAATCATGGATATTTGCTTCTTTTCTCTCACTCATGTCCGCATCACGTGCTCCTCCTGACATCTCATCAGCGTTCTCTCTCTTTCTCTCTCTCTCTCTCTCTCTCATCGCCCTGAATGCATCACACTGAACATGAAAGAATTGCAACTAATAAGCTAGTGACCCAGACTAAATAGACATGCAGAGGCTAAAGTAAGTCTGTAAATTATGATTAGACTGCTGCGATGTCTTATCATCTTTTACTGAATCACACTGTAAATTATCAAGAGGAAAAATCTGATTTTGATTTTGGGATCCCTTTAATCACCAATCCCTGTCAATTTCTTGCCATGTTGTTCAGTAATGGATTGCAGACATTTTCTGATTTGATCTATCGAGATTTTTTTAAATTTAAATTTGATCTTTGATGTTGATTTGTGTTCTCCACATGAGCAGTGCTGTAGTTAAAAACACACACTTGAAACACCACATGTTAATAAAAGAAAAAAAAAAATCTTTAAAAAAATCTTCGTATTTCACAGAATACAGTGATTTAAATGATATGACATGACAGGGCCTTGATCTATGCGTCACTGAGGCTGTCAGGGGTAGACAGACTGCAAATTTCAGACTGATATTATTGAAACTTTTTGACACATAGGTACGAAAAAAATGGTACCATGCCTGGACCTGAATTTGGAATGGAAATTGTCCGCTGGCTGACAAAGTGCAATATTCCAATACTCAACTTTAAAGCTATGAAACTCTGGAAAAAAAACTATGAAATTTTCAGGACTTTTTCTTCACTAGTTCAGATTTAAATTGCCAAGGTATGACACAAGGTACCCAAATATAACCAATCCCATCTGAAAGAGCACGATTTTATTGACAAATGGTTCACAATTCAAGGTGGTATCCCAAATCAAAATTTTGCATTTCCACTATGGGGCACGGGTTCATCATTACCTTGTCACAATCCTCGTGTGAATGCCTTACCGATTCTCCTCCCATTTACCAACTTGTGCGTTCATTAGATGTATGTCGCATTTGATTGGCTTATGTCTCACATGTGCTCCCTTCCTCAGCTGTGTTTCGTTCCATTGTCCGTTCCTGATATATCTGTGATGTGTATGTACTATCCCCCCCCCCACACACACACACTTATACTTGCAAGTCGCTGCATTGTAATTCGCTATTCGTGCTTAGGGGCAGTCAGTATTCCTAGTAGAAACTCTTTGTCTTAATTCAGTAAAATGTAACTTTTAATGACAGTAATTAGCAGATGCTTTCCTCTACACTGAGTTAATTTGAACCAGCTTCCAAGCCTAAGGTTGTTAACTCAGCACAAGTCAGTTCTCTTGTCCAGTTTAATAGGAACAAGCTATCAAGCCTAATTCAGGGTCCAGCATTGGGACCACATTCTTGTTAATCCCTTCCAAGTCTGTTCCTCTGTCCACTTTGTTAGGAACAAGCTCCCAATCCTTGTACAGTCATCTGGATTGGAATCAAGTTCCCCTCAAGCTACTTCATCCCTCTTGGGACGGTTCAACTTTGGTGAGGAGTGCACTGCACCTGGAGACATCCTGGTGTAACAAGCCAGAGTATGCACCCAGCCTCTGGAATACCTGGAGTGAAAAAGGGCCAGCCTATATTTTACCCCAGGTATAATCTGGGTTAGCCCACTTTACCTGGGGTATAATGTAGGCTAGCCCCTCCAGGCCAGATTATACCCCTCACTTTCAGGAGTAAATTTTGGCCTAGGATTATTCTGGGCTGCTATACTGGAAAGCCGCTGGCCGGCGAGTGGCAAAGCCCTGCTTCACTCATGACACCTGTTCTGAAATGAAGACTTGACGTAAGTTCTGATAGGTCATGGAGTCAAACCTACTATCAGAGGAGCAGCTACCTGCTAGGGAGTCACCTGAGAACACGTGACTGTCATCTGATCTAGCTGCCTGATGATTGCTTGGCCGGTAATATACTATTCTACTTAAGCTCGCCTTCAGGAAGCTGCTCCTCTGTGCGCTAGCTCAACAACCCTCTTCCACCCCTGCTCTGCCGATCTATTGTATTCATTAAACCTGGCTCTCTTTGTCTAAATTTCGTTCTATAGCAATGTCTCTTTCGTGAGGTCATTGTTGCTTTGGCTCTGTTTCCTTGGAGGGGGATTACGAGCAGCTCCCTGCCTTTGGTTCCTCGTTCGGACGGGCAGGGATCTCTCATAACAGAGCCATGTCGCCAAACTTAATGTATGATTGTATGCCTGAGTATTTTCAATAAATATTTGCTTTTTTTGACGAAGTGGTCCTATCAGAACTGTGCTCTCTTCTTCTGAGGTTCTGTTCACATTATTACCGTACTGCTGTCAATACGTAAACCTACCTACTGGGTTGTACTCTGCCTCCGCTCTTCATTCCTGGTCTGGATCACAACATTCCTGAACGTTTGAAGCAAATCTGCAATGGTGAGTTGGTAGCCCCGTGTTCATTTGACATGTTTTGACCAATTTTCTTTCTGAGGCAGCCCAAAAACACTTGGATATTCCTGGAGATCTTACTCTTTTCCACAATCACACTGCTAATGAAATCTGGCAGAAATATATCCAGCTTTGAGCACTATCAATTAAAATTGATGGCACTTTTCATTTCAATTTACGTTGTGGATGAATATCAATTATGCAGTACGTTACAAGCAACAACACATTACTTGAATATGTCCGTCATCAGCAGCATTGTTAGTCGCTGGGCGATGTGTGACGCTACTTGTGATAAAATGGTTATATGGAAGTGAGTTCCTTACCTTTTTACTAGTAATGCCAGCCATGACGACTGCTAAGTTACCTACAGACTGTAGGCAAAAAGCCCCGTTTTCACCAAACACCATAAGTTTCCATTTGTGCAAGTACTGGCACTTGTTCTCTCATTAGTATATAATTTCCACAACTACAGACAGCCAACCAGAGAGTGTAAATGACGCCTTGCTCACAGACCTACCATACAGTAACATTCTCTTTGTAGCAAAACATGGTGTCTTGATGTTATCTTGCCAAGGTGCTTTTGATGTGAAAATTAAACAGTAATTGTCCCATCAGCATCCTTGGCAAGAACACCTTTACTCCTGGTTCATAGTTTTACCGGTAATTAATTGCAATTCAATATTAATTTATGATTATAGATTTTCGATTGATAATGATTATTTCTATCAGTGGTGTGTTTTTGTTATAGTTATAAGGTTATAGTATAACCTATAATAGGTTATAATATAGCAATAAGTAAATAACTATATAAATAATACTAATAGTTTGACGAGCCTCAACACTGAGGATACAATTTTAGCATTTTTGAAAATTAAGTGGGATGCGTACCCCTCGGTGTATATTGTGTTACGGCCTTAATAACTGTATCAGTGTTTCAGCTGAATTCAGACAGTCGAATGAGCAGTGAAATAGTAGAAATCAGTTGAAGGTGCAGGAAGGAGTTCTCCCACCTCGCTCACAAGCATTTAGCGTGTAGCGACCATCTTGGTATCAGTGCTGTGGGTCTCGCAGCCAGTGCTTCAAATCATGTGATCACAGTGGGAGGCCTGTGTGATTGACAGCCGTTTTGCCATTGGCTGGTGCCATCTCTGTCCTTACAGTCTTCTGAAAATGGGCAGGGAGGGCACAGTCCTATTCCATCTGATGAAGAGAGGCCGATAACTCCAAACCTTAGAGACCTCCAGGACAGACAAGGAGTGAATTTAGGATGATTTTGGGCTCCCCCTCCCCCCTCTGGCTGTGAAGTGTGTGTTTAGAGGAAGGGGATAACCACCATGTTTATACAAAATCAACGGCCTTGGTTTATCTGCGCTGGAGATGGAAAAACACAACAGTGCATTGTGTTTGAGGTTTCAGTTTGACAGACTGACAGGCATTCATCATTCCATCTCAAATTCCCCTCTCTCTCTCCCTCCATCCATCACGAGCGAGAGAGAGAAAGAGAGAGCGAGCAGGACTGAATCGACTGGCTGTCTGTATGTGTGGGATTGAGCTGCTTGCGGTGGTGTCCTGGCTGAGTTTGGGGTGGGGTGGAGGGGGGGGTGTCCCGTGTTGGGGGGCGTAAGTTCCCCATTGCTCGCCTGTACAGTGCGTGACAGTCAGAGAATCGCCCTGACGGGTCTCTCCGGTGCTGCACGCCTGCCACACGGCACTGCATTACGCTGTCGCTGTGGTGATGTACAGGCTGGACTCTAATGCGAGACACACATATACACTCATAAATACTCATACACACAACACACAGCTCAACGAAACAGAGTGGAGCAGAGGCGTACGGGTGCGCTATTTCTGGCCTCCTCCTTCTTAAAGCGCCCGTGTTATTACTTTGGAGTCTGACGGATGCGGGAGCCGATTTGTCCTGCAGGACGTTTCGGAGCTTGTTTCTCCCTAACAAAGGCGAGAGAAGAAAGAAGAAAGCGAAAGCTTGCCTCAGCCTTGAAGCGGCCAGCTCTGATCAAACAGCCGGCTCTGTTCGCTCGGCCAGGTCCGCCTACAGAGGCCTGCTCGTGAGGCGGGGCTGCCGCCAGTACATCATTAACGTGCGCCTCCACCTGCGACCTCTGACCCTTACAGGAATATTCCCGTACTCTGCCGGGGGTGGATGTGTCAGCTGGTGCTATTGTGGTGCGGCTTTAATCTACTTCCCCCGCAGCATTGATTTGTTTGCATGGTTTTGTTGTTCAGGTAAATTAACCGAAATACTGTGGGAGTGTATAATTGTTTTGCCCTTTGCTCTGTGCATGTATTGGTGGTCCATGGCCAGTAGTGTTGAATGTGCCAAACTCTCCCTCTTTGACTGTATTCTGGTTTACTTCCAGCACTCAGACACAGCTGATCAGCTATAGATTTCTGACAGTTGCTGCCGCGACTCTCCTCCGCGGTCAGCACAGCTGTATGACGGTAATTTAAACAGCTCCACCGTGTCGAGGGACTCCAGGAGATGCACTGGCTGAATTCTGCTGCAACGTCCGACTTCTAGTGTTTGCTTCAGACACTGCCATATTACATTAACGTGGCTCTCTATTGCCGTCATTCCACAAGTGTTTTTCATATGGGGCTCTGTGGAGGCTTGAAATCCTGTGTGAGGCTGCAGGCCACCAGGCAGGACTACAGGTGTTTGTAAAATGGGGGTGCCCCTAGACTGTACCACTGGGGCTCGGAGGGACGGTTCTGAAGCCCAGCTGCATGCGCGCGGGCTAATTAATCTGCCTGCGCAAACGAGCCAAGCTAACGGCACGCTTGCCTTGCCGAGGGGGATTTCCTCCACTAACAAACAATCTGGCCACCTCTGCTGTCGCCGTGGAAACGGCATATTGTTGATGAGGTTTGCATGTGCCCCTTGAGTGGGGGTTAATTAATTTATTCAAGTATTTGTTTTGGAAAGATTCACATTTAAATGTAAGTAAAATGATTAAATGTGAGCAGTTTCATATAGGAGAGGTATGTTTCCTATGTGGCCATGTTTAGGAACGTCTTGTTTTAGGAAAGGTAGACATAAAATGGAGCATTTTTTGAGGAGTCATTTCGCGGAGCCCTGTCCTCCTCGTGGGCTGGGATCGGGGTGGGAGGGGGGGGGGGGGGGGTGCTAGTTACTCGCCGTGGTAATGAAAATATTCTGTTATTATTCCCAATAAGTGTCAACAAAGCCGAACGGGGCCTGGAGAAAAATAGACAGGAGGTGTTTTTTGCGAGAGGTAATTTGACATTCATTCATGCAAATTCACAACCCTGCCAAAATTAATCTGAAGGGAGGGCTGAAAGGGGAGGGGGGGTGGACGTTAGCTTCTGTTACCACAGCCTGGGGGAATGCAGATTTCTGACACTCTAATTCCACACTCAAGATTATACTATCAATCCGGGTGAAATCCATTTCTGAAGAACCATCGTGACATAATAAACTATTATACAGCAGTCGAGAGCTTATGGATACACAGCGCTCTGTAGGCCATAAAGCCATAGGTTAAGGCTTTTTTGAAGCCAGACGTGTTCATTTACATCTCTTTCTTGGTTAATCTACTTCCTGAAACAGTTCTTTTCATTGACAGCAGGGAAGAATAAAGACTGTTCTGAACATAATTGCGAATAATTTGAACAGACGACTGCAAATCTATCCAGGTGCGCCGGAACACACTGCTGTGTTCACACACAGCTGATTAGTTTCCATCTTTTTAATGTGTCAATTAAACTGGCAATCCAATACATCAACTGATTAGCATGTTGTTGTACCTGTTCAGTAAATCGAGTTTGGTGGTGAGGTACAAAGAGAATGTCACTGAGAAGGCAGGAGGGGGAAGTTGACTCGATATATTTAGTGTGACCTATCGTAAAAATCATGGGCTGAATGCTGAATCCCCTGCCATAATTTAAATGGAAAGACATTCTTAGGCAGGTTTGTTACTATTTCTGAAATGTTAATAAGATGAGTACACTTGTGTTTCATCAGCACTGTATGTTGATCTTTTTAACGGAAAGGAAGGAGAGTGAGAAAGAAAGGGAAGGTCGAAAAAGAGGGGGGAAAGAAAGATAAGACTGGAAGGAGAGGGAGGTGCGTATTCAGGCAGCTGATATTTGTATGTGTTTATTCATAAATGGCTGTCAAGGTATTCACAGCATGAGACATCAGTGATTACTGCACACACACAGGCATACACCCACATACATGCAGACACCGATATACACGTGTGAAGACGCAGACACAGTCACATGCGCAAATGTATAAACATAGAGAGCCTGCCAAACTTATCAGCACCCTGACTCAATATACAAAACAGGCTGTTAAACTCCTTTTGGTTTTCCATTTAATATTTTCACCAAAAATTACCTTTTCGTTGAAGTGAAATTATTGAAGGTGGAACACTGTCATTAATATACTACTTAAATAATACATTAATATGAATATCTCCGAAACATATATGCCACAATTGCAATACTTTACAATAAGGGTACATTAATTAACATTCGATCATGTTTCTTACTGCATTAGCTAACAGTTAATTAACAGTCATCTAAGAAAGCTACTAATCATTTACTAATGGTGTTCATGCTAACTTAGGTATTAATTTATACAAACATTATTGAAGAGTTTGATAGTTTAAGGCGTTAAGGGATGTTGTCAACCTCATAATACGGATGCCAAAGTGCATGAATAAATGGTTACCTACTGCTGATTTAGCTCTATGGTGCATTTGTTAACTGTTAATTAATGCTTATTACTGCATTTACTAATGTACCCTTATAGTGAAGTGTTACAACCACAATTATTGGCACCCCTTGAAAATCCTCCAATTAAAATCTAACTAAAGCGTATGTCCTGTGGTATTTTACATTTTTAAGTTCACTTGTTTGATTGGGAACTCCGAAGTGGTCAGCCGTGATGTCCTGTGTCACTGCAGTACAAATGTGAGGTAACGCAGGCCAAATGCACTTCGTCAGTCATTGCCATGGACAAGATCCTAGAACACAGAGACTCTATATGACAAAAAGTTGTTGAGCTGTGCAAATCTGGAAATGGATATATGAGAATGTCCAAATGGTTGAAAGTACTATTTCCTAAATCAAGGGAATAAGAAGTTGAGAGTGTCAGGTGATGATAAGAACCAGGGTGTGCGTGTGTATGCGTACAATGACCCCATGCACTATGAGGGAGATGGCAAAGTGATCTCTTAGAGGAAATTCAGAGATTAGATGAGTCTTGGGGGTCAACAAGTCTCCAGAAGTTCCCTCTGATCTGCATCACCAAACGTTGTTTGGGAAGGTTGCCAGAAAAGAGCCTCTGCTGTCAATCATCGCAAAACTTAAGTGCCTACAATTTGCCAAAGTTATTGGGACTTTCAGTTGGACTGATTTTATGACCAGATTAGACCAAAATACAGCTTTTAGGCAACAAACATTAAAGGAAGGTTTAGAGTAGACAAAGAGAAAGCCACAGAGAAAAGCACCTCATGCTCACTGTGAAGTATAGTGGTGGGTCTTTGATGTTGTGGGGCTGTTTTTCTGCCAAAGGCCATGTACATCTTGTAAGAATACATGACATCATGGACTTATAAAATACAAGTGGATATTAAATGAAAACCGAAGAGCCTCAGCCAGAAAGTTTAAAATGGGCCTTGTTTGTACCTTCCAGCAGGACAATGATTCTAATCACACCTCAAAATCTGCAACAAAAACAAAGGTTTACCAACTGGGCAATTGCGTTGTACAGGTTTTGCCATGGTCATCATCGTCCCCAAACTTAAACCCCATAGAAAACCTGTGGTTGAGCTGAAGAAGAGCCCACAAGTGTTGACCTTAGAGTCTGAAAGCTCTGGAGATATTCTCCACGGAGGAATGGTGTAAGATCCTGAGCCATGAGCTCACTAACCCCTCCACAGATTATAAGAGAAGACTCAGAGCTGTTTTCATCGCAAAGGGAGGCTGGACAAAATAATAAATGTGAAGGGATGTCAATAATAGTAGCTTTCAATTATGAAATATCAATTAATGGTTAGATTTTAGTTAATAATTTGAATGAAAGGTCATAAGGGTGAACAATAAAGACATTCTTTTGCATCTTTTTTTTAGCTAATTTTTACTAACAGGTGCCAGTAATTCCGGAAAGAGCTGTACATCGATTACCTCTATGCTCTCTCACGCACACACGCACCCACACACACAAAATCACATGCAAACACATGCATAAACACAGATTGATTACTTCACACACAAACAGGCACACACAAGCAATTACCATACAGAGAGATGCGAGAGTAACTCTGGGAATAGTGCAGTATTGACATTCAAACAACGCTTGATAAATGGCAAACAAATTCATCCATAGGATTACCGATGAAACTCAACCTAGCACCCTTAGCATGAAAGATGTAGGGGAAAAAAATCACGCACAATCGCACACAAATACACACCATTACGAGCAGAGAATCTTAGTCAAGAAAGCGATAAAGCGAGGTGGAAGATAGGAAAGATGGGCCGGGAAAATATGTCAGCTAATGCCAGCTAAATAATGGTAATGCAAGTCACATGACAGTTTGAAAAGTGAAGGAAGAACAACAAGCTTTCAAGGGAATTAAAGCAACATGAAAACTGTTATTTTCTTCTATGGTTTTCCCTCTTGCTTTATAGGCAGATGTACTGATATTCAAATCACAGTATCCACGTCAGTCTGTATTAAGCTGCTTTCACCGGGCACGGAACGAGTTTTTCGCACAACAGATTACATACGAAGTCAGTGCAAAGACGTGAATACACGAGAAACACGTTTATTTCGCATCTTCGCTTTGACTTTGAATGTAACCTGTCATGCAAAAAAAAATTTGTTTCGCGTCCAGTGTGAAAGCAGCTTAAGAGCATCAGTCAAAGGATTCAAATGGAAATCAAAAGCTGCTTCCCAAGACGCATGAATGTTCTTTTCTATTATATCTGGCAATAACTTATTGATTAATGTCACTGATTGGTCATGTTTGGTAAGTGTTGGCTGTTCTTCTGCCAGTCCTGATTGGTTATACAAATCCCATTTTGAATGGCACACTCAGCTGGATATTACGCCTTGTTGTGGTTCTCAGTTCACTGTCAAATAAGTGTCATCCTTAAAGGGCATCTAAAGTCCATTCCAATTGTTTTTGTTTATCGGCCAATCAGCGAGCTGCACCTGCGCAAATGAACCAAAATAGAAGGATTATCTACGCATGTACACAAAACATTGGTTTATATCAGGGTTTCTCAGGGCGTTCTAAACATTGTGGGGCACGAATCGGGGGTAAAGTTCATTTGAACTCCACATTTTAAACCTTCATGGTTTCACAACTTTTTTAGTGCAAATAACCAACCTAAATAGTCTACTTTATTACACGGCTCTATTGAACGCTGCCCTCAGATTCATTAATTGCTGCGTTCTACGGTCCGTTATTTCCATAATGACCGTTGTCAAGTGCATCAGACCGCCGTCAAGTAGGAACACACAATTGCTAGGTATGCCATTCTGATCAGAGGAGGACAGAAAAGGGAACCTATGCAGGATATTTACTTAATGTTTCATTTTTACCTTCATTAAACAGCTCCGGACTAATTGTGATGTTTACTACAAGAACACGTCCAACACCAGAACATATAGTAGATTTGCCTCTCCTTTTTTCTGGGGTGGGGGGCTGTAAGAGGATCATGGTATAGTCAGGGGGGCATTTGTTCAAAAAAGAACCACTGGTTTATATGAATTAAATTGGTCATGTGACAATGCAAGATGACAACATAAGCAAGCGATTTGTTTGTAAACATTGGACGTTCAACGTCCCGTCTGAGAATCGACTTTGGATGCCCTTTAACCTTGCCGATTCAGCCCAATTTTTGCATTTCCAATTCTTTTTACCTTTTCAAGATTCATAGAATCATAGAAGACCTGCGTACAAAAAGTACTAAAGTCAGAGCATAATGTGATTCCATAGATTTCTCCAAAGAAGTACTCCAAGTCCTGTGAATTGGTGTGTGGCCATTGTCATATTCACTACACTTTGGTACAAGAAGTGCCGAAGTTCATGACTGTACAATCAAAATGCTAGTGTGTGTCATGACTAGCTGCGAAAATGGCAGCCATGGAAGCTGGACAGTTGGCTCCATCTGTTAAAAATTCTCAAGTCCTGCCATTTAGTGGTAAACAGTACTTAAGTCCAGGTATTAAGCAGGAAAAAAGTACTTGAGTCCAAAACTAATTTTCTTATTAATTTCATAATACATCAGTACTTTTTCAAAAAAAAAGTTTGTCAGTTCTCTATAGCCCCAGCAATAAGCTCAATATTATGCTACCATAAAAAAAGATCTGTAGCATGTTTAAAAAAAAATTGACCGCCTAAATTTCTTAAGTATTATTTTGTGACTTGCGTAGTTTCTTCTTGCACACAGGTCTTCAGTTTTTTAATTGCTGTTGCTAGCCGAGAAAAGCTATTTCACAGCCAACTCTGGTTATAGGAATCCTGTCAGTTTTTATCCCCTGCCGAGCGAAAGTCCAAATGGGGAATGATGTTGTGGCGCAGTCCATCTGTCTGTTCATCCGTCCTTCTGTCCATATCAGAGGGTACTTGAGTGTTGAAATCAACTCCTCCTACAGTTTCACAGGACTCCCCTGAAACTTTGCACATGATGATACGTATATTGCTGTGGCGACTCTGACAGAGGATGTGGTGTGCTTAGAGCGCTCTTGTTAATTTTGCTGTTGCTTAATTCTTCATCTTCTTCAATCCTGAATGCTCTGTCGCCAAACCCAGCACTCAGCATGTGTAAAAAGGCTTGATAACCAGAAACGTGCCTGACACATTTTAAAAATTCCACGGAAACTGGAAAATGAGCCTGAATTTGAC
This sequence comes from Gymnothorax reevesii, assembly GCA_029721435.1. Classification (NCBI taxonomy): domain Eukaryota; kingdom Metazoa; phylum Chordata; class Actinopteri; order Anguilliformes; family Muraenidae; genus Gymnothorax; species Gymnothorax reevesii. The sequence goes on along the minus strand of CM056580.1, from coordinate 37,876,714 downwards.
AAACGCACGAAAAAACTGCGCTACTGCCTCATACATATGCCTAAGCATGATTATTTTATTATATTTTCAGGCAAAAGCATACAGTATTATGCCTTCAAATCTGGTTTGCATGTGTTGAGCCCCCAGACTTGAGCAGGTTGTGTTATTTGTGTGGCACACCTGCAGCCCAACTCGGGCACCTTGCTGGATTGGATCGACAGAACCTTACATAACCACACACCCGTTTCACCCGCAAAATGCTTGCCGCCCCCCTAGCTCCGCCTCCATTCGGCAGCGCCTGGCGGATGATCGTGCATCTGCCGCCACCCGTCTGCCTCCCGAATCCTTCCACTCCGTCAGGATATGAAGGGGAAAATAAGAACAGCGACAGCCCACTGAGACACCTGGCCATGATGCACACAGGCCTCATGTCTGCTCCTTCTCTGATGAGGGCCATTACACTCACTCATTTACCATCGACTCGCAAAAGAACAGACTGTGACTGAGTGGGAAAGGAGTATATGGGTGAGCGCAGGTGTGTGTGTTTGAGTGTTTGGGCGCATGGGTGTCTATGTAAGTGTGTATAAGCGTGCGTGTTTTTGCAGGTGTGTGTATTTGGGTGTTATATAAAAAATAGACACTCACACAAACACGCACACCCTACAAACCTGTTTGCATATCTCTGTGTGATTGTGTTTGTGCATGTCTGTATGACTGTGTGTGCTTGTTTGTGCATGTGTGTGTATGTGTTTTTATGTACGTGTCTATGTGAGTATATGTGTTAGCATGTATCTGTGTGTGTTTTATTTTATTGAACTCTTATTTAACCGGGGAAGTCCCTGGGGGTTGAGGTTTGTGTGCGTGTATACATTTGTATATGTGTGCCTGTGTAAGTGTGTGTTTGTATGTGTGTTTGTGTATAGTGGTGTGTATTTTTTTGAATATATGTTTATATAAGCTTGAAATTGTGCATTTGCATGTGTCCATGTGTATTTCTGTGTGCATGTATGTAAGTGTATTTTTCGGTGAGTATGTATATATGTTTGTGTGTTTAAGGTTTTCCTCCCAGGCGTGGTGCATCAGTTGTGTACCTCAGCACTGGGTAGCTCATTGTGCAAATACAGACAGACACACTCAATAATCTCCATCGTGAGAAAGCAGCAGGCTGTAGTTACATGGTGCGGCACCCTGTGTGACTTTAAACCAAAGAATAAGAAGTAACAGGGTGTTTCCCCTAATTCTATCACTCACAATCCAGCACCTGGACACATGCTCTAAACACTGCATGCAAAGTCTCACGCTCAAAATCACTCACACACATACACACACACACACACACACTAAAAGACACATGCATAAACAGTACAATAACCAATAACCTGTACCACACTTTATTTCTATAAAATCTGAAGTATGCCACTTGAGTATCTTTGATGCACCGGAAAATTTCATATCTTCTTCGCTTCCTCTTTATAATGTGCTCAATGTAACTTGCCTCCAAATGCTATTCCAGAGATATGAAAAAAAAGGCTTATCACAGATAATAAAATGAACTAAAAATTTCAACATAAGGCCAGGGCAATTGTTATTTTGACTCCGATACGGAGGGCTTTTGGATCGTTTGGATCGCAGATGTCCACAACCATAAGAAAAGGATTTCTCCAGCCCTCCTAACTCTCTTCAGTGAAGTTTAGGACGCTCTTTGACCACAAAATGTGTCTCTGCCTCTGTACAGTTATGTCAATCGACACAACAGCACTCTGGTCAGTGCTGTTCCAAACTGAGCAGACAGAAGCAAATGAAATCCAATAGGTCGCGACGGATGTGTTTGAGTATTCTTCAATCATCCCCAAATACATATCCTACCTGCAGTTGCTTGAAATTGGGCATGAGAAATGTCACACAGTTAAGTTGTATTATTATACAACTCTTATACACCTGCTCTCAGCTATCTCCTGACGGGTCTTTAAAAACTGGAGATATACTAAGTGATTGGAAGCAGGGCAATATGATACCAATATATAAGAAAGGGGACCGTATTCAGCCAAGAAATTACAAGCCGGTCAGTTTAACTTGCATTGACTGCAAAATCCTGGAATCTTTCATAAAAGACGAGCTGGAATTATTTCTTGAACGTAATAATTATCTTGAGGGATGGCCAACATGGTTTCTGCAAGGGAGGGTCATGCCTGACAAACCTTCTGGAATTTTTTGAAGAGGCCACCAAGACTTATGATCAGAGCAGGGCTTATGCCATCCTATACTTGAATTTTCAAGAAGCATTTGATACAGTACCAGAGACTAATTTTTAAAATGAGCTCCACTGGAGTTACAGGAGGTATTCTGGATAGGATGCAAAACTTGTTACAGGACAGAACACAAAGAGTGGTGGTCAGTGGTATCTCATCTTAGCTAGGTATGGTGGGGAGTGGCGTCCCTCAGGGATCGGTGTTGGGACCCCTGCTGTTCTACATTAATGACCTTGATAGGAGTATTGAGAGCAAATTGGTAAAATTTGCCGATGATACTACAACTGGGAGGTTTGGCAAGTAGTTTATAGTCCACTAAAGTGATTCAGGATGATTTGGATAGAATCCAGAGCTGGGCGGAAATGTGCAAAATGTAGCAAAATATGAAGTTGTACATGTAGGTAATAAAAACATTAGACAGGATTAGTTCATGGGAGGTTTAAAACTGGAATGTGCTCCACATGAAAAAGATCTGGGAGTGATTTTTTGACCAAACTCTCACAAGTTCTAACCATTGGTAAAAAAGCCAATCGGATGCTGGGATACATTACGAAAAGTGTTGAGTACAAATCCAAAGAGGTCGTACTTCTCTTGTACAACACATTTGTCAGACCACTTCCGGAGTATTGTGTACAGTTCTGGGTCCTCATGTATGAAGAGAGCATATGAACAGAAAAGATGCGTACGCCACAAGAGGCTGAAGATCCTTAATATTTTTAGTCTTAGTAAAAGGAGACTTAGGGGCGATCTGATTGAGGTCTTTAAATATGTTACAGGGATTAACAATGTGAATTATACTCAGCCAAAATAAAAACTTCACACTCGTTTGGAGGTCGATAAGTAGAACATACAAGAAATGAGGTTTTAAATAATAATTTTATTTAATTCTGTACTCATTAAAGATGGTGTATCATAAAAATAATGACCATAATGTAACCAGTTCCACCGGAAATGCTACGAAAATGTCCAAGAGTAAAAATGGTAAGTTACAACTTGAATAAGAACAGTGTGCATGCAATTACGTATGGTTTGGGTAGTCACACGACTTCTAAATAATTCATTCCTAATGGACGTTGCAGTGACAAATCGATTATACAAATGCTGGAAGACAATTTTGACGTCACATGTGGGCTACCAGAACGAGGTCGGTCTGCTGTGGTGCCAGTTTGTTGGAGACGTGTCCGAAGATCATGGATAGTCCGTCGACTGCATCCCATAACCCTTGCAACGTCAGTGACGGACGTTTCCGTATTCAGCATGCCAATGGCACGTTCACGCTGAATGTTTGACAGCCATGGCATTAAAAATCAACGTATAATTAACTGTAAAAACTTGTTTTTCCGAGATGTCACTCGGAAAAAGTGCTCACGTGAGCTCAGTTGCACATCTCTCATATGGTCACGTGACTAGGAACACGAGAAAACATGGTTTTAGCTTAAAGTACACTCGCATGTGCTACGTACCTGTATACGTCAGAGTTGATGTGTGTCATGATGTCTTTGACAACGCATTTACCCCTAGTGATAATAAAAACTCTTATATATTCAAGAAAATATTTACTAATTTATGAGTGTGAAGTTACTTTTTTTGACTCAGTATATGTTGAATTCCTTCAGCCAAGTTTTGTTAATAGGAAGGAAGTTGACCAAGGCTAAATTCAGTACTGATATTAGGAAATATTTAATCACCCCAAGAATAATTTTCATGTGGAATAGTGTTGCCTGACCATTGTTGAGGCAGAAACCTTGGGAATTTTCAAGAGCAAAGCTAGATACCATTGAGTCTTTGAGTATCTGAAGTGATATATTCAGAATAGGAGAAAATTAATAAATAAATAAATAAAAAAAACTGGCGAGCCTAGTTGGGCTGAATGGCCCGTTCTCGAAACTCATGTTATGTTATTATCAATGCCAAATGCATGCCAGCAACTAGTAATTGATGATACAATGGAACACAAAATGCATTATTCATACCATTAATTGCACATGCATTTCTCAGCTTGTCAGCAGCTTTGGTGAAAATTTGTATTAGGGTATACTTCAGTTTACATGTAATTTTGCAATTCATACACAGACTGCCCTATGTTCCAGAAAAGTACCAAACACAGCCTTGCGCAATCTCATTTAAACGACACTCCCACTTGAGAATCTCATTAACATGGAAAATGAACCCTTTTATATACTAATGCCCAAGACATGTATCACTCCACCCATTTGCATGTAGCATAGGCAGAAAATTATAAGTTGGTCTTTTCAGCTGGAGAAAAATATGAATGAACACAGCAAACATTCTGTGCTTGTATTGTCAGACACAGTGCATGCAGAAAAACTGGGCCAACTGATAGTGGGAGCGCCAATTGTGTAAGATGATCAATAAAAATAGTAGAATTAGTCTTTGAATTTTCTCTTACTTCTATTCTCTAGCTGTGCTCATTTTCTTTGTGCAGTCAAAGAATCCTCATTCAGGGATTCATACAGTAAGTGAGTCCCGGTCTTTCAACTTATCGAATCTGCTGTAAATAATGCATGTGGGTTCAGCCGTGTTGGGGCACCGGGTCCACAGCTGGGGCTTAATTTATGCTGGTCTCGGGAAAAAACAGCTTCCTTTTTATCCCTTCACACCTGCTCAGCAATAATATACCTCTAATAAATACTTAGTGCTTGTTCACAGCTTTTAAAATGCATCTATTTTATTACCTGAAGGACAAGCACCATAACGGCTGGACTGAATTGCTGTGTTACACTGAATGTGCCACCAGTAATTTCCCCAAATGTTCCCATCATCCTACATTCCACCCTCCCCTTAGGCACTGGGCGCCTGCGTTTGTGTTTGCACAGGGTTAAAATGAAAGCAAGGGGCATCATCATTATGTTAAAAGTGGATGTCATCACTCTGGTTGATTGTTTTGTGCTCATTTGAGGAGTTGTGTGTGTATGTGTGTGCGCGCGCGTGTGGGTGGGGGTGGGGGGGTTGGAATAATAAAATGGTCCAAATTACAGCTTCTAATACTCCGACAGACGCCATGGGCATATGGGTTTGAGGCACACAATTTCCTCCAAACATAAAACAATCCTGTTAATGGCCGCTTTTTAAAAGGTCTTTCTCGTTTTTATCACAGTACGCTCCCAGAGAGGGTCACAGCGCCAAGGGTGGGGGAGCATCTCAGAACCCCCCACCACTCCCCCTCCCCCCACATGCCCACACCCATCCAGCATGTCTTCGCTGGAGTCCAGGCGCCATTCACGATACAAGTTGATTCGACCCACTAGTAGTAATGAAGTCATTTTTTTATTTGACCATTACTGTAGGTCACACCGATTTAACGAGTGGGTGATCCAATCTACTGTGTCTCAAACCAACCCCCCATCCGCCACTATCGCTACCCCTGCAATTCCCCCCCCCCTCATCCCGGAGGGGCCTTAGACAGATCAATATGCACTGTGTGTGCTCGACCGTTCAATAATCAATGGCGCCTTATTTGAAGAGAAACAACGTGGCTCCTGAAACTATTTTCTTTTTTCTTTTCTTTCGTTTTTTTCTTTCTTCTCGTAAAGATTTTGTAAAGTTCACACTGCCATTTTCTCACCGGTGTTCCGAGACCCTGTTCCAAAGGGCAGGAAGGTCCGGCGACCCTGGCAAGATGACGAAGGAAATTTATTTATTTGTTTTCACTTGGCGGTTGACACTGACACTGTATCTCTCCTCCTGCCAATAAAAACTACAGGGCCATTAAAATGACATTATGAACACTGGCTGGCTGCAGTTTTGCCCGAATTCCCTCATTGAACGAGTTTGTCACCACAGTAAAAATAACTGCGCAAATAAACAGGGAGAACTCGCGGGAAGTCGAGAGTGACATGTTTAAATGTCACAGAACACGTGTGTAGCCTCTTGCCGCCTGGGACCCTGGAACGTGGTGCTGGTGCTTCTCTACATGAGGACATTGCAGGCCGTAGCCTTGTTTTTTCCCCTCCCTCTTTTAAACGATTTTCTGATTCTCCCGAGTTTTGCGCCCCTGCTTCTCTAATGTTGGATTCGTCCTCTCTTTGTTCTACAGGGACTGTTTGGCAAATAAGCAAAATCCAACTACTGTGACCAAAAAAATAAATAAATAAACAGAAAATTATAGGGCACCATTTTTCACAGAAGTTGTGAAAGTCACCCGAAGAACAGAAATCCCAGCTGCTGAAATAATTACACTGCAGCCCTCAGTTCATACAGTACGTATTTATCTTAAAAGGACACCTTAGGATGTTTTTCAAGGTGGATGAAGAGAACTTTATTTAGTTTGATATTACCTTTAACACGTACAACTGAACCTCAGACTTTACAGTCGACTGAGCATGGACTGAATTGGGCAGCAGAATATAGAATTGTCCTTTATCAGTAGCCTTATCATCAAGAAAAAGTTTATTCTCAACTGAAATGAGTCACCCTTTGTGTTGATAAAATCTGGCAATAGTGCATTCTTGGCATTGTTGCCGAGAAATACAATTTGGGGAAGTCAACAGTGCTTGATAAAAAGGGATACTTGAGTTACTGGAGAGTCGGGTCTTACATCGTGCATTTCTGTTTAACCAGCCTGAAAACACAAGCTCTGCCATCCTGAGATGTCTCATTATCTAAAGGTTAACCAGGGGCCTGGTGTATCAAAGACTGCACAGCTTTCACACTAAAAGATGGCACACTCACTAGACTGTGCACCTTTCCTTGGTTGTATTTGATTCGATCCAAGAACACGAAATTAGCATTGCGTTCACGTCTGAAATGCTGAGAACAATGCACTCGGGTCGCCATCACATGTCGAGAACATACTTGCTGGTTTCCCTGGAACAACTAGGAATGTGACATCACAACATGGCTGCTAAAAGCAGCGTTGACATTCATTCAGAGTTATTTTAAACGATAACTATCAATCATTAAGTGAAACTCGGTGTGGTATTGGTGTTTTTTGTGACTAATAATGGTTTTCACTGGAAAGCCACTTTTTTGTGCTCCCTGCTTCCTTTTCTGTGTGAAGTAAGGTGCATTTCTTACTTCATGAAGTCAAACAAAAATCTATTTCATGTTCACATATGAAGCAAACAAAACTAGCCGAACCACAAACCTCAAGTAGTGTTCTGTTCCACGTGTTTGATTGGGAACAACAATGGGCATTTTACAGAGTCAAATACGACCCCTGATCCATCTTAATGAACATGAAATCAAGCGCTCATGCACAAGCCTTTCGCCCCAGCCTGGCTCCTCCAGCAATGACTTTGCAAATTATTACAAATAACTGCGACTACTCCAGCTTATCAGCAAGGAAAAAGAAAATCTCTGTCAAATTCTGGGGTGGAGGCCAGGAATAAAGCCTTTTTTTTTTTTGGTGACCTCAGCTCCAGGATCCGCAACAAGCAAAAACACGGGTCATTATCCACGTGCACAAATTAAGCTTATACTATAGTTTACTACAGCTAAGCTAAAAATGCAAAAAAACAGTTATCAGAATGAAATTAACTCTTATAGCGCTAAATGCAGCTATTTTTGCCCAATGACTTTAAGATATCAAGATCAAAGTCGCCACATGATAGGTTTTTAACAGCACAAGATAATTAACTAATATATTTTTTTAATTATTTCAGCGCTCTAAGGGTTAAGAACTCGATTTCAGAAAAAAACTACAAAATCTACTGAAAACTAGTAATAAAATAAAAATAAAAATGAACAAAACCTAAACTGTAATCTGCATCATAAAGTTATGCCACATGTTACCAAGAGCTCCAGTCTGTTCCCAACACCACTGCTCCCCAAGATACAGGAATCATGGGTTGGGCCAGGCCACTTTGCCACAACATTTGTAATGCACATTTCAGCATAATGAATGACTTGGACAATGATGGAGTGAATAGGCTTCCTGTTCAGGGCCGGCAACCCGAGGCTCTGTCTTTAGCCCCTCTCCACTGGAAATGAATAGCATTTAGGCTATATTTTTAAATTTTATTTTTCACTCTTTGTTGTTGGAAGCGTGTGAAATACCCGGAGGTAGTCGAGGGTCCGCCCTTCCCAGAGCACATATTTAATGATGTCTTCACCTTAAAAAATCCTCGAACAAAATCCTCAGTTTTAACAAAGTGCAGGCTAGCCCAATAAAGGCGCAAAATGATTATGATTAAATGATAATTGCTTAAAATGAAAAAAGTAAAGCATGCACATCCACTCGAATACAGGTGCCGGACAATTGGAGAATCCGCAAATAAAGTGATTAGTTTCAGCCCGCACACTGACTTTATTTAATCACTTTAAATGATAATTGCTCCCATAAGCTTATAGCAACTTAACACTATGACAGTTATGGCAATTATTTGGAATAAATTGGAACGCAAATGCTCCGTAATATATGCACAGCGAATGATTTGGACAAATATCGCATGTATTAACTATTAAGGTCAATTTAATTAATAATGTTTAACTCCATCATACGACTCTTTCCTCAAAATCTTTTCCAGAGTCATTTATTCATCAAAGCTATTTTAGCTGGTTGACCAAGTCACGGGGTGGCACAGTGGTGCAGTGGGTAGCACTGAAGCCTCACAGATTCGTGGGGCAGAATCCAGCCTGAGACCATTCTGTGTGGAATATGCTGTGGAATAAGTTTGCGTTGATTTCCTCCAACAGTCCAAAGACATGCAGGTCAGGCGAATTGGAGACTCTAAATTGCCCGTTGGTATACGTGTGTGCGTAAATTGTGTGTGAATGGTGTGTGCGCCCTGCGATGGATTGGCGAGCTGATCAGGCTGTGTCCCTGTCTTTCTCCCATAGTATGCTGGGATAGACTCCAGCTCCCCTGTGACCTTAGTATACGTATGCATAACTAGTGGATAGATGGAAGGATGACCACGTTGTCCAACCTAAAATTCGCAGGGCAGAGTACATTCGGGAAATTGACACTTTTTGAATGATTTGCCAAACTCGAATTAGTATGATGGTATGTCAGTTGCACTTTTTTGGGGATCGTCAGCAATCTTACAATACTTCCATATTGGCGATTTCTTTGGCATCTGTCTACACAGGTTGTTGCTATGATTGTGATGACAGCTTGATAGAGCGCAGAGCACCAAGTGAATACAGATAATCTATATAATATGATCTTTTACTAATCAGTAAATGCAGTTATGGAAAAGTGGCATTTTCCTCCAGTGTCAGGTTACTATAAATTGGAAATAACAATGCCAGTTGGATTGGTTTTAATAACTTTATTTTTATTTGCAATATGATATCAAAAAAAAAAAATCAATCAAGTACAGCATAAGAACAGTAGTTATGTGTCAAACAATAGTTTGCAGTGCACTGGCACATTCTCACAGCTCCCTAACAGTTTGCACAGCGGACAGCACATTCTAACGTCGAGTTCACGCTTTATACATGTGGCGTGCGCGTGACATACAGCGTATTCTATCTTTTGGTGCATACGCAGAGTTGATATATGAGGCACCAGGGTATTTCACACAGCGGTTACCATCTGAAGTTTTGCTGTGAGTGTATGCTGCTGAGACCTGTAAGAGGAAAAATGTCCCAAATCTTTTCGGTGATGAACGAAAAAATGGCAATCAACAGCTATCACCCTGTAGACCTCAAGGGCCTAACAGTGTACAGGGTCCACACAGCTGTGGGATAAATGCCGCCCTGGTCACACGCTGGCCCCATTTTCACAAATCTGCACTATCTGTGCAATAGCGGGGTTAAAAAGGGTGGGATTTACCAGAAGAGGACATGCGGGAGACGAGGGTAGCGATTTCACGGTATTGATGCGGATAAGATACGAGGCTGAATTGGCAGGTGAATCTTGGCAGTGGTTTTGACTGCACTCACTAAAAAAGGCTTCTTTTTATGAGGGTCGGTGTGTGGCAAGCACTCGCCAACGATTAGAGTCTGACTCACAGAACTGGGTTACTGCATGTTGTTTCAGCACTTCGTACAGCACTGGCTATGCTACTTAAGTTGAGAATAATGTTTTTGGCCCTCAGGTTATTCTTTCAGGCAAAGTGGAAAAAATATCTGGCCATAATTTACCAGAGCATGTTATATCAATTTAGAAACACCGAAGTTAGCATGTGGCCGAGTGCTTTGCAGCATCTATTGGTCACAGATGCTAATATGTTTGAATATCATGTAGTCATATGCAATTCTGTTGAGTTAGGGTTGCCTTCGATATTATAGTGGTGGTGTTTTTAAATGGGAAATAGGAGTTTGGGTCAGGAATGTCAGGATTAGAGTTCTAGATGTACAACGTAGATATAGAGTTGGGACATGAGGGTTCTGGAAAGCCTGTTAATGGAGCCATTTAGTTTCCATTTCATCATCGGGCACCATTTCAAAATTAACAAGTTTTCTCTCTTCTCATGTCTGGACATTTTCCCTTCTTATGCTTGTTGAAACCATTGCTAGCCGGTTTATTGATTTCCCCTGAAATTAATGTTTCCCATTCAAGAAAAGAATGAAAAAAATGAGTTCCGGCTGCCGGGTTGGCTCAGACGGTCAAGGCGCCACATTGTGCAGCAGTAGTGACCACCACGATGCGGGTTCGACCCCCAGTCAGACCAGCCAGCAGTGGTTGATTATCAGCGCAGCGCACAATTGGATCCATGCTGCAGGAAAATAAATTGGGAAGGGACTGCCCAGTTGGGATATTAGAATAGTAGCTTTGTTTTTTGTTCAAGTGCTTCCTCTTGGCTAGGCGGGTGCTAGTCAGTAAGATTCCGAGCTTGGTCATGTTCAGGTATCCTCCGCCCTTACTCTGAGCTTGCAAAGTTTCGAGCTATGAATGTAAAGAAGCAGTGACTGACAGGCGCGTGCTTCGGAGGAGAGTCGCAACATGCGTTCTCATATGAGCAGGCTTGTGTATGCACGTTCATAGTTCTCTAATTGGGTATTCCAGATTAGGGTGGGATTGGAGATACCAAATTAAAAAAATAAATAAATTCAACAAGTTCCATCATGTGAAACAGCTTGGTTTCGAGCAATGGAAAAGAAATGGCTCTTGTTAGGCTCCTATTCATGAGTTGTTACCTCTCTCTCTATTAAGGGACTCAGTTAGGATAAAATAGCAGCATCAAAACCACTCATTATGCCTTCCTTAGTCAGTGCACTCAGACCGCAGCCTCAAACTTCAAACAAAACAGAATGTAAATGAATTGAATCAACGCATGGCTGTATACTGGCTTTATTGCCCAGGATTTGGACAAAGATGCGATTGGGTGGGTAGTTGGGGGCTTTCGGCAGAATTAGAGATTGAAGCCCCGGGACCGACGTCACTGGCGGGAAAACTTGCTGAATCGCTGAGCGCCTGCACCCACATTGCAACAGTCTGGAGAGCCCTGTCACTGAGGCGGATTAAGGGGGCCAAAACGGGATGCTAATGCTGAGCCGCTGGTGGATGACTGGCTAAGTCTGCCTGTGATTGAGGCTGCACTGCTCTGGCCTCGGCCCGTAAGCAGGGCTTTAAGGTGATGCTGAGTCGGGTTGACCCCGTTGTGCGATAGTAATGACCTTCAGATAGCATACCGGGTCTCTGAAGAGGGGGCAGCGTGGTGGAGTCCGGCGATAAGCACGGCTCGATCACATCGACACGGCTCTGATCTGGGAGGCGGGGAACTCAGAATGAATATATAAATAAATACGTAAGTAAATAAATGGATTCCGTGAAATGAAGTGATTTTTTTCAGCTGTATAAGGTCTTTGAATCAGTTATTTCCTCTGTGTGCGTTGGAGAAAATGTCGTCAGCCATCCCCTGAAACCCCACTGGGAAATGTGTTCATACTTACAGCAATTAGCTACCTAATGAGCAAGCAAATAAAATTCAGCTGTGCTAAACCGTAGGCTGGTCCCATACTTTCACGGACCCCCATGAGGACAACATTTACTGTGAGAGGAACAAAAAAAAAAATAAAATTTTTTTCTCAAAATTGTATCAGATTTCAGGTTTGAAATGAGAAGTTGGGTGGCACGGTGGCGCAGTGGTCAGCACTACTGCCTTGCAGCAAGAAGGTCGAACTGGTTATGGGGCCTTTCTGTGCGGAGATTGCATGTTCTCCCAATGTTCACATGGGTTTCCACGGGGTACTCTGGTCTCCTCGCGGAAACCAAAGATGGATTGGTAACCTGTCCAGAGAGTGTCCCTGCCTTTCGCCCATAGTCAGCTGGGATATTCTCCAGCTCCCATCGCGATCCTAGCGAGGAAGAAGCGGTATAGAGAATGGATGGATGTGTTACAGTGATCTTACTTTCAAATTCCACTGTATCTATATAACCATTGTCATACTTTCAAAATGCAGAATACTGTCAGCTGTGCTTGGGGTTTTGCATCTTGTGGAAGTCTGTTTTGTCTCTGTTCTGTAATCCTCTGGAATAAGCTGCTATATTCACAAGTGAAATTCTGTCTAGGATAGTCACCTTTTCCCCACTTCTGGATGGAATGTGGAGTTGAAATAAAAGAACTTTGTCCCCACTAAACAATAATTTTCTGTGCAATGCATTCAGAAGAGGCCGTCTATCACGCATCCACAAGATTGCCACACTCAAAATTGCTGCGTTTAAAGAGATGGTATAATGTAGAATTCGACGAGAGCCACAATATTTTATAGGAGCGCGTTTGCATAATGTTGCATATGTTTAGAATGCAGTATCTTATGATGCATAAGCGCTTTGTATAATGCAGCACATGTAACTCAAGCGTACTGGATGTGGTGTTTGACAACGCAATCCACAATAAAACTTGTTGATTTGCAATATGAATGCAAAATTCTCAGTTCACATAGAGGCACAGAGCCGTGATGAGGCCATAATAATGCAGATGATAAGATGGCATATGTGTATCCCGCATATAGAGGAGACTTCACCATACAACGGACTCACAGAGATACTGTGTGTACTGGGGTTTAGAGACCTTGAGTGGCACAGACAAGCTGCTATCATCTGTGGAGCGTCCTCCTTTCTTCCCAAAAACCCCACAACTACTACCCTGTTTCTCAGCGCATTCATTTTCTAAGTGCCACAGGATATGCTAGTTGCTAGTGGGTTGTAAGTGGGTGATAAAACCTTCAACAATGAGTCCACACCGATACAGGCTGACAAACGATGTGAGTGCAGCACTTTTGTGTCCGAGATGGGCGAAGCATGACAAATCTTCAAATGCGGCTACAAATTGTTCCATGCGGCTATTTTCAAAAAAAGAAAAAAGCTATTGCCAGACCAAAAGGGACATTTTAATTGACTTTTTTGTACACATATCATGGAACTAGTGGTTACATCGTTTTTTTGGAACGAGCATGCAGTTGTGTACCCAAAAAAAACTGAGTGAATAGTTTTTATTTATTCATTCAATGATTGTTCCTTTTCAAGATGTGTCATGTCATTGCACAAACTAGATCATCTTTGTTAATGCTTTTGATGGTTGGCTTTTTCGAGACGCTAAATGCTGTGGCCGGAACGAAAGGAAGTATAGCAAACACAGACAAAATAAGAGAGGGAGACTTGCGCTTCCAAAGGAACTAGATCCAGTCCGGGTAACAATAAAGAAGCAAATGCGAGCTCGCCTGAATGAAATAAAAGGGAAAAATCTCGGGAACCGAGATAAAAAGATTTAGCACAAGATTGTGCCCAGAAAGAGGAAGAAAAGAGAGAAAGACTCCCTTGTTAACCAGCACTTTCCTCTTTGCAGCTAATCCCTCAACAATGCTCTAACTAGAGACCTTACCAGCTATTGTGCAAACAAAACACTGACACTCCAGCAAAGGTGGCGAGGTGAAACTTGGGCTTAAATAGAGTCTGAGTGACACCCACAATTAATACCAGCTAGCCCCAGAATCGGATATGGGCAAAATGATATCGTCCCACACGAAAGTATCAAAGGAAGCTCCCAAACCAACGCCAACCTCCAAAACCATGACAGGACCCCCCCTCTAAGGGACAGCTGCAGAAGTCCCCAGGGAACCCCGTGCATGGAACTCAGAAATTAGCGTGGGATCCAGGATATCTCGGGAAGGGCCATATCCCTCCCAGTCCACGAGAAACTGGGCCTCATGACTAACACGCCTCTCGGCCAGAATGTGGAGCACAGTGTTAACCCCCCCCCCCCCCCCCCAAAGATCTAGGGAGCTTTAAATGGACTGTGACCAGATTTATCTTCCGCACAATCTTGGATGGGCCTATATAGCAGGGAGCCAGTTTCCATGATTCTACCTTCAAGGGGAGGTCCTGGGTAAACAGTCAAACTCTCTGACCCACCCGATAAGATGGGGCCAAACGACGCCATCTATCGGCGGCAGATTTCTGTTTGAGCCCCCAGCGAAGCAGAGATGAACGGACCTTGCTCCAAACAGACTGACAGGGATGAATGAAATGGTTGACCGAGGGAACCTCGGAATCATTCTCAGTCTCAGGAAACAGTGAGGGTTGATAACCCACCTGAGCTTCAAATGGGGAAAAGCCCATGGAGGAATTACTCAGAGAGTTTTGGGAATACTCGGCCCATGCTAAAAATCGACTCCATGAAGATGGATTATCCGCTGCTAAACCACGAAGTGTGTTCTCCAATGACTGATTAGTGCACTCAGTTTGCCCGTTAGTCTCTGGGTGGAACCCAGAGGAGAGACTCATCGTAGCCCCCAACTGCCTACAAAACGCCTGCCAGAATCTGGCTATAAACTGAGGACCCCGGTCAAAAACAAAGTCTTGCAGAAGCCCATGCATCCGGAACACATGGTTAACCACACGAAGGGCCATCTCCCCCGCAGAAGGCAGCATGGGTAGCGCGACAAAATGAGCGGCTTTGAAGAAATGGTCAACCGTGACCAAGATGACTGTGTTGCCCTCAGACATAGGCAGTCCCATAATAAAATACAAAGAAATATGCATCCAAGGACGCCAGGGGACTGGTAATGGTCACAGCAGACCAGAGGGAGGGAGCTGGGAGGTTTTGTTCCTGGAGCAGATGTATGGAGTTAAATTACTGCCAAAACCTAATATACAAACCGAACATGTTTTACAAATGCACAACGATTTACAATCAAATACAATGTGATTTGCAAATATAAAAATGATTCACGCGCAAAAAAGTGTGGTTTGCAAATATAAAAACGATTTACAAACAAATACAGTGCGGTTTCCAAATATAAAAACGATTCACGTACAAACAAGGTGTGGTTTGCAAATATAAAAAACGATTTGCAAACAACTACAGTGTGGTTTGCAAATAAAAAACACCATTGACAAACGAATGTATTCAGTTTTACAAATACAAAACGTTCTGAATGCAAGTATACGACGAGAACCATTTCCTACAAGTACAAATCACTTTTGGCAGTTTTCTGCCGGTGACATGGCGTAAAGGATTTTCTCACAAATGTCCTCACTGTTATTGGTCCTGTTAAACAGCAGGTGGGGCTATGACTCAATATCCTAGATCTCTACACCGTGAAGTTGAACAGAATAGAGAACGGCCGCCAGCGACATCCGTGGACATGAGGATGATGGCTGAGGCTAAATAAAAAACGCAGTGTCTACGTGTTCGAAATAACTCCGTGTCTGACAGTGGGATGGAGTCAATATAACTCCGTGTCCGACAGTCGATTATTGTTTTTAATCTCTTGAAGTCTACTGAATCTTTTAGATTTAATAGCCTATTAAACGTGAATGTTTAATCAGATGGCTCAGTTCTTCAAGATGGGTACTGAGAATTTCAATCAACGTTTCTGTTTAAGCTCTACTCAATAAAGTGTTCTGATTGTTAGTGATATATTTTTATTTTCCATTTCGTTATAAATCTGGGCCCGTCTTCACAAAGCATCTTATCTTAGCGCTAGGAGTACTACTCCTAAGTCGCACTAAAACATTTTATGTAGGAGTAAAATCTTAAAAGTAATTCGCAAAATCGCTCAGAGCAACTTTCAGCCATCTGAGACACCAAGGGTAACGCTGCAACGATCTGTAGGCTGATATTATCCCACGCATACCGCTTGGATTTGCTGTTCACCCCCGAGCCAATTTTCCCTCTGATTAGGCTACATTCTTTCGCTCCAGCACAAACTGGCCCAGCAGCAGTAACTGGTCTTGGCTCCAGCTGGGCTTTCGCGTCATTTTTGAACTTACATCCATTACAGTTTAGGGCAAACAAACTTAAACGGCTCGACATTTAAATGATCGCAACATATTCTCATTCTCATCGGGTAACAAGTAGCTATTGGGGCAAGTGACGCGTTTCATTAATAACTCGTTTAATGCTATTAATATTTTTACAATTATCTCTTTCCTATGCACTACATTTATTTGCCTAGAGTGTGATATGCGGGGACCGTGCATTGCAATTTTCAAAAATGCTCAATATGTTATTATCTTAAGCCGAATCTAAAAATGCCGCTATGCTATTTTTCAACAATAGCTTATTTAAAAGTATCCGGGTTTTAGATTATCGCTATGCTCTGGGGAAAAGTTTATTTAAATGTCAGTGGTAAGGTTAAAGTTAGGCTTAGGGTTAGGGCAGTGTTTAAAATGGGGATCGTCGTACCTCTCTACTTTGAAATGCATTGGAAAATTGCTCTTCCCGTAACAACTGCCATTATTTTATGGGACAAACCAGGCCCTTGGACTATTTTTTAATTTTTTCCTCCATGGGTTGTATGTGGGATATTTTTTTCAATGGGCTGCCCTGCCACCAAACAACCAATCACTGTGCTCATTGTCCCAAGACTTGTGCATGAGAATTGATGTCAGCCATACAGAGATTACTCCCGCCTATCTCAGAGCTACTCCTATTCTAGGACTTATCAGTTTTCTCAACTAAAAGTTGCTCTCAGCGGTTTTGTGAATTTAAAGATTTTACTCCTACATAAATGTTTTAGCGCAACTTAGGAGTACTCCTAGCGCTAAGATAAAATGCTTCGTGAATACGGGCCCAGATTTATAACGAAATGGAAAATAAAAATATATCACTAACAATCAGAACACTTTATTGAGCAGAGCTTAACAGAAACATTGATTGAAATTCTCGGTACCCATCTTGAAGAACTGAGCCATCTGATTAAACATTCACGTTTAATAGGCTATCTAAAAGATTCAGTAGACTTCAAGAGATTAAAAACAATAATCGACTGTCGGACACGGAGTTATATTGACACCATCCCACTGTCGGACACGAATTTATTTCGAACACGTAGACACTGCGTTTTTATTAAGCCTCAGCCATCATCCTCATGTCCACAGTTGTCGCTGGCGGCCGTTCTCTATTCTGTTCAACTTCACGGTGTAGAGATCTAGGATATTGAGTCATAGCCCCACCTGCTGTTTAACAGGGACAATAACAGTGAGGATATTTGTGAGAAAATCCTTTACGCCATGTCAGCGGTAGAAAACTGCCAAAAGTGATTTGTACTTGTAGGAAATGGTTCTCGTCGTATACTTGTAATCGGTACGTTTTGTATTTGAAAACTGAATACATTCGTTTGTTAATGGTGTTTTGCATTTGCAAACCACACTGTATTTGTTTGCAAATCGTTTTTTATATTTGCAAATCACACCTTGTTTGTACGTGAATTGTTTTTATATTTGCAAACCACACTGTATTTGTTTGCAAATCGTTTTTATATTTGCAAACCACACTTTGTTTGCACGTGAATCATTTTTATATTTGCAAATTACATTGTATTTGTTTGTGAATCGTTGTGCATTTGTAAAACATGTTCAGTTTGTATATTAGGTTTTGGCAGTAATTTAACTCCATACAGATGCCACAGGCAGCAACAAATTCCGGAATGTCCCTCATCATACCCGGCCACCAAAAATGTTGGGCCAGGAACTGCTTGGTCCGATGAGCCCCCGGGCGCCCCAATGAGCGGGAAGAGGGTCCCCACTGGAGGACCTATGCCCTAACTCTAGGCGGGACAAACAAACAGCCTGGAGGCTCCCCTCCAGGACTGGGCTCGGTCTTCAAAGCCTCCTGAACCACCACCTCAGCCTCCCATTGAATTGGCGCCTCAATCTGAGCAGCCGCAATAACTAGCTCTGGGGTAGGATCACAATCAGAGCGGTCGTTAATCCGCGACAAGGCGTCAGGCTTAATGTTTTTAGAGCCAGGGCGATAGGTTAGCGTAAAATTAAAACAGTAAAAGAACAATGACCAGACACGCCTGCCAGGAATTACGTCACTTGGTCTGCTGAATATACTGGAGATGTTTATGATCTGTCCATACCACAAAAGGGTGTTCAGCCCCATCCAACCAGTGGCGCCACTCTTCAAGGGCTAACTTGACCGCCAGTAACTCCCGGTTACCAATGCTGTCATTCCGTTCCGCGGTGGACCAAGACCAGGAGAAGTATGTGCATGGGTGTAACTTATTGACCCAAGGGGGGCACTGGGACAAAATAGCACCCACTCCAACGTCCGAAGCATCCACTTCCACCACAAAAGGGGGGGAGGGATCGGGCAAAACCAGAATGGGCTCTGAGCAAAAATGTTTCTTCAATTCCTGAAAGGCAGCCTCAGCTGCTGGAGACCAAAAAACGCTGAGGAGGTATTCTTTCAAGTGAAGAAAATAATGGGGGCAGCAACCACGCTAAAATTACAGATAAACCTTCTGTAAAGTTTAGCAAAGTCCAAGAAGCGTTGGACCTCCTTAACACTTTGAGGAGCAGGCCAATTCCTGACCGCAGGCAGCTTTTCCGAGTCCATACGGCCAGATCCCTTGGAAACACTAAAGCAAAGAAATGAGACAGTTTGGGCGTGAAAGACACATTTCTCAGCCTTGACAAAAAGCTTTGCATTAAGGAGGGCCTCAAGCACACGTCTGACGTGTTGTTTATGCTCTGAGAGCATTGGAGAATAAAAACAAAATGTCGTCAAGATAAACGAAGACAAATTTCTCCAACATCTCTCAGAGGACATCATTAACGAGCACCCGAAGCACAGAGGGGGCGTTAACCAATCCGAGCGACAAGACCAAATATTCGTAGAACCCGTCATGTGTATTAAATGCTGTTTTCCATGCGTCCCCCTCCCGAATGCAGACTGAGTTATAAGCATTACGGAGATCCAGCTTGGTAAAAAATGATGCCTCCTGCAGATGTTGAAACGCGGAAGTGGTATCGGTATTTAATTGTTATCTTATTCAAACACTTATAATCAATACAGGGTCTCAGACCGCCATCCTTTTTTCCCCACAAAAAAAAATCCCGCTCCAGCAGGAGATGTGGACGGCCGAGTAAACTATTAGTGAGAGCTTCCTGAATATATTCTCGCATGGCCTTATGCTCAGGCCCTGACAGCGAGTATAGCGAACCTCTAGGAGGAGTAGTACCAGGGTAGGGATTGATCTAGTAATCGTATGGATGATGGGAAGGTAATGTCGATGCTCGTTGTTTACTAAAAACCTCAGCGAGATCAGCATAATCATTAGGAACATTAAGAGGCAAACTAAAGTTCAGGGTGGCCTCAAATTTCTCACTCTGCTCAGAATCTAATGTCTCATTGACTGATTCAGAATCGAAAAAATCCTCTAAAAAGTAATTGTCCTTTGGCTGTCGCTAATCAAATTGAGGATGCCACTCCAACCCCTCCTCTGCCCCTCTTTCTAGTTTAAGGGGGTACGATGAGACAACCTCTTCACACTCGCTCCAGGCATCAGCCTGCCCCATAGCTTAATGTCTGGGAAAACAAGTCACATTCTCTATGCAATTAGACCTACCATTGGTGCCCCAGAGGACGATAGGATTATTCTGTTACCCCCAAGTGATGCAAGATCTATGTTTCCATAGCCAAGAATGTCCTAAAACAACGGGAAAAGCAGGGGAACTGATAATAAAAAACCGAATCTCAGAATGGCCACCAAAGGAAATGAACATATATAGCGGTTCAGAAACTTTGGTTATAACTCCCGTTCCAAGCGGGCGACCGTCCAAAGCTCTCACAGAGCGTGGCTGTGAAAGAGGACAGGTAGGAACGGAGTGCCTCCTAGCCCACTTAACATCCATGAAACAATTCACAGCACCCGAATCCATGAACACTTCAATAATAAATGTTTTGCTCCCCACAGTCAGTTCAACAGGGATTAGTGCTCGGAAGGGAAATAGAGACTGCCCCTCTAGCGCCACCCATACCACTAGAGGGATCACTCGTTTCCCTTGGAGCTTCAGGCAACGTGGATGGGTATGACCCGGTTTATTACAATTAAAGCAGATTATTCTTCTCCGAGCAGGTTTATGAGTCTGACTCTTAAACGAGCTATCAACTTGCATGGTTTCAATCGGAGTGGAATCTTCAGTGGGTGTAATAGGAACCGCACACTTGCCACTAGCAGCCTTGGCATTGTCAGCAAGCGGCAATCCGTTTAGTTCTCCCTGTTACGCTTGCGGATGCGATTGTTAATTAACAACCAAATAATCAAAAGTTGAACAGGGCACCAATGTAGCCAATGCATCTTTCGCTTCCTCAGTGAGAGCATGCCTAAACACAGTCAAAAGAGGAGCCTCTGGCCAGCCTGTCTCTGTAGCCAGGGAGCGAAATACAATTGAAAAATCTGTTTCAGATCATCATAGCTGCAAAACGATTGAGATGCATATGAGGTGCGTAATGTGTGTACGACTGCATATGAAAGAAATGTTAATGTGCAACTCATAAGGAATTAGGAAACACAGAGGTGTGACAGGACCTTAAGGAGCTGTGTCAGGATTACTGCACACGCTCAGAACCTACAACCAAAGTAATGAATCTGCTTGTCTGCAAGTCACAATCCGATTCCATCCTTGCCAACCCGTCTTTGTTAGGTCTCCAAGACGAAAGTCGTGGAGACCCATTATTATCGTCCTGTTTTTATTCTTAATATTTGTACTTTTTTTGTGCGCTTTCGTTTGAAGTAACTACTGGGCCGATTTTTATTAAATTTTCAGGGATGATCGAGCATAATGAGGTGTCGGCACGTCACCTAAAAAAAATTTCATTTTCACTCTGCGTCAAGGGGGATAACTCAAAACGTAAAAATCTTTGAACCTCAATAGCTCAAAAACTATTCAAGATAATTTCGCAAAACTTTCACTAAAACGTAGAGGATATCAATCACCATCGATTGCACCCATAGCGGTTTTTGAGCGCATGACTAGATTTTTCGCTATTCCGAAAAAAACTGAAAATCTTTCAACATTTTCAAAATTTGGCGGAGGTCCTCTTTAAAAATCTTCTTCTCACTAACGGCTATAGTGACAAATATGTTTAATAGCTCAAATGAAAGCAAATAGAATTCTCTACAAAGTTATCGAGGCATTTTTCCAATTTCAGCTTAGAACTTGAATTATCTTCCTTTGAAAATGGCTCTTTTCGGAAAGTGAAATTTCTGTTGTTATTTTCCAATGCTTGTAGCTCAGTATCAAAACATGATATTTCATTTTTAATGGTATCAAAATGTTTCTAATATATAGATGTACAATTTCTCTGATATACTTTATTATATAAATGTGAATAGTTTAGCTGTAAATTGAGTATAAATTAAAATCTTTGAAATTTTGCGATTTTCAGGTTTTCTGAGAGTGGTTGTGTTGGCAATTTTCTACTGCAGCAACTGATGATGATATCTGTGTGTTTCATAGCTCATTTTGAAAAAGATACATATATGAATTTAGGAAAATTACTTGAAAATCATAGGTCACATGGTTTTGCTCAGAGATCTGCTTGAAGAACCACTAAAACCGAAAATCTCAGTTTTGAGGGAACTTCGGAGGATCATGACTCATTAACCAATGATCCTATCGAGGTATTGTTTACATATACAGATGCGCAAATGCAAGCACTACACGTCCTGTGTTACTTTAAAGGATCATCACTCACTGACTTTGTGTTGACTACTCTGTGGTAACCATTGGACCAAATGGACTGAGATTTTCAGGGATGATGACTGTAATGTAACTGTGAATGTGTATATGAATCATGAGGCCCTAATTTACATTTTCACTTTCAGTCAAGTGAAAAAGGTGAAAAAGCATCAAACAACTTCACGTGTCAATAGCATTCTGAGGTAATCATTGGATCAAATTTAATTAACTCTTCAGGGATGATAGATTGCTACCTAAACTCGTGAATCACGAGGCCCGATTTTGCATTTTCACTCTCAGTCGAGTGAAAAAAGTGAATAGTGATTGATGTTCTGTGGACTCTTTTGGGCTAACCATTGGCCCAAATTAACTTAACTTTTCGGGGATGAAAGAATGCAACCTAACACCGTGAACGAAGGAGCCCGGTTTTATATTTTCAGTCTCATTCAAGTGAAAACAGTGAAAATGCGACATTATTTTGCATCAACAGTGCCTTCCTGAAAATAAGGCTAAACTTTCTTCTACCATACATGAGTAATATTTCATTATTTATTCTTCCATTGCGGAATGTACGCAAAGGACAGTCATGTCGTTAACGTAAGGGCGTAAGGCGGCGCGTCTCGGAGACCGTAAATGTTGTCGTGACAACCCTAGTTTTGCATTGTTTTTATATATTTAAGTTACTTTGGCATTATGCTTTTTACATTAAGGAGGTTTTTATAGAAAATCTGGGATTCAAAACGTTAGTTTAAGCTTTAGCCAAGGGATAGGACGAATGTAAGCTGGTTGCCATTGCCAGTAATCATAGAGGGGGAAAATACCCTCTATATTTTGGCTTGCTGTCGAGCGGATTTACTTCGTTCATTGTTCTGAGCATTCACAGTCTCTGTGAAACAGCTCCTGTAACATCTTATGCCTGGGACCTTCAAAGATTTGCCATCAGAGTATGAAAACTCCACAATAACTTCCCTCTGTTCTCATTTACTTTCCCTAATTATCTACCATACAATAATTTGATCACTTGTGAAGACTAATTGGTAGAATTAATGACAAATTTATTTTTAGGGGAGTTATTTTACACTGTGTCATATAGGCAAGTCTTCAGGAATTTTCCTATCCATGTCAATGATGACATAAAAGTAAATATTCCCTTCAAAGATTCTGGAGTCCTTCGGCACCAATTTTCTATAAGCCTTCAGTTTAAAAAGCCAAAGGAGATGTTTCCCATTGGATATGTATTATTTTTTCTTCACTAGCAAGAAGGAATGCACTCCAGAGTAGCAGAGTAAAATTACCAAAGTGAAAAAGGCAGTCATACACTCATGGCCGCAACGCAATAATCACTAGTTCACTAAATTACTCAATTACCAATGCTTCGACTGAAGAAGTGTTTGTAATTTAATGTTACATTGCAGCTACGAATGTGCAACTGGGCTTACCTGCAAATTTGGCCTATTCTTTTGAACACTGAAAGCAGTTAGATTAAGAGCAATCTTAAAATAATTAACGTTGCATTGCTGAAAAAAAAAGCTAAAACGGGAGATGAAAATCAGAGAAAGCGTTAGATTAATTTTGTTTCTTTCATCCTTACAATTTCACTTTTAAGTAATTTGTCAATGAAGCCCATCTTTGTCATTTTTAATAATTTCTCAATGATTGCAGGCTTATATATTGGTCTATATTATTCAGTAAATGAATAGTTTGATTATTAATCAGGAAATCTTAAACAGGAAATAGCTTGAAAGCAATTATGCATTTGAAGTTCAGAGGCTGACAGCACGCCGCCGTAAATCCCTTAGCGATGGCATCAACATTAGGGGGACATTGGAGTTTAAATTGGTTACTGCACGAGCTAGCCCTTATCCTCCTTTTTGTGTTGTTTTTCAAGCAATGAAAAGATTCATTTATAATTCCTTTCTTATCTTAAATATGCATGGGAGATATGTGAGTAGTCTTTCCTGTGTGTGGTTATTTACAAAGTTTGTACAACCCCATTTCTGAAATAGTTGGGACGAAGTGTAAATTGTGAATTAAATCAAAATGAAATGATTTTCAGATCACATGAGCCAATATGTTATTTACAATAGAACATACTGTAGATAACATTTCAAATGTTGAAACTAAGGCATTTTATATTTTTGTCCACAAAAAGAGCTTACTTCAAATTTTCTGCTTGCAACAAGTCTTGCAAAAAAAGGGCTGAAAAAACAATTAATATATAACAGAATCAGCTGAAAGGACATTTAGCAAGTAATCAGGTTAACTGACATCAGGTGTGTGACATGATTGGATATAAAAGGGATGTCTTAGAGAGGCTGAATCTCTCAGAAGTAAAGATGGCTAGAGGCTCTCTAACCAGTGAAGGCTTGCGTAAAAAAAATTTCTGAATACTTTAAAAACAATGTTCCTCAATGTCAATTCGCAAACGCTTTGAAGGTCTCATCATCAACAGCGCATAACATCATCAAAAAATTCTGAGAAACTGGAAAAATCTCTGCGCGTAAGGGACAAGGCCGAAGACCTTTTCTGGATGCCTGTGATCTTTAGGCTCTCAGACGGCACTGCATCACTCACCGGCATGATTCTGTCAGTGACATTACTAAATGGACCCAGGAATACTTCAAAAAACCACTGTCTGTAAACACAGTCTCCCGTGCCTTCCACAGATGCCACCTAAAACTGTTTAGCATGAGCCAGAAGTGCCGCTGTGTTCTGTGGGCCAAGTCTCATTTAAAATGGACTGTAGCAAAGTGCCAAAGTGTCCTGTGGTCAGACGAGTCCAAATTTGACATTCTTGTTGGAAATCATAGGCGTTGTGTCCTCCGGGATAAACAGGAGAAGGACCACCCCTATTGTTATCAGTGTTCAGTTCAAAAGCCAGCATCTCTGATGGTATGGGGATGCATCAGTGTATATAGTGTGAGACACTTGCATATTGTAAAAAGCACCATGAATGCTGAAAGGTATATAAAGGTTTAAGAGCAACATTTGCTCCCCTCCAGACCACTTCTATTCCAGGGAAGGCCTTGTGTATTTCAGCAGGAAAATGCAAAACCACATACTGCAGCTATAACAACAGCATGGCTCTGTAGTAGAAGAGTCCGTGTGCTGAACTGGCCTGCTGACAGTCCTGATCTTTCACCAATTGAGAACATTTGGCGCATAATTAAACGAAAAGTCCGTCAAAGGAGACCCAAAACTCTCCAGCAGCTGGAAGCCTGTATTAGATAAGAGTGGGATCAAATTCCAATGGCTAAACTCAAGAAACTTGTCTCCTCAATGCCCAGATGCCTCCACTCTGTGTTAAAAAGAAGAGTGGAGGCTACAGCATAGTAAACAGGCCCCTGTCCCAACATTTTTTTAAGACCTGTAGCAGCCATCAAATTTGAAATGAGCTCATTTTGTGGACCAAATTGTAATATTTCTCAATTTCAACATTTGCTATGTTATCTCTGTTCGATTCAGAATAAAATACTGGTTGGTGTGATTTGAAAGTCATTGCGTTTAGATTTCATTCACAATTTACACTTTGCCCCAACTATTCCAGAAGTGTGGTTGTACATTGCTGCAGATATTACCATTATTGGGTGTATGTTGGTCTTTTTATAGTTTCAGATTGGATAAGGTCACTGCAGATTTGATCATTACACAGAGTTAGTGTGTTTGGTGCTCAAATGTATGTTTTAGCTTACCTGTTTAGCCTAGCTGGCATCATTGTTCGATTACTATGCATAAAGAATAGGTTACTTAAGAGTACCATTGTTTTTGTTTGGTTTTATAGCGAACCATTTGTTGTACCCTCAACATTTCAACAGTATATAGTTATATGCCAAGAATTCTGTCTGTCATTCCTTCCGAAGACATGATTTGTCCGATCGATATCTCGAATGTTCATCGGATTCATTTCAAATTTGGCACACACATTCTCTACCACAGGGAGAGGTGCAGTGCCAAGTGTCGGCCATCTGGGATGATTTTTTACAAAAACTATCGGTGTTTTCCTGTTTTTGGACTTAGACATTTTCAAGTGGGTTCAATGTCAATTTGTCTGATCGATATTGCAAATATTATACATTGTATTCTTTTCAAATTTGCCACACATAGTATCTAACAAATGGAGAGGTGCAGTGCTAAGTGTCATAGATGTGTTGTTATTTTCGTCAAAATTGATTTTTGGAATGTGATCATTTCTATAATCACCAATGAAAAAACCATGATTGGGGACATCAGAGGAATTAGTAAGCTCTGCTTACTTTTTCACTTGTTTTATTAGTGGATCCGATTTTTTACATTTTCGGTGTCTTCAGCTACTGGATGTCATAACACACACAGGGAAACAGACTATTTTGGTCTTCATTGAGAGCTTTTTTTGTTCTCTTGCTGTTAAAGGAAAAATCATGGATTCTGTGAGTGTTTTCATCCTGATGATTAAGTATTCAGTTCAGCTTTGTCTTAAAATGACCGAAAAGATAATCTCTTACACCTACGGGGCAATTCTTTGCGGCTCACTTCAGACAAGTGGCCTTTCACTTTAATTTTTTAATTTGGTTAAGAGGCTGTAGTCTGCCGTTGGGCTTGACAACCATATGAATCGAAGAATAATGTGTACTTGTCCTTTTAACATGTATAAGATTATTGAACAGAAAAAAATACAAAGTCAAATAAATAAGTGCTTGCATCACCAGTCTTACATAGCTCTTGTACTTTGCCCTGCATATCTGGGTAGTTTTCCATTGGGTTATGTCACCGGTCACCCAGCACATAAGCACTTAAACAAGATATTAGTATTTGAGTAGAGTGGCTTACATTTTTGCTTGCATCTTATAACTGACTTGAATGTCATCACTAGGCAGATTTTATCCTTTTTACACTTTTGCTGTCATTTAATTCTGTTATTAAAAAATTTTGGCCAGTCTCACAGCTGGCAGTGGGATTATGAGGTCATTTGCCCCCATTTTTGTTTTGCATTATTCATGCAAATCAGAGTGAATTTCCTGTACATGCAGAATGATATTCAAAATCCCTGAGGATGAAAATGAACATTGAAGTCAATTAAAAATTTGACAACAGATTCTCTGGTTTACTGTAGGTGTGATTTATTAATAGAACACCTTAAGTCGAATTAGACCTGTGGCTTGTATTAATTTTTCAATCATAGAAAGACTTGCAGAACTTCTTCGTGCTATCTTTGAAATTGTTTGCGAATTAGCTGAGAACATAGCAGTGAGATCACTATATTTGTGAAGTATTTATTGGGTATGACAATTTTTTATTGTTAATGTTTTCCCTTGAGCAATCTGGTCATATATTTTCATGCGGTCAAGTTGCTGTATTATTTATATATTTTTACTTTGCTGTCAGTGCATTGTTCCTAACAGGGAGACCTCTATTGCAAATTCAGTACATCTGTACCACTGACCAACCATTATTTTTGACAGAGAATAAATTACACTCTTCTGAAATAAATAGGCTGAGGAAACTAATTTACACATTTACGAGCAATTTGGAGTGCAATTTGGGGAACACTTGCCAATTTCTTCAGATTGATTTTAACAATGCTCACGCTTGCATGCACGCAAGCGCTCACGCACATTTGATTTAGGTTTTGGCACATTATTTTTATTAGAATATGAATAAAATATGCACTGTGCCATTTTTCAGTATTCAGTGAGTAGCTTGATCGCACCGGACGCGAAACAAATTTTTCGCACGACAGAATGGGCCGCCTTAATGCACGGGCTTACCTGGGCTGAAGCCCCAGGGCCTACGAGGATTAGGGGCCTATCATGAGCCAATAATTTAAAAAACAAAACATTGTTTTGTAATTTGACAAATTTTCTGTCCATCACTTGATTTCCGTCCTTGTCGCTGCTGATTGGTCAAAGTTAGAGTAACCCTCGGGGGCCCAGTGACACAACAACCTATCAGAATGTAGAGGGATAGTTTTGTCATGCGATATATTCAAACGTAGGTGTAGCTGCAGATTTTTCGTCATCGCAAAATCGCGGACCAAGCCATGGAATTGTCATTCATAAACGAAATCCCTGGTAATGTATGGAAATTCAGCCGATGGAGAAATGCGGTTCCAAACAAACTTATATTTCCTATGAAGACCATACCAAACCTCCTTAGCTAAAAACTTATAGAAATGTGTCAGAGAGAGGAGTCCAAACACCCTTTTGTCGGTAAAAGCCTTAATTGAAGATTAAAGACTGCCGTCCTATTTGCACAACTGGCTGAGTACCTTGCTGCCCTCCACATGCATTCCTAAAACATGACTTGCTCGTAGCTGCCATCCTGACAGAACCGTGTTGCCACCAGTAATCTCTCGCATGATTGAATGATATTTTATCCCATAAATATCTAGAATTGGTCTACGATAGTCATGTCATACATGTTTGTTCTTACACACGTGTAATCCAGCTTTTTTGCATTGCGATTGGACAGATTACATTCTTAGGCAAACTTCATCCAATATCCACGCCATGGTAAGGCTACCAGTCTTGTTGGTTACCATTTCTAACTGATTTCTAAATTTTCATGAACTTTGACTTGTTTACATGTTACGAAGTGGAATAAAACGTTAATGCATATTAATTATAAAAATCAAACAGTTTACTCTTTCACTTATGAATCGCTATGTGTGGTTGTAATAAAAAGTGTTCACTCTTCGACTGACATTTGAGTGTATTTTGAGTTTATAGTATGGGCCTGAATAAATTGGTCACCTGTTCATGTTCACAAAGAGTAGAGGTCAGTGATATCTCATCTGAGCTGGGTATGGTGGGGGGTGGCGTCCCCCAGGGATCGGTGTTGGGACCCCTACTGTTCCTCATTTACATTAATGACCTTGATAGGAATATTGAGAGCAGATTGGTTAAATTTGCAGATGATACTAAATTGGGGGGTTTGGCAAATAGTCTAGGGTCCACTAAAGTGATTCAGGACAATTTGGAAAGAATCCAGAATTGGGCAGAAATGTGGCAAATGAAATTTAATCTAGCAAAATGTAAAGTTGTACATGTAGGTAATAAAAACATTAGACGGAATTACTTCATGGGAGGTTAAAAACTGGAATGTGCTGCACAAGAGAAAGATCTGGGAGTGATTGTTAACCAAACCCTCACAGGTTCTAGCCATTGTGCCGTAGCAGTTAAAAAAGCTAATTGGATGCTAGGATACATTGCCAAAAGTATTGAGTACAAATCTAAGGAGGTGATGCTTCTTTTGTACGACACGTTCGTTAGACCACACCTGGAGTATTGTGTACAGTTCTGGGGACCATACTTTAAGAGAGATATAGAGGCTCTAGAGAAAGTTTTGAGAAGAGCCTCCAAGCTTATTCCTGGTATAAAAGATGAAAGCTACGAGAAGAGGCTGAAGATCTCCTTAATCTCTTTAGTCTTAGGAAAAGGAGACTCAGGGGTGATTTGATTGAGGTGGCACAGTGGTTAGCATTGTTGCCTCACAGCAAGAAGGTCGTGGGCTCGAATCCGGCCTGGGGCCTTTCTGTGTGCATGTTCTCCCCGTGTTGCGTGGGGTACTCCGGTTTCCTCCCACAGTCCAAAGACATGCATATCAGGCTAATTGGAGACACCAAATTGCCCATAGGTATGACTGTGAGAGTGAATGGTGTGTGAATGGTGTGTGCGCCCTGCGATGGATTGGCAAGCTGTTCAGGGTGGGTCCCCGCCTTTGCCCGTAGTCAGCTGGGATAGGCTCCAGCTCGCCCCGTGAGGAATAAGCGGGTATAGAAAATGGATGGATTAACAAAGTGAATCATGTAGGATTCCTTCGACCAAGTGTTGTGAGTAGAACTTGGGGTCACAAATGGAAGTTGACCAAAGGTAAATGGCCCTGATATTCGGAAATATTTCTTCACCCAAAGAGTAATTTCAATGTTGAGTAGCTTACCTGACCTTATTGTTGAGGCAGAGACCTTGGGGGCAGGTCAAGAGCAGGCTTGACCTAAAGCTAGATACCATTGATTCATTTAGTATCTGAAGGGATATATTTACAATAGTATAAAGAAACTGGCAACCTTAGTTGGGCTGAAAGGCCTGTTCTTGCCATTCATGTTGTGTTATGTTATGTGAATATTGTGGTGTTTTCCAGGTCAGAAAGGGAAACTGATACATTTTGCACTGTAGATAAACGCGGCTACGGGGGGCATATAGAGCCTCTCAACCCCAGGGCCTAGCAGCTGGTTTAGGCGGGACTGACGACAGATTACATAGAAAGTCAAGGCAAAGACGCGAAACGCTTGCATTCGCGTCTTTGCATTGACTTTGAATGTGATCTGTCGTGCGAAAAATTTGTTTCGCGACCAGTGTGAAAGCGGCTGTAGGCAGGACTCAGGAGTACATGTATTATAATGCCGATCAAGAATCACGTG
The DNA here is from genome assembly GCA_029721435.1 of Gymnothorax reevesii. Classification (NCBI taxonomy): domain Eukaryota; kingdom Metazoa; phylum Chordata; class Actinopteri; order Anguilliformes; family Muraenidae; genus Gymnothorax; species Gymnothorax reevesii. The sequence goes on along the minus strand of CM056580.1, from coordinate 37,846,260 downwards.
CAGAGGCAGAGTACTGTCCACTTCTAGGGTTTATTGACAGTATAACAGCAACAGTGGGTCACAGCCCAAAAGAAGGCGGAGAGAGGGCTGTAACATTTTGTGTACTGTACTGTCCTGTAACACGGACCGCTGCAATTACTGTCCTGCTCCACTAGGGGACTGGTCCGGACCACTGGTCCCTAGAGCACGGACCACTGCAGTAATTGTCCTGCTCCACTAGGGGACTGGTCCGGACCACTGGTCCTTGGAGCACGGACCACTGCAGTAACTGTCCTGCTCCACTAGGGGACTAGTCCGGACCACTGGTCTTTGGAGCACGGACCACTGCAGTAACTGTCCTGCTCTAGGACAGTTGAAGTAACTAGGACAGTAACTGTGTGTCTCGAGACAGTGATATTTTCAGTCTTTGCTGGCCTCCGACCGAGGTGAGGTCTAGGAACCACTGACTGAGCAGTCCACTCTTAAAATACTGCGATTAGATGGTAAATGCCTGCCTTAAGCTCAGCAGAACTGATGGCCAAACTATTTATCTAGCCTGCCATTTTCATAAATGAATTGCAATGAATGTGATTGTTCAAAATGTTTGAAGCCGGCAGTCTCACAATAAGCAGCTCGTCGCTTTTTCTATACTGCACTAATCTGTCAAATTAATTAAGCAGCCAGTGACACCTAACAAAACTCGATGAATATGACGATATTGCGTCATCTTATTCTCAAAAATATGAATGCTCTGAACAGATTATTTTTAACTAGCCTCGCTGGAGAGCATTAAAAATGATCGGCAGGTTTGGAAAGTAATGTTAATAAATTGCAGCCTGTTCATACATTGCTGTCGGCTGTTAATTTCGGTTGATTATTGTGCTTTCTTTCTCTGCCATAAAAACATAATTTTAAATAGAAGGCTATACTCAGGCAGAGGGGTGTGGTATAGCCTTATCATTTTATAGCCTATATGGAGCTTCTATTACAGCTCTGTGTTATTCATTTGGAAATGCGATGGCCCCTTTCCGAAAAGTAGGCTAATTTGGCTTCTCAGTAAACATGAGAAAAGGATTTAATGGTCAATGGACTTAAAGGACCTACTGGTCATAACTTGCCGACTATTTTTATAAATGGACTACATAAATAAATCTATTCGGAGGATTATGATTTTAGTCCATGAGCTTGTACAATTTGAACATTTATTTCATATTCATCTGGCTTTAATAAGTCATTCTCGTAAGTAGGTTATATGTTAATGAATTCAAGTAACTCTTTTCAGTCGGTGTTTATTTCAGTAGATCGTGGAGATTCTACTCAGCAGCATAGAAACCATTTTACTGTGGGAGAAGCGATAATGATTTTACATTGAAATTGAGCTTTTATCACAACTTCGTGTTCGTTAATTCATTTGAAAATGCGGTGGCCGTTTCCGGGAGGAAAATAATAAATTAATTAATTAATTAATAATAAACCAGAGGTTGTCCAATTGTATATTATTTAAACTTTGTTGTAACAACAGTCACTATAAACAGTGACCCGAGTTAATAAACTAGCCAGAGACACCAAACAAAACTCGATGAATATAGAGTAAAGAAAATAACCAATATTGCCTCAGTTTATTCTCGAAAATATTAATGCTCTGAACAGATTATTTCTATCTAGCCTAGCTAGAGAACAATAAAAAATTATTGGCAGGTTTGGAAAGTTGTGTCAATAAATTGCAGCCAGTTCTCACATTGCTTTCTGCTGTTAATCTCGGTTGAATATTGTGCTTTCTTTCTGCACCATAAAAGCAAAATTTTAAATAGAAGCTTTAAATCTGGCTTTTTAACGTTCTTTTATTTCTTTCTTTCTTTTTTGCGGTAACTTTTTCTCAAAAAGTGGCAATGAAAGTTACAATGTCTTGGCGATTTATTTTTTTGTCCGCGAGAAATTGGTTTAATTTGTGAATTGGTTGAATGTGCTTTAATAGTTACAATCGCGACATGCAACTTCCTTGAGGGACTGAGCAATACATTCACTCTGAGAACACGCCGGTACGGTACATTTCGGTACGGCGACAATCATTAATCTGGACGCGTAATTTCGTGCATTTAAATCAGCGTTATTCAGAATTGCACACAGACGTTTCAAATGGTCTTTTATTTTATTTAAACAAAACGATCATGAAGCGCCAGTTAAATCACTTGATGTGTAGAAAAGGTTACGCAGACGTTTGAGAGCAGTTTGTCTTTCATAAAGGGTTGAACAATTTTTGAGTGCCCGTTACTTAGAATCTACTTTCGAGAATGACTTTTGGTAAAACCCAATGAATTTAAAACAATAAATCAAATTGTGTTAGCTTATCATAATGTTCTGAATATATTTATTTATGTAGGTTATTTAGCCTGTAAAAAAAGTCGGCAAGTTATTATCAGTAATGGTAATGAATTCTAATCACACGTTTTCCAGCTTAGATTACCTTCGTAAGCGCGTCTTTTCACCCAAAAGAAAAATGATTTATGACAGGAGGCCATGACTACGCCTATCAGAAATGAAAGTCTAATAATTGAACAGTTGAAATTTCCTCTTAACACGACCGGCGCCAGAATTATTTCACCCCCTGCGACAATATAATGGGCTACATTCAGTGCCTATATATAATTAAATTATAATAAGGTCTATGCGCCGTCACTCAAGGACGATTTTTTTTTTCCTCCAGCGAGAGCGACATTTCAAAATTGTTCTGCAAATGAAGATAATTTCGGTGAAGAGTGCGGTGTCCTTCATTTATGTTTTCTGATCAGACAGCTGTTCCAATCGGACAGCTGACAGCGCGTTAAAAAGCGCCGAGCTGCATATTGTCAGGCCACATTGATCGTTACTAGCTTATTTTACTGGCTTCAAATATTTTGAACAATTAGACCTACAGTCCTAACGATTTAATTATCCAAATAGTGGCTAAATAAATTATTTGCCCAACACTAATGCTGGGGGTAAAGCAGCCATTTACAATGTAATTGCAATATTCCTAGCATGGACTGTACAGTGGTTCCGAGACCGTACCTCTGCAAGGCCACTGAAGGAAAAATTTTGCTGTCTGAAGACACCACGGACCAGTGATCCGGACCAGTCCCCTAGTGGAGCAGGACAGTTACTGCAGTGGTCCATGCTCCAAAGACCAGTGGTCTGGACCAGTCCCCTAGTGGAGCAGGACAGTTACTGCAGTGGTCCATGCTCCAAGGACCAGTGGTCCGGACCAGTCCCCTAGTGGAGCAGGACGGTTACTGCAGTGGTCCGTGCTCCAAGGACCAGTGGTCCGTGTTACAGGACAGTACAGTACACAAAATGTTACAGCCCCTGCTGGGAAGGCGGCACAGTTCAGTTCAAATGTTGTGGACAAAGCAGGGCTGTGACACAGACCGAGTCACTGATTGCGGGCAGCACTTGGTAAGACAGAATATTACACAAACACTTAAGCCCCTGTCACACTGTGGCGACTTAGGAGGGCGAATCCCCGCGAACTAGAAAAAGTGAAAAAATCTTGGCAATTCGTATTGGGCGTGTGGTGGATTCTCCCTCAATTGCCGGCATTTTTGGCCAGTCTCAGAGGCGCTACGACTGTTTTGAAACGTTCAAAACATTTGCGGTCCAAGCGCGATTTATTTTTCATCGCACTGCATTCCTACTGCATTCTTGAAGCCAGTCTTGGCAATTTGCATATATTCTTCAACATTCCTAGGGGGTTGTAATGAGGCGCGGGAGCAAGAATGACCACGACCAATCACAAGAATTTGACGGTTAGATTTTGAATTTTGCGCATGTAGTAGGTATACCTATGAAGGAAGAATAAGCACGTATGTTGCGTTTTTACTGCATTCTTGGTCAATCGTACTGCGTTCGTATTCAAGCGTAGTGAGTTCGTACTGCGATCGTATACATTCGTGGTGATTCTTCATGATTCCTACTCCAGTCTTCTAGCTTCGTACAAAGTTCGTACGTGATTCGTAGTACATGGGTAATGATTCTTGTTCATTCTCAGTGCAATCTTACTCCCGTCGCCGACATACCTACGGCAATCTTACAAAATACCTACAGCATGCGTACCGCAATCTTAAGGCATTCGTGTATAGTATTGGACAGGGCTCCAGACAGGCGAATGACGATGACAAAAATAATCCCCCCAGTTCGTGGGGATTTGCCACAATAGTCTGACAGGTACTTTTACCATATGCATTTATCCCCCACTGCTATTGTAGTGAGTGTATATATATTATTACTGAGTTTGTGATTTGCATAATCTCACGCATCTCCTCCGAAACCACCGTGAATAATGCGTCTGTTTTCTGCATACACCGGTTTTACTGTGTGACAAAGACGACGCGTCAGGTTTCGCACTTAGTTATGAAGTGAAAACTGCATTTTGATAAACCGGCTAATTCAATCAGCTTTGCGAAGCACGGGTTTGGACTGTGTTTGTTTATTTTTTTTTCTTTAAATAGACTTTTATATATATATATGGCTGACCTGACACGATCATTCTCAATGAATGAATGAATGAAAACATTGAATGACAGAATAAACTAACTGTACCATACAATAAGAAATAGTCTTATCGTACAAAAAATAAATAATTTACTGATTGTGCCTCTGTCAAAACTATTCATATTTCTGGATTTTTGAAAAGGGGGGCTTCAGCACATTAACACCAACAATAATGAAAGGCTTCAAAGACAACTTCTGCCAGTGGATGCCAATGTTGAGTGAGCAAGTTTTGAAATGTTTCAAAACATTCAGAAACAATGATTTAAATGTTTTGAAACATTTCGAAGCTTCAAATTTGCCATCCCTATTATTTACCATTGCTACTTTTCACATATCCTACAATACTGTTTTAGATTCTTTGGAGTGTTCTGTTGATGGGTAATCTTGCTGTCCTCTTTTTCACAGTCAAACAGAGGCAGCTCTGTCTTTTCTTGAGCCTGTTGTGGTTCAGCACACCTGGGCTGATAGTGTGTTGGATTGATCAAAGCTTTGAGAGTTTGTTTTTGGCCAAGTATTATGATTTCTGAAAATGTAAATATAGGAAATGGTGGTTCTTGTTGCTAATTGCATGGATATTTAGCATGTAATGTTTCCTACTCTGGTTTCCCCTGTCAAACAAGGTTTATTGATTAATTGTTCTGGTTAATCAGTAATTAGTGGGAGTGGTTCAGAGTATAAAAGGCGCACTCAAACTATCCTGTAGGTATTCTCTTTCATGTTGTTCAGTCTGGGCTGGCAGTTAAACTGATAGGTTCTCTTCAGAGTTCTCTTTACCTTGAAAAATTTGGAATTTGAGTTGTTTTGTCTTTTTTGTTTTTAAGGATGTCTGTTTTTACAAGTGGTTGCAAAATTTTTTAGAAATAAAGGCACCTCTGTTTTTGCCATCGTCTGTCCTTATTCCACCTTTATCTGCTGTCTTTTTGACAAGGTCATTGCCAATTTCAGGGCAGTACTCTTCTGGAAAGACTCCCAGTTGGGCTGCACACTTCATATGAGCTGAACTGTCCAAAGTCCAAAGAGGAACTTTGTGCCAATCCTGCTGACCGTAGAAAGACAGGGAGCTTGTTCCTAACAAAATGGACAGGGAAACAGTCATGCACAGGGTGAACAAGAACTGAATCAGGCTTGGGAGCTTGTTCAAATTTACAAGGTTTTAAGATGAGTTTCTACAAGGAAATACTGACTATCTCTAGGCATGAATTGAGAATTCCAATTCAGCGACTAGCAACTCAATGAGGGTTTAAATACACATCGCTGGTAGATCAGGAAATAATGAAATGGGACACAGGCAAGATGTAGACCAATCAGAGCAGACATGCAAGTTGCTGAATGGGAGGAGAAACAAAAATCATTCACACAAGGGTTGTGACAAAATATTTTTGCCGCATTTCAATGAATTTTCAGGCTTTTCAAAAAGCCTGAATCAGTCACCTAATTTATTGTAGTTTTTTCTTCTTCAAATGACTAAAACACATGATTTTAGTCACATTTTTATTTACTTAAACCCTTTAAACTCAAATTTCGCTAAACTTTGAACCTACTTTAAAGAACATTTCATGCTGTAGAATTATGTCACACATATTCTGTATCTGCCGATTATTGCTTTTCCAAAATTACATCATTTTTCTAGTGGTGGCGGGTTATTTTCATGTATGTTGACAATACATGGAAAAAAAGAACAAATTTTAACTTTTTAGTTCGAACACTGAATTTATTCCAATTTTGAGAGATGATTGATATCGGGTATCTCACTAAATTCCCAAGTTTCATGAAAATGGGCTTGCTCTTTTGTCACTACAACTATCACCATGGTGAAGAAAATCCCTGATAATGATACATTATTACTCTGTGAAATCCTCTCTTTTTTAATCAAACGTCCTCAGTAAATGTGGTACAAGTATCATCCATGGATCTGTGAAATGATTTGAAGAGCATCAAGAGAATTTAGCTGAAATAAACCATCAGGCGCCATACAAAATTAGCACTGACAATTTGAGTATCCTCAGTCTTGTCTTGTGTTTTCTTGTTTTCACAAGTGTTGCTCTATAAGCAATTTAATTTGTGTGTTGGATGGTTAGAACCAATGGATATATTTGCAAGAAGAGGCAAAATTTGACATTTTGAGTTGAATCTTCATAAATGTATTTCAATTGAGAAAAGCTGGGGGGGGGGACGCTTTAAAAAAAAGTGTTTTTCCAAATGAGCTCGCATTACAGCATTTCGTTTCCCAGAAGTAGCGCACAATTGGCTATTACGTTACAGGGATGCAAATTGGAAAGGGGCTGCCGGGAAGGGAAATATAAAATGGTTGCTTCGTTCGTCACTCAAGCGCCTCCTGCTGGCCAGCTGAGCGCTCGTCAGGAAGATTCTAAGCTCATTCATGTTCGGGTATCCTTCTCCCTCATTTTGAACTTGCAAGCCTTCTACATAGATCCTCAATTGGGCATTCCAGATTCGGGTGGGAGTAGAGATGCCAAATATATATTAAAAAATGATCAAGATAAAAGAAAACAAACAAGAATTACACTTCTGCGGCAGTTTGACCAGGCCAAGTGGCCTGATCAGTGGCCAAGGTAGTTTATTTTTGCTGGTTTATGAATTGTATTTGCATAAATTTGCACTATTTCAAGAGGGGAAAAAAAAAAACTAAATTATATATAATGTTGCCTTGTCAAAACTCGTCAATGGTACTAATGTAGCAGTGCTTTGTGCTGTAAAATTGTTTGCATGCAGCTGAATTCATATGTAGTTTCATCTTTGTCATTAAAAAAATTTTATTCAGGGAGTATTTTCGCGAAGACTTGACAGTGAAATGAACGCTGGTGTGCATGTGTGCTTCAGCCCAGTGTAAAAGGGCTGCATGCGCAAATGACTTTAATTTGATGGTAGAACACAATAACTGCACACTACCAAAATCAATTCTTCCCTCATTTGGAAAGCATTTCCTCCACCCCACCCCCACCCCCCCCACAACTTCCTAAGACCAAATGCCTCCTGCGCCCCCACTCCCTCGCCCGCCCACCCAGCCTGGTTTTCTGTTTCCACTTGTGCCACTCGAAGCTTTTCCGCCCGGCCCAATTACCCTCGCGGGCTAGGCCGCCATAGACCAGCCCAACAAAAGGGGGCACGATTCTATATTTTTACCAGGACAAAGACAGCCCACTTCAAATTTTACTTTCACCTTTATTCACCACCCCCAGTCCCTCACTGCTCCCCTAATTCTAGAACATTCCCACACCGCTGGTCGCTCAATCCGCACAAAGATTCCCAGAATCCTGGGCCAGATTACATCACTTAATTCCCGTGTGATTGGCTATTCCTGCGTGGATGCTTGCATAGAGAGGAACATGGCCACACTGCTGCCCGTTCTTTCACTGGGGACAGACCCATCAGGATGGTCGGGCTCTGAATGGGCCAAGGGGAGTAATTAGCACTGATTAAGAAGGTGGGCTTCCCAGAATTCTTTGCCTCAGAGGACACAACAAACACAAGCATTCTGAAGAGAACTAGGGGAAGAAAAAAAAAACCCAAAATAAAATTGAATTGAAAGAAACATCACATTTTTTTGGTTCGTAAGAGAAAGAATAGAAAAAAAGGCATCGCACAACTAAGCCTGAGAAGTAAGGACACAGTTGGCACTACTGGTCTTGAAAGGCACTCTTGATGGAGAATAAAAAAGGCTGTAAGCAAACAGAAATGGATAAAAGCAGATATTTAAATGCTGTCTACTGTGCAGACTGAGACTGTTAGGGCTGGATGGTAAAGGCTGTGTGATCTATTTATACTGCTTGTAAAAGGGAAACTGAGGGAAAAATGCTCAAGTCCCATGCTTCACATTCAGCACTTCTACTCTCGAAGTGAGAGAGATGGTTTCCTGGTGGTTCAGCGTTTATACTTTTTTTGTTTAACTTGTGACATAGTAATATCATAATTGCCATCATCTACGTCATTATCTGTGAGGCCGCGCCTCCAGCTGTCCAGCTGTCCAGCTCACCGGTCCGCACTTCTCCCAGTATTCAAATATTACTTGCATCTGTTAATTCCCACTGTTTAGACTTATTTCAGTATTTTGAGTACCTAGATCTAAACTCTAAACCAAGAGCTGTCATTGTTTAATGCAACACTTTTTTTTTTTTTAAGGAACATCTTTTACTTTTTGGTTTGTGTAATGCTTAGTAACTGCAAGTGTGCCCCAGTTCTAGTACTCCTCTTTGTTACTCAGTGTTTTAAACCTCTGCTCCTTTTGCCTGCAATGCCTGTGCCCGCCGCCCTCCAGTTGGGAGTATTAAATATACCAAATCCATTATTGCACTTGAGTCCAGTCCTCAACTTCCTTTCCTCCGTACAACACTTTGTGTACAAAGCACAAATCCGCTACATTGTTATTGTCAGCTATATCATTAACCACTCAGGCCAGCCAGAGTGTTTTAACAACACGCTGTCATTTGAAACTAACTAAACAAGAAAAAACCAATGCGCAGAAACTCGAAAACTAGGGATTAATGGCCATTTGGCAGATGCTTAAACCAAGAGACGTCAGTGGTTATTCAGACCCCACCAAATGTAAAATTATAACTTGCTCAGTAACCAATTTGTTAATCAACTTTTTTATCCCCGCAATTATGCAGAAGTTGCAGTTTGTATAAGCTTAGTTACATATATAAACAATTTATTTGTCCATTAGAAAACATGACCAGATGTTCATCCTGCTGATACTGAAATTAGAGGGCTTGAAAAAAACTGGGGTGTGTTGTTCAGAGATCTGCTTCAGCCTGTTTGAAATGAGGTGGAGTCAGAGGGTGCTGTAAGAAAACATTCGATCCTATTAACCGCGGTGCTGCTGAAGAGTGATGCTTAATGCCGTCTGTCAAATGAAGGTCAAACTAGGGAGCCTCAGGCAAGCTACAGTGGCCTTTAAGGGCCATTAAGGACCCTTAGTCCGGCACAAACCACCAGGCCGAGCAGCGAGAGGCTAAAATATTTACTACACTATTGAACAGGCTCAGTGACAGAGCGCGATGAATGACTTTACAGCTTAAACGTTTCGAAAAGCAGGCAATTGTTTTCCAGACACCTATGTTAGGAATCATAAATGAATTGGAAAAAGGGGCTAATATCTCACTTTGAGTGAGTTCATTGATTCAGTTCTTTTTGGGGGGGGGGGGGGGGGGGGGGGAGGAGGAGGATAAAGAAAGAACTTGTCTTTGCAGAAGCTTTACTCTGCTGGCCTATGGATTTAGTGACTTAACCTGAAGTCGCTGAATAATTTGCTTTTCGTTTGACGAGAGGCCCTGCTGGTATAGAGCGGGATTAAAGTGTTCCCGCTAAACTGTGTGCCCTCCGAGGCTTCTGGGAATTCGTTTAAAAAACAATAACACTCGTTTTGCGCCATATAGCCAATCTGATACAGGCCATTTCTTCTCCGATGGCTGGAGAAATTGAACATTTACGAGAAGTTGCTGTGATGGTTGAGAGAAAAAAGGCCTTAATTAATGCTAAATTCAAAGCAGGCAATTTCATGGTGTTTACAGCTCTGATCAGTCCTCATATTTTGTTTTTGCATTCCATGTCTTTTTATTGAATAAATTGTTTATTTGCTTATCCATGAGTAAAATTAGTTAACTGTTGCTCAGTTTTCAAAGGAAATAATGTGTGTGTGTGTGTGTCTATATAACTGTGTACACGTTTTTGAATGTGTGCTGATGAAAACTTGTACTTAATTACTTTGAGATGTTGTGAAATAGTTTCAGTCAATTGAATCATGTGGGATTAATGCTATTATTCTGAAATAATTAGTTCTGAATTCAGCCAAGTGATATCACTGTGATTTATTCACGATTGTTTAACACTGAACTGTACCATAGAATGCGAGATTTTATCATGTTTAAGGGGTTCATATAAAGTTTTGTATGGGTGTGAGAGTCTGTGCTTGTGTAATTGTGTTTTATGGGGTTGTAGAACCCCACAAAACAATACCAAGGACGGTCATTGCAGAGGGCTGAAGGTTTCTTCTTCTTGTTCCTCTTGTTCTTCTTGGCTGGCGTTAATCCAAGCAACTTCCTGGCTGGTGTGAATCTCAATAAAATGGATATTTTTCTCCGTCCAAAGACGGGGCATAACAACGCAACGGTTACAATCAAACTGACTACATAATACATTTAGAGTACCAAATTTAGTTATCCTCTTTAAATATCTGACTCCAAATTATAATTAGAATTGATAGTTTGGGGACAGCATGCATGAATCTCAGGGCAGTGAAAACCAGTTACTAAGACTCTAGGGAAAAACATGAAGTTGATTATACCTAGAATTCCTAACCGACAACCACCGTAGCTACATTAATGTTCCCTGGTTTTAAGACCATGTCCGGATCCTAGGTTCATTGGTTAGATTAGAGGTTGGAAGTCAACCATCACTGCAATAGCCTCTGTTGGCATATTATCTACAGCGAATACAGATTTAAATACGCTCATGGGTTCCTAAAGGGAATTTGAACGGATAACCGACTTTTCATCCATGGGTTTCCTTCAGACTAAAACCCCAGAACCAGCAATACATAAATCCTTTCTGTAAGTAGATCATGGTTGTCTATCCAACTTAACCAAGCCAATTCCTATGGAAGCCGAAAACTGCCAAAATTAAAAATAAATAAATATAGAAATAAATGTATAAATAAATAAATAAAATACTTTTTTCACTCATTTATTTATTTCTATATTTATTTCCATATTCATTTATTTCTTAAATTATTTCCATTTATATTTATTTCCAAATTTATTTATATCTGTATTTATTTCCATGGCAGTCCCGGAGCAAGAAATCAGGAAATTTATTTGTAATGAGGGGGTGTGGCTTTCATCCCTGTCATCGTGTCGCCTTATTCCCATTGGTTGTTCCAAAACAGAGTGCTTAGATTGATCACACAGGCCTACCTCCTGTGTAAGCTTGCTGTTTAAGAATGGTCAATTCGCTAAATTTGAGAATGGCTTCACTAAGACCAGCAGAAGCGAGAGATTTGAGACTTTTAGCTGACATCGCAGGATATGAAAACGCCAATTTTGATTATTTGCTATTGCCTCGAGGAACTAGCTATATTTTGCACATATTTTCATTTAATGACACAGCAGTTAACCCTCAGGTGTTGACCGATTTAGATGAGGTGGTTCATAGCCTGAATCATTTACTCCTAAATGCTGATAAGGCTGTGGGACGCCCCGCTCTCGTACTCCCCATGGATGCTGTGCAGAGATATCTTTTAGCTGATGTGCATGTCCGGGACATTGCTGCTCTTTTGGGGGTTAGTGAGAGAACCGTCTAACGCTGATTGGCAGAGCATGGCATCGGGAGAGTTTTGCACCTCGCTATTCAAGACTACCCGGTGTGGCTACGTCCCAAACACTTTCACTCTGCTGTCATCCTAACATAGGACATAGAATGATGTCGGGCCATCTCAACGCTCGTGGTGTAAGGATTCAAAGTAAGGGTATTACTTGGGTGTTATGCATTTAGTTTAAATCACGAGTTGACTGTAGCTTTGCTGTATGCATTTTGTAGTAGATTTGGTTCAGTAACTATGTGAAATTGGGAAGATCGCTGCCCATTCGAAAAACGCAGTGTCTACGAGTCCGAAAGTCGTAAAGTCGAGTAAAAATATATCACCAAGAAATTGAATATCCAAAAAAGATGGCCCGCAAATAAATAAATTGCAGTGCCTATTTGATGTTCTGATTGTTGGTGATATATATTATTACTCTTTATTTTGTGATAAATCTTGCTCTCATAGCAATACTTTCACTTTCAGAGATTCTAAAATACTCTGTGTCCGACAGTCTTAAAAGTTCTAACTTTTGGAATTTTCCAGCAATAGACGTATAAACATAGCGTTGTTTCTGTTTGACCTGCACAAAATGCAAATTGATAGCTATCGACCTTTCTTAGTCTTTTTCTTCCGTTGAAGATTAACAAGTCTTCATTTGGTCTCTTTTTTTGAAAATTAGTCAGATGGATCGAACATATTCACATTTTATTCCCACTCCAAAGATAAAATAGCTAATGCTTGTAGTCAGTGAGCAAATCAATGACCATTCCATGACCATTGACATTGTGAATTAAATATTGCATGCAGGATCAAGACTGTCGGCCGCGAAATGCAAAATAGTCCATGTCCTGCAGCCAGCAAAAGTGAAAGTACTGCTAGAAGAGCAGATTTATCGCAAAATAAAGAATAAAAATGTTTCTCACCAACAATCAGAACATCAAGTAGGCACTGCAATTTGCGGGCCATCTTTTTTAGATATTCAATTTCTTGGTGATATATTTTTATTCGACTTCACGACTTTCGGACTTGTAGACACTGCATTTTTCGAATGGGCAGCGATCTTCCCAATTTCACATAGCTACTGAACCAAAATCTACTACGAAATGCATATAGCAAAGCTACAGTCAACTCGTGATTTAAACTAAATGCATAACACCCAAGTAATACCCTTACTTTGAATCCTTACACCGCGAGCGTTGAGATGGCCCAACATCATTCTATGTCCTATGTTCGGATGACAGCAGAGGATCTCACGTACTATCAGATCCAACTCTCGATCCTCGATGCAGTTTACGTCAAACACCCTTTTGAAAAAGATAACAGCAATGTGCTCTGCCGTTTCAAACTTAATGAGCACTTAATTTACCAGGGAATGGGAATTTTTGGCAAGACTTGAACTGTGTATCATGAGCGGAACTTCTCAATTTTAGTTAATTATTACATATTGTCTTCACTATTTTAATAACCTGTTGTCTTCTTGGGAAAGGAAGAAAGTGAAAGTGTTTGGGACGTAGCCACACCGGGTCGCCTTGAATAGCGAGGTACAAAACTCCCGATGCCATGCTCTGCCAATCGGCGTTAGACGGTTCTCTCACTAACCCCCAAAAGAGCAGCAATGTCCCGGACATGCACATCAGCTAAAAGATATCTCTGCACAGCATCCATGGGGAGTACGAGAGAGGGGCGTCCCACAGCCTTATCAGCATTTAGGAGTAAATGATTCAGGCTATGAACCACCTCATCTAAATTGGTCAACACCTGAGGGTTAACCGCTGTGTCATTAAATGAAAATATGTGCAAAATATAGCTAGTTCCTCGAGGCAATAGCAAATAATCAAAATTGGCGTTTTCATATCCTGCGATGTCAGCTAAAAGTCTCAAATCTCTCGCTTCTGCTGGTCTTTGTGAAGTCATTCTCAAATTTAGCGAATTGACCATTCTTAAGCAGCAAGCATACACAGGAGGTAGGCCTGTGTGATCAATCTAAGCGCTCTGTTTTGGAACAACCAATGGGAATAAGGCGACGCAATGACAGGGATGAAAGCCACACCCCCTCATTACAATTAAATTTCCTGATTTCTTGCTCCGGGACTGCCACGGAAATAAATACAGAAATACATACAGAAATAAATAAATTTGAAAATAAATATTAAGAAATAAATGAATATGGAAATAAATATAGAAATAAATAAATGAGTGAAAAAAGTATTTATTTATTTATTTATTAATTTTACATTTATTTCCATATTTATTTATTTTTAATTTTGGCAGTTTTGGGCTTCCATAAATTCCCACACCGGGCCGCTGGCCAGTCGTTCCTCAGTGGGGATAATACCCCTAGGTATCCGCTGAGATGGGGCTAGGAAGAATAAAAAGATTAAGAGACATGGAGACCACGCAAGCTGAACGGAATAACAATAATTTAATCACCAGGTAGGCACAAACTTGGATCAAACAAATCAACATTACACACAATTTAGAAAGAGAGAATAAATTCATACCTGGAAAAGATGGAGGCCGCACCATGTGCCTGGGAAGAGCTTGGATGCCATCCCTCTCTGCTTACCTAGATTGGTTACTTACGCACAGACCCAGACGGGCGGAGCGAGGCGGCATGTGATTGTCCCTAACTCACCTTTCGTGCGCGAGATCTTGAAAAAGAGGCCTTCCGGTCAGAATCTCTTGCCTTTAAGCGCTCAAACCCGCGCCTCTAATCTAGGCGGAGGAAGGGAGGGCCAAATCTGGGTTTCTCCTCCATTTGGGGGTGTAATAGACTTCGTAGCAGAGAGAGGAGACTAGGGTAATTGTCCGCGTAATATCTAACCAATTTTCAGGAGTTTCCCACTAAGAGAATGAACCATAATTTCAAGGGGAATGAAACATGCTCCATTCAACTCCTTGGATTCCCCCGAGAATAACAAGACCAAACATGATGGGAATATGAGCTAATATGATGCAGTTGTCATGGAAAAGCCTTAAAATGGAGTATTATATAGTTTGAGTTACAGGTATATAAGTGATTTCTTCACGGGATATCGAACATAAACATATTATGAATTTCCCAGAGATTTAGATTATTTTAAACAGATTAATGTAACTGGACTTTAACTTCAGTGGGGATAGTGATTTGATTTTTACAAGAGACACGGGACCCGCAGGGCTTTGTGGCTCCGGCCCCCTGCTGAGCAAAGCCAGAGAGGCTACCCCCCACAGGCAGACTGCAAGAACATCCTAGGTTATAAAAGTTTTACTGCAGGCTCTGGATTGAGCCAAATCAACCAAATGGTCAGATTCTACACGGAAAACTGGACAAATCCCACTAAAGAAAATGTCAGTGTCTCTGACGACTGAAGCATGCACAGTCTCTATCAACTGTGGTTCTTATTCCTCCATTCGACAACTCCATTTCCCATGAGTCTCGACAGTTCAAATGCAATTCATACGCCTACAATTTTATTCAAATCTTGATCAGACTGAGTAGGAGAGAGTTGCTGCTATTAGCGAAAGACCCACAGTTGACGATGAAATAGTGTCAAAATGGCTGCCTCGCCTTGAGCAGTCATTCCTGATTTATGAATTTCATTTAAGCTACTGAGCTGCAACTCGGCTGGAAAATGGGCTCCCACTGCAAGGCAATGAGCGGCTCCTGATTTGTAAATTATGATGGTATTGATCTTTAAAGCTTTGCTGAGAATAAAAACAGGGTGCAATTAAAAAGTATGGACAATGCATTTAAATCAAATCTCTCTTTTTCATATAAATAAACAAGCCACCAATTAAATTTGGCAGTAAATTAGGAAAGTGGATTTGGGCTTCAGAGGGAGAATGATTTCACACTGGGTAGTCACCTCAGCCCTGAAGATAACACAGCATGTGATTAGCTGGGTTCTAATGGCTAAATGGCTGATTACCGAATGATCTTTTCTGCCTTTGTTTCTGTTTTTGACGCAGAAATTCATCTTTCAAATAAAGGTTGAGCCCAAGTTCACTGGTCCTTCCCCACTACCAAGAGCTTACTGTAGGTGACCTGCCCTGCTCTGCTGTCGAGTAGTTAGCTTAGATCACCAGTCCATCCCCAATTTCTGGAGGTTACTGTAGGTCTGCTGTCCATCCCCACTGTCTGCAGGTACTGTAACTTTTAGTCAGCTGTCCTATCCCATGGTCTGGAGGTTACTTTAGTTTGGCTGTCTTTTCCCTTGGTCTGGAGGTTATTTCAGGTCACCTGTCCCCCCCACTGTCTGGAGGTTACCTTAGGTCCCCTCTCCTTCTCCGCTTTCTGGAGTTTGCTTTTGTTTAGCTGCCATTTCCCACCATCTGGAGTTTCACTTTGGTCAGCCGTCCTTCCCCTCTCTCTATATGTCGTTTTCGGTCACCTGTCCTTCCCTACTATCTGAGGTTACTTTCGTCACTCGTCATTCCCCACTATTTGGAGGTTGCTTTTGGTCTTTCCTCAATGCCCAGAGATTGCTTCAGTTCGCCCTGACTTTAGAACCACAGTCTCAACAAAATGAGCCTGCCAATGGTCGGCACATTGATGACTTCTGGAAAAATACGACTTTCTGTAAAAAAATTAATTATACGTTTTAGAAAAGGATCACAGTAAATATTTGAAAAATTCACTGCAATGTAATAAATGGCTAAATAGACATTTGTTAGAATAATAAGCTTGGATATCTTATATCAATATTTTGCAGCAGGTTGAATTTGCTTATATATTTGTGGTGGACTTTAATGTGTGGTTAACAGTGGCTAAGGGGGGAAAAACATGACATTAATGTCTATGATTTTGGATGAGCAGGTATCCACAGACATTCGGCCATTCTGTGTATTTTTTTCCCCCTTATCTTCTTCAGTACAGGCTGTTGTTGTTCAATAGTTGTTTTGATGGCAGCGGTTCTCTGTCAGGCTCTCGGAACGGTCTGTTAGAGGATTACGAATGACTTGGGTAAGTCAGATCATAGGCGGTTTCGCCAGACACAGCACGAGAGCCACTTTAAAACCAAATCAAAGTTTTCTCCAACGGGTTTCGAGCGGGTCTGTGAATGACAGAAATGTAATTTCTGTGGCTGGGTGGTTTTGGGTGTAGTGGGCCCAATCCGAGTGAGAGAAAATGTTGAGAGAAAGAGAGAAGCTGAAATAAATGAAACAAATAAAGTGTGATTTATTTATTTTTTACTCCTGCCAGAGTATAGGAGATGTGGAGAAATGTTTGTGTTGGTGCAGAGCACGACAGTGTCATCAGTGGTGGATCAACAGAATGGCAAGGCCTTGGGGCTGTGGTACTCTCCCTCTTATCTTATACAGCATCTATAACAATAGTTATAATGCTTCATTGCATTTTTTATTACACTTTTTATCTCTCTTTGCTAAATGATCGATCTTATGTTACCGTTATACCTGTGCGGCTACACTGCAGCTTATCTAGTTATGACATATCGTTACATAGTTACTACATATTATTACATTGCCATTACTAAAGCTTGATATGCATTAATGAGCAGTACATCAGGTTATAAAGCATATTGTACAAATGAATAGCATCTCATTTTGTTTTTTGAATAATCAGTTAAAATAATCAGTTGCAACGTATTGGTCCAGATAGTACCGGCATTTTCAGTATTTTTCAAAATTGTATTTAGATTTTTGTTAATTTATGTGGAGGTGTACTGTACAAAGTAAACATTGTGCAAATTTCAATGCACTCACAGCATTTCAGTCTGTAAGTCTGAATGTGAGTGTGACTGTGTGTTTTAGAGCATGTGTGCTTGGGTGTGTGTGTGTGTGTGTGTACGGCAGCATAGAAAATGCTGGAAAGAAGAGGTCCTTGAATATGCTGTTCAAGACAGCATGTCTACTCTCAACATCCTGGGATTTCTCCCTCTCTGTGAATATCTAAAAATATGTGATGGATGTTACACTAGGCTCTTGAATGTAGCCTAGCCAAGATGATGATGGCGTAGATGAGGATGATTATGATGACGGCTGTTTTACTGCGCTTTCAGATGGTGCAGTGTTTTCATTTTTAGCTTCCAGGGTATTTTGATTGAGGTTCAACAATCCTAGATAACATTTTATTATCATCAAAATACTTCGCCCGTGAAAATTGCGTGTGAGTCTGAGTTCATACCTGCCATTCAAATATGAGGCAAGATAGTACACTTTAGTGATATAACCTGCCATCAGACTGGCAAATCTACAATTCTGAGTTGCTTGTGCACAAGGTGCTTATCAAAGCAGTACTACAACCTCCATGATTCACAAAAGAACTCTTCTTCCAGAAAAAAACTGAATTAGACCAAGAGAGCCAGTTCAGAGCTGTAGAATGCTGGGAATTATGTTTTTTTTTTTTTTTTTACATTTGCCTGGGCTAAATCAGTTTGGAGAGTCATGGTGAAGGCATATCATTTTTAATAAAGCTGAATCAAGACAAATCTCTTACTCTCTGTTCTTCCCTACCTCAGGGAAAATATTTCATGGTAAAGAGTGCTAGGAGTGTTCACACCCAGGTTCCTCCGGCCAGGAGTGTGTTTTCATTTATTGTTGAGCCGCAAGTTCCTATGGCTCTTCTTCGAATGTCCTTCATGATCGAATTCAGCACGAAATAAGAAACAGATTCTCCGATGCCTGAATATTCATAGGCACCTGCCTGGACTGGAGCACATTATATTGTGAATTCATCTTGTGTTTTTGCGAATTTTAAATGCAGGCAGGGGTATTAAATGGGAGCATTGTCTCTGTGCAGATTTCTGTGGTCACTGTTCCTGACAAAGTTCTTTTGCATGTCCTGACCAAGGGGAAAACGGTCACACTCCGGTGACACTGGGAAATGTAGGCATGATTAAACGATTGCAATTGTGCCGGCAATCTACTGAGCAGAGCACGAATGCTGAATTAAAGCAATATCGGGACCACATGTGGACACGCCTGTGTTGGGTTAGCTTGTGCAGTTTGCCGATTGAGACGTGGCTGAATCAATTCAAAAGTTATTCACTGTGGAAGTTAAGGAGATTAAAAAAACCAACTGAATTTATTATTAGAAATTAGACAAGTTATCGCATGACCCAAGCTGGTGTCACAGGCTTATTACATCACAAACTATGAGTGCTCATTCATGAAAAAAAAAAAATTCTCAAGGAGAAAGAAATTACTCTTGATTAGCATGACATGAATATTTTCTGTTTAATATTAAAAGGCCTGTGTCGGAGCACCGACCAGCTCAGAAAATACTGGCTCTCTAGTTGTATTATCTGTGGCCTGTAGTAGGGCTAAGGGATGAATTGAATGAATTGAGCGTTTTTTACACCCTACAGGCTAAGGCTGGACAATTAAATGAATCACGATTTATTTATTTTTTTCCAACATAATAAGAATGACTGTTGCCGTGGGGTCAGCAGGCAAGCTTGTACCTTTACTTTCTCCTGAGTCATACCTGGAGTGATTTTAAATTGCGAACAAATATCAGAGGCTGTGTGAAATTTTTCTGAACCACAAAAAAAATGAAAACTAAAAACTTGTTCACAAGTCTGCCGATCATCAGCAAGGTTGAGCAGCTTCTATCACCTTGAAATGCAGCAATGCAGTATTTTTCTCAAACTTCTTGCATAACATTATGCATTGATTATCAATGGAGCAATGCATTGCGGATTAATCATGGATTAACCAGTATTTAGCAATAATGAATTAGAGGAAAATAAAACTGACTTTCTGAATTCTGAGGCATTATTTTCGACAGGTTTGAAAAGATTCATTAAAAATTAAAGACTTTATTTTAAAAAGAGACTTGAAGTTTGTAGTATTTAGTACTTGTAGTTTGTAGTATTTAAAAATTCACAGTTAAAGTGAAGATTCTATTCAGCATAACAAGAAAGAACATGGCATATAAATGATTTCACCTTCACTCAAAATGGCAAGAGTGCAGACAATTAGTGAATACATTCACAAAAGTAAGTGCCGTTTTATGATCAATAAAATTTCAGACTACTATCAACTCCAATGCTATCTAAGTACAACCCAAAATCCGAAAAAAAGTTGGCACAGTATGATGACATTAGAGTTTAATTCAGTGATTTTTAAATTATCTTTGTCCTGCATTACATTATGTTACGTTTCACCTCTTGAATTACATTGATTTTTCAAAATAAACACGTATTTAAATCTAAATTCTTGAAACATATTTTGAAAAAGTCGGGTCGATAGATTATTTACCACTTTGTAAAGATTCCATTTCTTCCCACAGCGCTTAATAAACTTCAAGGAAAGAAGACGCCAGGAGATTAAATGTTGCAGGAGTAATTTTGTCCCATTTTTCCGTGCAGAATAGTCGTAAAATGTGTAACCGTACAGGGACATTTTGGTTGCATTTTGCAAATATGCCAAATATTCTCTTTTGGGGAAAAGTCTGGACTGCAGGCAGACCATTCCAGCTCCCATACCCTCTTCTGCAACCATACCTTTTTTAATGTGCACAGAATGCAGTTTTGTGCTACCTTGTTGAAATACGCATGGGTATTCCTGAAAAAGATGCGATTCTGAAAGCTGCATATGCTGCTTAAAATTTTTAGCTTACTTTTCTGTATTACTGATACCTTCAAAGAAGTTCAAGTCCCCCTTTCCAAAGACACATACACAACCCCATACCATTATAGAAAATGACTTTTGGACTTGTTGCTGGAACCAGCGTGAATTGTTCTTTTCCTATATGGCCAGGAGCACACAGCATCCATATTTTCCAAAAATGGCCTGAAATATTCATTGGACTGACCACAATACATGTGTCTACTGTGTCATGGTCTATTGCTGATGCCCTATTGCTGAAGTCAACACTGCTTCAGGACACTGCTAAAATGCGGCTTCCTTTTTTTTAGCAGTAAAGTTTTAACTTGCATTTGTGGATATAAATGTGTGTTGCAACACTTGACAAAGGTTTGCCCGAGTAATCCTCAGCCCATATACTTATATCAGTTGGAGAAAAATGACAACTCCTGATGTGCAGTAGTACATCTGAGTGATGACAGGTCACAGGTATTCAGCTAAGGCATGTGCCGTTCCCCTTCACAAATAGAAATTTCGCCAGATTTCTTGAATCTTTAACTATGTTATGTACTGAGGAGGGTGAAATATCAAAACCGCTTTCTATCTTTCTTTGAGTAATGTTTTCAAACCTGTAAATGATTTTTGCATGGATGTTTGGGTAAATTGCCAATCCTTGGCGTATCTTTCCCCCTGAAGGACTAGGCAATTCCTGAATGCTGCATGAATCACATCCTGATATCAGCTTCAAATCCCTAACTTGCACCCTTCAATACTATTTTGGAATGTATGGCAGGCCTAATGGCAGGAATGGACGTACATTTATGATACAAAGAAGACCAGACGAAACTGGAAATATCTCATCCTCAAAACTTTCTGCTATGAAATACAAGTCAAAGTGAACTTAGACATTTCTGCTTTTTGTTCGTATTGACATTTTCTATAGTGATCCAACATGTTCCAAGTTGAGGTTGTATTAATTGTCAAGTCTAATGATTAACAATCATGAAGACTTCGGAATTCAAATGTAAAGCATTTATTTGACAATGGAATTAAGTCTTTGGCGATGACTCCGTCTTCATGGACCCTCCAGCAAGGAGGGGTGCTGATCTGCCTGGGTAGTAGGCAGAGTCGAAGCCGCCCCCCTTGACGGGTCATCAGATTGCCATGGGGAGGATGGATTTGATGCTGAAGAGGCTGGAGTCGGAAGTTGGTGGTGATGGGGAGGTGGTGGGCGATGTGGAATCTCTGACCGATTGCTTGCGTCCTACGTCTCGTGACTGAACTTTCGTTTTCACTCCCATTTTTATTAATTCAGAATATCAATTGCTTGCTAATGAAGCAAAATGAATGGGAACTGGTTGAGAGTAATCACTAATTAAAAGGTAATGATTCTGCCTGTTGTAAGGGATTATTCCTACCAGGTCAGCGGTGAAAAACACCGCTTTTTCCTGAGGCATTCAAATGGCCTCTGATGTTTAGTTGCTGCTCCATGTATTATTCAGAGAAAATAAAAGGCAGCAGCCCACCAGTTTGCCACATGGCACCAGTCATTCTTCTATTGTGATCCTCCAACTATACGCCCAGGTAGATTGTTCATTTGTCCCTGACCTCTAATACAACCCAGAGGAGTGTTGCTTAAATCAGCGCCCCTACTGGCAGCAGGAGTAATGCATTGGAAACTTTTCTCCAATGCAGTGTGGATTTACCTGACAATCAGCATGATTTGGTCTAAGTAAAAAAAAAAAAATGTATGACCAAATAAAGTTGAATACACAAACCTGCTGGGCTTACCAGGTCTATGACGTTCAGTTATGTGCGTGATGAGTGAAATTGAGTGACTGGCTCCGATGTTGACGATGGACACATGATTGCTGTTGTTCACGCGACCACTAAAGGTTGCTTAACTTTTTAACGTAACTTTCGGTTGTAATTAGCTGATTATGCAAACAGCCTTCGGGGGCTTATTTGACTGAGGACTGTCTCAATTATTCAGCTTTATCCTGTAGGGTGTGACATAGTCACTGCCTTTCCTGTAGTTCTGTTAGCGGCCTCTTGGGTGTAAAATAGTCTCAGGTTTTACTGTATTACTGTGTGTCCTGCTGGCTTTAAAGAAGTCACTGACTCTTTCATAGATCTGCATGAAGTCTGCAGTTTGTGAAATAGTTGCTGGCTCTTCTGTTATACTATTTGTGGCTTATGGGGTGTAAAATAGTAACTGGCTCTCCTATGGTACTGTTTGTGGCCTCTAGAGTGTAAAACAATATCAGAGTTTATGATGTTAAAGTGTATTTTTACTCCTGAATAAGGGAAGCTTCTTTTTGTCGATTATTTCCTTGTTTTCCATTGTTTGTAACCTGCTTCCAAGTGTACACACACCTGCAATCACTTCCCGCTAGCTTTGTCTTCCTTTTATATCGCCCGAGTCCTCTATAGTTTCTTGCAAGTTTGTCTGCCTTTTCAAGTCAGCATTACAAGCCTTTATTATTCCTGGGAGTTCTGGATTCTGTTTTGTACCCAGGTTCCACAGATTGCTTTGCCCTCCATGTATTGAGATATTCTGGTTTTGTAAATAACTGGTGATTGGATTTGTGATTTTGCTCACCCCTGATTCTGGCAATCCGAACTTTGGGTTTTGACCTGTGGACTGTTCTTTGAATTTGATGTGGATTATCCCTTCTGCGCTGCTGGTCTTCTGATTGGCTTCGAACCCGACTGTCTGACCGAGAGTAAACTCTCCAGTAAACTTGTGGAACTGATGCTCTAACTGCGTGTAACTTCTGAGTCTGATCCTTGTCACATCGTCCCTGGCTTCCCTGTAGTACTGTGTGTAGTCTGTTGGATGTGAAATAGTCGCTAGTCCTCATCATGATAACTCATGTGGCAATAATGAGCCAATTAATACATGCAATTAAAACATGTAAATCAGCACCTTCAGCGAACCGATGTTGGATTAATGGCCCCGTGTTCATTAAATTACTGAAGCTCACAAATGGCACTGGCCTCATATGGACTGGAAGCTGAATTGACCGTGTGCGAGCTAGTACCTCCGTCACTACTAGGCCTCAATGGTCCGATGTCACAGGGGTTTATATATGGCGTCTCCTAAGGGACTTCAGCCGACCGAGCCTCAGTGAAAGGTGCAGTCGCCCTGAACCTCGCATTAACCCCCCCCCCCCAAAAAAAAAAATCTTGAGCCGCAGTGCAATTCCACACAAACAGGCTGCACTTCAAATCTAATTAGAGGCCTGTTATATTCACAGTCTGGTTTCTGGCCCTTCCGTGAGCTCATCCAGAGTGTGTCTGTGTTTGTTTGGAGGAGTGGGTGGGGGGGAGGTGTTGGGGGGGGGGGGGGGTGGGGACCGGAGAAAAGGGAATCTGAGGTGCGCCAGTGTCATTATGCAGCAGCAGTGAGGCCCCCACGCTAACGATGCGCCGCTTCTCAGGCCTCCGGTGATAATGCCCCGGTAATGACAAACATGGAAAAAGAGAAGCAGCCAGCCAGCGGTCGAATTCACTTCCTATTTTATGTGTTCATTTTTTTTTTATTTGTATATTCCAGCAAAGAATCCACCCAGAAGCCTTGGCCCGGGGATGTTTTTTTTTTTTTTTCTTTTTTTTTCTGGCACGGAGAATGGTAGCGAGAGCGAGAGTTTCAATAAACAAACAGTGAATTATTTACAGCAGAACGCAGGGGCTGCACGCGGCCGCTCGCTCATTTGTATTCACCGGGGTTTCCTGATGGATGTGACATCACGCTGATGAATGAAAGCGGAGGGGTTTTAAAAAAGCGTTTCCTGCAGAAGGCGAGAGGACAGATGGTTATATTTACGAGGGCAACGGAACAATGAAATGAAACGAGCAGGACCGCTTTCTCGCCTCATGCCTGAAAATTAGAGAAGTCTCTATAAAAGCCTCTAAGGCTTGAAATAATAAACAAACAAAAAAAAAAAACATTTGTTGTAAAAAAAATAAGGCGTAATATATTTCAAAATGATACCTTTTAAATGTTTAGAAACAAGATTGTTCACGGTTGCATGGATACGCATTTGCTTCTAAAGTTCGTATTTCAGTGACTTTTCGCAAAGTCATATTTTATTGGCTGCTTATCCCCATAAATGCTGCCTGACCTGCCATTTCTAAATCTGCACAATTGGCAGGATTTGGCCTGAAGATGGTGATTTATCTAGAATAATCTGAGGTTCCCCATGCAGTTTCTGTTAGGAGCAGCGATTTTAGCACTATGAATCCTGTCAGTATTCTATGCCATGAATGCCTCACCTGAAACTGAATGATCTTGTGACCCTATCACTCATTCGGTAATTACAATGCTTTTTTCCCCTCAAACTCCTAAAACTGAAATAAGTTTTTCTGGACCGATGTAGCCCTGATGTGATTTCAAACAAATGTGTACGTTTTTCAGCCGAGGTCAACATGGGGGTCTAAAGAAGTAAATTGCTTTTGAAAGCTTTTTATAACTGACGGAGGCCATCTTGCTTATTGCTGCGGAGACGGCTCCTTTGACCGAGGGCGGGCGCGGTAATGGCACGGTCTGCGTGTCGCCTGATGGAACGCAGGTGCTGCAGCTTGATATACAGTCTCGCCGCTCCCACATTAACCTGAAATCTCGGCTGAAATCGTTATTACTGATGACAAGGAGTGTAATTGCTAATTTTATGCCTCGACAGAAGCATTTTTTCTTCTTTCTATCTCTCTATTTTTGCCGTCCTCGCTGAATCTCTGGGAGCTAGTCATCCCTCTGTTTTATGCTGCCCATTTCCAGGCGCTCTCAGGCATGTGCTCTTCTGCAATGTAACCGTAATTCAGCCAGTCAATTATGATCTGCACATCCACTGCTCAGGAAAAATAAAACACACTTCACTTCCTCCTGTGGTCCAGCCATCCGGCGGAGTCATCTTCTGCCTTTATTACAGCCCAGAACGACTTGCTAATGAACAAATTCCAATAAGCAAAACCTGGAAATGTACAAAAGATCATTTAATCTCCTTAAAAAACATAATCAAAACTACTGATAATGGTTATTGGGAAATTTGAGAGTGGTGGAATGAGTGTTTCCTCAAATGAGTTAAATGTGTTCCCTGTATCTCCGCTTTGATATTTCCTTACAGGGTTTCTCACCCTGAAATCCAGGGATTTTGTCCACGCTGAAAATGTTTTAAAGTGTGGTCGATAGGACATCGGGGAAGTTTGCATGCATGACTCCAGTGCTCTGGGACTGTTACTAGAGCTCATGCCAGTGTAAACACTGGACGTCAGCGCTTCGCTGTTAGCAGGCGATACCCACATTTGCATGTCGTGCGTGGTATGCAAGCATGCATGGCTGTGTCAGCCTCTTTGTGGTGTCTCATTAGGCAATGGATGGCATGCCTCTGATCCTGGTCTGTTGCCGCCAACCACCAGTACACAGCTGAGCTCTGAGCTTTTCATGTAATACTCCTGAATTCCATCAGCAGCCTAACAAGCTCAGCAGTCTTTTTAAGAGGTAAAAGCCAATGTACCAAGGAAATCAGATGAACAGGTGGGAAAAGAGTCTTCCTCAGAGGCCTTACAATGACAGACAGGCCGTATGCTCTCCTCTCGTATTTGCTCTGATATGCAAACTCTAGAAACGTTGAGGCAACCATAGTTTTTGTGCTCTTGTGAAAAGGAATTAAAAGCCTTTTTTTCTCAGTTCTGGTCATACCAACTGGGTGATAAGAATCTTGGAACAAAAATCATAATAGCTATTTGCAGTTCCAGTGTTGACTGGCTGCTTGGTGGCCCTGAACCCAGTGCAGTATAGCAGCACTAATTACATTTAATGGTGTCAAAGTGCTTAACTGTGAAAGCGGCAGGTCTGAGCTGGGAGGGGTGGTTGAATTACTTCATTCACAGCCAGTCACCCCTGCCCCCCCCCACAATCTGGCCAGGCGCTGCCTCAGTTTCGCACTCACCACACTTCAGATGGCAGATGACTACTGGGCGGAGAGGGATTCAGTTTTAATCAACTAGGCTGGAGGATAATGCGATTGACAGATTTATAAGGACAGATTGGGAAATTTGCATCCAAAGATTTTTTTTCCCTCACATTTTCTGTTGCTGGGCCCTTTTTCTCCATCTGATGTCAAGTTAGGAGTCCTGCCTTTGTTTTGGTTGTGGCAATGCCACACACACTCACCCCTTAGACTCAAATATGAGGGCATCTTCTGAGGTGCGTGCACAGCTGCTATGTACCACGGATCTTTGACACCATTTTGCACCCTACTTAACCACACACCATACTGGAAGAGAGGCAGTTGTACACCTATCAAGCAACACTCAGTACTACAGGAGAGGTAATAATTACTTCACATGTGATAAGCAATATACTGCAGGCAACACACTGAACTATAGGTGAGCCAGTGACTTTTTTCGCCCCACACATTACCCAGTGCTACAGGAGACACAATGACTATTTTTCAAAAAAATGGGATACATTCTGTTCTATTGGAAAGGTAATGATTATTTTACACCAGACAGGAGACACACTGTACAAAAGGGGCACCAGTGACTATTTTACAGCGCACAGAACACCCAGTACTTAAGGACGCCCAGTAACTATTTTAGAGCCTACAGGGATAGCCTGTAGGATTTTTGCACATTCTTTGGAGAAAGTTAGCGCATCACAGGAAACTTGGCTGTCAACCGCAGTGTCCCCTGGCAGGATAAACAAGGCCTCACTAAGCCCTCCGCGTATCTACACAGACGTTCAGTTGCAGACCAGTAAACTCGAGCGTTTTTCCAGCAACAATGCCAGCAAAACATCCCGGGAACAGTCGGGGAACGTTTCAATTGTGTCTGATTGGCAGGCCATCTCCAATTCCTGCCCCTATGTGCAGGTTTATCATATTAAGAGCCAGAACAGCGCAGGCCTCAGGCAGAGGGAGTTTGTGCATTTCTCAGTTATTACACACTCTCCTCCTGACTGCTAGGCTGAAATATGCTCCCACTGCCTACAATATCTTAATGGTGGCACTATGTTAATATTCATTAAATACTGCTTTAGGGCTTTATTCATAAAATCACAACGTCTGGTTTTAAAAATGTTCTCTGGCTGTGGCACAGTGGTTGTTCTTTATAGTGAAATGCTCTTCAGACCAGTTATTCCCGCAGCGGAGTTTACTGCTGTGTTTCTATCAAGATAACTATGAAGTAATAGAAAGAAGACCAGTTTTATTTGTTTATTTTGTGAGTTCCTCTGCCATTGCTTAGACCTCGAAGATGGAAAAGTGCTGGAAGGTCTGCGTGTGTGTGTGCGTCTGTGTGCATGTGCCTGCATGCCTGTATTTGTGTGTCTCTAGCTCCATAAAAATACAAGCCGACAATAATAGACTCTCTCATTCTCACCCTCACAAACACGCACATGATGCACACATATTCAAAAACGCATGGTGGGCAGTGTTGTGTTAAATGAGTCTCTTCCTTCCTGGACGCATTAAAAGAGTTAATATGCATCTCTCTGTTCACAGTGAGCAAGTGTGTGTTTACAGTGCGTGCGCATATACATTGTACTCACCACCCACAGAAAGCGACCCATTCATTTTGCTCTATTTAATCTGCAGAACCCAGATCGACAGAGGCATGATGCTCCATCGTGAGGGAGCATTAACATCTGCTAAATGGTGGCATTCAGTGCATACATTAGCCCGGACCTTCAGTGGAACAACACTACTAATATTATGTACCTACATGTCCCTGTTGTCTCCATTAAAGATGACTACTCTAATCAGCCAAATGACGCTCATAATTATACTGCGGATAATTACTCTACTTAATCTTTTGTGCAACCGCTAATGTTCTCCCCTCTCCCCCCTTAATGTTTATAACCAGTTCCATTTCTGGCTGGAATCTGAAACAACTCAGTGGGTGAGTGTGTGGTGCATATGTGTATGAGTGTGTGCATGTGTTTGTGCGAGCACGTGTGTCTGTGTGTGCTTGCATGTCTGTGTGAGAGTGTACGCGTGCACGACTACAACTTCAGCACATTGAGTATGCGAGTGCGTATGAACACTATTATGTATTTGAATGTCAAAGTGCACGCTGAGTATTGGACAGTGTAAGGAGTATGTTGAGTTTTGGGGTGTTTATTAATAATATGATGTGTATTCGCAGTTGTGTAAAGACTATGTTGTGTATTTCCTATGTGTAAAGTGTGGGTTGGGCATTCGTGATTAAGTACAGTACGTAGAGTGTGTGTATATGAATGATGCATTGAGTGTTGAAGCATATGTGGACCATATATAGTATTGGTGAGAGTGCAAAGTGTGTTGAATTTTAGACTGCGATTAAAGAGTGAGCTGATTATTGGAGTGTGTAAAATATGTGTTTTGAGTAGTAGTGTTTGTAAAGTATGAACAAAATTGGAGCGTTTAAATACTGTATGTCGTGAGTCGTAGAGTGAATGTAAGTGTGCAGTGAGGATTAGAGTGTCTTATGTATTCATATTTGCTGAATATTAGCATTTGTAAATTGGGTACTGCGTATTAGAGTGTAAACAGCGCATTAAGTATTAGAGCATGTATTAAGTGTGTGTTCAGTATTAGTGTGTAAACAGTGCATTGAGCACGACAGCGTGTATAGTGTGTTTGAGTACTGGTGTGTAAATAGTGCATTGAGCATTAGAGCGTGTGTAAAGTGTGTTGTGTGTGACCGGGCTGTGCAGGCGTGTGGCGCTGGCCTCTTCCTGAAGACCTGCGCAGCTCTGTTAATTACGCTCACTGCAGGAGAGTGATAATTAGCCTGCTCGGCTGGGGCTGGCGAGGTCACTGCCAGAGACGACTCAATTTCACCACCGTGGATGCATCCATCCGCAAACTCACCGCTAATACACCTCCATTCTGCCCTCACTCATCTTCTGTCCCATCAGTATATCCCACCGCTTGTTCATCTGTCTGTCACTGCTTTCTGTCTATCCACTTTACATATGCTCTACTTCAATATCTCCATTTCTCCTCATTCATCTCTGGCTTTTGTGCAGAGACCAATGTCGATATCTCCCTCCTCCAGTCCGCTCACCTCCTCTCATCCATTACGATGTTCGTCTCTCGTAAGTCCACACTTACGCCTCTATTCCTTCATTTGTCTGCTCACATTACGCATCTATCTGTTCCTTCATCCTTCTGCTGGTTAGTTTGTCCCTCCATCCATCATCCATTCTTCTGCATATCACTCGATCTGTCCATCATCTCAGCTTTCCTCCACCCCGGTGTAAATTGCTCATTAATCCCTCCGTCATCGTCAGCCCATCTTCTCACCCTTCTCCTCGCTCGAAACATCCACACATTCATCATCCCTCTATTAATCCATCTGCTCATTTCTCTACTGTCCCCCTATCCATCATTGCTCCCTCCATCCATTACATATTGTTCATTACATTCCTGCCGTTTAGCAAATTCTCTTACTCAGAGAGACTTGCACAGCTTGCAGTTTTGAGTGTGGCCTCTGTTCCTGTGACTGGTTATTTTTCTGAGGCACTTTGAATCTTATACCCCCACTTCTAGACACAGCGATGGGTGACGGTAACATGTCTGAGAATTGCACCCTGCTTCCTCTTGAGTTAAACACTGTGATTTTGTTACCTCATTACTGGCACAGTGCTCGTTTAGTCGATAGTAAAGCTTCACCACACAGTAAAGCAGCTGTCACATAGAAGAGAAGCGTGTTGGCGAAGTTTGGCGATAAAAATTCACCAAGTTCTTTCTAAGTTTGCCATGATGTTCATCTTATGTGGAGTTACTATGTTTTTTTGAGATGAGCCGTCTCCAATGATGCTCAGTAGTTCGCTGAAATTCAATAGAGTTTGACCATAGTGTTGATACATCGAAACTTGTCTCTGTTTCCGTCAGTCTAGTGCCATTCCTCATATAGTTGCTGTTTTGTGGTCATTGTGTGGCCACTTATCCCCTTTCTGCAGTTCGTAGAAGCCAGCGGGCGAGAGCTGCTCTATTTATGCACGCAGTTACACTGTCCTATCAATAGGTTGTACGCCATACGGTTCTCGAATATTTACGAGGAAGCTGAGTCTGTAAATGATTTAGAATATGGACGAGTTAAGTCCTATCGCTATTACCCAGGAATTGTATGAATTGAACTCCTCCGCCATATCAAATGTGCAAACTGCCTAATGTACACTGAAAGGCATTAAATCGCAAAGTGGTTTTCATCGTCTAATTTGGAAACTGATAGTTTTTCCTTTTGCTGATTGACATGATGACCATCAGGTATGGTCAGTATTGCAAATTGTCAAGTTTCTGGGTTTGAATCCTTTCATTCAATAAAAACGCACATAAACAAAGTCACATCATTCCCACTTCAAATGCCACAAACAAATGAATCTCGGAAGAATCAAACATTTTGAATGTTGAATGATGGCCAGTCTCAAAGAAAAGATTCTGGACGCATTAATGTCCATTAAATGACTGTATTCAGACTGCAGGGATGACACAGAATGACCAGATGTGTCAGCTGTCATCCCCGACAAGCTGGCATCTGTGACGCCACAAAAAAATATTCTGCCATGTCAGATAATGCATAAGAACTGCTAGATTGACCGCCAATGTAATGACAGTGAGGGCAAGTCTCACTCCCAAAAGCACAGTTTCCCGAGACCGTGTTTTGCAACTACGAAAGAAACTATTTAGCACTACTTAAAACAGTATATTTTATCATGCGTTTTTAATGCCTCTCAGTATACTTGCTCATATTATCTTTGAAGCTGTTGAAGTATATGATCTCTCATGAAAGAAAAACTTGTTATCCTTTGCTGCAACCAGTTCAGTGATCATAGCCCAAACGTATCCTAGTTAAGTAGTGAAAAAAAATCTGCGTTCTGAAGCAAAAAATCAACGTGGTATTGATATGATGTTATTCTACTGTTAATTATAATCCTCAGGTATTAAAAACGCCCGATACCCTACCATTGATTTAAGCGAAGATTCGTCCCTCGTAGAATTCAGCGATCTAAAAGCCTCAAATGGTCTCCCACTGAAATGCCATCACTTAAGTGATTGCTTAGGTTTATCTGCGGAACGCACAGTTATTGTTCACATCAACATGAATCCATCCCGGAAATTATCTATTGATTGACAAGTTTTTTTTTTTTTTAATCCAATTCCAGACAGTATGAACTTTCCAAACTTAAAGACATTGGGCCTCATCCAAGTAGCAATATACAAATTTTCTCTTATCTTTGTTCGTATTCACAATTTTCTTTTTTTTTTTTTAGTACCCATTGGGCCTCATGCAGCAACATTCTCTTATCTTCACTTTTCTTTAAGAGAAAAAAAAATCTGAGAAATCAACTCCAGATGCACCAAAAGTTCTTACCATCCAAACCTGCTCTTACCCATGTGTGCTGAATGTTGAATTCCATTTGATTGTAAATCAGAGGCGCGTGACCAATGTTTGTTATTACCATAGGTGATTCCCACTAAACGCTGTGTAATGGTGTGTGTTCTGCCATGTGCAAAGAGCTGACTTTGGCTCAACAATTGGAGAGATGTCTTCGAAAAAAAGGATGTACGGAAACTTCAGCAGCAATGAAATTGAAGTACTGTTAAATTAACATTATCTTTCAGAGTTTTATAGTCTTAATTTGGATCAATTCACCAATATTATTTTTAACCATAATAATTAAAATTCCTTTATAAGGAATAATTCTCTAAATTTGATTCTATTATCTATATATCAGGGTTACCTGTAAGTTATGTGGATTTTCCCCCAATAACAAAGCTTATGGACATACAAATAAAGTTATATAGATTTATAATCTGCCGTCGCTGGTTTTGGAATCATAAGTTCTCTCTCTCTGTCTGTTCCCGTTAGCACATTAGAACTGTTTTAGATTCGACATTAAGACATTGCATGTCACTAGCTGGGATAAAAAAAAAACTTTGAGTTTGAAGATGAGTATGATTAGGGCAGTAGATTATGTCTATCATCATCATCATCATACGGGCTCGAATCGAGCCCTGCTTCAGGTAGTCGCTTTGCTGTCATCAGGCTGTTTGGATTCCAGATGGTCTCCAGTTAGAAAAAAAACTTTGATCAAACTATTAATCATTGGAAGCTTTGTATTTTGACAGCAATGAAAGAGCTCATGAACACACAGCGTGGTAAGAAAAAAAAATAACAAACAACAACTGGATGCTTCGTTTCGTGGCACAACAACGTTCGCCATAGTTGACTACTTTTTGGAGCTTCTGCTGATCATGCGTACTGACTATTATAGACTGTATTAAACAAGGTACCGTCTGCACAATCGCCAAAAGTATCAGTAGCATTCGTACAAACACAAAACAAATAATCAAGCAGACTTAGGTTCCCGATGGTGCACAGCATTGGCTATTTACTCGACGTCACCCTTCTCCCTCTAATGAGATACGAGTGGAATGGTAAGAATATGGATAAGAGATTGGCGATGTTGGTCAAGATTTTCACTGAGTGGAGCGCAATGTCCGTGTGCAACACCGGGACGATCGTGACAATTTTCACTGTCCTCCATCAGGCTTTGAGGTCTTATTTGCCCACCTGAAGAGACAGCTTTTAAGAAAATATTTTAATGAAAATTTTCCTCCCCGTTTATCCATCCATTCTCTATACCTGCTTCTTCCTCACTGGGGTTGCAGGGGGAGCTGGAGCCCAACGCAGCTGATTACGGGTGAAAGGCAGGGACCCACTGGGGACAGTTCGCCAATCCATTGCAGGGTGCACATAGCCTACTATTCACACACCATTCGCTCTAACACTCATACCAATTGACTATTTAGCTTCTCCAATTAGCCTCTGCGAGGAAGCAAAGTACACAGAGGAAAACCACGCGGACACGGAGGAAACACGCAAACTACACGCAGAAAAGCCCCGGGCTGGATTCGAACCCCCATATTCTTGCTGTGAGGTGGCAGTGCTAACCACTGCGCCTTACGGATTTTTTGAGGATTTTATGGATTTTTACTGGCGGTAATTTGAACCTGAAGAGGTTGATGTTAGCTATTATGCATTTTTTAATGTTCCTGAAATGTAAAACATATGTTTCTGACCATCGAAATCCAAGGGATCAAAAAAAGTATTCAAAAAAAAAGGGAGAGAGAGGGAAAATCGTGGATACAAACGAATATAAGAAAATTTGTTCGAAAATCGCTTCCGGCATGAGGCCCATTGATTTCTGAGATTCACCAATGTTTTATTTTTGCTCTTCTCTTAAGAGGAAATTTCTTGAGAGGTCAAGAGCACTCTTACCAAGATGAGAAAAACATCCCGTTTATGCAGTCCATAGTGTGTTTGTCCAATGCATGGACACATATGTTTTACATTTCAGGAACATAAAAAATTCATCATATCACACATGTCAACCACTTCAGGTTCCCACCTGCACGTCTACCAGCAAACGCTTGCCACCGTGGCCACAATTTTCATAATTAGCTGATATTTGTGCACATTTTGCTACACTTAAGAGGAGCGTAGATATATGGCAGCTCTCCTTCCCTGTACTGAACAGTGGCAATATTTCCTAGCTGTACAAAAAAGTGGAAGTCCTTCCTCCTCCTACTGAGCCCTGGCAGTCCTTCCTCCTCCTACTGAACAATGGTGCCCTTGCCCACATTGTTTAGTTCTGTAGAGCATAATAAATAGTCAGGCTGCTATGCTTATCAGTGGTGAAATGGCTAGCTACTACAGTGTCCAGTCAAGTCCAGACCTCAGGTGATCAGAACCTGAACCGGGTGGGTGCAGCAGGCTTTTCCCGAGGTTTTGAGGGGGGTGGGAGGCCTAGAGCTGTGATGGAGCGCAGAGATGACTGGCAGAGCCCTGTAACTCTTGTGGAATTTGTTTTTAGTTGAAAGTACAGAGATTCTTTATGGAGGGAGTAGCCATGATGAAGTCATACACTTCTCGTTTTCTTCCTGAGGGGAGCAAAGTTTATGACCTCGCAGCACGTTTCAAAATTCAGACCGACTTATTTACATATAGAGTGATGGGCTGCAGGGGAAAAGGTCCTGCTAGGATGCAGGGTGAGTCCTGACATGGGCTTGAAAAGTATGAAAATGCAGTAACAAACTTTATATTACACGCTGATTAAAATGTTCACATCCCCTCTCGTTGGCCTGCTCACAAGAACAGCACACTGAATAAACGGCAGGGTCTCTCAGGATGAAATTATTCTGATACATCATTATATTGACTTACTGTCTTGACCTTATATTGATTATATTGACATTTTTTAAATGTCAATATAACAGACAACAGCAGACATCAGAAGGTTGCAGGGCTAAATCCTGAGAAAATGAGGCACGGACCAAAAACCATTGTAGCAGACCGAACTGAATTACATCTATGTTTTCGTACTGTTTTACTTAACCTGGCAATGCATTCAGCAG
This sequence comes from Gymnothorax reevesii, assembly GCA_029721435.1. Taxonomy (NCBI): domain Eukaryota; kingdom Metazoa; phylum Chordata; class Actinopteri; order Anguilliformes; family Muraenidae; genus Gymnothorax; species Gymnothorax reevesii. Next base: position 37,811,496 of record CM056580.1, on the reverse strand, counting down.
CGTCATGAGAAGCGGAGTCTTTGACAGCTGATTACGCAAGACATCGACATGGGTTAAGTGATGGAAAATTAGCCAATTCTATCACGTTCTGTGGCCTGCTGCAGTGGATAGTGGGGATCAGACATGTTGTCTCGTTTCTGTCCTGAGAAGTTGTGTATTGATGTTTATTCACGCCTTTCCTCTCGCATCTATTCATGTTGTTTTCGCCGGCCGCGTTCGATGCTATGGCTCCCTCCCTCAGTAAATTGATCGAATCTGTTGCTTCTCTTTAGTCTTAGCGCAAGTTTGTTCACGGGAAACACACCGGATGACACGTTCTCAAATACTTAATTTACTGTCGGCTTCAGTCTGTACTGCAGAGAAACCAGCTGTACCCATTTCACACCTACTCGGTAAACAGCTCGGCAGCTGCAAGAGAGAGCTGACAGCAGGCAGGGAAGTGGTGGGCTTTTCGTCGGTATCGGCCAATAACCTGCGGTCACCTTCTGCAATGTTGGGCAGAAATTATATTGTGTTAATAAAGGGAAACCTGGCTTGGTTTACACCTGGTGGGGCCGTCACCTGCATCACTCTGTGGCAGAAATGCTTTTATACTTTGGTTAACTTGGTCATATGGGTGGTATTTGGGCAGTGAAAATGGATAAAAAGAGCTACAATAAAAATAAAGATGTTGCTGTTTATTATCCCCCGCCAACACGAAGTGGGAGGGGGATATAGGTTTGACCTCCGTCCGTCTGTCCGTGCGTGAGTCCGTCTGTCCGTCCGAGAGAAAGGAGACAGCTTTTCTCAGAAACTATAACAGATAGGACAACCAAATTTGGTGTGTAGCTTCAGACCATAAAGGCCTTGATGGAGTTGGAAAATAAGAAGCACACGATTGGCGGGAGATGTTCTAGACCATGTTGACTTGTTGATACGTGTATGCATATGCGAAGATATTCTTCACACTCTTTGACATTTATACGCCCATAAGAAAACATCAGCTGTGATAAAACTGACATTGTCTGCTTCGACCTCATTCTCACTCATATAGAGAATTTTCTCCATATACAACAATTTCCGCCTACCTTTCACACACACACACACACACACACACACACACACAAGGCTAATATAAGACTGCCCAGAGGTATGAGTATGCGATTGAATGGTGTGTGATCCCCGTGATGGATTGGCAAACTCTCCAGGGTGTTTCCTGCCGCTCGCTCATTGAAAGCTGGGATGGAAGCTTGATTAAAAGCTTTGATAATCGATATGCAGGTATTATTGCATAGTTTTACATTACATCTACTTTCATCTTAGTCATCTTAGCAGGTTATTCTGTTTCAAATAAACAATACAGTTATGTTTCCTAGGCTACAATCATGCAAATGTATGAGTCCTTAAATTTGATGTCGTGGACAACTTTAACTAACTGGTGCACTCTCAGAAAAATAATGATTCTTAAAGAAACCCTGCGATTACATACCTGCGGACCTCGTCTAGTTCAGGGGTTCCATTTGTCAGTGGTTAAACCTGTCCGTATGTAAGATAGATAGCGCTCCATTTAAAGACTTGGAAATGATTTCTCCTCAGAGATGAAATGATGAACCCTTTCAGAACCTTCTTTTTGCAAACCCAGAGGAGCGTGACCTCCTGTTAGCTAGCCAATGCAACAACCAGGCATGTTACATTTTTCTAAGATTAACGTGTACTACGATGAAACAAGACTCCAAGTGCTGTCCTGCATTTCCGTGAGAAACCCTTGCGCTCAGCCCCCAACACTGGCCTTGCCCCATGAGGGATGAGGTGAGTTGCATGTCTGTGATGGATCAGCGGGGGCGAGCCCCAGATATAAAGGGCAGATTCCCGCCTCAGATATCACACCCTTTGTTGTGTTGCCCCCACTGGTGATGGATTAGCTGGATCATGAGATCAATTTACCCCCCCCACTCAAAACCCAACGCCATTCCACTCCAAAGTAGTGTTGTTGGATCCTCACACGTTTCACAACATATATTTTTAAATATACGTTGAAGAAACTAGAAGACCCCTGAAAATATACTAAAATCCAACGACGAAAGAAACATTTTTGTCCTTTCAGAAATGTCAGTGAATTTAGTTTCATTCACTGAATACACAAACGTATCGAGTTATTACTTTTATAAATTCTGTCATATTCCACTCATGTGTTTCTCAACGTTTTTGTTTTCAGGTTTATTTATACGTGGATATACAGCTGTATTCACTGATTGCACAACTCTTTGAGTATGGGAAAATTTTTTAATAAAAAATGTATTATAATTATCATACACAGATGACTGAGTGGGGTCATACGTATGTGACCCTATTACATTTTAGATAGTGGCAGGATTTTGAAACATCTAATCTCAATCTTTGATATATTTACTCCTCTCTAAACAAATGGCATGCACTCCAAAATACTCAAATGCAATTATTAGCCGTTTTAAATCACTTTTTAATGCAAAAAGAACTGAACACATGCAGGACCAATTCCACTTATTTGGACAGTTTTTTTTGTGTGTTTTCTCTTATAATGCAAAGATTCTTTTTTTGAATAACACAAGATTCAATAAATTTCACGAACTGATGTTGAAGTTCCTTTGAGTGCAGCATCACAGCATAGCATCATCATTATAAGATGCATCATTATAAGACATGAGATTTGTAACCCTGTAATTTTGTCAGCAAAAAAAAAATACTATTGGCAGGCAAGTAGTTACTGTAGTCGGCGTTTTACTCATCCTCACCGTCTATGGTGCTGTTTTCATGATCACTCTGATGCACTGGTGTCACAGCCCTCATGTGAATGCCTTTCATCTCTCTTCCTACTCAGCAACTTGCGTGTCGATTAGAATTATGTCTCCTTTGATTGGTTTGCATCTCGCATGTTTTACCCTCCTAAGCTTTGTCTCGTTTCGTAGTTATTTTCTGATGACTCTGTGAAGTGAATTTAAACCCCCTGCTTTGAGTTGCAAGCTACAGGATTGTAATGTGCTATTCGTCCTTAGAATCTGTCAGCATTAAGTGTAACATAACCTTTCATGACAGCAATTCGTGGAAGCTATTTCCTCTTTATTCAGTCAACTCAAGGAAGCTTCCAAGCCGACTCAGTCGTAAGGCGTCTGCGGCTCTGAATCTTGCTACTTCTGGTCTGTTAGCCATAGTTTACAGCAAAGTACAACATAATAATGTGAAGTAGCATTTTACCCAAAAAAAGTCTATATTAGGTGGTATCTAACAGATTCCTCTGGGGTCATTTCTGACCCCACACAACTTTCCATTGCCTTCGCCAGACAGATCTTTTGATCCTTATAAAAATCTACAGATATATTTATGAAAAGTAGATTGACAAAGTCACCATAGATAACCTTAATACGGTTAAACATGTTAAAACTGCAAACAAAATTATACAGAGTAAAAGACTCCACTCTGTTGCTTGGAAGTTAAATAATTTATTGATTATTTTTGTTAGTTAAATTGATATATGCATTGCTTAGAAAGAGGCCAGAAAGAGGCTACCTTGTGGGACCCCGTTCTGGTCAAACTACACATTTTGCTCATGTTTATGCTACATAATGCCAATAAAATATCAGCAGTCATCAGCAATTTCCTTTATTTATGCTCTTCATAATTTACTAAGAGTCAATAATGGCAGAGCAATGTAAACAGTTGTCCTATGCGGCGGAGGAGCACAGCAGGTAGCATGCACTGAGTTCAACCATCACTCCTTGAGATGCTAACAGCTGCATATTCATAGATTCTGCCTGTGTTTGAAACACAGCCGGTATTTACAGGATGTCTTCCATTACAGCTCCTGAGGCTTCGATTTAAGACAGTGTACTCATTTTGAAAAAAGGAACAGCTTCCCTCTTTTTTCATTTGTCTTTGAAGTTGTTGCACTTATTTTCAGAAATGGGATGAACCTTGCGGGGCAAGTTCTGGCAGACAACTCGAGACATGCCCACATTCCCATAGACAGGCCTGTGACTATCAGACTCCGCTCCATCCCACTGGTAGGAGGGCGATTTAAGCTGCTGTCCTGCTCTAGGGCAAAATGAGCCTCTGCTTGCTCCTGCTCTACATTGCTTCCTGCTGCTGCTGCATCACTCTTGCCTGCTGGTGGTTAACATCCCACCTCTGCTCCATCACCCACCTGTAGGATCTGGCACTCCCTGCTCTCTCCTCAAGCTCAGTTGGCCGAAAGGGCGTGTCTGGGTAAGAGGCTACACGCCAAACTATCATTGTCTATTTATCTCTACTGCAATTAAGGGTTTACACATGAGTTGGCTGTTAGAGCTGCCTTATAGAAATGCTAGAAGTAGAAAAAAATGTTTGGTTAACCTTGTATTTTTCTATATATTTTTTTTCAGATCATTCATGAGCTTTGCCTTGATAATGAAACAAACGGAGAACAAAGTCCCAGTATTACAGCAGTGGCATTAAATAGGTATTCAGCCACGAGCTGGTCAGGTGGGCATTGTGTACTGAACATAGACAGGAAGAGACAGGACTGCAGCGCACTGAGAATTCATAAGACCTGATCTGGACGCTCTTAACTCAACATTCTAATGCTGGTGGTTAATCTAAAGCAATGGAGATCTAGACCAGACCGCTGACTCAAACCTTTCAAAAAGACAAAAATATTATAAAAAAACTCTTCAAAGGGTTGAGATTTTCAGAGGATTTTCATTCTCAAAGGGAAAGACTGATATAGAATGGGGAAGGCGGGAGGCAGATTTATTTATTGACCACAGAGCTGCAGTCAGTAACCAGATCATAAGGGAACACAGCGGGACGAGCGTTGCAGTAATGGGTGGTGGGAGCTGTGCTGTCGAAGTCTCCAACAATGGGATAGTTTGTCATATCGATGAGTTTGTGTTGTTTCATTTCAAAATAACTTTTTGGAACAATAAGGCCCAATCATGTGGATAAATCTCTCATGTCTCCTGTGCTGTCTTTTGTTGAAAAGAGTGAATTGTGTCAGCCTTGAAAAGTTCAGGAGAAAGCAAGTGTATATACAGGCGAGATTTTGCAGGTGCATAAGCCCCTGGACGCAGTTAATTGTCCCAAGTGGCCACATAAGTAAGATCGAATACAAACGTACGATAATGCTTGCTTCAAAAACAATCCTTTCCGCCTTGGAGCTGCACACACATCTCGATTGTCACGTGCGTTGCAAATTGTTCTATTTAACCATTTCAATTCTCAAGTCATGCATGCACCCGACAGAAATCTTTAGTTCGTCTGTGCACAAGACTGAGCATATTTTGTTGTCTCTACGCCGGCTGACAGCTAGGAAAGACGAGTTGCTGAATTACAGTGGAAAACCCTTTCTGAGGTGTATGTAGCATACCTGCATCCTGCAAAATCAGAGCTCGTGTTTTCCTGCAGTTGTATAAATGTCAAACAGTCTGAAGTATATCTTTGCATACGCAAACATGCGTTCATCAAACGGCAACATCGCTACATGCTTGAGCACTAGCCTTGAGTATTGTTATGTATCACATTTTGCAAATAGAGCTGATTTTATCCATTTCTTCCTCTATTAAATTTGTTTTTGCATGAAGTTTTCGGCACTCTGGTTTTGGCTGGAGTGACATGCTCTCAGACGAGCCAAAATTGTTTTTTTTTTTTGTAATGCTAAACCTCACATGATTGGCTCTCATGATTACTCATCCATTGTAAAAAAAAGCTTCTGAAGACACATTAATGTGCTGGTGCATATGGTAAATGGTAGGAGTGCTGAGAGTGCAGAACTTCAGGAGGTGGGAGAATAATTGAAAAATAAAGGAGGGGATGTCATTACATCCACACAGGCATAAGCACTACACATAGGTCCAAATCAAATGGCCTGTCAATGTACCGAGCATCTTCAGACAAAAGAATAAAAACTTGTTATGCCATGTAAACAAAATATGGTGTAATGAAATTGAATATCATTTTTGCAAAATGAGTTGCCTGTGGCTACAGATATTGGTCGGGCTAAACAACAGTCATTGCAGATGGGTTCTATCATGATGCTGTGTCCCCACATGACTTGTCATGATTCATCACATTAAAAATAAGATCTACACCTTGAAAACATTATAAAATGGCACCACTGAGGGATATCTATGATGCAATAGCAATATCTGTCTTCGCACACTTCATCAAATTCCGGCTCCTGTATCTGTATCTTGTTGTTACGAAATAAATGTGGGTGTTTTCTGTGTACAATGAACCTAAATAGCTGGCTGAGCCACGGAATCACTTTCCCTCTACAACAGCTGCTATTAAAAACAGAAACATTTAAGGCACTGCGCTGCAGTGCAGAGGTGACTTTCACGTCGCGGGTTCGAGCCCCGGAGTACCCACCGGCAGGGGTCGGCAGCTTTTTCAGAGTAGCGCACAATTGGCCATCGCGCTACAGGGTTCCAAATTGGGAAGGGACTGCCGAATTTAGGGGACATAATAACAGCTTTGTTTGTTGCTCCAGCGCCTCCTGTTGGCCAGATGGGCGCTCGTCAGGAAGACTCTGGGTTTGTTCATGTCCGGGTATCCTCCGCCCTTGTTCGGAACTTACGAGGTTTCAACCAATGAGTGTATAAGAATCAGTGGCAGACAGGCATGTGCTTCGGAGGAGAGCCGTGAACTGTCTCACTATCCTGAGTTGGCAGCAAGGGGTCGCACACTAGCAAGCTTTGTATATAGTTCACCTAGTGGGCATTCCAGATTCGGGTGGGATTGGAGATGCCAAATTTTAAATTAAAAAAAAATGCAAAACTGATTTGAAACTTGAACATGGATGCAAATAGACAAGGTTACGGGTGACATGCCTTTGATTCTAAATATAAAACTCCAGCCAAGATAATCCTACACATGTCACCTTTAAAACACCAGGGTATGGACATGCTCATGCATTTTAATTATTCTACAATGCTGTCATTATTAAAGCATCCATATTATGGGAAATACATTTTCTCAGTTGCACAGTGGTCACTGCTTAATCTAACAGTGCGGAGAAGGATGCCTTTGAAGACCCTCTGATTGAGCCATTAGACCGGCAAGACTGAGTTACGGAGTCCTTTGAACCCGAGGCTCGATTGTCATCGGAGACGGACGAGACAGAAAATGAGGACAATATACAGTTGTGAGCCCTGCCCCGGACTAACTGTACCCACTGGTGGGGATGCTGCATTTCTCTCCAGAGGAAACCATTAAGACATACTGTGAAATGGTGATAAAATATGATAAAATATTTCTAGATGTCATTGCTAAGCTGACATCATGTCATTTTAATGGCTATCGAGTCACTTGGGGCCCGGTATTTGTGGCATTAAACAACAAATTAATTCCATGTTTTTCTGCATATAAATTAGATCCTTTTCCGGCGCAGCACGTCATTGACATCCAATCATTCTGATGTGGGGAATCTTCTGTCTATTGACTGTTTTTTTTTCTTTTTTTTTAATCCCCCGCTGAGCGATTAGCGTGAAGCGGGGGATATAGCATTGGGCTTTGTCCATCCATGTCCGTCCGTACGGACACACAGAATTGAGGCGGCGGGGGATATTGCCATGTTAGTGGCAAACACTTGTGTTTTTTTTTTTTTTTTTTTTTGCTCTGTTTGGCTCTGAATTCAGTGAGTTTGGCCATATAGAGATAAACTGATTATGGTCAGAGTCTATAGAGTCTCTGCTTTTATATGATACATCACTAATGTGGTAGAATGAAGTTACGGATTCGCTGGCACCTCAAATGCTAAACATGTTGTGTTTTTGCCACAAGCTCATTTAGTTAAATCCGAACTCGGGGGTGTTCGCGTTCAATTTAGATGTATTTCACAATTGTCTTTTCATGACAGATATTATATCTGAAATCCACCTTTCCACCCATAGGGCAGTTTACAATTTTTGTTTGGCCTTTGTTTGCTTTATGAAATTGTTGTTATTGTAGGACATGCAACATAGTTACTAATAATAATCAATTCTGAATTAATTCTTTCTCAACTGTTGAGATACTGCCAAATATTGCAAGTCCAATGCAACTTACTTGCTTCCAAATTTGAGAGCTTCCTGTATGAAAACATAAACAATGGCAATCAAGGCAGTGAAACTAAATTTGATTCCCTACAGCTTACGTGGCAGTTCGACAGACATTTTCCATGCAAATACAAAAGATTGCTCATCATGTGTTTGGGATTACTGTAAAGAAAAAGATAAAGCCTTCAAAACAAAATTAATTTTGTCATCAATTTTAAATAGAATTCATTTAATTGGTATTCGATCGGAAAGTGATCTGCTGCTACTCCGAACCATACTGTGGCTAACTAAAGCGCATGACATTTGTGAATGCAACCTGAGAGCAGCTATGCGTTGATGGAATATCGTGTCACTCCTGGACAAGCATTATTTTGTTCATTCCAGAACACTACATATGCTGCAATATCAGATTGTGCTATAAATTACCTTTCTCTGATAAGTGGAAGGGTCAGTAGTTTAGTTCACAAACCAATCAGAGCAGAGCTCATTATTTTAGAGGGGACACCCACTCATAGAGGGAAGGGAATCGCTGGCAGTGATTGGCCCACAAATGATGGATTTTTCCAGATTTTTGTTTGCTGAAAAGTTTATAAACTCATTTCTAGACATCCTAGAACATAATAACTTGCCAAAAAAAAATGGGAACAATATGCTAAACATTAGCACACTATGACAAGGGTGGTGACTGAAAAAAAAAATACAGCCAGATAATCAGGGCAGTTTTGTTTGAAGGGGAGTGACGGTGTGAATACAGTTGCCATAGAAACACAAGCGTCCATAAAAGAGAAAAGGATATGCTGAAGTAGCTGATTAGCGTGTTTGGACAGGATTGTTTTTACAGGGAAATGATTTTTCAAATCCGGTGGGAAAGCGAGAGAGAGCGACAGGAAAGGATTTGACGGCCGTTAACGAGCCTGCCAAAATGTTGTCTGCTGAGGTTGTAACTGGAAACACTGAATGAGCAAGCGAAACGACGCAAGTGCTGATGAGGAGCCGGAACTCTCCTCATCAGAGGATATTTAACGATGCGGCCCATCACTAGAGCTACAAATGCATCAGTAAATGCTTGCCAGACGAAATGCAAGGTGGTTTACACAGTCATGTTCTCACGGAATGAGAATTTTATTGAATTTTTCAGGGGCCTGATATAGTATTGTTGGTTGCATACACAACACTATTGACAGACACCCATGCTTGCTCACACACTCGCACACCTGCACACTCACACATTGATGGGCGAGCACACGCACGCTCATGCAGGCGCTGGATCCTCACGCACATATGCAGGGCCACGTACATGCGCATACAAACACGCTCACACATACATGTACAGAAAGAGACAGTTCTGTTCATGAACATATTTCTCATTTACTGTTGGTCTCACCACGCAGTTTGAATTAAGGTCTTTTTCTCATGCGCGTGGTTTTACCCTCGTGAATTTGAAAATGTTGTTTCAAATGTTTATTGAGATCTCAGATGGATGTCCAGTGATGATTATCAGCACAACCCAGCGGTCATATTTCCTCGAATAGCTCAGGGTGTCCATTAGAGTAAAGGCTAATGAAAAACACTGCAGCAGTACTGCAGCTGAGATGACTTGGTCATAATCCAGTGATGAATAAACTCTTCTTTTCTTTATCTCTTTTTCAATATATTGATCTTTTTCCGTCAATCGTTGTTTTCTCCTGTTACTCATATTTTCTGCATTCCCTGGTATTAAATAATATATTGATCAAAGATGCGTTTGAAGGCAAATGAGATCATTGCATAAATATGGGACATTGTTTCTGTTGGCAGACAACAAACCATTGAAATTATTTTATTTCCTGCTTCTACTTCTGAATTATGCTTACAAAGTAACTTGCACTTGTAACCTTAATATAGCTCCTGCCCATGTTCATTATGAATTCAGGATGAGTCCATTTCCTCTAATGACGAGGCTGATTGACATCAGTAATTAGATGCATAATGAGTGCTAAAATGGCACCGAATAATTAGTCACAAAGGGACATTAAAGCCAACTTCTGCTCGTAGATGACCATGGTCTCCTTGTAAAATGCTTGTAAACAAGAAGTTTGGTTCTTCATCACGAGGGCACTACCTCGCCCCAGCTTTCATTCTCTCCTAATGACTGATCCGGTGTAAAATGACATGAAATTGTGGTGCAGCTTAAGGTCATCGTGGGCTGTGTGAATATTTTAAATCCTGTGGAACGTCTTCGCTTTGGAGGGTTACTTGTTATCCATCGTGCCCAATGCAGCGTTGTGAAGTGCAGTAACCGCACCACCATTATTTGACAAAGCAGTACATTTAGGGGCAGTGATCCATCCTGATAATAGCAACCAAATTAAGACACAGCAAGAAAAACGTTAATTACTCTGCCGATTATTTATGAATTTATTTGAACTTTGTGAACTCTCAGAAGATGTTCTTCTGTCTTAGCCTCTGGTATCTCATGTTTTTGCTGGATGTGTGCAGGTATAACTGCAGTTGATGTTTTTTCCTGATGCGCAGCCATGCAGTCTTAAAAGCAATTCCACACCCCAGTTCTCGAGAGATGCCAGCATGCCCTTGTGTTCACCTGTGGCTTCCATGGTCATGGAGTGTTGAATTGTAGTGTCGCAATGGAACTTCAGTGAGCTCACATTGTAATCGTGGTCATGTGATGCCGTGGATGAAATGAAATGGCCGATCAGCCTCCGATTCTGGGCCATGTCAGGTGGTGATTCATAAGTAAGACTGTATCTGCACTCATAAACATTCATTTTAAAATGCATAACTTTTGCTATGTTTTCTCCTAGCATCCACACTGCTGACCCCACTTGAGTTTGAAAACTACCAGATCTCATTTTAGTGAGGATGTCGATTGTGTCTGATATATTACGTTGTAAAATGTCATTTTATAAGAATTTACCAGTGCGGATGTGTCTGGGTTTCTGAGTTCTAACTTCTATGTGAGTGACTGAGTGAGTAAATGAGTGACTGCCTGACTGACCGAAAGTAGTGAATGTGTGCAATGAGTGACTGAAGGTTTGCATAAGACAGAGAGAGAATAAGAGATGGAGAGAGTGAGCTGTTGGGAAGGTGTGGTGCAGTTCCATGTACTGGGTCATATACTCTCATCGCTGAGTGTCAGGGAAATGGGCTAGGTGACCTGGGGGCTCTGACCCTGGCTCTGCTGACCTCTGGTATCCGCGGTAACCTGCAGTCGGCCGACAGATGAGCATCTGTGCTGACAGAGCGGCCGGGTTTGATGAGTTTAGCAGATGTTCCTACCTCCTCCCCACTCCTCCCCCTCTTGCACTGCTGCTAGTCTGCCCATCAACCTGTCTGCCTCTCATCGGACCTGTGCCAGAGAACACATGCACGCACGCGCGCGGGCACACACACACAGACACACACACACACATCCTTGTACTTATATCTTTGTGAGGACATTACATTGACTTCCATGCATTCTTTCTGTGTCTGTACAGCCTTTCCCTAATCTTAACAATAAGTGATGCATGCATTACCCAAACCCTTACCCTGACCTTAGCCTATCTCTAATTCTAACCTAACCCCTGACCTTTACTAATTAGTCTCAATTTGCATTTGTAGATGTGAGGACTTTAGAAAATGTCCTCACTTCCCAATAACATCCCCACTCTGAAGGAAAAAAACAGTTTTTGGTTCTTACTCTATTGCATGTACAACAACGCAGACACATGCACATACAAACACACGGACACATGCGCACACACACTCCTGTAAGTGCACTCTTGTTGTGCCACACACATTCCATCGCACACACACACACACACACACATCAACGCGCATTCTCTCTCACATATGCAGACACGTATGCCGATTACTACACTCCCTCAACCAAATGCAGACTTCACACACGTCACATTGACACTTAAAGACCGTGGATCAAATGACTAGACTCCCAGTCTGCTTTTTCGTGGATTACATATTTTATTTTTTCCTCTTGAAGAGGCTGCTCTCTGGCTGGTTTATAAATTTGTCATTTATAAATCAGGGCTGGTGACTCAGGAAGTAAACTGCAGGCGACAGCTGCAGCACAGGGAGGATCTTCAAGGGGAAATGGTGACTCGTTTAATCCATCGCAGTCGGGAGGACGTCAATGATAAAGAGCCTGTCTGCCTCCAGAATCCATACCCCCCCCCCCACCCCCCCGCACACACACTTCAATTCCAACCCCCTCAATTAGGCTCCTCAGCCTCGACTGATTTAGCCAAACACAGAAAGCCTTTCATTTACTTTCATGTGTGGCTGCATCAGGCGTAAATAAATAAATAAATACATAAATATATACATCCACATTAAAAGGAAGAGTCGATGAAAAAAACAAGAGTGATGGCAAAATTAGGTGGTTTTTCTTGAGAGATGCGGGCTGGTTTAGGGGATTGTATGGTCGGCGTAGCAAGGCCAGCTATTGAAGTCACAGCTGTGGTGGGAGCCTTCTGGCCGGCTTACACAGTCAGGAAGCTGTAGATTTGAACAGTGTGGAGGTGTTGAGTGGTATATGTGTCCAGTGTGGAGGTGTTGGGCTGTAAATTTACGCTGTGTGGTGGTGTTGGGCTGCAGATTTAAACAGTGTGGAGGAGTCAGGCTGTACATTCAAACACTGTGAGGAGTTAGGCTGTAAATTTCAACACCACAAGGTTTTGGACTGTAGATTTAAACAGTGTAGAGATGTTGCGCTGTTGGCTAATGTTACTTTGCATCTTAGACCACTGACTACGATAGTTAACTATGTTATATATTGCATGTGGACCTGATCTTAACTTGTCCTTCAAAAATATTTCATTAGTTGCTAATCTGATAATACAGGAGGCCGACTATTAAACTAATAGTATGTAACTTTTACATGTTCGTAAATGTCCGTTTCATCCAAGCCACTACTAGAGGAGATGACACAATGCTCATTAAGCCGACAGGCTTCTCTAACATCTCGCTGTATTTTTCAGTATTTGTTGTTTTGAATTGCGTGCCGACCGGCGACATTCCCGCTCTGGCACACAGGAAATGACGCGTTTTATTTCAAAACAAGAAGGGAGGGGGAGGAAGAACGGAGAGTCTCTTAGCAAGAGAGCTCTGGACCCCACATGACTTCTTTTGTTTGGACCTCCATTTTGGCAGTTAAATGGCCAGCGCCGCAGATTTCAAGCCTTCTGAGTTCACAACTGACTTGAATTCGAACGACATTGGACTTTATGTCGAAAAATTAAATCTGTTAAATTACGGACTCAGAGATTTATGGAATAATTTGTGAGTACTTGCATTTGCGTAGTATAACAGTGCCGTGACAAACTAAAGAAACTGCAGCTGCGATATTTCAAAGTGGAGAATGCAGTGTGAAAGTCTGGCAGCTCGTTATGTGAAAGATAAAATTTTGTGGTATAGGCAGTGAACAGCATAATTGGCCAAAAACACAAGGGTGAAAGTATGCTCTTTTTAGCCTCCATCAACTGTTGCTGCGATGGTCATGTATCATTATGATAAACTTCCACATCATACAAACCAAAATAACACAAGCATTATAACAGTGCGAACACTGTCGTCAGTCGTCATCGGCAGTGTGATCCGGTGCTGCATCCTTCTGATTCAACGGCTACAGCTGCTGTGGTGAGTTTAGCGGTGTTTCTACTCTATCGGATTCAGGGAAAGCTAGAATCCACCGCGAATAGTCACATTTGTGGAATAGGTTGACATACCCAAGTGTAGACCGGAGACCGAAGAAATCCGGTGGGGCTGAGTTTAGAGGAAAAACATGGACAGTGAAGAGCAGCAAAAAGTGAACCAACAACTAATGGACTCCTTAGGTGCGTACTATAAGGACCTGCGGCTCTGTGTGCATAACTGATGAGTCATTAGCGTGATGTAACGAACAGCTTCTGTGCTGGTAAATGACTGAGGGGCGAAAGCTCCTGGCTAAACGGTCTTTTTGGAAATTGCCCGTGGAAATGGATTGCTTATTGTGCCGGAAGGACCAGTGTTTGCTCACGGAAAATGGGCGCGTTACGGATAGTAAACGACAGCTAGAGAGACCTCTAGTTATATTATGGAAATAATACAGGTTTTGCAGACCGTAAGTTCCGTTAGCGTGAACAGTTACTTATTTGGAGCTAGCGAATCGAGAACCTTTACAGGAAAGAATATCGTATCTAATCGGCGGGGGCGGGGAACACCTGGGCATTCGTCATATGGAAGTTCCGGCTGTATTGTTCTAATAACGCAGAATTCCTGCGTTACCTACTATAGCTTTAAACCGCAAATGTTATCTCCCACTCTGGCTCCCAGAGAGCCTGATTCAGTGCGGTTATTTTTCTGAATCTTACACAAGCGGACTGGTTTCACGGTGCGTCGCAGCATCCGCTATCGATGCACTGACACTCCACTGTGTGCCGCATTATTTAGAGATGCCTTATTCAAATGCTGATCTAACAGGATGTTCTATCCTTAATCTCACGGTAATCTCACTCCACGTTTGTAAGAACAATAAACAAAGATTACAAGAAAGATCATCACCATTATCCTGCATGCGCAACTGTGGGTCGTAACACGTTACTTCTTACATGCTCTAACACTGCGCTGTCAACTGTGGGGCTTGGTCTTCAGGTCCACTGAGATGGGGAGGGAGGGAGGTACATCAGTGTAAATTAGAGTCCTCTAGGGGGCAGCATGGAGTGTGTGTGTGTGTGTGTGTGTGTGTTAGAGATACTAAGGCAGGGGAAACACGGAGCTAGGGAAAGCAAGGAGTGAGACGAAGAGGAAATGGACAAATTATCAGGTCAAACTTCTCTGTGGGGTAGGGAATTTCAGATGGTGGAAATGTCTGACTTAATTTGGACGTGATGTCATAGGACCCCGCACCAGCGCATAAAATCTGAATTCACACAAGACGCCCCAGCTAGGCCGTACGTAAGCTTAAAGATTGCACTTATTCCTGATCTTTATTGCATTGTTTGTATCATCAATTCCATACGACCTATCTGACATGTTTCTGAACTCTGGGGAAGTGGATCAGTTTTTGAGTCATATGATGTCCATGCTTTCACACCCGATTGAAATGCCGCAGAAGCGTGTTCTCTCCTATGTTTCATGAATGATGATCATTCTTATTATCTGTCTCTGAGCGTAAAATTATATTTCCAGAACTGAAGGGAGCCAAAAACTGTTATTATTCAACATTGGCTGTACCCTGACAAACCAAGGTTAATGGCTTATTTTATTTAATGATTTTATTTCTCTCGAAGGCTATAACTATACGTAATAAAGCAAAATATCTGTCACAGTAAAAGCATGGGCAGGCTTTACACATGCCATTAATGATTTGTTACTCACTTCACAAAATTAAAAGTTTTTTTTTTTTTCCTGTTTAACTTTTCATTGTTTGTTTTTAGTATTTGGCTATGACCCTCCACTGCTGTGGTCGAATGTGTCTGATGTGACCATGTTTTTTCGCCATAACCTTTTCCTCTTTCTTTTTGGTTTTGACGTTCGATAATTTCTTATTTATTCTAATTGTGAAAAATAACAATCAAAGCTTTTATAATCAAAGAAGATGCGAGGTTGTCCTGAAAAAGTTGCCGGTAATTCTGGTATTCTGTTCATGACATTGGATTTAACCCCTAAGTGGACATCCCATTGCACCTACCAGAGTCCACAGCCGTGACATCACACACTCGATAAATCATGTTGACACCCACCCCAATAAATCACTGTCTGTTGAGTTGTGTGTTTTAGACGCGTTTTGACAGAGGGTGGTCCCAGGTTTGGAGCCAGGGTATTTTTATAACCCTTCTCTTTGCGTTGCAAACCCAGATTTCAATCATCAAGACAAAAAGTTCAATACAGCAAGCGATAATAAAGCACTGTTAATGCAGGACAAAGTCATTATGTTGTACGTCATGGGGATTAACTTGGAAGAGAAATCGGGCCTCATTCCATTTGTTGAGTGCAAAAGGAGGGAGATTCGATGATTTCAATCACATGGCTCAGTCATGCATCTCGCCGCGTTTCCAGAGTTTCCTCCCCACAGATTCCATTACCAGATCCGCGTAATAGGATCCATGTCCGACAGTATTGGCTGGACAGTTGGGCATTATAATAATGATAATGTGCTGCCTTCTGCTTTGGCTCTCCGTGCTGTACACTGCCGTTACTGTGGGAGAAGCAGAGGGGAGGGATAGAGGTGGATAGAAAGAGGTGGAATGAAGAAAGAGCGAGAGAGTGGTGGACATGGGGAGTGGTGGGGTGTGATGGATAGGGAGGGTGCATGAAGGATGGGGAGGGAGAGAGAGGGAAAGACAGGGATATATGGACAGCGGGAGATGGAAGAGGGTGGTCGGTTGGTCTGTGATTGACAGGGGCCTTGGTTGAGACCTCTGGTGATGGGGGAGAGGTGAAGGTGAGATTGATCAGGTTACTCCAGTGGGAAAGGGAGGGGGAGAGGGGGGGGCGGTTCACCAGGTTCGGGCATCGGGGCAGATTGGGTGTGGGCTCGGTTGACCCCTCTTGGGAAGGGGGGAGAGGAATATCTCAAAGATGCTTCAGGATCAGTCCAGTGTCAGAGTGCTATGGTCAGGACAGCACACGTGTGCATGCATACATGTTGGTTCGCAAACATATGTACGGACATGCACGAACGCAACCCCACATATGCTATGTCATGACAGAAACAGCTCAGGCAGATGCATGCATCGGCATAAAGGCAACATTTGTGTCCATATAGACTCACCCATACATACACACTCATATCAGGCATACAGCGCTGTGAAAAAGTATTTTCCCCCTTCCTAATTTCTTTCTTTTTTTTCTGCATATTTGTCACACTTAAATGTTTCAGATCATCAAACAAATTTTAATATTAGACAAAGATAACCCGAGTAAATATGAAATGCAGTTTTTAAATGATGATTTCATTTAGGGAAAAAGCTATCCAAACCTACCTGGCCCTATGTGAAAAAGTAATTGCCACGCCCCCCCCCTCCCTCGTTAAATTATGAATTAACTGCGATTAACCACATTTTTTAACTTCAATTTCACTAGCGACACCCAGGCCTGATTACTGTGAGACCTGCTGAATCAAGAAATCACTTAACTACAACCTGTCTGACAAGGTGAAGAAAGCCAAAAGATCTCAAAAAGCAACACATGCCGCGATCTAAAGAAATTCAAGAACAGATGAGAAACAAAATCATTGACATCTATCAGTCTGGAAAGGGTTACAAAGCCATATCAAAGGCTTTGGGACTCCAGCGAACCACAGTGAGAGCCATTATCCACAAATGTAGGAAACTTGGAACAGTGGTGAACCTTCCCAGGAGTGGCTGGCCGACCAAAATTACTCCTAGAGTGCATCGACGACTCATGCAGGAGGTCACAAAAGAACCCAGAACAATATCTAAAGAACTGCAGGCCTCACTTGCCTCAGTTAAAGTCATATCCCACCGCATTTCATAAAAAGAACATCATACCAACAGTCAAACAAGGTGGTGGTAGTGTGATGGTCTGTGGCTGCTTTGCTGAGTCAAGACCTGGATGACTTGCCATAATTGATGGAACCATAAATTCTGCTCTCTACCAGAAAATCCTGAAGGAGGATGTTCGACCATCATTTCATGACCTCAAGCTCAAACACGCTTGGGTTTTGCAGCAGTACAATGATCTGAAACACACCAGCAAGTCCACTTCTGAATGGCTTAAAGAAAAGAAGGTTTTGGAGTGGCCAAGTCAACGTCCAGACTTAAATTCGAGTGAGATGCTGTGGCATGACCTTAAACAGGCCGTTCATGCTTGAAAACCCTCCAATATGGTTGAATTAAAACAATTCTGCAAAGAAGAGTGGGCCGAAATTCCTCCACAGCAATGGGAAAGACTCACTGCCAGTAATCGCAAAGGCTTGACTGCAGTTGTTGTCGCCAAGCGTGGCAAAACCAATAATTAGATTTAGGGGGCAATTGCTTTTTCATATAGGGCCAGGTAGGTTTCGATAGCTTTTTCCCCTCAATTAATAAAATCATCATTTAAAAACTGTATTTTGTATTTACTTAGGTTATTTTGTTTGATCTGAAACATTTAAGTGTGACATATGCAAAAAGAAGAAATCAGGAAATACTTTTTTTTCACAGCATTGTAAGTTTCTTCTTAAACACGCCATTGAGGAGACAAGTTTCTTGAGTCAAGCCATTGGAATTTGATCCCACTCTTGTTTAATTCAGGCTTCCAGCTGCTGGAGAGTTTTGGGTCTCCTTTGATGCACTTTTCATTTAATTATGTGACAAATGTTCTTAAGTGGCGAAAGATCAGGACTGCAGGCAGGTCAGTTCAGCACACGCACTATTCTACTACGAAGCCATGCTGTTGTAATAGCTGCAGTATGTGGTTTTGCATTGTCCTGCTGAAATACACAAGGCCTTCCTTGGAATAGATGTCATCTGGAGGGGAGCATATGTTGCTCTAAAACCTTTATATACCTTTCATCATTCATGGTGCTTTTTAAAACATGCAAGCGTCCCACACCATGTGCACTATGCATCCCCATACCATCAGAGATGCTGGCTTTTGAACTGAATGCTGATAACAGGAGGGGTGGTCTTTCTCCTCTTTAGCCCAGAGGACACAACGCCCATGATTTCCAAAAAAATGTCAAATTTGGACTCGTCTGACCACAGGATACTTTGCCACTTTGCTACAGTGCATTTTAAATGTGCCTCGGCCCACAGAACAGAGTGGCACTTCTGGATCATGCTCAGCAATGGCTTCCTTTTTGCATGATTTTAGGTGGCATCTGTGGAGTTTTAGGTGGCATCTGTGGATGGCACTGCAGACTTTTTTCTGTGTTTACAGACAGTGGTTTCTTCAAGTATTCCTGGGCCCATTTAGTAATGTCAATGACATAATCAAGCCGGTGAGTGATGCAGTGGCATCTGAAGGCCCAAAGATCACAGGCATCCAGTAAATGTCTTCAGCCTTGTCCCTTACGCACAGAGATTTTTCCAGTTACTCTGAATCTTTTGTTGATGTTATGCACTGTTGACGATGAGACCTTCAAAGCCTTTGCAATTTGACTCTGAGGAACATTGTTTTTAAAGTATTCCACAATTTTTTTACGCAAGCCTTCATAAGTTGGTGAGTCATTTTTATTTATGAGAGACTCAGCCTCTCTAAGACATCCCTTTTATAGCCAATCATGTTACACACCTGATGCCATTTAACCTAATTACTTGCTAAATGTTCTTTCAGCTGATTCTCTTATATATAAATAGCTTTTCAGCCCTTTTTTGCCTGTGCCCCAACTTTTTTGAGATCTGTTGCAGCCAGAAAATTTGAAATGAGCTCATTTTGCGGACAAAAATGTAAAATGTCTCAGTTTCAACATTTGAAATGTTATCTATGTTCTATTGTGAATAACATATTGACTTGGGATCTGAAAGTCATTGCATGTTGATTTTATTCACAATTTACACTTCAGCCCAACTATTTGGGAATTGGGGTTGTAATATTACGAGTGATTTCTCCAAATTTAACACTATAACGCAATTTTTAATGACTACTGCAGTCTCAAAATTATTCAACCCCCTGAATAGAATCTGTCATAAGAGCATATTTGCAAATCAGGTGTTGTCTAAAGCACACCTAATGCAGCTAATCAAGAGCATAATTAGTTGCATCAGGATTGCTTGAGATTGAACACATCAAATACTTGCACTGACAAGGGCTTTGACGGCAGTGGCATTTGATTGAATATTAGAAATATGGCTATCAAACAAATTGCCCAAAAAGCTAATAGAGGAGATTATTGTCTAGCACAAACAAGGACAAGATCAATGCAAGGCTTGGCATACTGTATGCCCCCGACTGAATCAGCTGAAGAACATTTGCAGAAAGCAAGTGTTTGGCATCATCTGTTATGAATAACCATTCAGGTCACCAAAAATCATAAACCTCCGTCGAGCGGTGTTATCGTTAGAGCGCGACAAAGGATTTCAACATGGCTGCTGTGGCAGCCATATTGCTTGGCGTAGCGAGCTGAAAATCCATAGGCATCATCCCCAATCTATGACCTTTCACCTCAACAAAAATCATAAACCTCTGGGCGTTGTTCATGTTCATGTCATGCGCAACAAAGGAAAAGTTTACGACAGGACGCCCGGACAGACGGGAGGGGTGAAAATATAATGCCCCGACTGACTCTTTCAAGGTTGGGGGCATAAAAAGGATAATAAAAGGAAGCACAGGCACTGAATTTCTGTAGAGATTCAGATGGAGGCATAGCTCGCAAGTTCAGGGTTAAATGAAGAGAGGCTACAGCACCAGGATGTGGCAGAAAGAGGAAGCTATCAATGGCTGTCATCAGATTCCTGAGGAGATGGGTGGTCAAAAACCCTCGAGTGACTGCTGGAGACCCCCAGCAAGACTTGGAGGCAGGAGGCATTGAGGTTTCAGTTTGCACAGTAGGGCGCATACTAAACGTTGAAGGTCTCCAAGACATGCTCCACGATTGATCCAAAAACACAAGCTCCAGTATGCTCAAAATCATATAAATAAGCCACAGAAATGTAGGGACATTGTTCTGTGGAGTGATGAAACAAAACTGGAATATTTTGGGCTTATGAATCAGTGGTATGTCTACCAGAGGAATAAAGAAGCATTTGCTGAAAAGTACACCCAGCCTACAGTGAAGAATTGTGGGGGCTTTTTGATGCTCTGCGGCTGCCTTGCTTCCTCTGGCACTGGAAGTCTGCAAAGTGTTGAGAGCGAGATGGATTAAGTCAAGTACCAGGATATCGAAGGAAAAAATGCCATGCCGTCTGTAGGGAAGCTGACGCTTGGGCATCATTGGACCTTCCAAAAGGACAATGATCCTAAGCATATCTCAACATCCACCAAGGCTTGGTTTCAGAAGAAGTCTGGGAGGATTCTAGAGTGCCCATTGCAGTCACCTCACTTGAACCCCATAAAAAAATCTCTGGTGGGATTTGAAGAAGGCAGTTGCAGCACAAACTCAAGAATATTAGTGAACTGGAGGCCATAGTCCATGTGGACTGGGCTAGGATTCCTTGAGAATGCTGAAAGAAGCTGACGTCTGCCTATGCATCACATCTCCAGCAGGTCACAGCAGTAAAAGGGTGCTTTATTCAGTATTAAAGATGCTTGTCCCGAAGGGGTTGAATAAGTTTGAGCCTGTAGTAGTCATTAAAAGTGGCATTTTGTGTTGAATTTGGAGAAGCTACTTGTAATATTTGTTGTGTTGAGCTATTTAACCCCTTTCTGCAGATGTAGACGCCTGCGTCTATTGACCTGCAAATTTAAGCACGCTATTACTGTACTCAATCACTAGATGGCACCCCCGGATCAGTTATTGAATATTCACAAGCAAGTAGACCTCGAACGTGGTTTTGAATATGGGGAAGTTCACTCCGCTTCCTGTTTTTCGAGAGTTGCATGAATTAAACTCCTCAACTAAGCCTGATGTGTAAACTGGTCAATATCCTTGCCCATAGCATCGATCCAGCAGTTTTTAAAAATGATCTTTTGCGACAGAAAAAATCGTTTTCCTATGTAGCAACCACTTTAGCAACAGTGAGCCAACGGCATTCCAATTAGTGGTTCAGAAAAATCTGTTTTCTGAAGCAAAAAATTCGACATGTATTGATTCTCTCACATTCTACTGTCAATTACAGTCATCAAATGCAAAAAATGCGTAATTCCCTACCGTGGATTTTAGTGTAGATTCCTTCAGACAAATCCAGCGCTTCCTTATATCCACCCGAGTACTGACGTTGATAGCCAATCACTCAATAATACATTCAAGCTCTTCTGCCTAACTGCGCAGTTAGACTTCACGGCCTCGTGAAACTTCCGCGGTAATAACGTATTGATTGGCTCGTTTCTTATCCGATTCCCGAGTGTTTAAACGTTCTACAGTAAGTGAAACATAGATTGGACAAACACAGAGCATACAAGCCTATGCGTATCAGTATGCTCGGTTGTATCCTGTTTACGTTGCGCGCATTATGCGCAACGTACAGACACGATATATCTATATATATATATATATATATATATATATATATATATATAATATATATATAGAAAAAAAGACGTGCAAAACTGGACTTGAAGTGTTCACTTTTATTTAGAGGATTTAAATAAGATAAGGACATGGTCAATGGGAATTATTTCGAATGAAGCGGGACCGGAGGGTTCCTTCTACTCGATACATCTGTCTCTAGAGGAGGGATTCGTGAATAACGGTACGCTGCTAGTTTTGCTTTCTGTTTTGGAATGTATACCGTACTCAACAAAGTCGAATGCCGACGTTTTTTTCTGTTTAAAAGTGAACTTTTTCATTCTCAGTATTATTATTATTATTTTTTGCTATTTTAATGGTGAATTCTGCTAAAGATTTTTCATGTTTGCAGCCCATTTTCTCAACCAAAATCATGAAAATAAACTGAAATACAATGTAATTCTAAATGCTGTAAGTGTCCTTTCTGAATTGAGCCACATTTTTCCTCTTTATGAAGCTTAAATCTTGAATTATACAGCATTAAAGTGGGTAACCCATAAATAGCCAAATTTGGCTTCTGCACAAAGGGGCTAAATTGTTCTTGTTTGATTTGTTCATCGTAAACAGCTGAAAGTTTTTAAATTTTGCCAGTAAACATAATTAGCAATGGGGGTTGAATAATTTTTATTGCAACTGTGTGTATATATATATCATTGCTGGATCCTTGCATTGGCTACCAAACAGGAACATCTGCAGCTCATCAACTGACCATGGCGTGATTTTGGGGGCTGCCATCATAAATAATGCACAAGTCCTGAATAAAGAATGGTGACTAAAAAGAGAAAGTAAAAAAAAATCATTGCCACTATTAGTAGCATTGCGCAAGATGTCCCCTGTCACTCTGTTGCGTAAGTGACGACTCTAGTGACAATTCACTCTGACCAATCAGTGGTCTCAAGTGTTTCCAAGTCACTTTTCAGTATCAAATCAGCTTGCTTGAAACCACAGCCAAGGCGATACCAAAAAAGAACCAGGTACCAGGCGCTATCCACAACTTCTGCTGATGGAAAAACCAAGAAGTAGGGGTCCAAGTGAGGCCAGCTTAGAGTAGAACCGTCTGAAGCAGCGGAAATTAGATATTAGAGTCCGTCCCTGACGGATTGTTCCAGTAATTTGTCTTCTCCCTGTACATGTACATTTGTTTATCCAAGATGTTGTTCCAAAATCATGAACACTGATGCAGAGTTGGCCCCCCTCTGCTGCTTTAACTGTCTCTCCTCCTCTTGGCCGGCGTTTCACAAGCTGATAAAACGTTACTTCGGAGATAAATTCCTAAAAAGTATTTCCCTCAGAAAAGCCTTACTTAGGTTTGGCAGTGACGTTGACCAATTGGTACTTTCTAGGTGATCTTAATAAGTTATGATGGGGATGAAGTCAACACTCTGTATAGACCACTCAAGTATTTCTTCATAGTGCACCGCAAACCATCCACAGGCCTCACTCTATTGTCAAAATATAGCTCATGGCAACCTTTCCACAGAGGTCAAAACAGCTGAGACTTCTCCAAGCTCAGACTGAAGGCCCAGAAGATCAGGCTGCGCCTCTCCACCCGCCATAATTATGAAATTGGAACGACACGCATGGCATAAAATGTGTGTTTACCTTGTGCCCTGCGCTTGAACTCGTCTTTAGTTTGCAAAATGTCAAACTGGATTGTCTTCATTTACATATTTGCTCGATGGGTATTCTACAGAGCCAAGTCCTACCTATGCATAGACGTTTATGGTACTTGGAATGTTACTTTTCAGTGTGGTTATCAGTGCTCTTAGTTCCGCCTACGAAGCTTTTGGTGTTGCACATCCCTGTAAATGGGAGCTTCTGCTGAAAATCAATCATTTAATGGGAAAGACTCTTCGTCAAACTGTTGGAATCACACGATTATCTGGAAAGTCACGTTTCAGTGTCATTATTTTCCGTCTTTGTGTCGTAGGGCCTCACCATAGCCATGGTAAACAGCCCCAGATCATGGAGTGGCTTCATACTTTTGGTAATGCTGTGTACATAAGCTCACTCATACACACATACACTGGCCTATGAACATGTTACAATTATGTCACACGTAGGACAAACAAAATTCCCAGAGGAGTTTGAGCGCATGCAGTGTAATTACAGTAATAACGGAAACATGTGCTAACCCAACACATACACAAACACACATGCACACACACATACACACGCACACACACAAAGATCCAATATCCCAGACCTTGGTTATGAATTCATTTTATTATTCTATTAGAATAGAAATGAATAGAGACAGAGATCCATGACAAGGGACCATAATTCAACATCATATTGCGGCTCCAGCAAAGTGACCCAACTCCTCTCTCTGTTACCCTGATATTGTGTTTAGTTGATATAACATATGCATAGAAAAGACCAGTTTCATGCCTGTTATTCACAACCAGGATGATTAATAGATTCGCATTTGTCAACACGCTCGTATCTCTGAGGTAATATCTTGTGTCACCACAGTTGACGCTTTTATTCTCGCGACTCAAAATGTTTTCCTGGTGATTTAGAGCCAGATGTGGAGGTTATGTTGTTGAGGACAGTGAGTACTTTCTGCTAACACTTGTTTAAGGTTGCGACTCAAATTTGAATGCGTCACTGTAATCTGTGGTGTGATAGCACGTTAGCAAACTCCAAAATCACACGCCTTCTGGAAGCAGCACTACCCCTAAGGCTGTATAAATTCTGTTGGTTTGTTCCTGCTTAATAGGCATGGCCTACCATTTAAGCATTCCCTCTGGCCTTTTTGCCACGCCTTGAAATAAAGTTTAACTAGTTTTATTTTACATTTCTATGGACAAGAGTCAGACTTCACTCGAAGGTCGCTGAGAGGTCAATGAATGGTGCAGCTGTTGAGCAGCTGCATCCACCGCAAATAAAAAGACTTTAAACCATTGAAAACCATTGAAACTTTAATCTGACTATGGCCATGCTACCACAAAAGACAGTTCAAAAAACTTATGGACTACAGAGCGTCTATCCCTAATGGTGAGATTGCTGAGGCAGCATAGCCTTCTTTTAAATGTCACTGCAGTGGTGATTCCTAAGGAATATGTGCTGGGGTTGGTTAAGGCTTGTCATCTAAACTGCTCTCATTTAGTAAAAAAATTGAATGAATAAAACAAGTTCATATATGAACTTGAATGACAGAAATTGAGATAATAACCTTGAGCGATAGCCCTGTGCTTCTTCAAAAATCCCTTTTTAGAAATTCATACAATGAGGTGTATTTTCTCATGGTCAAAGTTTGTGTTTTTCAATGAAAAGCAATAGGTGCCAACACAGAAATGCTGATTTTCTCTAAATGATTAAAATGGATATATTGAGTTTTGGAAAGAAACTCTTCATATTTTAGCTCTTTTCTGGTCTTTGAACACATAAATAATGGCTTAAGGAATTTTACCAGTTGTGCCTGTTTTCAGCAGTCTATATATCATCATAAGCTGCAATCCTTTCTGTATTTTAGTGTAAAAAGACATTATAAATACTGCACATTCGAAAATGGCATCTGACCACCAGGCTACCTTATTATATTTCAGTATGTTGATTTTCCAATTCCTAGACAGGAGACTTCAGAGTGAAGAATAGTAATTTGTGTTTTGTAGCACTTGTTGTGTGTTATGAATGCCTCAAGAGCCGTGAATGCCCTCATAAAATATTATATGCAGGTACCTCATAAAACTTTTACTGCTATGATTCTTGCGGTTGGGGCCTGCCATTTTAGTAACACGTATTTTGTACATACCAAATTCGTCCGAGCAATGTTTTCATTACATGATTAATTGTAAATGGTGAAAGAAGCGAAAGAGATCAATCCCCTTCGAGGGAATATTGCTATACATGATGAAAAAAACTCCTGGTTATTTTTGTTGCTTTTCCTGCTTTCTGTGGCTGTTGAGAAGGCAGGCGGCCTGGACGGCTCTGCTGAATCCTGTATCCTGGCCCAGACAGCACAGTAGCTCACCCACTTCGCTGTTCGCTCTCTCACAATTAAATGCTTAATGACAGAGAGGCTCTGACACAATCAGAGAACTGCGGTTTTATTTGCTTTCCATGAATATAAATATGAATCTCTTTCATACGTGAAGGGATTTTTCTGTACCAAACCAGTTTTTTGCTTCCATTCTGGAAATTCATTAATGATATTGGGAAATGACTAACAGCTACAGTATCAGCAATGAGATGGAGACCATAAGCTAATATTTATTTGTCAATTTTGACAAATGCAGGAAGGCAGAAGGCCAATGGAGAGCCAGCTAGTAGTGGAGAATTTATTTCTTTTAAAACGATTTGTCATGTACATAGAAACATGCGATTTGTTTCTATGCTGATACAGTATATATACAAAATAGACTGCATGGTTCAAGAAAAAAAAAACATTAGCAATATGCAGTCAACCATATGTGCATTGATCCCTACTTCCCTGAAGTTATTCAGCACACATAAATCATTTTTCATAAAAAAATAAACATGCTGCATAATATCATGTGCTCCCCATTTGAGGGGACTTTGTGTGAATGTAAAGCCTTATTCTAACACTTCCACGCCATGGAGTTTTCCCATGTTCTGCATTGAGATTGCATTCTGGGAAGGCAGACAGGCTTTGGAGGATCTGTCAGCCTGTATATTCCATGTTTTCCTGTTGGTCGTAGCCTGCAGTTCAAACAGCCTCCCTCTCCCCTTCTGCAACACGGCAGACCTTATTTTGGCTGGTTAATACTGTACATTCATGCCTTCCATCCACTAAGGTGTCTAAAGTGTGTTGCAAAAGGGGTGATCCACCAGCCTACTGGTTCATCCATCTCGGTAAGCACAGAGAGGCTTGGAGCACGATGGGGTAGCGCACTGGACAGCCAACATTCATATCTACAAACAGGCATGGTGGGGCATGGGGGGCCTGATATGGGATGAAATACAATACCAATTGACATAAGAGCTCATAGCTGCTTATGTCAGCTTATCACAACCTATGCAGCATGATTAGTACTATGTCTGTGAATATGTGTATGCTTGCTTTGTTTAATTTTATTTTCTTAACTTAATTTTCTTTGGTTGAGAAGGGGGTCACTTCGAGGCTACCGGGTAGGGATACAGGTGGGGTTGGCTCTGCTTTCGGATGGAACACAGGAAATAAAATTGAGTCATCCGTGTCCGAACCTGGCTGGCTCTCATAAAGAAATGAGCCCTGCGCTATTCTGAGCATGTCTTTTGGGGGGGATGTAAGGTGGAGGGGTGACCTGGGGGTTTATTCTCAGGGTTTGGGCCTGCTCAAATCAAATCACTCGCCTGCTGCGACTCTTAACCCCCCCATCTTTCCCTTTCCGGTAATGAGAGAGCCAAACTGCAGAGTCATGTCTGGAGCCCTGGAGGACTCTGGGTAATAGACAGCTCCTGCTGAGGGGTGAGACCTCTGTTCTGGCATAAACAGATGGACGGACAGGCAGATACTCAGGCAGGCAGACAAAATGCCAAGGGTTGGCAGGTTAGGGAGGTGATCTCCAAATGGTGGCAGTTCATTGTTGAGATTGCCCCCTGGGGAAGCGAAAGTTACTCACGCTAAGTGCATCTCCTGCCGTGTTTTGCAGAAGTCGTTCCTCTTAAAAAGAGCAAAAAATTGCATGGTCCTGACAGCGAGAAAAGAGAGCTGTTACTAGGGAAATAATGCTTCAAATTGCAAATGGAGTGAGAAAGAAGCCTATTAATGAAGGCTTATGGAAGTTTCTTTAGTCAAAGTGGATAAACCTCGGAGAAAAACCCATTACCTGACCTCAGAGGCCTCACAAAGGCAGGCGTCTCTTTCTTTTAGCTCTTCTGAAATTGTGAATGATGACGATCTCACACAGAGAGGCCATTCAACTGAGTGTGTGACTTTGATAAAAGCTCTTTGCGCACAAGACGTCTGTTTTTATATACAGCACGGACTCCTAGTCAAATCTATATTGATTACAGGCTCCGGGGGGGGGAACTACAAGGATTTGAACATGTTTTCAGTTAAATTTACCCCCAGCCCCATCCCCATCCCCATCCCCTAATCACTCTTCCTTTTAATCTAACCGCACGTTGACCACGGAGCCTTCATGTAATTGTGCGACGCGTGTAACAAGGGTCCTTTGTATGTGTGTGTTTGCGGAGTCACCGTCACGCTAGTTCCCGGGATTCGCATGTGACCGCTGTGCAATAACACAGGTAAATGTCAGATTAATATGGAGCGTGACCTCAGGGTCTGCATGTGGAATGTCGACTCGGTTTATGTGGCATTTCTGTCCCACACGCCCCCACCTAAAACGGCTGGGTCCTTTGTGTCTGGGGCTTTGGGAGAGCAGAAAATCCGTTCAACTAAACATTCAGAAGAAAAATGGCCTTTTTCCCCCATACAGACTTAATCCCTCCACGCACTAATCTTTCCCATGGTGAAAAACAAGGTCTTGAAATATATGCACAGGAAAAAGATCCAAAACAATATGATGAAATCATGTTCCCACAGTCCAGAGTACATGGCAGAGGATTATGGGTAAGCTATCGTTCTTAATCACCTGGTATGTTTTTTCTTCTTTCTTCCTCTCTCACTCTCAATCACTGTATTTCAGTTGTTTTCATTTCTTTTACAAGACTGGGGCAGGAAATTAATAATAATGGTTGAAACCAGCCTGAGATTTTGGCATTGAAAAAATCTTAACAATTAAAAACTAGGGTTTAGGATTAAATAGACGGAAATCTTTTCAAACAAAAGATAATGAGTGTACCAAAAGAGAGAGCCTTCACAGTAAGTACCCAAATGCAAGAAAATCATAAAAACATAATCACATGCACGCAAACACACACACACACACACACACACACACGTGCGTGCACACACAAACACACCTTTGTATGTGCTTGTTTATAGCAGAGATTTGACTTGTTCCCAGATAGATGTGTTCCCAGGCAAAAAGTAAACTTCTAATTCATGTAAAAGCTTTTGGTTTGAAAGTAATTGTTCCTTCAGAGTAAGCTTTGCAGAAGTTGCAATTAAGGAACTGATGACTGATTGACCTTATTTTTTCACAGACCCATGCACAGTAAACTGAAATGTAACTGCCGATCAATGATGCTGTAGCACTGCCATTGTAAAAAAAAGTGTCAGAGGGTTAGTGTCATGGTTTTGGAGCTTTGAGAGCTCTTTTTGTTACTCTCGTCCGGGTTGATATCGTTTTGCTCGCTGTCGGATTCCTGGGCCAGCTGGCATTAATTGGGGGCGTTATCCGGACTCTATTTAACCTTCTGTTCTGCCTTGCTCGTGTTGCTAGAGTGTCATTGTCTCCTTGGTGCTTTAGCCGGTAAGGTCTTTATGAGAGAGAGTATTGTCAGGATCTTAGCTGCATTACAGGATTAATGTTAGTGAGTAAGGGAATCTTTGGTTTATTTCCCTTTTCTTTTGTTGTTTTTTCGAGCTCGCCTGTTTTCTACCACGGATGGCGTCAGGTCCATTGGTAGCGCGAGTCTCGTGATTTCTATCTGTTTTAGTCTCTCAGCATGCTGCTGGTTTTTCCTTTTATTTCTGGCCACTGCTATTGGCATCCAACTACCAACGCCCATCACAGTTAGTCTATAACTCATTTGCCGCTATACATGCCATTCCATTACCCTTCACTGCAGTTCCATTCTGTGACCTTCAACTGCTGCATCTTTTTGTAACATTGCATTGTACTTCTATTCTGTGACCTTCCACAGCACTTTATCCTGTGACCAAGAACTGCACTTCGATTCTGTGACCTTCCACTGCACTTCCATTCTGTGACCTTCAACTGCACTTCCATTCTGTGACCTTCTACTCCACTTCATTCTGTGACCTTCAACTGCTGTGCAATTTTGTAACCTTCCAGTGCACTTCCATTCTGTAATCTACCACTCCACTTCCATTCTGTGACCTTACACTGCACTTCCATTCTGTGACCGTCCACTGCACTTTCATTCCGTGATCTTCCACTGCACTTCAATTCTGTGACCTTCCACTGCACTTCAACTGCTACGCAATTTTGTAACCTTCCACTGCACTTCCATTCTGTAATCTACCACTTCACTTCCATTCTGTGACCTTCCAGCACATTTCCTATTCAAGATTTAACACTGTACTTCCATCCTATGACCTTTTTCTGCAGTTCCATTCTGAAATCATCCCTGTTCCGTGATCTTTGACTCTCTCCATAACGTGACCTTCCACTGTAGCTGAGTTTTTGCTGATAACGAATCTCTCTTGCAGGCAGACCAGGTGCGTCCCATCCCGTCCCGTCCTGACCCTTCCTAACCGGAGATTGTAATCCTCTGCCCCTCAGTCATTAGTGCTCGATGCTGCCAACTGGAGCCTCAGCACACATGATCCGACCCATTATCCCCCCACAAACCCCCCAGCGCAAGGCTGGAATTCCAGCGTGCAAACAGTCTCCCTCCCCGGCTTCTGTAGCCACTGCCGCTATCAGAGTTAGCATCTCCCCTGGCCTCCACTCCATGAAGCGGGCTCTGCAGATTTTTCAAAAAGATCTGAGGCTGATGTGTGGTTCCAGAGGCCGGGGGTGGGGGGGAGAGGGTTAAACCAAAATGTCCAAAGAGCAGAGGGATTCCCTGATCACCGATAGGAACGCTCCTCTGAGATCTGCTAACTCGCAACTGCCTCCTGTTTCGTTTTTATTATTTAGATTGTTTTCTTTAATGTACCTTTGACCCTCTAATGGGAAATATCCCCCCCCCGAGCCACTCAATCGCAAATAATTATATTTGACAACACAAAAAAAGAAAAGAAGAAATAAAGGAAATAATCTGCTGCGGGCATCTGAAACGCTTGCCCAGGCACAAACAGCTGCATCTTTATAATCCTGGAGTTTATCCGCTGGTCACCGGGATGGGCAGGGCACCAAAGTGCCAATCACTTGTCCCACCAAGCAAAAAAGCCCCCTCATGTTGCACATCTCACTGTAATCGGTTTAAGGCAGGGCCTTATTGCTGTTTCTTATCAGGACATCCCAGTCAGGGATCACATTCCTCAGGTCCTGTCTTTCATTTCTCTGCTAATTTATTTATTTATTTTGCAGAAACACATTAAAAAGCTCCTGCAGGTTCTTGTCTTGATAATCCTACCCCCACACATTTGCTGCAGATCTCGTAAGAAAAACAAAAAAAAATACGAATCTTACAACTCAACGTCTCACAGTGAACATTAAGTGTAGAGATTTGAGAATATAATGCAGTTGTGTCGTGTACAGTTGGTGTGGGGACATTTATTTATTTATTTATTTTGTGTGCGTGTGTATCTGTGTACTGGTGCGTAAATATGTTTATCTATACTCGTGGGGACTAAATAAATGCCTTGTGGGGACTGATACCCTAAGAAAATAGTAGTTTTAAAGAAACTGTAAAATATCCCATGGGGACATTCCTCATGAGGAAAATACTTCATTTTGGGTCTAGGGGTAGGTTTAGGTCTAAAGTTTGAATTCTGCCTATGGTTAGGGCTAGGCCTAATGTTGAGACTGGGTATTAAAATTTTGCTCCAGGTTAAGGCAAGGTGTTAAATTATGGTTAAAAATGTGATTATTTATAGGGGGTTTGAAGGTTGGGGTTAAGACAAGGGTTGATTTTGGTGTTTGGGGGTGTAGAATTTTTTTTTGCCTCCAAAATGACTTTTTGGTCTGCATAAATATAGAAAAGCGAGTGTGTGTGTGTGGGTGTGCGCACGTGCCCACATGAGTGCATGTGTGTGAGTGCGTGAGTGAAGGTGTGCTTGTGTGTGGGCATATGCCTGTGTCCCCTCACTCGCTCCTTCATAATGAAGTACAGACATTGTGTGGTTTTAAATCCACCCTGTTGAGTTGCAAATATTTTCAGCGTTGGGTCAGAAAACATGACACTACACCCCCCCCCCCCCCCCCCCCCCAAACAAAGACAGCCAGTTCGCTTGTCTCACTTTCTCAGGGCTGAAAACGGGACAACTGACTTATTTTCTTTCTGACATGCGGTACCCAAGAGGAACCCTCTGGGCCTTCAAGCTTTCAGAGAAGGTGTGAGAAAAAATGTTGAAAAAACATTTGTACCCATAATAAATTATTTATCCATTTTTATTCACTTAAACGTTTGTAATAACTTCTAGATTATCGTCATAAGCTTGGACTCACTTGTCTTGGTAGACATTGGGTTAATATAATGGAACAAGGAAATGGACCAATCGCAGTTTTACTTCTGATCCTGACCGGGTGAACCAGTGACTCCCCTGGTTAGCAGGGCTTTCACAGGCTGTAACGAATCCACATGTAATTCAAGTGAATGTGACCATGAATTTGATATTGAAGTCATCTTCACCAATCATTTTGTTCAGTTGTGGGTGGGACAATTTCCAGAAATCTTCTGGGCATTCACAAATACCCTGTTCATATCATTGGCTATGGTCGAATTGTTAACCCTTTCAGCGCCTTGGGCAACTCTTTGTGAGAGCTCTCGTAAACAAGTTGCCACATGATAGGTTTTCAACAGCTCAGGATAACTACATTTTTAATTCCTTGAAAATGTATTCAGAGCTCAAAGAGTTAAAAAATTAAATCCTGCCATCATATTTCTCTCCATTTTTGCTTAACTTTTAAGGAAAACTTAATGAGATTAAGGAGAGATATAAAGGAAAATTCATAAAGACCTAGGGAAAGACAACCACGGCGCTAAGAGAATCCAACTGCACTTACACTTGGTGGCATCATCATGCGTCCCTTGTTCGTCATGTTCATTTGTTTTTGCGAACGGCTGGACGAATGGCATGCTGCTTTAAATATTGCCGCTGGAAGGAATTTTGGGATGGCATTATCTTGTTTGATTTTGTAAAGAATGTACCTTGTGCATCAGGAGATAAGTAAAGAAACATTGATGGATTGTTCCTTAGCATTTAGAGAATTCGAACAGAACTTATCATAATACATCCAGGTCATATCCAAGGACTTAGGAACTTCCCTAATCAAAAGACTATGCAGCTTTGACTGTTTATATGGTTCAAATTATCAGCAATCTTGTAGTTTATCTTATCTGATAAAGAGAATAAAAAAATTAGCCACCGCAACATTGCATTAACCACTTGGCGCAGAAGCCAAATTTGGCTATTTATGGGTTACCCAATTTAATGCTGTATAATTCAAAATTAAAGCTTCTTAAAGAGGAAAAATGTGGCTTTTCTCAGAAAAGACACTTACAGCACTTAGAGTTACATCGTATTTCAGTTTATTTTCATGATTTTGGTGGAGGAAATTGACTGCAAACATGAAAAATCTTTAGCAGAATTCACCATTAAAATAGCAAAAAATAATAATAATAATAATAATAATAATAATACTGAGAATGAAAAAACTGCTGGGGCTTAAATCTATACATTTCTCGGATCATAAACTCCTTTACCAGAAGTAGAATTCATCTTCAACATTACATTCTAGATTACCTACATGCTATTAGCCAAATTACACAGCTATCCAAGTGTCTCCCCGAAGTCTGAGATGTTGCACTGTCAAATCATCGAACAATCATGTATTTAACACAAATAAAGTTTTGAGGCATGAAATTTTATCTGAACTAATGATTTTCTGGTTGAGTTTAGCATGAATTTATCAATATAAGTGCAGCTGAATATCAGTGGTCACCAGTAACCTCTCCAACACAAAAAATGCATTTTCTCCATAATAAAGTTTAGAGTTTTGCCCATTTTTCTAAGTATTCCAAGCCAGCACACACAGTCAATAAATAATTGCTGATTAAACGGTCAGGACATTCACTCTGCAATGAAACCGCCAGTTCTGACGTCCGAGCTCACAAACTCATTTCAAACAAGTACAACTCACTAACTCAGTGATATCTGAATTCTGAAATATACCTTACTTTAACAGAATAGACATTCCACTCTCAGGGAAGATAAACTATACATTTCCTCCCTGGATTCAACAGAACCGTGCAATGAACGTACCAGGGGGTCCATCCAAATGCATGGGAAGTTCACGTGTTAAACAGGAAAAAAAACCTCGGAATTTGACTTTGCTGAATACGATATTCATCCCAAAACGAAAAGCCAAAGTAAAAAGCAAAAGAACCCTAACCTTTTTCATGAATCCCTCCACCGGAGACCGATGTATCCTGTAGAAGGAACCCTCCAGTCCTGTTCCATTCGAAATAATTCCAATTGACCATGTCCTTATCTTATTTAAATCCTGTAAATGTAACTGAACACTTCAAGGCCAGTTTTGCGAGCCTTTTTAAAAAAATTTTTTATTGAAATCGCGTCTATTTCAGCCACTTAATGTGCGTAACGTAGACAGCATGCAACTGAGAATGCTGATGCGCATAGCCTTGTATGCTCTTTGTTTGTCCAATCAATGTGTTTCGCTTTGTGTAGAATGTTCAAACACTCGAGAATTGGATAAGAAATGAGCCAATCAATACATTGTTATAGGGGAAGTTTCACGAGGGCATGGAGTGTAATTGGGCAGTTATGAAGAAGAGCCTGAGTGTATATTCGAGTGATTGGCTATCAACACCAGTACTCGGGAGGATATAAGGAAGTGCTGAATTTGTCGATGAAGGAATCTACACGTAAATCCACGGTAGGGAACTATGCATTTTTTGAAAGAGATGACTGTAATTGACAGTAGAATGTGAGAGAATCAATACCATGTCAAATTTTTTACTTCAGAAAAATGAGTTTTCTGAACCATTAATTGGAATACCATTGGCTCACTGTAGCTAAAGTGGTTGCTACACAGGACAACGATTTTTTTCTGTCGCAATAGATCATTTTTTTAGACTGCTGGATTGATACTATGGACAGGGATATTGACCAATTTGCACATCAGGCTTAGCTGAGGAGTTGAATTCATGCCACTCCTGAAAAACAGGGATTGGAGGGAACTTCTCCATACTCTCAATCATGTTTTAGCTCTGCCTGCTTGTGAATATTCAATCCGGGGGTGCTATCTCGTGGTCGAGTACTGTAACTACGTCCTTAAATTTGCACTTCTATAGACACGAGCGTCTACATCTGCAGAAAGGGGTTAAGAATGAAGGCTTGTGTTTAATTGCTGACGGATTATTGCAATCATCGGAAAACGTTTTAATCAATGAAAATGATTGAAAACAGGTGAATACTTATTTTTTTCAAGGGATTTTTCTGTGTGCCTCCATTAATTTCAGCCAACAGCCAACCCTGGAAATGGACTGTGTCACTTACTGTACAAAATAACTCATATAAGCCAAGAGGTAGGGGTTCTAACAAACATTTTTTGATAATATTCATCCCTCCATTATCTAACCCTTCCTATTTATGGTCTCCGGGAGGGAGTGAGGTATTCAGAGCCTCCAGTTGGCCTTATATGCATGTTTTTGGATTGTGGAAAACCCCTCACAGGAAGGCCTTGGCTAGAGTTCAAACTCCCATTGTCTTGCTGAGAGGAAAAATCCTCCACACCACCATGCTGCAGTATATACACATGCTGAGGCCATATTTGCTCTTTGACATCTATATTAAAGAATTCAGCCATATGGACTGGAGAGAAACAATCAATGAAAACAGAGATGAGTGAAGGCGGTAGCATTACATACACTGTTATAAACTGACTGAATTTAACAGTTCAATGAACTTATTGTCTCCTGGTTATTTTAACCGAAAGTGGATTCCTGCACACATTTAACCGTGGTTTACACTAACATACACGGAACTCTGTTGCAAACTTATTGTGAAATTACAGTCAAATTAACTGGCAAAAAAACCAGTTCCAGTTTAACAGGGTTTCTGCTAGCTGAGGGATGTTTTCTGAACAGCCCAAATGGTTTAAAGGCTCCGATTTTTTTATTTGTTCCTGTTTCCTCATCCCAGTCTTATTTTAACACGTTTAAGTAAAGCATGACTAATGGCCTATCATTAATGTTGCTACTACGCCCTGCTCATTCCAAACAGAAGTTCAGATCAGCTGTAGTTCACAGTTTAATCCTCTCCGAAAATGCTTCTCGCCACCCTCACCCCAGCACTAGTCCCGCTTCTGCTCTTTGATTTCTCCTTGTTTCCTCACACAGTGCTGGGAAACAATAGTTTAAGCTCCTCTCGGATATCTGATCCGCCATTTCAGAAGTCGGCCAGGGAACAGAAACAGCGCATTTCAGTTTTTGGGTTTTAAAGGTTCTCTTGGTTTGGCCGCAAACGCATGTATCTTTCTGCTTTAGAAGAGGCCCCAGAGGGCCACTAAACAGTCAGGCTTAATAAGAAGTGATGGCAGGGAGCAGCGACGGAGGAAAAGTAGGGTTAGCGGCACAAGCCCTAGATGAACGAACGAGCAGGAGCACGAAAGGAAAGACAATAATTGAACAAGTGAGTCCATCCAGGCGAGTGTACAATGGCAACTCTCTCCTCCCACTGTAATATATGGGTTTTCAGTCTTAAATGATGTCATTATTTAAGATTCAGCTCCCATTTTTAACAAACTAAAAACAATGAATGTGGTTTTTGGAACAAATTCCTTAATACTGCGCTTAAGGGCAAGTGAGTAATTCGTCAGGGGTTTGAAATATCAAAATGGACGAGAACGTTCAAAGAATGAAAAATCACGTGCGAATGGATCGAGTCACAGTACTGAGTTCTGCTTATAACCCCTTCTCCCCCACACAAGTCTTCAAAAAAATAAATAAATACGGTCATACATTTAGGACTGACAGGCTAGCGTAAGTGCTGGTGGACGGATTCCCACCTCAATAGTTTTCGCTCCGCTGCAGCGATAAATAAAAATGTGTGTGGCTGGCCTTGCGAACACCACTTACCGCCTGCGTTTCCCCGGGATAATTTATTGGGTCACTTTTCGACTCTGAGCTTTCCATCCTGGGTTTTTTTATTTGTTTTATTTTGGGCCCCAGTTTACCTACTTGATGTTGTTTACCTCCCGAACGAAGGCAATTACTACCTCCAACCTCACCCCCCTCCCCCATTTGCCAAGGTTCATCTATTCATCACTAAACTAAGATGAGATGAGGCACAATTTCTTTTCCCCAAATAATCCCGGGAAAATAAAACACAAGTGTAACACAGTAAAAGCTCCCCCAGGAAACCAGTTACTTTAACTTTAAATTACAGCAGAGAGTAAAGTGACCCGATAAAAGTTCGAGGAAAGCGAAAAAGTGTTTTGAAGACTTTTAACGGTATAAATCAAACAACAAAAGCAGTTTAGTGGATGGTCCTGATGAATACAAAACAGTGGTAAATTGAAGATAAAAGAAAGAGGAGAAAATGGAAGCCGTTCTTTGCGTGAGCGAAGACCAAATGGCAGGATTTTAGACTCCGCAGAGGGGAATACAGATTCTGGATAGCTACTCTCGTTTATCTGATACACAATGATGAGCTCAGAACTAATCATACTTCCTGAGAACAGGCCGCCAAGTTGTCTCTGCGTCATTATAGCGGTGTTTTCATCTGTTTCAATCATTCGGAGTGTTCTGTGGAGTGTCTTGTTTAGCTTGCTGTGTGCAGATAACACAGTTATATCGTTGAGTACGCTGGCTTAGTGTCATTAGAGCAACGACACTTTGGCTGATAACTCAAGAGTGAGTCACAGTATTTATGCTCAGCAAACCTCTCTCCAGGGAATAAAGCTGGTCACAGTAATGCACTGTATGACTGGGACACTCTCTGACCGCTGATCAGTTCTGTGTCTTGTCAGTTTTCTTGGTTTCCTCTGCGGCAGAAAATACAGTAACTGACTCCGGCGAATGATAAAAAATATTGTTTTTCAAAAAAAATAGGAATGACTGCTCTGACCAGGAAAAACCAGATAACCCTCGCTGAATTAATCACTGTGGCAACATGGATGCGCACGAGAACACGCAGTCACACACACACACACAACCATGCACATGCACTTGTGAAAATAAGTAGAAATGTTTGAAGGCTCATGCGAACACAATCATTGTACTACTGTACTGGTGCTAAGACTGCAAGTGTGGCTCTTTCTGTTACAATTATGAAGATGGTTAAGTGTGATGCTGGAAGGAAATGGGTGATGAATCTCTTTGGAGGGTAATCTTTTAAACACAGCACACCCCGTCTGAGAAAGAAGAAATATCCAGTGGAGTGCAATGCATCAATACTCATGTTAAATATCACAGAGATTAGCCTACAGTGTAAAAACCCATTCATTTCCCAAGTATCTAATCTGTGTCTGTGAGTGCGTGTGTGTGTGTGTGTGTGTGTGTGTGTGTGTGTGTGTGTGTATTACGGCCCCCGTCTAGGATAAAACTGTAACTCAGCTTCAAGTGAGCATCCCCTTTCCCGTCCCCAGAACATACAGACACACTACAATTGCGAAAAAGATGAATAATATTTATTATAATGCTGACACACATCGGCTCCAGAGTGGGCAACACCAAATCAACAAACAAAAGAATCTGAAAATAAAACAAACTAACTTTCCTAATCAAAAACCAAAAAGGACTAATCAACTTACCTAACTTCCTCACATAAGCAGGAGAAAAAAAGGAATAATAAACAAATGGCACCCACTCCTTACAGCTCTTTACAACAAGCATATGGAACGAATTTTGTTCCAACAGAAATTGAATAGAATTTTGGTTTTGAATTGAATTTAGTTTTTAATTGAATTTAACCAGCTTTGAACTTGATTTTATCAGGTTTTGAATTGAATTTTGGGTTTGAATTGAATGTAATTGGCTTTGAATTGAATTTTATCGGTTTTGAAATTGAATGAACAAGTAATCTGGAACTGAATCAAATTATTTGTATTGAATTTAAGAGAAAACTTGAAGCATTACATTCAGTTCGCACATTCAAATTAAGTTCATAAAATTCAAATTCAGGTCTCTAAATTCAAATTCAAGTTGAGTAACATCACATGAACGGGCATCGCGAGCTGCAGACCCGCCTCCATCCCTTGTGAACTGCCTTATATGGAATAAGGTGACCTGGAAGCGTACCTAAGAACGGATTTTAAACTCGCCTAACTGTCTACGAAAACGTTTACCAAAACTTCGGCTCTTTATCAGTTTATTTGTTTTAGCTCATCATATTAATCTTCAGCAGTTAACTCCGAGTTGGCCCAAGATCATCAGTAAATGCACTCCATACGAACACATAAAATTGAGGCTGCGGGGGATATTGCCATGTTGGTGGCAGACACTTGTTTCTATCATTTCTTCGGCTAAGTAAATAATGCTAACGCTAGTTACGATTGAGTCACTTTTTCTCCCAGTTGGTATGTATGAATGTATTTAGCTGGTGAGCCTACATGTTTAAGCTCATGGGCTTCAAGTGTAACGTTATATTCAGTCAAAATCAAAATAATTAAATAGAGCTGTTCTGAACTTAAACTTCAACGTCATATGCCTGAATGGTTCAGAATACCTGGAGTCACCAAATGATGACATACCCGCAAGGAGAAGATACAATTTATGCAGTAGGGGTTGCAGCTGAAACTAGTCCAAGAAATATATTGTTTTTGGAGCGGTACTTCACGCACATGCAAATTCACTCATGCACGAAATGCAGTTAAGAGAATGGGGATATGCTCTCTGCTGAAATACGGTGCAAACACGGATTTACTGTGTGCATGGTTCTGTAGTTGTATATTAAACACTCCAGGTTCATTTATAGCTGGCGAGCTATATGCGACAAATCATATACAGCATTCACGGACACATGAAATGCAATGTCAATTCGGTGGCTCCTCGGAATTCAGTACTTTATACTGGTCATCGGTAATGTCACTAGTTCGGTCTCTGGCAGTTTAAAACCCTGAAGGAATATGCTGAAGTAAAAACTCGGACATCGCTCACTCACTGTAAATACGCTGCAAGAGACTTAACTAGTGACATTGCCGATGACCAGTGGAAAAGTACTGAATTCCGAGGAGCCACCGAATTTTCATTGCATTTCAGGTGTCCTTGAATGGTACTTATGATTTGTTGGATTTAGCTAGCCAGCTATAAATGAACCTGGAGTGTTTAAAATGCTACTACAGAACCATGTGCACACCATACGTAACTCCGTGTTTGCACCGTATTTCAGCAGAGAGCATAGCCCCGTACTCTTAACTGTATATTTTCGTGCATGAATGAGTTTTCATGTGCGTGAAGTACCTCTTCAAAAACTGAATATTTCTTGGACCATTTTCAGCTGCAACCCCTACTGGATTAATTGCAGTCTCTTCTCCTCGCGCGTATGTCATCATTTTGTGACTTCAGGTATTCTGAACCATGAAGACATATGACGTTTAAGTTCTGAACAGCTATATCTAATTATTTTGATTTTTACTGAATATAACGTTACACTTGAAGCCAACGAGCTTAAATACATTCACACATACCGACTAGGAGAAAAAGTGACTCGATTGTAACTAACGTTAGCATTTTTACTATGCCGAAGACACGCTAGAAATTAGTGCATTTACTGAGGATCTTGGGCTAACTCAGGGTTAACTGATGAAGATTAATATGATGAGCTAAAACAAATCAACTAATAAAGAGCCGAAGTTTTGGTAAACG
This sequence comes from Gymnothorax reevesii, assembly GCA_029721435.1. NCBI lineage: Eukaryota > Metazoa > Chordata > Actinopteri > Anguilliformes > Muraenidae > Gymnothorax > Gymnothorax reevesii. Next base: position 37,770,846 of record CM056580.1, on the reverse strand, counting down.
TTTTTCGGTGTATAGTTGGGTGGATTTGGAATACAGAAGGTGCTCTTCCCGGACATTATATAGGTCCCCTTATTCCAAAGAAGGCAAGCCACGAGGGACGGAGGCGGGGCTGCAGCTCGCGATGCGCATTCATGTGATGTTACTCAACTTGAATTTACTCAGCTTGAATGCTTCAAGTTTTATCTTAAATTCAATACAAATAATTGGATTCAGTTTCAGATTACTTTTTCATTCAATTTCAAAACTGAAAAATTAAATTCAAAGCCAATTAAATTCAATTCAAAACCTGATAAAATTCAATTCAAAGCAAGTTATATTCAATTCAAAGCTAATTAAATTCAATTCAAAACCAAAATTCAATTCAATTTCTGTTGGAACAAATTTTGTTCCATACAAGCAAGGCTGCACGACATATAGACTGTACACAGCAATTGCAACCAATTCAAGTATAGATTTGTTTCGGAACAAGTTCTCCAAATGTACATTTATACTTTCAAGGATCTCAACGCTACCACGCAACAACAACAACGAGGATTATGACAACGACGACAGATGCATTTCCGGGGGCAAGAAAGGGAAGACTGCTGTCACACTGCTTCCGCAGACTCTTATGACGTCAAGGTTCCAGTCAGGGTCCAATCGTATGCAGCTTCATTAGCAGGATCGCCTGTGAGATGACAATTAGGCAAACACATTCATCCCCGGACGTAACAGCGTGAGTGCGAGAGATTGTGTGTGTGTGGGTTTGCGTGCTTTTCCTTGTGCGTGATGGTGTGTGTGTGTGTGTGTGTGTGAGTGCACGCACGTACTGTATGTGAGTTTGCATGCAACTTTTTTTCCTCGTGTATTAGAGGTTGAGAAAACTGTTTAACCTTTTGTTGCATGTTGTCCAATATTTTGGATATAAGTTAAGTGGAGTTTATTTTCTCTAGGCCCATAGATACCCTGAAAACACAAATCGTACATTTTACTGAACATTTCCTCAATAGATGCCTCTCTGTTTGTGGACAATCATGTGACTAATCAATCACAATGGCTAAATCCACAAGTAAGAGGTAAGATAGTAAAAGTCAGATTGGATTGCAGTGTGCATCTCAGTAGCATATTGTCCAAAATAGTGGACAGACAGACCACCCACTTGCCGCCCCCCCGCCCCAACCACACACACACACACACACACACACGCACACACAAAATATTGCACCAAATCCCAACAAATGGTCAAAGGCATTTGTAGGCACTCTATGCATCAAAGGGTTAAAATTTTTACAGGTAACTTCTGATCAGAGATATTTTTACTGAAATGTTCCATGAGAATTCCCAACACATGGAAAAACCAAGTAAAAATGTTAAAAATTGATTTATAATCAATTGAATAATTAATTTAAAAAATAAATAGTTTTAAATAAAAAAATGGTGTGACATTGTGAAAGAAAGGTTCTTAGATCTACAGAAATATGGAAATTGAAGTAGCAGGGGTTTTTGGAGTTGATAAATGCTTCCCAGATTGTACAGCAATCACTGAGACTCTTTGCCTTTAATGGCCTCGCTATGAAAAGAACCCTTGTTTTTTCTGCTGCTGTCCTGCAAGGCAGACGCTCATCTGTGTGTGTCGTGGGGTCGGCCGTTTGCGGAAACCGTGGCGATAAGGGGTCCGAGAACTCGCACCGGCGGTGATTATAGTGGCCGTACATCTTTCTGAACAATGGTGCTCGTGGCGCTACGGGACATTTCAGTATTTCGCCTGTCGCTTTATTTCAGGGCTGTACTGAGCTCTCTGCCTTACCCCCCATACCTCCTGGGACGCCCCCGAAGAGAGCCTTCCGGAAAGGTGTCACTGATCTGGCAACACTCCAGAAGACAGAGAGACCCATCATAACTTCTGTGCTGAGAACTGAGGGAGAAGGAGGAAATGAGTTGAAGGGTTCACAAACACACTCATATACATGCAGGCAAATATACATACATATGCGCACACATGCAAATACATGAGCAATCATACATCCATACATACTCACGCAGCCATACGCACACATACTGTACACACATACACACACATACACACTCATTCTACATGCATACATACATAACTTAACTATGTACATATATGCTAACATGCAAACTTGTATACAACACTCATGTGTACACAGTATACACATACATACACTCATACCCTCATACACTCCTACTTACATACACAAATAGATACATACATACACACAAATGCACACACCCATACATGATTTATAGTGATAAATAGCCCAGCTGTTATGGTCATACAACTCAACTGAGCCCAATTCACCCCAGGGACCATTGAGTCTGAGCACCAACTGTCTGTTATTACCTCCATTATCATAAGGGGGCGTTTGAGGAATAGAATTACATGTCTGTTTTTAGCCTGCTCTGTAGCTGACTACATTCCTCATAGTTGTTTTAACTGCTCTGTGAGGGCTGCTCTACTTTGGATAATCTAATCTGGACACCATTATTCCTTTGCAGTGCATTCCAGAATTAGACTGCAGTTTCCATGGTGGCATTATGATGTCACAGTCACCAGGGTCCCAGAATACAACCCATAGTCTTAATGTATCAAATGCAGAGATAAAGCGCAAAGTTTTCTTTGAAAAAAAATTTTAAAAATTTTTTGCCATGTCTCTTTGGGCAAACAATAGATTAATTAAAAAAAATATGGGTGAAGTTAGGTAAATTGGCCACTTTTTGGAATATAAGGAATTTCCCCACCCATCTTGATGACCTCAGATCAATCAAAACTGCTAAAAGTTCCATTGTAGCAACAATTTAAATTTATGTGATGGCTATTAATAGTGATTGGCTCTTAGGATTTAAAGAGATATGACACTCTAACCTTATCTGGCCCATTTTGGCTGAGCACAATTGCCACATCACTAGTGTATTTGAGATGGTTAGTATGTTGGACGAGGGAGAGGGGCATTAATCTGGCCATCAGTGTCTTGGGCAGCTGGCAGCTAGATTTCTCCACCAATGAAATCTACTGTTTTAGAAGGCCAGGGGAGTACCTTAAACATCTTCAAGCGAATCTGCCAAGTTCCACAAAATTCATGAGAAAACCAAGGCCTTCATTGAGATGCAAAATGGAATGGGCAAACACGCATTCCCAAACTTCAAGATCAGAATACGCAACTTCCTCTCTCTTCTCCTTCTCAGTTTTAGCTTTGATTTATGCATTTATTTTTTTCATACTTTAAAAAAACTCCCTGTTGAGCAGCTCTGTTGCTTTTCAAAGCTGGGAATAATGGAGAACAGAAGTGAGTGTGTGGTTTGAATCTGCGAGGAGACGCGAGGTCTGCTCTCAGCCTGGTCTCTGGAGGGCCTCACACAGCAGGAAAGAGGCAGAAGTATTCAAACATGATTCCAGCCATTTTAAAAGATGTTACCTGCACTTACATTGGCCCTGTTCTACACATCTCTTGATGAAATGCATTTTTCAACACGTTCATCAACACACTCATTTCTCTTTGTCACACTGAATCTTTGCTCCAGAAGTAGAGCTTTCTGACCTCAAGAACTACAGCCTTATCCTTGGACCCAAATGAGCTAAAGGTCAAAGGTGAAATAGGAGGAAGCACAGGTGAGAGAAAAGAGCAGAGGTCAACTGAGTTTCTCACATCAGGATATAATCCTTAAAAAAAATTGGAAGGGCTTAAACTGTCATCAGCTAACATCAGATTTGGTGCACACTAATGTCTGATCTGATTGGTCAGGGCTTAGGAGAATGTGGAAGGTAATTGGAATCTGCTGGAGAGATCACTTCCTTGAAAAAAAAAACAAAAAAAAAAACAAGCTGGTTGACCAGCCGGGCTGGTTTGAGGGAGTTCAGCGGTCAGCACCTCATATGTCTGATTGGCGCCATCGATCGGGAACGCCCAATTCTGCCGTGATGAACAGGCTGGCCGGTTATGAGGTAGCTGTGTAAACACCGGCCTCTGGACAGACGGAAGAAAAATGATGCTATTATTGGAACATAATGACATTAGCATGGACGCTCAATTTCAAAGTGACAGGCCTGGAGTGGGTCATCACTTTAACATTCTATTTCTTAGGCTGCTTTTTCGGTCCCCGCCCTCCTCACTCCTGATTGGTGAACCACAGTCAGTTGACTCGTGGGGAACAGAGGCAGGGAATTCTTGGGTATGTACGGTAGGTGTCTCATAACACAACGGAACAAGCCCTTTTATGTGGACAGAACACTCCTGGCTATTCTGGCCAGCTGAGTATTGATGTGTGTCATGGCCTAAAAGAAAGGATCCATCCATTATTCATGGGGGTTTAAAGAGCACGACAGGGGCAGACCAGACTAAATTAAACCTCGTGCAGGGAAAGCAGTTCTGTGATCTTCGCTTGATCCACTCAGTAAATATTGCACACTTAAGAGTTTATCCACCCAGCCCCAGAATAACACACGATGTTCAACGCTCTAACACCGATACCATGACAAAGTGCCCGTATGTTAGAAAGAACATTTGCTTATTTCTATTAACAATCATTAAATAATGAAGATATATTATTATACAATTAATGACGTCAGTTGAAGTGAATATCACTTGTCCAAGGTGAATAAATCATTGGATTCACCGATAACTGAAGTCAATAACTGATATATGACCCTACTTGAAAATATAAAATAAGAGAAGGGTGACAACTCTAACGTAAAGCTCCTCACGGGGACGAAGCAACATGAAATTCAGACGCTGTCAGGAGGTCCTGCGGGGAAACCTTATCTACTTTTAGTTTGAGGTTGTCGGATTGTTATATTCACCTGTTGCGCACTTTTGCGCGGTGAGTGTCACTGTTTACAATGACCGGTGGAGTTTGCCTCAACCAATGAGGACAGAGTGAACCCTTATGTCATATAATAACATAAATTACTATTATTGGTAGTTGTAGTAGTAGCAGTAATCCGTTTCAATCTCTAGTGACAGTAAAATAAATAAATGAATTGATTCAAAAAAGTATTGAGTGACTGAAACCCAGCCAGAGCGGATCTGAGGCGGACGCAGCGATAAGTGGACACGGTCTTGTATAAATCACTGGTGTGACTGAGGCCAGCTAATGGAAGGAAATAAACAAAATAAATAATCAGCCGGCCGGCGACAGAGAGATGAGGCCTGAGATGGGCACGCCTCAGTCTGCAGTGTAATACATGGGGAAAACATGGCCTGAATGCGGAGGAGTGTGTGATATCAGTGTCAGGGAAGGATGGAGAGAATGAGCAGAGACCTGAAGGAGAGAGAGAGAGGGAGGTTCAGAGAAAGTGAGTGAGTGTGAGAGAGGGAAAAAAAATTAACAGAGTGAGATGGGGTGAGGGAGAGATGGAGAGAGAGAAAAAGACAAAGGAAGAGAGATGGGCAGAGGGAGGCTCGGAGAGAGAGGGAGGCTCAGAGAGAAGGACCAGGGAAAGAGAGAGGGCTTGGAGAAAGAGGCTGAGATGGAGAGACCGGAGGACATGAGATGATAATGGGGGGAGTGAGATGCAATCATGGAGATGATAGGAGTGAGTGAAAGAGTGAGTGAGTGAAATCAACTGAGACAGACTGAGAGATGGATAGAAAGATATGGAGGAGAGGAAGTGCACCTGTCACATGGTGCGTAATCTAGAGTATGATTGTAAATGTGGGTTTGTGTGTATGTGCGAGTGTGCAGATGTGTGTACGAGTGTGCTTATGTGCGTGTCTGCGTATGCATTCGTGTTCATGTGTGTATGTTGAACATTCAGTTAATTGACAGTGTCAGCATGTATGGCTGCAGTGTTCAGTAACTCAGTCACGTGTGTCTCCACTGACTGGTGCTGTGACCGCTGGCCTCAGTGAAAATGTCACTGCTTTGACGCGTAAGTGTGTGTGTATACACGTTACTGTATGGAGGGAGGAGGGTGTTTGTTTGATGTGTGTGTATCTGGCAGGCTGAGCTGCTGAGGAACGCCAGCAGCTTGTTAGCTGGTGGTTCAGAAATGGAACTTTATTTGATCGAATTCTCAGTAAAATGGTTAACTGAGATTCCGATAGGGGAGGGGTCCGGGACATTCTACACATCCATTTTAGGCTTCTACTAGATAAACATGAGTGTACAGTCTTTGGGCCTAATGCTACATGTCTCCTGTAATGTATCCACCGCTAATTTCATCATTTTTATATGCGCAATCAGATTAAAATATGTCCATTTTGTTTTGAGCGACAAAGTGAATTATAATTGACCTGTTTTTTAGAGGAACAGTAGCTCTTTAATATACTGTTTGTGTACATGAGAGAAAGGGTTTTGAAGATTAAGCCTTCAAAATTTGTGCGATTGTGACCTAGTAATTCTCAGCTCTGCAGGAAAAGTGGCCCATTAGCCACTGGTGGGAAGAAGTTTGAAATACCTTGTGCTGTTTTTTGCAGCCAGCATGGTATTGGCTTCACTCGATGGAAGAAAAAAAAAAGACAAAGTCTGTCTCAAGCCTAGCGGCTCATCAGGCCAGGGCTTAGCTCCAGTTTCTGAAGCATAAAGCGACTTGGAGTATTGCTACTCCGTCTGGACGGGATGCCAGTCCATCGCAGGTCACCCCCCAGCTTTTTGTCAGGTTTCCCAATTATACACCTGGGTGGAGTGAGGCATTGTTGGAGTGAAGTGTTTTGCCCAAGAACACACCATGGAGGCCGTGGCAAGGAATTAAAGTCAGGACTGTTCGATCCAAAGTCAAGCACACTTAAGCACTGCGCCACAGTTTCCCCACTTGACAAAAGTCCCTCGGAAAGGGCACTTGTACTTACTCTACTTTGTTTTCCTCTATAGACAGTACGTGCACACTTTAGGTCATAGCAACATCTTAGCTGAACTTCACACCGGTGTTGCAAGTTGCTGAATACTTTCATCATCTATAAAACGAAGGATTTGTGAACCTTGTCAGCTGACCACGGAGTGGTTTTGCGGGCTGCCATTCTGTAAAATCAGGGGCTGATTGAGTGAACCTAAATTTCTTTTGCATTGCTATTGTAGCTATGCAGGATGTCCCCTGTCACGCTGTGACGTTGGAGACCATTTCAGGGACAATTCTCGCTGACCAATCAGTGGCCTGCAGTGTTTTCGCATCTCATTTCAGTGTTGAGTCAGCTCACTTGAAACCTCAGCTAAGGTGAAACCAAAAATAGACCAGGTACAATCCACAGTTTTTTCAGATGGAAAACCAAACAAATGGTTCCAAACAAGTCTACTCGCGCCGAGTAGAGTCGTATGTCAGCAGCAGAAATTAGGTATACCATAGCTGAGATATCCTGAGATGCACTTAAGAGAATGACCCTGAAACAACAATTGAGTACCTCATGACTGAAATTCTGCTGTCCCTCAGTTTTGAATATGATCAAGTCTGAGGATTTTTTTGACAGAATTCTCCGAAGTTGAGAGCATTCAGTTCCAATCCGTCCACAGCAGTGAGTCACAAATTGCACTACCAGCAGCTCCAGTTAGAGTTCTCTGGACAGGCACTAGAGCTCCATTGAATTACAGCATTTTTCTCTTCCTGAATGTAGCTCCACTCTGCAATATTGCGAGGTCCACCAAATTAAGGTAATAAACTTTTCTGCAAGGTGTATTTAATTACATTCTCAAGGCTTTCTGGCTTTGAAAAAAATGGAAGGAATAGCTGTGTGTAAAATTATTTAAAATTTACTTTTGTATGGAAAATGGAACCACAGTGAAAAAATGAAATATGGACCATTAAATTGCCTAAAATTGATAGATATGCGGTATGTTTAATGATGGGCTTCCTATGCCCTGATGAAACCAGGAATGTTTCTTTAAGACTTGCATGAGGGGATTTTTCCAAGGCTGATATTTCAAAATGCAAAACAATTTTATCACATTCTTGAAAAAAGCTGTAATTATGCATTTTTTCCTCACAGTGAAGTTAGTGTTTGGCAGCGTAGTGTCGCTCCAAATTAAACTATTCCTTTATTTTGTTTCTTTGGGGCATTCCTCTCCTTTGATCTTTCCCACAAGTAGTATGGACCGTCTAACATGCCAATCCGTCTGTCTGTAATGGTCTCCGTGTTCTGGAGCTGCGTTTTCCCCGGTGATGAATCGGCCTTCATCTGTTTTCACTTACTCTGGGTTTGGTTTGAAGCGGTGCCTCCGATGGACGTGTTTATAAGCATTTTAATCAGGCCGGCTAAAACCCTGCGGTTTTAAGACTGGCGCTGCCACCAAACATCAGTCAGCATCAATTACACGCCGTCACCTCAAACGCCGTGGCGCGGAGGGGCGTGTGCACGAAGGTGTGTTTTAAATGTGGGGGTTCGGGGGTCTCACAGCTGTTCGGGAAACCGCTCTCTTAAAGAAAAGCAGGTCGGATCATAAGATGGTACATCCGCTAATCCCGAAAACTTGCGTCTCGAAGCACACTGGAAGAAATAAACCCACAACAGCCATCGATCATTTTTTATTATCGAGGCGGTTTTGGCTGCTGCTCCAAAGGGAACGGTTCCTTTTGTCCTTTCCCTTGAAAAGGTTGCCAGAAAGCAACATTTTTCCGCTCTCCTTTATTGCCGACGTGGCCCAAAATGTGACAAATAAAAGCGGGCAGATGACGCTGGCTGTAAATTGTTATGAGTTTCTGCAGGCTGTTCTGCTCAATTTTACGCAGGACTTGTGAATTTCACTAAATGATACACTCCTGACAATGAGAGAAGGCTCGATTAATGCTTTTACAAGAATATTATTGATCAAAACTTGTAAAGTCGGCAATACTGAATTTTAACTCTGGCGTTCCGCGGGAGCGTTTATTTGCGGTTGTATGGTGCGTTAAATAAAAAAAAAAGTATCCCTTTCAGATGGAAATGAAGCTGCAAAACAATGTTTGTAGCGTTTGCAGCGTCCTTGGGACGTATCACAAAGGCGCTCCTCAATTATGCAAATTAAACTTTTGTGATCGCTGAGGGCAGTCCCCTAGCAACATCGTTTAATTTTTTCCACAGTGGCAGCCAATCAGAGCGTAAGCAGTTTCTGTGCTGAGGTGGGGATCTTGAAAGCAAGCCTCCGCCTTGAAGCGGGCCCTAAAGTGTCTTCTAGGGCTCATCTGAAGGAGATCCGGGCCCGAGCTCGCTGCAGTGACTAGAGCGGATGTGAGCTGGCAACCACCCCCGAGCACAGTGAGGGCTGTTCTGAGTCTGTGCGGCTTTAAGCCTACGCCACGGCTCAAAGTACACACAGCTGTCCATCTCTGATCGCCGGCCTGACCCAAACCGGGTTCCAGCCTGAACAGATGGAGATGCGAGTAGCGGACTGGAACTGAGCCTCCAAAACGATGCAGCTCCATTGTCCATCCATCCATTCTCTATTCCTCTACTTCCTCACTGGGGTCGCGGAGGAGCTGGAGCCTATCCCAGCTGACTATGGGCAAAAGGCAGCCTGGACAGCTCGCCAATCCATTGGAGGGCGCACAGAACATTTACCCATGGGGGCAATTTTGAAGCTCCAGGTAGCCAGAAATGCTTTTTTTTGTATTGTGGAAGGGAACCAAAGTACCTGGAGGAAACCCATGTGAACACGAGGAGAGCATGCAAACTCCACACAGAGAGGCCCCAAGTAACATTCAAACCCAAGGCACCATGCTACGCTGTTGCTTTATCGAATAATTGAAAACAAATATGAAAATTTGTTACGAATGAGTGTTTTCCATCAGGAATACAGCTCTTATGAACTTGCACACGAGCGTGTCAATGCACTGAGATGACCGCAACGTACAGCTCATGCAGCCCCACTTACCGTGATGCATGTCAGAAATCTGTTATTCAAATGGTGTAGCACATGCAGGATATTGCAATGTGTTGCGATGTAGCACGACAGAGCGTGGTGTGATGTGTTATAGCAGAGAATATTAGAGGCTTGTACACGTTGCATTCATCATCAACATCTCACTTCGATTGGCAGAAGGAGGGTGGCTGTCCTGCATTGACCTCAGTCGGAGAGCTCAGGACACTGAATGTGTGGGACAGCTTTCACAGGACAGTTCTGCAGGTGGCTGCTGGCTGAGAGGAGGGCTACAGCCACCTGCTAATTTAGCATTTACGTTTCCTAGAGCGGGGGCCCTTAATCCAAGAGACAGCGGGCCCCAGCCCCCCCCTTTCTTTTCTGGAAAAAGAGTGAGACACATAAATAAGCAACGCATTAAAGGAGTGAAAATCGATGGGGGAACATTAGCCCTTTAATTTGGTGTCTCGGAGGGCGGCGGAATCTGTCCCTCTCTTTGAACGCGGTGAGAAATTGGACGCGGGCGCAGACTGGGAGGAGAGCGCTACATCAGAGGGACGGACGTGAAACGTAAAAACGCGGCCATTACCGCCGTTAACCCTGCGTCCCAGATGAATAAAACATGCGGCAAGATTAAGCTGATGAACGGCGGTGTGCTGCCTAAGACGGGCCTCTTCCACACGATGGACGAAGCTTCTCTGCAAGAACCCGAGACATACTGTACAACCGCAGCGAAAATTAACGAATGAAGACCAAAAGGGCCACTTTCTGTGGTGTAACTAACACGCAATTAAACACTGCAGCATTATTGACCTCAGTGAGATGAAAAATGAGACAAAACAAGAGGGGGGAAAAAAAAATATTTCTGTTGATGCATCTGTATTTTCAAAGGCCATGAACATTCAGAGACTTATTTCGAATGTCCCTCCATCTCTCGATCATATGATAGCTGAAGGTTTGTCGCATGTATCAAACCTCATCAGGACAGAATGAATAATGAAAGTATGGAATTATCTGTGTTTCAGATCTTTGGTCTTTGTTTTTTTTTTTCATATCATGTGTTTTGTGTATTACTTTTGTATCCTCATGGCCCACTTAGTTTCTCACATGCTTTTGTTTTCTCCTGCACCTTCTGTGAGTTAATTAGTTCCTTTCATTCCCTTGTTTGCTCCCCTCCTCACTTTCCCTGCTCCCTGCACACCTGAATTCACTCCCATTTCCTTTTATATTCCCCACGTTCCCTTTCCGTCTTTCTTTGTTCTTTTTGGCTCCCTGGCCTCCCAGTATGCTTTGATACCACTCTCTTGTCCTGTTCTCCTGTTCTCTTCCGTATCACAGAGTTTAATTTCAATCTGATTATTTATAGACTTTGCTTTATCAGCTCTTTGTTTCTTTTTTTTTTTTTTTGAGTTCTCATTAATTTCAGTTCCCGTCATTATTTTGTCTGCGCTTGGATCCTTATTCTGTTCCTTCTTGACAGCAACACTGCCATTCCACTGTCGTATCTGAGCAGTGAGAGTATGTGACGGCTTCGGTGACTTACACTTGGGTCCAGAATTGTCACAACCGTTGTGTGTCAATAATTGTCTCCTTCCCCTTTCCAGGAACCTTGAAGCATTTTTTGGGGTTTTGTCTCCTTTAATTTATAGTTTCATCTTCTTCCCCTATGCCTAGGTGTGATTGGTTGAGCACCGCTCCTTGTGTGTGGTCTGTGTAGACAAGCTTACTTTGTGTCTAGTGGAGTTGCTGGATTGTAACGCTCTGTCCTACCAAAGCTTATCCTCCAGTTTTGAGCAAAGCTCTTCTTTAGCGTGTGTATCTGTCCTATAAAGGTTGCCTTCAGTTGCTGCTTGTTTGTCGGTCTTTCGGCCTTCACTTTTGTCTTCAGTCAGTGAAAAGAAGCTTAGTTGGGTTTAGGTCAGGTGACTGACAAGGCCATTCATGAATATTCAGTTAATTTGCGGTGTTACTTTCGCTGTATGTTTTGAGTCATTGTCCTTCTGGGTTATATTTACCAAAAACTTCGTGGCTAAATATATGAGCAACATACCCTCTATCTGCATGGCTCTGGTTCAAACTTTGTAAGTTGCAGACATACCCAAAAGCATAGTTGCTAGCTAACAAACCCCTGCACAGTAAAGTACTGTCCTATCAGTTTTGCAGCATTTGCAGAAGCAGAGCTGATACCATAGCCTAATACACCTCAGAATTCACCCTGCAACCTCAATCAGCAGACACATCTTCATGAAAAACCAGTATCCAGTTCCATTAGCAGCCATAACACTGCCTCCACCATGTCTAACAGATTATAGGCCAGTTTCACAGCAATGGATTAAGTTTAGTCCTGGACTAAATTGAGTTTTACATGGAGGATTTCCATTAAAATTTGAATTTAATCCAGGATTAAGATTCATCTGTGTCTGTGAGACTGACCCAATGTGTTATGCTTTGGCTGATAAGCCGTTCCTTTCCTTGTCCATACTCTGCTCTTCCCATCATTCTGGTACAAGTTGGTCTTGGTTGCATCAGTCCAAAGAATCTTGTACCAGAACTGGTCAGGCTTGTGTAGATGTTCTCTGGCAAAGTGTAATCTGGCCTTTGAGTTCTTCTGTGTTACCAGAGCTTTGCAAATGGAGGTAACACCCTTTGTATTTTCATTCATGAAAGTGTCTCTGATTGTAGACGATGACCGTGATAAACCAAACCCCTCCAGAGAGTTCCTGATTTGGCGGTATGTTTTAAAGGGGTTGTTCTTCACCAAAGAAAGAATCATGGGGTTATCTCCCTTCATTCACCTCTGTGGTCTTCCTGACCTTCTGGAGTTGCTGAGCTCCGCAGTGCATCCCTTCTTTTTAAGAATGCACCAAACTGTTGATGTGACCTTCCAAAAAGTTTCTGTTATTGGTCTGATAGGTTTGTTTAGTGTTTTTTTTTCCCCAGCCTAATAGCCTTCTTGACCTGCATCGACATTTCCTTGGACCACATATTGAGAATTCCCATTAGCAGCTACCAAATGCCAATTCAACCCTTGAAATAAACTCCCCACCTCTTACCAGCTTAATTTGTCCTGAAGTAATGAGGGAACAGACCATACCTGGCAATTAGACTAATTGTCAGTCAATTGTCCGATTACTTTTGAGCTTCAGAAAGTCGAGCTCTACACATAAAAATGGTTGCAATTCCTAACATTTAATGTGAGATTGTTGCGAAACCCCCTTTATTAAAGCCGGAGGCCAAAACTTCAATCACAACTTGAATGATTTGTTTCAGATTCATTGTGGTGATATACAGAGGCAAAATAATGAAAATTGTGTCACAGTCCGAATACTTCTGCCTCAAGCAGCATGTTTATGTTCATCAACTTCTGAAGCTTTTATGTAGATAATGATGTTAATCAAACAATAATCTTTGTTGATAAACAGGATGACAGTGGCAACTATAAAAATGAAATAATTGGTCTTGGATTATAGGTTGCAGTTCTAAAACTGTCTTATCATTATGGTTATAATTATGTGGTAGTCAATTTCAATGGCATCCTGAATGCAGTAATTGTCATGGCCTATTGAGTTTCAATGTTTGTGTGTGTGTGTGTGTGTGTGAATCACATGGAAAGATAAGGCGCCTAAGAGCTCAGAGAGAAGGACCGCAGCAAGCAAGTAAAACCCACCAAGTTAGTATCATGCCCCAACTTCACAACAAAAGAGTCAACAACAAGATGTAGGCAAAAAAACAGCAAAAGCACCCCCCAGAACCCTGCTTTTGCCCCCTCATCTCCACAGCTAGGCTACATAATCACTCCTTTGTTCCCTTAATGTTCAATAATTGAGCGGCGATCCTGCCTCAGAACGGCTCTTTCCTGATTGGTCGAGGAGACGGCAGTACTGGAGGGGATCTAGGTGTCTGACTGGTCATTCCAAACTAAAGAGGAAATGTTAAAGATAAATAGTATTATTGCATCAGTAGCTGGGGGTCTTCCGCAGTAATATTTGATAGCCAGTTCATTTGCAATCACTTTGTTGTCGCCAGTGTTTTTATCGTTTGTGGTTTATGGCACGCTGTGCCAGACCATTCCTTACCCCTGCAGATGGAGGGGAATTTTATTTGTTGACGTTCCAGCAGCGTCATTATGTGATTCATGCACCTGGGCCCAGAGGGCTGGAAAAATGGAAATCAGACTTTGAGTTAGCAGTAGTTTCCACCTCGCTTGAGTTATACGGACTTTAAATCACTCATTAATTAAGTAAAAATCACAAGCCCTTGGGACAGTTCTGCTGTGGAAGGGACTTTATGTTTAACCTTTCAAAGCGAGATGTTAATGACTCTCAGTACATAATGAGCTGGCACAGAAAAGCCTCTAACTATGAAATTATTCCCAATAGTTTGTCAAATATGTATGTTTTTGTTCTTTTGTCGTTCTGATCCAAATTCTTACTTTGTCAAATAATTTATCTCCTGGAACTTTTTTGAATGATTTTTGAAATAAGGCTTACTTACATAATGTTATATATTTGGTAGTGAATGTGAAAAATGCAGACCCAATGCATATCTTTCGCATAGACATTAGTCTTGCCAGTTAATGCATAATTTACAGGGTCACGTTTTGCAGTCATTGCTGGGATGTCTGTCTTTGGACACGGAACATCAGTTGTGTTCCCCATTCCGCCAAGGGCATCGCTTGGCAACGACAAACGGGAACTAGCCTGAAACGGAAGCCCATGAAAGGTAATGAGGTGAATCACCTTTCAGGGGTCCCAATGGGAAAAACTCTCAGCTCCCTTCCAAAAAAACAGAGGCACAGAGGCTCAGTGGGCAGAAGACCCGGGTAAATGCCTGTCAGAGGTACACAAACACCCTCTACTTTGTCCCAGGTTTAGTACTGAATAGTAGAATCACTGACGGCAGTGTGAATTTTGCCATAGCAGTTTCTTCCACCTCCCTGAGTAAACAGCGCCCCCTCTGATGGGCTTGGGGACCTGCAATCAGTGTGCAGCAAAGGTGTATGAACAGTGGCAGCTGGAACCACAAACATATATGTCTATGGAGTCTGCACCTTTTGTGGAAAGACATGGAAGGTACTGGAAATGAGAAGACTAGATTTAGTAAGGATTTAGCATTCCAAACCATGAGACTGGAATGAGCTACACAGATAAACACCGGCTGTCAGAAAAAAAAAAACCAGCATGCTTTGAAAAAAAAGCTAACATTTGCAGTCATCAGTAAAGGCTGGGTGTAAATAATTTGTTTGAGAATACATGGTCAGTAAATGGACAATCAGTCTGTTTTCAGTTTGTATCTTTAATATTTTCATCTCGCCTGGCAGGAATATTGATGCGTGTGCATTTCATTTATCTTCAAAGCTTTGCGACATAAACATCCACACATTTGAATTCCCATGTAAACACAGACACACACACGCACCCCTACACACACACACACACACACACACGCAAGCACTTTGTGCACCTTGCACTTCTGTAAATGATTGACTTGAACTGTTCAGGCCTTTGTGTTTAGGATCTTCCATAGTTGTGCAAGCAGTAAGCAATTTCTCCCTTCTGCAAGTATCACCCCCACGCAGCCTTTTGTTACTGAAATCAATATGGACATCATCCATCTGGCGCTGAGGGTGACCAGTGTGTGCGTGGGTGTGTTCATGTATGACTGCATGCCTCAGCGCATGTGCGGACACGTATGTGTGCGCATGTCTGTGTGTGCAGATGTTCACATATGAGTATGTGTGCGCGTGCTGAGTTTTTTGGTATCAGAGGTCTTATTTTGCCATTTGAATTAAACAAAGGATCATTCAGAGTACTCCATATCTTAGTTAAGAAGGCCTTAGGAATTGGACAAAGCTACAACCTGCACTCACCAGACTAAGAATCAGAGGCACAGTGTAGCAGTCAGTGGCGTTTTAAAAACTTGGTCGGACTAGAATGTATTTCAGGTATGGATAAGTGAATTTCTCAATTTCCCATTGACAATAATGGAAATACTCCTGCCATTGTTTTGTTATCTAAAAGGTATACAGTCGTATGTCCTCCCTGCATAGGACTGGATTACATAATAAAAAAGGAATCAAGGCGCAATTTTGCTTGACGTTTTACCAGAACGAAGTTAAAAGAGGTTGTTTTAGTCAACGGTTAATCCATCGTTAGGTCAGTATGACTCACATCTGACTCTGATTGGTCACTTGCATAGTATTGGTGAATAGCCTACAAGAACATCAATCCATCCATCCATCATCTACCGCTTATCCGGGGCCGGGTCGCGGGGGCAGCAGTCTAAGCAGGGATGCCCAGACTTCCCTCTCCCCGGACACCTCCTCCAGTTCTTCCGGGGGTATCCCGAGGCATTCTCAGGCCAGCCGAGAGACATAGTCCCTTCAGTGTGTCCTGGGTCTTCCCCGAGGCCTCCTCCCGATGGGGCATGCCCGGAACACCTTCCCAGGAAGGCGTCCAGGGGGCATCCGATAAAGATGCCCGAGCCACCCCAGTAGGCCCTCTGGACATGGAGGAGCAGCGGCTCTACTCTGAGCTCCTCCCGGGTGACAGAGCTTCTCACCCTATCTCTAAGGGAGCGGCCCGCCACTCTGTGGAGGAAATCCATTTCAGCCGCTTGTACTCGAGATCTCGATCTTTCGGTCATGACCCAGAGTTCATGGCCATAGGTGAGGGTAGGAACGTAGATTGACTGGTAAATCGAGAGCTTTGCCTTTCGGCTCAGCTCCTTCTTCACCACGACAGATCGGCACAATGACCGCATTACTGCTGCCTCTGCACCGATCTGTCTGTCAATCTCAAGCTCCATCCTTCCCTCACTCGTGAACAAGACCCCAAGATACTTGAACTCCTCCACTTGAGGCAAGAACTCTCCTCCAACCCGGAGGGGACATATCACCTTTTTCCGGTCGAGAACCATAGCCTCGGATTTGGAGGTGCTGATTCTCATCCCAGCCGCTTCACACTCGGCTGCAAACCGCCCCAATGCATGCTGAAGGTCCTGGTTCGAAGGAGCCAACAGGACAACATCATCCGCAAAAAGCAGAGATGAGATCCTGTGGTCCCCAAACCGAACTCCCTCCGCCCCCTGGCTGCGCCTAGAAATTCTGTCCATAAAAATAATGAACAGAACCGGTGACAAAGGGCAGCCCTGCCGGAGTCCAACATGCACCGGGAACAGGTCTGACTTACTGCCGGCGATGCGAACCAAGCTCCTGCTCCGGGTTCGGGGATTGCCGCCACGACAGGCAACGGAAACCTTATGGCCACAGCTCCTAACAGCCGCGTCAACAATGGAGGTGGAGAACATGGTCCATTCAGACTCAATGTCTCCAGCCTCCCTTGGGATCTGGTCAAAGCTCTCCCGGAGGTGAAAGTTGAAAACCCCTCTGACAGAGGGTTCCGCTAGACGTTCCCAACAAAGCCTCACAACACGTTTGGGCCTGCCAAATCTGTCCAGCTTCCTCCTCCGCCAGCGGATCCAACTCACCACCAGGTGGTGATCAGTGGACAGCTCAGCCCCTCTCTTCACCCAAGTGTCCAAGACAAACGGCCAAAGGTCAGATGACACGACCACAAAGTCGATCATTGACCTCCGACCTCGGGCGTCCTCGTGCCACGTGCACTGATGGACGCCCTTATGCTTGAACATGGTGTTCGTTATGGACAAACCGTGACTAACACAGAAGTCCAATAACAGAGCACCGCTCGGGTTCAGATAGGGGAGGCCGTTCCTCCCAATCACCCCCCTCCAGGTAACACTGTCGCAACCCACGTGGGCGTTGAAGTCCCCCAGTAGAACGATGGAGTCCTCAGTCGGAGCACTTTCCAGTACCCTTCCTACGGACTCCAAGAAGGTCGGGTACTCTGCACTGCCATTCGGCCCATAAGCTGAAATGACAGTGAGGCACCTGTCCCCGACCCGAAGGCGCAGGGCAGCGACCCTCTCGTTCACTGGGGAAAACTCCAACACCTGACGGCTAAGCTGGGGGGCTATAAGCAAACCCACAACAGCCCGCCGCCTCTCACCGCGGGCAACTCCAGAGTAGAAGAGAGTCCAGCTTCTCTCAAGGAGTTGGGTTCCAGAGCCCAGACTGTGCGTGGAGGTGAGCCCATCTCTAAACGGTATCACTCGACCTCACGCACAAGCTCAGGCTCCTTCCCCCCCAGTGAGGTGACATTCCATGTCCCCAGAACCAGATTCAGAGTGCAGGAATTGGGTCGCCGGGGCCCCCGCCCACCACTGCCACCCAAAACACAAGGCAGCCCCTTCTGAACCCTCCCGCGGGGGATGGGCCTACGGGAAAGCGGGCCCACGTCGCTCGTTCGGGCTATGCCCGGGCGGGTCCTGTGAGCGGAGGCCCGACCACCAGGCGCTCGCCTACCAACCCCAACCCCAGGCCTGGCTCCAGGGTGGGGTCCCGGTGACGCCAATCTGGGCGACGTAAGCATCCTCGATTTTTTGAAATTCATTGGGGGTTTTCGAATCGCTCTTTGTCTGACCTGTCACCTAGGACCTGTTTGCCCTGGGAGACCCTACCAGGGGCAGATAAGCCCCAGACAACATAGCTCCTAGGATCATCCAGGTGCTCAAACCCCTCCACCACGATAAGGTGGCGATTCAAAAAGGGGGCCTACAAGAACATGTAGAACGGAAACCGACAGCCGAGCAGCATGCAGAAACGCTATCTTCGCTGGCAATCATGTTTCCATCCACTTGTCAATCGAATTATCTGAGGTTCGCCAAAAATATTAATGCGAATAAAAGCGGTGAAAATGCATTTCAATCTAACATTTGTCAACTAACAAATGATGATAATTGCACAGGTTGTAATCGGGCTTATGTGCCAGCTATTAGCAACATGGCAAACCACAATCAGAAGGAATCGACGGCATCAAAACACGTCACAATGCAGTACCAGATTTATTCAGCAACTAACGTTTCCATCAGAAGTTATAGCATAAGCCTTTTACCAATCAAGAGAAAATCCGATGAGATCAACCGTGTAAACTTAGAGGGGACCTATTATGCTGCTCCTTCTTTTAATACATATTAGTCATGTTATAATGTTAGTTGTCCATACTCAACCTCTGAAAAGTTTCTAAACATAAGATACAGGGGTTTTGCTATAATATAAGAACTTGATTTCATTAACGTGATTTCATCTCTGAACAGCTCCTCTTAAGATCTTCACGAGATCTGGGCAAAACCTGACGTCAGGTTGTGCCGTCCAATTAGTACAGACCTAGCCAGAGCCAATCACGGCGCTGGACCTGCCCAAACTGGAAACTATTCTAGCAAGCACTAACAACGGCAGATCATACTTAGCCTTAGTTGCGGCAATACTTTTGGAAATACAAAAGAAGAACCGCAGATCGAGGTGCAGTTTTGTCAGTATCTCTCCCAAAGCTGCCTGTCCGTTTACTTTTGGACATGAAGAAAAACACTTATTTCTATTCCAAAGAGGATGCCACCAGAAATCAGTGGGTAGCTTTTTTTGATTGCTGGCAGCGAACAGCCACGGCCAAAGGGAACATTAGCTGCTTGTGCTCAGCATTTCACCAAAGACAGCTTTGTCAATAAAGGATAATTCGACATAAGATAAGCGTTTCAGATGCTTCTCAAACCTGAAACAGCTGCATCGATCAAGTGCTCGGAGCCACAAGCAGTAAGTAACAATTTAACAGCAAATAACGTTAGTGAAGCTAACATTTTACAGGTGGCTAGCAGGACCACTAGTGATAGTTAGCACTAACAACTGGCCTCAAACGCAGGCTTTGTAAAATATTTGAAGACAAAGCCTGTGTATGTCGTGACTCACAGACACAGAAGCTGTAAGTTGCTTTTACTGCATTAGCTAACCTTGCCAGCAGCCATACCACAATTCGATCTGCTTCAGCTGCGTGGTTGAAGCTAAGCAGGTGTGGGCTTGGTCAGTACTTGGATGGGAGACCACTGAGGAAAACCAGGTTGCTGCTGGAAGAGGTGTTGGTGGGCCAGTAGTTGGCGATCTTCCCTCTGGCGGGATAATCCCCAATGCCCCAGTGCAGTGACGGGGACACTGTGCTGAAGGAGACGTTAAACCGAGGTCCTGGCTCACAGTGGTCATTAAAAATCCTATGACACTCTTCGATAAGAGTAGGGGGTTACCCGGTGTCATGGCTAAAGTCCCAACCTCTCTCTTTCGATCTGCTGCCTAATCATCCCCTGATCTAATTGGCTGTGCAATTCCTCTGTCCCTCCCCACCTCTTCCCCAAGGGCTCCCTTGAAAAAGAGATTTCAATCTCAACGGGACTTCCCTGGTTAAATAAATAACCTGACGTGATAGCCAGTTGATTGTGGCTGTAGCACAGCGGCTAACATAGCCAAGTTACTGTTGCTAATGTTTGTGCCCTAAATATGCAAGAGTGATATCAGGGGAAATTCTACAGAAGGTGTGTGAACATAATACTCATTTGAAGCTAACTTTTAAAACTTTTTTGTAATTTGGAAGCTTAGTACAACTGTTCACAGTAACAGAACTTGCTATCAGTAAAACCTGTATTGCAAGGGTTTGTCTCTGTGGTTATAACCGCTCGGTTACCAGCTACTGCATCTTAGTTTGCGTGCCGTGCTAATTAAAATGTTATGATCCTGTTCTGCCTGATCACGTTTTTGTTTTTGCCTGACTCCCATGTTTGATTATGAATTCTGCTTTGTCTGACCATGCTTTTTTTTTGTATTATGATTTAGATGCCATGCCATGTTTTGTTTTTGCCTTGTCTCTGTCTGTCTGCCATATTCCACTCCTGCAGTTATATTCCAGTCCATGTTTTGTGTCTTACCTTGCATTGCACTTTGTCTCCCCCTGTCTGGTCTTTTTTCATGTGATCGCTCACTGCCCCAGTATTGTGTGCCACACATTCGGGTGATTTCATGGTTTCTGGGATTTCGACCATTCCTTCCACTCTCGTTTACTTACTTCACCTTGCTTTTCTATTTTACTAACAATATTAACAGTTTGTTGTTTTAGTTAAACTTACTAACCAAGACTAACATTGTTTATAGTACTAACTTACTAACAAGCATTAGGGATTATATAGCTGCACATTACTAATTGACTAACAAGCTATCAGCACTCGCTCTGTTCTAGTCTCAGCCCCTTACCTTGACTCAATTTACTTTGCTGTGCTTCTAGCAGATTTTCTGCACCTGGCTAATCACTGTTCTGCCTCTCACTCTGTGCACGGTAGAACTCCCTAACCGGAGCCGTATGTTTGTCAGTAGGCTGTCTCTGTGATCCCTGTCCGTGTTTTGGCTTTTGCCAATATCTTGTAATCAGGGACTTCCTCATGTTCATTCCTTTATAATTAGTCCGATCCAACTCACCTGTGCCCTATCATAGCATGTCACTTCTCCTACGTGTATTTAAGCAGCCTTTTCACTCACAGCTCTTGTCAGAACGTTCTCCCTGTGCTGCGATTGTTGATGCCTTGTACTCTTAGCGTTATACTTCTGACTGGAACATCCTCGATTCTGATTTTGGCTTTTTCTTTGATACTTATCTGCCTGTGTACCATGCCTGTTTTGCCCGACTGAGTTTTGTGTTTGCTGCCGCTGTGTTCAGTTTGGATTACGTCCCTGGGATTCTGATTTTGGATTGTGGACTTTGTACCATTGCCTTCTGCCCTGTGGGGGGTTAACCCCACTTTTGCTGAAACTTCCTGGTCTCGCATTCGGTTCCAGAACTGTACCTCACATAAAAATGCTCCTGGTTAACTTGTATGCAGTAATTCTGATCGGTATGCTTGTGCTACTTCGGTAAGCATCAATGTGGCAGTTTCATCAAAACTTTGCCCGATTGTAGCCACTATAGTTAGTGATCACTTAACTTATCTATGACTGGGATCAGCTGGATACTTCACAAATGTCTGAGCAAGTTCTCCGGTGCTTTTTGAAATGAAAGCAATTCGAAACGCAGAAGCTGTACCAGTATAACACATGATTTCTCTGCACTACCTTGACATAATTTCATCCCCCTTTCGAAATTGTTATGGCTAATAAAACGCTGAAAAAGGAGGAGATTAAATGGGTAATTCTTTCCTGTAGAAATGATCGATTCGCTAGCTCTACATAAGCAACTTGTCCGCGCTAACGGAACTTACGGTCTGCAAAACCTGTATTTATACCAAGCTCTCTCTAGCTGTCGTACTATCCATTAAGCTGCTTTCACATCGGACATGGAACAAATTTTTCGCAGGACAGATTAGTCTACATGCAAAGACGGCAAGGCATGACCGCTTACCAGCTACTGCATGTTAGTTTGCGTGCTCTGCTAATTAAAAATGCTCCTGGTTAACTTATATGCAGCAATTATGATCAGTATGCTTCCGTTACTTCAGTAAGCATTAATGTGACAGTTTCATCATAACGTTGCCTGATTGTAGCCACTATAGTTGAAGCTAGCTGGAAAGGTGCTGTATGTGTCTGCTGAGTTGGGCTGCAGTCAGACCAGACGTAGGTTTTGCAGAGCTTGGAGTACGTTTTTGGGTGTTTGTGAAACGATTGCTTTACTTATCCATGACCAGGGTCAGCCGGATACATCTCCAATGTCTGGGCAAGCTCTCTGATGCTACCGGTGAAAGCAATAGGGAAGCGCACAGGCTATAACATGTGCCTTTCATTTCATTTTCATTTCATTTATTCTTCACAAGATAAAAGCACATATGTGACAATATTAATGAAAAAACAATGACAATAAAATTAAAAACAAACAACTAATTTGCTGAATCATAATTGAAAATTAATCTATTCACGAAAGTGTTCATAAAGCGCTCCGTCCTAATTTTGGGGCGCGCACATTGACTCTTACAAAGTTCATACTGTCAGTCTTTCTTAGATGGTAGATGGTACATAGGAATGCAGCGGATGGCTATCTACAGATATAGCTTTTTGGAAAATGTGGCTGTCTTGATAAATTCTGAATAGAAATTGGGTAAGAAATGAAACAACGCTTATGACATCTATCTAAAAAAAATGAAATAATGTTAAGATCTGATACAGGCGACCCATAAACTGATAGACTATATAAAAAATTAGGTAAAACGAGAAATAAACGAATGGTCTCTTTCTTCTTGAGTATATTGCTCCTTTCTCAGATTCCTTAAAATATGCAAGCATTTGTTTTCTTTCACCAACTTGAGTCTAGCATGCTCACTAAATTTGCAGTCACTTTGGAGAGTTACTCCCAGCAAGACAAGACTATTATGTTGTGGAATATTGTTTACAGGACTATATTGACTCTAATTATTCTTTTTTATAACAATAAGTTCATTAAATTTACTAGGATTACAACACATTTTGTTCAAAACAGACCACGACAAAAATTGATTCACCAGGCAGTTTGAGGGATCACAATTAACCGTAATAGAAAAAACTATGGTAGAGTCGTCTGCATATTTAAAAAGCAAAGGGAAACCATAACCCTAAATATCTAAATCATTTAGAAAAACACTAAAAAGATGCGGACCAGTTACACTGCCCTGAGTGGTACCCTTGTTAACTGACGTCCAGTTACAAACATGGTTGTAAGAAAAAACGCGCTGTTGACGAGCATAGAGAAAGCTGTGGTACCAATTAATAATAAAAGGACTCAGGGGTA
Source organism: Gymnothorax reevesii (assembly GCA_029721435.1). Taxonomy (NCBI): domain Eukaryota; kingdom Metazoa; phylum Chordata; class Actinopteri; order Anguilliformes; family Muraenidae; genus Gymnothorax; species Gymnothorax reevesii. The sequence continues at coordinate 37,747,444 of CM056580.1, read as the reverse complement.
ACTGCTTAAGTTTAGCTGATAAAGTACAGTGATTGACAGAATCAAATGCTTTGCTAAAATCCATAGTAAAAATTCGAACTGCCTTACAATGACTGGCTTCTATATATCTATGTATATGGTGCTGAATAGTAAATGCATTGGTACAATTTCCCCCCTGCCTGTAAGCAAACTGGATGGAACTTAGATTATTCTCTATAACTCTTTTTGCTTGAGTGTGGTACACAACCTTCTCAAATGTTCTTGCGATTACTGGCGTGACATTTATACCTCGGAAGTAAGAATCTTCTTTTGGGATGCCGATTTTGGGCAAAGGGTTAATATTTGCTCTTTTCCATGAGTCCGGCCATGAATGGGTTGATAACGACAGGTTCCATACTTCAGTTATTATCGGCACAAAGCATTCAGCATGGTCCTTCCAAATCCAGAAAGGCATGTCATCAGGGCCAGTTGCTGTTCATTTTAGATCCTTCTAGGAACTCCAGACTTGCCCAAAAGATAACTTCGGTACTTGAACGTCCTGGGTAATTTCTACATCAATAGGCCGTATATAACTTTAATCGAAACATAGCTGCCCGAAATAGTCATTGAACCGGTCAAGCGCATCGTTATCCAGGTTGATGAAGTTTGAGCATCGACGCTGTGATGTAAAATCGACACATTTCCACCATTCACGGCTTCCCCTAACAGCCTTAGGATTTCTCCTGTTTTCACTAATAACTTCAGAAATTGTGCTGTTAATTAATTTCAGACGTTCTTGATTAGTGTCTGGAATTCTGGACTTTGCCCTCAACATGGATCCCACAAAAGGAGACATCCAAGCAGGATCTCGAGACGACATCCGAATGGATTTACATGGCAAACACTTATCCATCAGTGCACAGATTTTGTTATCCAAGAGACCAACCACTACGCTTATATCATTGGCTGCTATAACATCGCCCCAATCCTCTGCCGCTAGAGCCAAATAGAGAGCTTGCTTGCGGTGCTCCCTACAATCCCGCACCAACACTTTGTGTTGTGCGGGCTTTAGTTTTGTTCCAGCAGGCAAAAAAAAAACCTTTGTGGTCCGTCTTAATAAGCATATAAAAGGAATAAGTCTTTCCAAACAGATTGGGACGGTTCGTTAAATAGTCATCCAAGCATGCATCACCCCGTGTGGGAAAGTCCACTAGAATTTCCCACCCTGATAAAGCTTGAAATTCATGCATGTCCAATCAATTAACATCATCACCACAAACAATAATTGTATTAGGGTGTTTGTCCAGAATGTAATCAGGCATGCTAATCACATGCTTCATTAGATCCATGTCGCGGTTGTTGTGCTTGGGTGGATTGTACAGACCACAAACTGACATATGGTGTCCAGAAGGCAGCAACAAAGTCAAACAAATTAATTCATATAAATTAGATAAATTAGATCGATAAATGTCCAAGACTTCAAGACTCTTACATAGATAGCCACACCGCCCTTTTTCCTTTTGTCCAGATCCAACCAGCCTCTGTCACGTCTAAATAAATAGTAGTTGGGAATGTTCACAATCCCATCAGGAATCTGGGTAGATAAATGGGTTTCTGAGACCACACACACATCAATGTCTAATTTTCTGAGGTCTGCTTCCAACGCAACTGGAGAATCTCACTCGATTCTTTGTTTTGGACAAGCCACAAATGTTGGTAAAAAGAAATTTGGGGACGGCGAATTCCGTAGTAGCTTGAGTATTGCTTGTGTTGACTCGCGGTATTGAGAAAAGATTACTTCGATCAACACCACAGTATCGCCGAAATTTCAAAGTTAAGCGAGGGTGGCTTTCAACCACTGTGATGTTTCTCGTCACTTAAAATTCTAATTTCCTACCCCGCACCGACCTCTGTATCTTAAAATGCCGAGCGTTTTCAATTGAGTGAGGACAGCAGTGGATGGCTTGAAAGCTGCGTTCCGAAAGGACAGCAGCTTCGCATATCCATACTCCACAGGACAGTCATCTCCCTCCCGAGACAAGGAGCCAATGATCCCATCAAAACCAGCCCGTCTTCCCGACTCCACAATTAATACAGACTCCGGGGCGGGCTGAGGATGAACGTCCTTATAAATAGTGATATCCCGCAAGATAAAGCGTTCTGAAATGGCCAACAGGGTCAAACTATGGACATCCCATGAAACGACTGGACGACAAACTCGATATTTAAACGTAAAAGATTTCAAAAAGTGACAGTTCTTTAGCAGAGGACTTTCTGAATTGTCCAAGTCAAATATCTGGAACTTTACTGGTACTGAAAGACTAACAACGATCCAAAAAGTAGCGCAAAGAGAGAGAGCTCTCAAAAACGTGGCAGCCATATTGGCGCCTGCTCAGTTCATTTTCATACCAGTATAACAAACAATTTCTCTGCATTGCCATCGACGGAATATTAAATTCTTTCCTGTAAGTGTGATCGATTCGCTAGCTCCACATAAGCAACGGTCTATGCAAACGGAACTTACGGTCTGTAAAACCTGTATTATGTTCATGACATAACCGGAGCTCTGTCTAGCTCTCGCACACTATCTGTAACATGCCCATTTTCCGCGAGGAAAAGCTGGTCATTCCGAAGCAATAAGTAAACCATTACCATGGGCAATTTCCAAAAAGGCCATTTGGCCTGGAGCTTTTGCCCCTCCGTCATATACCAGCGCGGAGGCTGTTCGTTTCTCCACGCTAACAAAACACCACAGCAATGCACACGGACCAGCAGGTCCTAATACACACCGAAGCAGTCCGTAAGCTGTTTCTCGCTGCTCCTCACTGTCCATGTTTCCCTCAAAACTTAGACCCACCGGATTTCTACGATCTCCGGTCTACACTTAGGCATGTCGACCCGTTCTTCAAATAAGTCTATTTGGGCTGGATTCTAACTTTCCCTGAATCCTAGCTATAGGGTAGAAAAACCATTGTACTCTCCACTGTTGCCCCTAGCAAATTCGTGCTTGAGCTGCTATACTTTCACACTGCGTCCTCGACTTTCACCGCTGCGTTTATTAGAACAAGTTCATTTCATTAGATCTATACACATGTACTGAGTTAGATTGCGGAATTTTCCCGCCGCTTCCTTATCAGATGGCAGCAGTGTCTCACGTTTCACTCTGGGGAGGAGGACCTGGAAAACTGTGTTCTGCTGCCTTGTCCCGCCCAACTCCGCCCTCCGCAGAGCTGGCCAGTCAGAAGTGGGTACACGGGGAGTGGGGGCTATAGCGGAAGAGCCACCCCAATGAGGCGTTTCAGGCAGAGACGACAATGGACTACAAATGGGTTCTTTTGAACATGGCAGTATGAGCTAAACAAGGACCCTGTTTTGGACTTCGAATGATCAGAAGTACTCTAGGGGAGTCCAAGATAGGAAATGTAGCAAAATAGGTCTCGTTTAATGTTGATATTGGTGGTACGGTGGCACAGTGGTTAGCATTGCTGCCTCACAGCAAGAAGGTTGTGGGTTTGAATCTGGCCTGGGGCCTTTCTGTGAGGAGTTTGCATGTTCTCCCCGTTTTCGTGTGGGTTTTCTCCGGGTACTCTGGTTTCCGCCCACAAGCCAAAGACATACATGTCAGGTTAATTGGAGACAATAAATTGGTATGAGTGTGAGAGTGAATGATCTGTGAATGATCGTGTGTGCGCCCTGCGATGGATTGGCAAGCTGTCCAGGGTGGGTCCGTGCCTTTGCTCGTAGTCAGCGGGGATAGGCTCGAGCTCGCCCGCGACCCTAGTGAGGAATAAACGGGTATAAAAAATGAATGAATAATGTCTATCTTGAAAATCAAGTCAAATTTCACCATTTCCATAAAGCATTTTTAATTCAATATGACTTAATTCACATAAGAACGTGTGGATGGAAACATGGCAAAGCTAGCCAGTTTGGTCGACTGCCTCACCTAAGATTGCGTTATCGTAATTATAGATAAAACTAAACAAACTCACAACTTGCTCACTAAATAGTCCATAGATAAGCAGATGCCAGGATGCTTTTATTTGTACAATTCATCTGGAATGTTACACAAACGTTTCGGCCAGGTCATTCGCTATGGCTAATGCTATATGTAGATATGCAACTTGGCATGAGCATGAGAGCTAGCTGACCATCACCCTTTGTAAGCAACGTGAGTTCATTGTGCTAAACTAAGTTTATCTAGCTAGCTAAATTTACAGATAAAGTTTGCCATCACAGCCGTCTACAGTGACTCGATTACCAAACACGCCAGCTAGACAAATTGCTAGTTAGTATTGTGCTTCCCACTAAGACATGTTTTTATATTTTCAACGTCTCGAACAGTGTCATGTAAAATTGCGCATGAAGTTTTATTCTTATAACATATTTGTGATCAAAAATAATAATCTTTTCGGAAGACCCCTTAGTTCGGCGGAAAATAGCAGAATTTCTCCATAATAGTCTATGGGAAGTTGAGAAGTGCAGTGCACTTCACGCCATGTTTGGGGTGCGTTCGAACACGTCTGTGCAAAATTCCCGAAAAACTATGCGAGGATCTTGCCAAAGTTGCGCGATAAACCCTCGTGGGGTTTGGAGGGCTTATCGCACAACTTCGACAAGATTCTCCCGTAACTTTTCGGGAATCTCGCGCAGCCGTTACATTACATTACAGGTACTTAGCAGACGCTCTTATCCAGAGCCACGTACAAAAGTGCACAAGATTGGTACAAAAGTGCGGAGCTCCTTGGAGACAAGTACAAGTGCTAACAGTAAGTGACAGAACACTTTCCATTGTAACAGATTGTTTCAGATCTAAACCAATAACAAAAGGGAAAAGTCAAGCGAACAAAATGGCAATAAGGTCAAGTGCAACAGAGTCAAGTGCAAGAAAAGGGCAATAAAATAAAATAAGTGCAACAAAAGGGCAACAGGTCAAATGTACAAAGGGGCAGGATAATCAAGTAAACTGACAACAACATAGGGTGCAACAAAATGAAGGGCAACCAAATCAAGCGGTAACAAAAATCAGGAAATAACGTAAACAAAATTAAGTGCAACAAGATCGTGATATGGCAACAAATCAAGGGAAGTAGGGACAGGATTCAGGGCAGTGGAGCAGGGGAAAGGTGGAGCCCGAAGAGGTGGGTTTTCAGGCGGCACTTGAAGGTGCTCTAGGATTCTGCTGTCCTGACCTCGATAGGTAGATCATTCCACCAACGAGGTGCCAGGACAGACAACAGCCTTGGGCGGGAAGGGGAGGAGCAGAGAGGGGGAGGAGCCAGGCAACCAGAAGTAGCAGAGCGGAGTGCTCTAGCAGGGGTGTGTGGTCTGAACAGTCTCTGGATGTATGCTGGTGCTGTTTGGCGCTAGCCTACCAGGGGTCATCAAAAGTCTTGAATTTGATGCTAGCGGCAACAGGGAGCCACTGGAGCCTTGTGAGCAGGGGCGTTGTGGACCAGGCGAGCTGCAGCGTTCTGGATGAGCTGCAGGGGTCTGATGGCAGATGCTGGGAGGCCGGCGAGGAGGGTGTTGCAGTAGTCCAGACGGGAGAGGATCAGTGCTTGGACTAGGAGCTGCGTTGAGTAGCTGGTGAAGAAGGGCCGGATTCTATGGATGCCGAAAGCAGCCTGTTTACTTACAGACGCGCTCGAGCGCACCTTTGTTTCTGCAACTGCGCTCGTAGAAGGAAGCGGCGGCAGCCTCTCCAGTTCACTCATCGAGTTGACGGCTTGGGGCCGTCAGCCCCACATGACAACAAATGCATGCCACCTCCATGTCCATGCGGACATGGATCAGGAGATCGTCTGAAGCAACAAAAACCGAGACCAACAAACATGAACTTAAATCCAAACACAAATTCTATGCAATTTAGCAAAATGCTAAATTTATAGCCAATACATTTTAGCAGATAATAACAGAATATTTGAGAATTAACAATGTAATTTGCCTGCGGTCCTTTCTGGTGACACCTAATACCCAGTCGCCACTTATCAAAATACGCGGAAATAAGTTTGCAGGCTCTCTAGCTTCTTACCTACGGATTGCACGGATGGTACTAATCCAACAGGCCAGTGAAGCCTTCTTCTTTCTCTGCAGTTATAGTGCTGTACATCAGTCAAAAGAGGCTTGTTTTCACAGGCTAAGCATAAGAAGACCACGGTAACAACACAGAGCACTTATTACGCGCTTCAGAGGGCACTCTGTAAATAATGTCTAGATGACTGAGAAAACTTTAAACAATCCACGCACAAAAGAGCCCGGTGGACACGCGTCAAATTAAGAGTGTTTCCTCAAATGTGGCTGGCCAAAATAACAAGCCTTACAGCTGTGGCTTGACACTGGTGCGTGACCAACGAGTGCATTATATTCAGACATGCTCCGCGAAGCCTGTAATAGACCTTATGTGCCATAATGCCAGTCTTATGCCACTCTTATGAATATTTATGCATTCTGACAATGCAGCAATGTACAGTTTAAAGCATTTCAGTAGTCACAGAAGGAGGGTGCTTCACCTTGCAGCTTTAAGACTTTGGGTGGAGGATGTATAACATGACAAAACAGCAGGCAGCCATGACAAATAAGGACTTAAAATGTTATTTTGTCTCCACAGTGCATTTATAAAGGTTGCAAATAATTTTTTTTATCCTATTAATTGTCAATGAATGAACAGTGTGTACCCTGAGATCTTCCTAATGGGCCTTGATATTTGTATTTAATGTTCCCACTCCTTGTTTGTAAGGCAGAATGCCTCAAATGTGAGCTGTTTTATTTATTTATTTATTTATTTTTTGGTTTTTTGCTCAAGTTTACTGTGAGATTCCTGGCTAATTGGCTAATACAGAACTGGTGTTTCCTGGCTGAGTTATCAGGTCTTTTTGTTGCATATTTGATTATTTGAGTGCAGCGTGTGTTTGTTAGGATTGGTTGTTAGTGGTATACAAATTAGCTTGTCCACATTAAGAAAATGAATCGGTTCATGAATGATGTTGCATGAATGGGAAATCAGGATAAATGGAAGGCAGACATAGTGGGTCATGGATTGAATGAGTGCATAAACATTTCAATACCGTGTATGGAACAGGATTCATTTGTCCTTATTTTTCAAAGATAACAGAAATGTTTGCAGTTAAATCAATAATCACTGAACTTATTACACAGTCTCAAACACTGAATGTATTTCAAAGTGACAAACTTTATGTGATTTTCTTAAAATACAGAAGTTGAGAGCTGAACTTATGTTCCCCTTCAACTCAATGAGTAAGGTGCTGTTATATTAGGCAGTGCAGTGTAGTCTCTCTCCATCATGATCAAATTGTAGTTGAAGACATTTTTTCATCCCTCAGCGACTAAGGAAACACAAAAAACACCCATGAAGTTTGTCAGACTTTGAAATTAATTGAAAATTGAGCAATGAAATAAAATACAAGGAAAAACCACCGCTCCCTACAGCCCACTGGGCAGCGGATGTGAAAACCCAAACGCATGGAACAGCATTTTAATTCAATTTCTGAAGAACTGCCATTTGGTCAAACATAATGGCCTTTATAAAGGAGGCCTATATACAAAATGCGAAACATCGCTGGCTACTTTCATGTTAATGCGGGCAAATAGTGTCGTTGCGCTGGTTTCAATTTGATTTGTACCGTGGTCTTACATTTGTAGATCACATGTATTATTTTATTATTCTCATTTGTAGTTATGCATTAGAGAGAGGAAAAAAAGCTGGTTCAAAGCTTTTAGCGTCAGGCGTATTATTAAATAAATACATACCAGGCAGCCTTTTAGCAGAAAGCATGCTAATGCATCCCCGGCAGAAGAATATGAAATTACATTCCATTTTATTTTAACTGGGTTCTGCCACGCCATTTAACCTACAGCCTCCGGACTCCCACCAACGCATTAGCTCTGGCGGCTAACCAAAAACACGTTTCCCAAACAGTCGTTGGAGGTGTATCGAATTCATTCGATTAAACGGCAGTTTCGTTTTATGAAGAGAGGCAGTGGGAGTGAAGTGCTAGATTAAATATTTAGAATATTTCGCCCCATCGTGATTCTACCGACCACCAGCTCCGACCCCTAAGGAAGGGACCGGTGTGTTATCCTCTGAGCTGGGGACGCGAGGTAGGAATTAACTTCCAAAACAATCTTAATCAATCAACGGTAAGATAAACATCACAGACGGCCCGTCTCCAGTTATCGCCCACAGGAAATGTACCAGGAGCTCGCTGGTATGCCTTCATGCAAATACCGCAAAGAAACATGATATAAACCATAAAAATTTGCTTCTTCCCTTTTTTTCTCAGAAAAACGGCACACTGCTTAGAACATATACATACACACTGATGTATCCAAATACGTGGATGCACGATAGCCATCTAAAAACAACATACCACCAATCAGTATGCTGAAATGACCAAGCCAAAAAGTTGGAATGATGTTATCCGGCTAGTCTACTTACTGTAGATCTATAAGAGATAGGAAAGAGGAGAGAGATCGTGGACTGGCTTCATTATTCTTATATAGCATTTTAGTGTATATATTACGCTAATTCAATAAAAAAAATGTTCCCAACAAAAGGGCTGCAGGAGTTGACCCGATCCAATAGCCTTAGTTTTTTGGTTTTTTTTTTCTCTCTGAAACCTCCACACAACCTACATAATGTGTGATAAATTTAGCCGTGAAAATATGCATTTGCATCTTATAACAAGAGGGGGAAAAATGATGCTAATGATTGTGTTTTCTCCAAAGAAACTTTAGATGTGTCCTTTCATGATCCAAAACATGGAAAACAAAATCTATAAATTTTAGAAGTTTTTATTATTTATTCTTTGAAAGGCTGTAAAAATTAGTATACGCCTTTTTCAAGGAGGTACTCTGCAGGCATTCACACCCCACTAAACATTTACAATTTCTGAGGTCTGGGAAGCATTCAAAGGGATCTTTGGAACAAGGAGGACAAGCTTTCTCCAGAGTGAGACCTGATAGAATTTTTTTTAAATTGTTTTTTGGGTTTCGTGGTTACACTTCAAGTGACCTGTGTAACAAGAACGACAATAAAACACACACAGTAATGAGAGATTAGTCTTTAACATCACTGTGAAATTTTTTTTTGCCCACTCCTGTTTTGCAGAAGTGACTTAATTTAGTCACATTGGGCATTGGGTTTTTGAGTATCACCAGCCCATTTAAGGTCCCAAAACAGGATCTCAGTTGGGTTCGAGTCAAAACTAGGCCAATTAAATCTTCATGTTGGATCTTTTGAGTCATTCAAATGTGGACTTACTCTTGTGCTTCAGATTGTTGCTTTGTGGAATAACCCAACTGTGCTTGATCTACAGATCATTGATGGATAAATGCATGGTTCCATTAATGACAAATTGCAAAGGCCTTAAACAAGTAGCAAATCCCTGCACCCAAACACTGCCAAAACCATGTCTGACTGTCGGCATGATGTTCTCATTGTGAACTGCTGAGATAGGTTTACGTGAGATCTAACAGGACCCATGTCTTCCAAAAAGTTCTGCTTTAAGCTCTTCGGTCTAAAGAATATTTCAAAAGGTGAAGGTCATGAAAGTGGTTTTTTTTTGGCAAGTGTGAAATGAGCCTTGATTTCTCAGTTGGTCGACAGTGTTTTCACCTCGCAACTCTCCCATGGTTACCATTTTTGCCAAGCCTCTTTTGAATGTTGAATGCTCACCTTTTCTGAAGCAAAAAAGAGGGGCCTGCAGTTCTGAGATGTTTGTACGGGTTCCTTTGAGACTTCCTGAACGAGTCATCTATTCAATCTTGGAAGAATGTTGGGAGGTCAGCCCCACCTGGGAAGATTAATCTTTATTCCAAGTTTTATTCTTTACAAGATAATGGCTCTCACTGTGATTCACTGGAGTCCCAGCACCTTATAAATGGGTCTGTTGCCCTTTAGTGACTGATGCACTTCAATAACTCCCTCATCTTTTCCAGAATTTATTTTGATCACAGCACAGTGAGAGACCACTTGGGCTACTTAATTCAGGCTGGAAACATTGCATTTTAAGGTACATTCAGCAATTTTAGCCATTCTTGTCAATTTCCATTTTACTGGCTGCAAAAAAGGTCATGCCCAAATCTCTCCTTTTTTTCCCCCCTCAGCCCTTTCCTCCTCTGGGGTATCGTGAACTCGCACTTGAGGCGCACTGGAAAGATCACGCAGAGTTCCAACTCTTTGTCTCCCTCTCAGCGACAAGTAGCGCCGTGAAACATTAACTATTTTTTAGATTAAACTTTGGCAATAAACATAGCAGTTTCCTTCCGTCAAGTACAACATTAGTGGTGACTTTAGCTACGTAGTACTGAGGGTGCAATCAATAATTTTTTATAATATTACAAGTCTAAGCCGGCTAACATCATCTCCCTGCTGGCATTATGAATGATAGCATTGCAGCCATTCTAATGCTAGCTGCCAGCCTCCAGGCAGTGTTTCTCACTACTATGGAAGGAAATTAATGGAATTTGGTGGCTAAACTTTATTTTCACAATTATTCACTTGGCTATGGCGTTGGACAGCACAAGCATAGCTGTAATATCAGCTGTCTAACTTTGCTGGATGGTGACACTTAACTATATTGTACACAAAATCTCACATGGGTTCTAAGGAATTTATTTTTTACCCTATTGTTACACGAGGTCACATTAGCTAATATGTTAACTTGCAATGGATGGAGTATGGGTGCAAGATGGCAAACAAAGGGCCAGTCAAAGAGGGGAGTGGCAGTTATAAAGCTAGGTAGCTGGACGAACAACACTTTGTTAAATTCTGTCTTCAAAGGCTTGTTTCACAGTCTTCATGAACTTTTGCTATTTAAAAGTATTTTCAATTTTTGGCATTGGCAACGTCGGCAGCCAGTTTTGAACTTTCCTCTATCACTTCAGTCAGGGCTAGGTACTAGAAGTATACAAGCATACTGTGAATGCATGGAGTGATGGACAACTATAGAGGTCTGCTTCCTTGTTGACCCCTTTTCTGATTGGCTGGACAGGAGGGAGAGAATTTCATTTCTGAGCTTACACAGTCCAGAGGGGACATGGGTACCACTGTTACGTAGCAGACAGCCTAAGTGATGACTGGTAGTGTCGAGTCTGAGAGCACTAAATGTAAAGAAAACAAACTTTTAGTGTAGATGCGTTGACATGAGGTTAGAGAAAATCAAATTATTGCATTAGTCCGACTAAAACCTGACTATCAAAATGCATGTAAACACCTTAGTCTGACTGGAATCGTACTAAATAGAATTTCTCATAGTCGGACTAACACACCCAGATAATGCGGTTACTAGTTGCATTAATCCTCCATGTATACACTTCAATCGAACCAAACTGGACTACGCGCCCTGCGCTTACCCCACGATTCTTCTTACAGAGCTCTGAACTGGATGTCTTGTGCACTTGTAAATGGCAAACTGATCAGCAGCAACTCTGTGCTCTGCCCAACTAGTAAGTTCGTACAAAACAGTAGCAATCCTCATATGCAATGGTATTGGTGCTTGAACAGTCACGCCTTAAGGGCTCATAATACCTCCATTGATCCACATAATTTATCGAGTGACTTGCACGTCATCTAAAAAGTGTTCTTCCACTTGCAATCAGAAGACTCAAAAGGACTCTCTCCCACTAATCTTTACTACTGATCCACATCCAACATTCACGGGAAGCCCGGGGGTGCATTTACTAAAAGTATGGATGCTAACTTACATAGTTGGAACCACTGACAGTGATTGGACGAACTATGTAAGTCGATTACTTAGCTCGCAACTAGGTTTTCGGTAAATGCACCCCGGGGTAGTAGACAGGGCACAATGTGGAGCATTGTGGAGGCCGCACTGTAGGAGCAGTCCAGGCGCATACGACATTGCCGTCTGCCTTTGGTTGATATCATAAGCATCAGGGATACCGTGCATCTCAACTGCACGAAAAACATGACGTACAGTACGCACAAAATGTATACAGCTGTAGGGTTGCCCATGTTCTCGCTTCTTGACGTGCTATCAGTGAGCCGCCAGCTAACTTCTTTGTCGATTGTTTGGTCTGTGACGTAATGGGTCAATGAGATAAAGGTCCATCACGAGCAAGCTGAAAGGGGGCATATCGCCACCTATCGTAGCGGAGACGGGCATACTTTGGTCATAAATGGGTTTACATCCCTGCATGTAAACTGGGACAAGGTCAGTAGTCCGAGTAAAAGGCCTAATCGAGCTATGACCATAGCTTGACTTAACTGTGCATGTAAACATACTGATTGATCTGTAGATGCAGTAAGATTGAAGCCTGTGCGTTTACAAATTTTGAATTTTACCCAAATATCAAATCAATTTTGTTAAATTAGCTCATGAAGTTACCATAGGGTCAGTGGCATTTCCACACCAGGCCAGTCAGAGTTAGATAACATTTTTCCTTCTATAAATGCATTTTAAAATAACTCAGGTTGTGTTTGTGTGATATAAAATTTCAATTGTGGCTGATATGCAACAATATAAGAAAACAAGAAGGCAAATACTTTTTTTCCATGATAGTGAATACAATGTCTCTATATATTTGAAAGAATATGATAATAGATTGAACATGTTAAATAAAGCCTTTTGCTATTAAAGGGGGCCTCCTGCAACCCGATTTTGGGTCCCTGGATTAAACAAGACATGTTCTTCTCTGGAGGTATTTATGGCTTAATTCACCAATGAGAATACTGACCTGAGGAGAAAGTAATTGACATCAGTGTGGTTTGCAGAAGATTGACCAAGGCTTGCAGGCCACTCCTCCCTACAACAAACAACAGGCTCTGATGCAGTCAGTTCCAATTTTCACACAGCTGCTCTAATATTTATCAGCTTCCCAAGTAAGAATGCAATACAGCTCCATCTGCCTATGTAGCAGAGTAAAAAAATATATATAAATATATATATATATACATATATATTTATATTTATTTATATAAGTAAAAGAGGGCATCATTGTTCTGTTGTGATTAATATAGGAGTTTTCTGTCTTTTTTTCAGCAAGAAAGACTAAACAAATAAGAGGAAAAGGCTGTGAGAGGAGCTGACTGTGGGAGTATAAATGATGCCCTGGCCAGGCTCTCCCTGTGCTAAAGGCGCTGGCAGCTCTTATTAGGGTCTCCTGGAGGAGTTTGGTCATCTGACATGGAGAGGCAGTCATGTTTTTCTGCTCTAAAAGGCGCTGGCATAAGGAACCTTGGCCCTTGCGGTTTATCCCTAATTGGCAGCTGCATAAAAATTGATTTGAAATGAACCGAATTAGAAAGAGGGGAAATGCCGCAGGCCCCAATTAAACTTAATGAATTAACACCATCTTTCTTTCCTTCCTTCTTTCTTCCCTCTTTAACTTTCAAATGCTACAGATAAATCTCGTTCCTTCCCTTTTTTCCCCATATTCAGCTCATTGTGCTGTATTGGCGTGACATTGTGCACAAATAGGCTTGAGTAACTACATTACCAATAGTTGATTCTAATGCAATCGAAAATCGCAAAAGAGCATTGATATTGTAATCAAATGCAATTTTTGATTAACTTTTGAAAAACTTTTGTTGTCAGTCGTGTCACTCGCTGTCTCTTCCGCTGTGACAATAGGGGCTGCCAGGATCATCACCTTCATTCTTTGTCAAAGAGAATGGTGAGTTTTTCATTGTCAGGAAAGTCCCTGAAAATTTGGGAAAAGCTGCATAATTCTATTTTCAGTTTTCTCCCCGGTGATCTATAATTATGTACTGATTTGGGCGAGTATACAACCCCCAGAAAAATTTATGGAATCTTAAAGGATGTTCATCCAACTTATAACTTCATAACTTCAAAATTTGAGTAATTTACAGATACGGCACAAAAAGTATTTTTGTTCGATAGCTGAACAGCCTGGCTCCATGAACTGTACTATACTCCAAACAAATTTGATGCAATTATTTTAACTGATGGGATATTTGTTTCCAGATCAAGCGGGAAAAGAACACAACAAAAAAAAAACATTGATTCACTCAAAGAAGGGAAAAAATTATGGAATCAACAGAAAGTAGTACTTTGTTGCTTCTCTCTCCACAGACTTTTATGATGGCCTGAATTCTTTGAGGCATGACCTTCACTAATGAAAAACAATATTCTCCCTCAAGCTGGTTCCAGCTTTCTCAAAAAGCAGTTGACAGATCAGCTTTGCCACATGGAGCCTTGTCATGGACCACTTCTTTTACATTTCCACCGTAAATTTTCAACTGGATTGAGATCCGGACTGTTTGCAGGCCATGTCATCGAGTTGATATGCCTTTCCTGAACAAAGGAAACAAATGAATTTATCTTCGCCACACATTTAATCTATTGATGGAATCATAAAATGGTCCAAAATTTCAATGTACATTGAAAGGTGAGGTAATGATTACCATCTCCCCTGGTTCTTTACCTGACAAGCTACCCCATATCATACATGAATGGGACGATTTCCTTGCTTTCTTCTAGCAGTCATCTCAATATGCTTCATTTGAATGACATCGGACAGAAGTTCCAGCAGCACTGACTTGGGCAATGCAGATTTGTGATTCATCACTGAATATCACTTTCATCCAATCATCCGCACTCCATGATTGCTTCCCTGTAGCCCACTGTTACCTTGCCTTCCACTGTTTGGTTGTTGGTGTTGGTTTTTATTTGGCTTTTAGGTATTTAAATCCCAGTTCATTCAGCCAATTTCTTACAGTTCTCTCACAAACACTGACTCCTGTTTCCTGTTTTGTTTTCAGCCCAGCTGTTTCTCATTTGTTTTGTTATGCATTTCCTATTTTCAAGGCATTGCTTTGCATTTTCCGATGCTTTGAAGTCTTCGAGAGGTCTACACATTTTCCTTTTATATCCTTGTTAGAATTTGCACCAAATTTTGGGCTCAGCTGACTGGGAACAATCAACATCATTTGCCACTCTCCGTGTTGAATATTCTTTTTGGAGCAGTTTTACAATTCTTTACATTTTTTTCAGTGGTCAGCATTCTTGTTAGTGCTATGTTTTCTCTTAATCAGCCAAGTCCAACACCTCATTAGGGTCTCACTCCTTCAACTGCAGACCAATTTGCATATTCTGATTTGTGCTACTATTTCTTTTAGAAATGCCGATTACAAGGCAATTTCAGATTTTTTCCTCAACATTGAGTGATTCCATATATGATGCCTATAACTGATCAGGAAAAAGATATGCCATTGATTAAAATAATCTAATATAATTTGTTTGAGGAATGTTTCATGCGGCCAGAGAGTTGAGCTTTTAAATAAAATTGCTTGGTGTTAATTCTGCGATTTTTGATTTGTTATGAAGTGAATAAAACTGGAAGAACATCCTCTAAATGCGGTGACTTCATCATTTTTCATGGAGTGGTATGTACTTATGTGCCCGCTGATGATGGGAATGTTATGGATAGAGAAGGGATCACAGTACCGAGACAGGTACAGACATATAAATGAGATCACAGTACAGATAAAGATACAGATATATAGTTGGGATCACAGTACAGAGAGAGTGACAGTCAATCAGATGGGTTCACAATAATGAGAGGGTCATAGAGATGAGACCACAGTGCGGAGAGGGTTACAGATGTAGAAACAGATCTGTGGACAGAGAGTAACATATATTGTATTGAGATGGGACTCACTATAAAGAGAGAGTCACAGGCATGGAAGTGGGATCATAGTTCAGAGAGAGTTACAGGCATAGAGATGAGATCACTGAACAGAGAGTAACAGACAGACCTGGGATCACAGTACAGAGAGAGTTAAAGACAGAGAGATGGGATCATAGTTCAGAGAGTGACAGACATAGAGGTGGAATCACAGTGCAGGGATAGTGACAGATATATAGTGATGGGATTGCAGTACTGAGAGAGTTGCATGTATCGAGATGAGATCACATTCCATAAATGGCCACTACACCTGGCTGTTTGTATGGGTTAAGGTCATAACCTGTATATATCCATCTGTAGGTTGGCACTGATCTAGAATTTTGACTAGAACACGAGCATGCCTTGTCTACATTGTTAAACATTAAATGACTCCTCCCATCTTCCTGGGTCTATAACTGATGGTGAAAACATGGTGATTGATTGAAAAAATATTGCGGATGCTTTGAGCAACCTCATACATCTTAGTGCACCTAATAAGATAATGCTTTCAATAAATGTTATGAGTTTGATGTATTGGGTTGTGTATAGAAGCAAGCTTGGGTTAATCAAAGACTTATTCCAATAATTCATGACTGATTATTCCCTGCAACTTTACAGCGGTTGCAAGTTTAGATCAAATATTTCAAGAAGAGAACCGATTTTAGCCAATTTCAAGAGCATAATAATAATAATAATAATAATAATAATAATAGATTGCTAGCTCAAATTCTACAGTGTAAGGCATTCCATTAGCATAAACTCTACACTGAATTATCAATGAGTGGTAATATCATTGCCATTCAAGTCAAAACTTGGGTAGCCGGACTGCGTACATTTCCCCATGAGATACAATGGTGAATGTGGGGATCTTTATTAATAAGGGAAAATGGGATTGTGGGGATTTTTAAAGGTGGAATGAGAAGAGTCAAGTTGAAGCTGGGAATGGTAAACAGACAGGCATCTGGCAACCTTGCCCAGACTGTAACAGTACCGTAAAATACAGATCCTACCACAGGGCAACACATTCCCTGGAGTAGCTCAACCGCAAAATAAATTCTGCTCAAATGGGGAGCAGATTGAAGAGAAGCAGGTGGGGGGCTGGGCGGTTGCAGAGGGGGAAGGTCACCCCACTAATTCACGGCAGTTCCCCTTGATGCCGCCCCATGGAAACAGTAATTGAAAATTATTAACTGGTGGCAGAGACACGCGTGAAGTTAAACGTGATAATAAGACCCAGCATTTATGACACTTCGAGGTGGGGGGAGATTAATGAGATGGTGATCCTGTGACGGGGCTAAATAGGCACCCCAGAATGCTGGCCCGCCCTCCATTTTGCACCCCTTTCGCTTAAACCCACAAGGTAAGAAATGCGTACAATACCTCCATGCAGTGCAGTTAGTGTTTGAGCTAAAGATGGCCGTAACGCTTTAGAAGATCACCCAATATGGATATACATACCATCAAATCAGAGCTGACAGTTTGCCCTTTCACCTCATACTCATTATTTCATTTCATTTTGCTGCAGTGCAGAGCCATTACAAAAACTATTTGCATCACTGCACACATGCTTACTGATTGGGCTGAACATCTATAATAGACTTTATTTGCTTGAGAGTTCCAGCCTTTTCTCTTGCCACTGCTACATCAATGCTGTCATGGCAGAAAACAGTGGTAGCTTTTACAGGCCCCTACCTGTCTCATAACGAGGTCCAACTGGTTCTGATTTTTGCTGAGCCGCTTTTTTCGTTGTTGTTGTTTTGTTTTTTTTTTAGGAACTTGTTCAATTTTTTTCCTTTTTTCCCCCAGGAATAAAAGCAACCATACTTTTGAACCCTTTAAGCGCTAATTTTTCACTTGAAGTTCCAAGTAAAAAAAAAAGCATTTTCTTTCATATTTCATATTCATTTCATATTTCATTTCTCTATTGCAGCCCTCCACTGAAGCTACGTCACAATGACATTGAGAAAAATATTCAAACCCTGGACACCAAGCTTTTATGGCCATAGCATTAGATCAATTGGAAAACATCAAGATCTTGCACTGTACATCATTTTATGCTCATTTTCCTATTAATAAAGCGTATTTGGGAAAGTTGAAAACCCTGGGACCTGTACTAGAATTTAAACTTGGCCTGAGGGAGCACAGGTTGAAAACAGCCGCTGCATTTTATGGCCGCGTGTGAGTTTTATGGGGTTAATGCAGTGATTGTACCCAGAGTCATGGAGAGAGTACACTGGACAGCGCCCCCATTTATTTTCTGGACATTACGGAAGTGCAGTTCTGAAACCCAGTTCTGCTCTAGTTAACTCCACACCCGGCGACTGGGGACCTGGAAATGTTGAAGCTATCTCGAAACTGTATCTACTGCAGGGTGAATTCCTTCATTGTAAATGCCTCGCAAGAAGGAACTGCACGCAAGAGAGATGGTATTCATTCAACTGTTCTCAAACTTGTTGCAGATGTTTCTCTGATCACAAAGACACTGCATTGGCTTTGATTCCTTCCCTTTGCAAGCCTGAACAAAATACCAAAATCAGTCGAACAAGCAATTGATCATGCAGTCGAAGTTCAGAAATCCTTAATGTACAGTTTCTGTCACTCAGCTCTCGCTTTGTGGAAAACTCAGCAGTCGTCAGGCTGATAAATCTTCCCATGGGTAACGTTCTCTAATGAGAGAGATTAAGCTCACCAGGGTAATGCTGTCTCTTACAGTCCACTCTCTACTTTCCCGAAATAAAGGGGAACTTTGTGTGTAAAACTAGGACAAAAATATTTGTGCTTCTCTGATCAAGAGTCTGAACATCACCATGAACTTGACAAAGAACTGTCAATTCACAGTTCTTAAAATTGATTTTTTTTTTCTTTTTTTATGAGCAGATTTGTGGGGAGTCAGATCAGTTTCATAATGAATGAACGCAAAGAGATGGATTCACAAATGCGATTCACTAATGAATTTTTGGGATTCACATATAAATGAATCTCCACAAAAATATTTTCCTATACATACACAAATATTTATCATTCTATATAAGAAAAATCTTCACATTAAAGAATTTCATGGTTGTATTTCTGATGCACACTAAACTATTTTTTTGTTTCAAAGATATGCTATAGGATGTTTGGAGATGATGTCTTGTCACAGTGTGAACTGCAGAAGGGGGACAGGAGTTGATTTTTCCATGGAGAAGCTTTCAAAATGCCAAAATATTATGTAGTGTTTACGCCTGTGCCTACTGATCAAATTGAGATAAAAACAAGAGCTTCTTTCAACTTCTGAAAGTGGTGACACATAAAGGCGAGAGATGTACGAGGCTCATGGAGAAATGGCGACAGACATAAATGAAAAAAACTTCTGTTTAAAGTCTGGAGGAGAGGAGTCAGACGATGCTCGTGTATGCAATGCACCTCATGAAAGGTAAGGCTACAATCATTCAGCTTCCTAACTTTAAATTTCAAGCTGAATTCACTTTACTCCATTCCCAACGATTCCCAACTGGAGTTCTTCGCTTCCTGACCCCTTTGCTACAGTCCATTTTAAATGAGCCTTGGCCCACAGAATACGGCGGTGCTTCTGGATCATGCTCAGCAATGGCTTTTTTTTTGCATGATAGAGTTTTAGGTGACATCTGTGGATGGCACAGTGGACTGTGTTTTCAGACAGTGGTTTCTTGAAGTATTCCTAGGCCCATTTAGTTATGTTAATGACAGAATCATGCTGGTGAGTGATGCAGTGGTGTCTGAGGGCCCGGAGATCACAGCCATCCAGTAATGGTCTTTGGCCTTGTCCCTTACGCACAGAGATTTTTCCAGTTTCTCTGAATCTTTTGATGATGTTATGCTCTGTCGATGATGAGACCTTCAAAGCCTTTGCAATTTGACGTTTAGGAACATTGTTTTTTAAGTATTCCACAATTTTTTTTACGCAAACCTTCACAGGTTGGAGAGTCTCTGGCCATCTTTACTTCTGAGAGACAGCCTCTCTAAGACATCCCTTTTATAGCCAATCATGTTACACGCCTGATACCAATTAACTTGCTAAATTTTCTTGCAGCTGATTCTCATATATGAATTGCTTTTTCGGCCCTTTTTGCCTGTGTCCCAACTTTTTTGAGACCCGTTGCAGCCAAAAACAATTAAATAAGCTCATTTTGTGGATAAAAATGTACAATGTCTTATTTTAAACATTTGCTACATTTTTTCCAAACCATTTTGGAATTGGGGTTGAATATGACTAGCTAACATTTAAGTACTCAGCACATTAGCAAAATCAACTGACCAAGCAGAACCATTCACGTTGTGGTCCTCATTCTGGGTGGTTAAAAATCGTGCTGGGAAATTTCCCGTTAAGGATGGTAAAAAAATCTGCAATAACTTAGTTCTCAAGAAGTGTCAAGTAATATCACATTTTGATTCATTTTTTAAAATATGTATTTCACTAATAACTGGCATTGAAATATGGTTGTAAACTGCTTGACTTTATAAAAATAGCAGGAATCGAAGCACTGATTACTAAAACCCCACAAGTCAAGTAAAGTCAAGTGTGACTTATGGGGTTTTAGTAATAGGTGCTTCAATTATATCCATATGGACTAAGGAGAAATCAAAAGTTATGGTGCTCTGGAAGCCATAACTTTCTACAAATTTTCACTCAGGTCTTTTCACTCATTTGAAGAGCCAATCAGACAACTGATTGGCTGCATTTAATTCCTTGTTAAAAAATGTATTTATAAATTGCATGGGAGTACATGGGAGTCTCAAAAATCCAACACACATAATGCGGTTCATAAACGCAGGTGCAACAGCCTGTATACAAATGTAGCAACATCCAAATATGTGTTGGTGTACATGTGTAATACATTAGCTCTGTTAAGGAGCACTGTAGCTAGGCATGTTGGTCCTTTTCTGCTATATATTCAACTATTTGAAGAGGGCAAGATTAATGTTCGGAATGGAATTGTGTTCTATACGTACTTATTGCCTGAGCCAGTTACCAACAATTTTCTGACAATTTTAATTTTCAACGAAGTATAATCATGAGACCATAAGATGCAATAAAACTTACAAAGAAGAAAAATCAATATATAAAGAAAAGTCATGATTGTATAAATTAAGATCTTTATGATTAAAAAAAAAAAATTGCAAGTTGAAAGTAGAAACATTACCCCTCACTATAGTAAAGTTGGGTCCATTGCTGTATGATGTATTACAATGTTGTATGATATTGTATAATATGATCGAAGACTAGAGACCATGTTACAATGGGATCATATGAGCTGTGCTCCCTCAGCCCATACAACCAGTGCCCTTGCTTGGACCACATGGCCTTGAACATGGCCTTCATTGTGATCTTAACTGCACACCTGTAAAGTTTCGTGACTGTAGCTTCAAGGTCATGAAGATATCCCAGTGACAAAATCGAGCCTCAAATAGACAGTCATATCAACACTGGACAAATACTTCTTCTTTGGTAGTTTCTGTGAAAATAGGTGTGTCCAGGACCACATTTTGCCATGATCACACACGCACTCACGCACACACACATACACACACACACACACACACACACACACACACACACACAGACTCACAAGGTGTTGGCCTGCATGATGTTTCCCATAGTACACGAGGATGTCGATAAAAACATCAGTCTTTCCCGCAGAATGAATCAAGGCCAAACTGTCTCCAACAATAATGTTATCGCACAGCTTTATATGATGCTTGGAGATTGTATAAGATGGGCTGCTAGTCAGGAAGTTCTGTCTGTACCAGGGGACCTGACTTCCTGTCTCCTGGCTAGTGAAAGGCAAATACAGAGATTCTGACAAGGCATGTCTGCTTTTGGACATCTTAAATATCTCTGCATGGGAACTTTAATGTGATTGGAATCAACTCTGCTTTCATAACCATAAACGTATGAGCGTGTGTGTGTGTGTGTGTGTGTGTGCGTGCGTGTGCGTGCGTGTGCGTGCCTGCGTTTATGTCTTAGTGTATATGTCTTTGGTTTTGTGTTCCTAGTTGTGTTTGCGCATGCATGCATGCATATGAATGCATGAGTGTATGTTTGTCCAATTCTGCGCATTTGTGAGTGTGTTATTTGTGAGTGTATCTTTATATATGTGATTTGTGTGCATGTACACGCACAAGTTTATGTCTCTTTGTAATCTGCGTGTAGGGACTTGCATGTGTGTGTGTAAACAGTGTTTGTTCTTGCATGTGTGTTTTATTATGTGCTTGCATGTGTCCATCGTATTTGTGTGCACCTGTATGTGTAATCTGTGTGTATGTGATTGCATGCGTATGTGTGTCAGTGTATGTGTGTTTGTTAGGTGTGTGTGCACCTGTGTGGATGTGATCTATGTGTATATACTTGAACGTATGCATGTATAATCTGTGTATGTTTCTGCATACGCTTGTGTGTATGTGTGCTTACATGTGTATGTCTATGTGTGTGCATGCATACGTGCGTGTGCCTGTGTGTGTGTGTATGTGCGTATATGTATGTATGGGTGTGTGTGTGCATATGAGTGTGTCTGTATATGTGCGTGTGTGTGTGTGTGCATGTCTATGTGGATGTGTGCACGCGTGTCTGTGTGTGTGTGTGCATATGCGCATGTATTTGTGTACAGATGCTGGTGCAGGGTCTAAGTGACCATTCAGCCGGTCATACCTCCCTCCTTGCAGAGCAGAGTTTTCACTGCCTAATGTAAAACAGCAGCGCGCTGTGATTCCCTCTGCTTCCACAGTCAGGGCCGAGCCAGCCCACAGCTCCGCCGTTTCAAAAGATCCCAGCGACGTCAAGGCCTCAGCCCACTGCCACGCGTTTCAAACGCTAAATTACTCCACGTCAGCCGGAGGTGTCAGATTCCGATCTGAGAATCTCTGAGCAGTTTATAGATCTGAACCGAGGAGCTTGGACCAACTCATGCCCGACTGTTCCAAACTTCCATCCAATTGATTTCTTGATGCCTTAACGAGCCATTCCACAGATTTAAACAAAAAAACCTGCCCCAACCTCCCACCACGCGAACCGTCCATGTAGAAAAGAGTGTGTCACTCTGAGCAGTCCATTACTAAGATTTTAATTTACCTTTTAGTGGAGAAAAAGACACTCCAGCTCCCCCTCCAAATGACAAAGGTGCATGCTTCTAGAACATTCTATGACACATGTTCAAGGTCTCAGAGCTTTGTGGTGACATTATGGGTGTAACTGATTGTGCTGTTTTCAGGAGAGGGGCGCACAAGCAATTCCTGGCATCGAATCTGAAACACTCATCATTATTCAACCCCTGAATCCTTTCTGATATTTACCTCACAGGCTCAGCACTGGAATTTGAAGTGCGATAAGAACATAAGGAGGAACTGAAAGTCCATCGCAGTTAATGCTGGTGATGCAGAGGTGCACACACATGCCACCTCATGTGGCTGAGCTGGATGAAAGGTGTTTGTCCAACCAAACTTGAAGAAAATCTGTCTCTCCTCTCAAATTGAAGTTAAAAGTCCACACATGCACACACACGCGCACACACACACACACACACACACGCAGTTGAGGTCATTTGTTTACATAAACCTCAGCCAAATACACTTAAGCTCAATTTCTCAGTTTCAATCTGAGTAAACATTCCCTGTAAACATTCAGGTCAAACAGGATTACTACTTACTACTTAGTAATATACACTGTCCGAATAATACTTAAAAGCTGAGAATTTCAGCTTTTATTTCTTTCATCTCATTCCCAGTGGGTCAGAAGTTGACATGCGCTTGGTTAATATTTGGTAGAATTGCCTTTAAATTGCTTAACTTAGATCAAATGTTTTGGGTTGCCTTCCACTACCTTTTCACAATAAGTTGCTGGAGTTTTGACGCATTCCTCCCGACAGAACTGGTATAACTGAGTCAAGTCTGTATGCTTCCTCGCCCTCACAAGCTTTTTTAGTTCTGCCCACACATTTTCTGTTGGACCGAGGTTAAGACTTTGTGATGGCCACTCCAATATCTAGACTTTGTTGTTCTTAAACCATTTTACCGCAAGTTTGGAAGTTTGCTTGGGGTCATTATTGTTTTCGAAGATCCATTTTGTGATCAAGCATTGAATTTTTAGCTGATGTCTTGAGGTGTTGCTTCAATGTTTCCAAATAATTTTCCTTCCTTGTGATGCAAACTATTGTGTGAAATGCACATGATGCTGCCACCCCTGGGCTTCATGATTAGGACGGTGTCCCTTGACTTGCAAGCCTCCCCCTTTTCCTTCCAAAAATAATGATGGTAATTATTGTCAAACAGTTCAGTTTTTGGTTCATCAGACCAAGGGACATATCCGCAAAAAGTAACATCTTTTTGCCCACATGCTGTTATGAACTATTCCCTGCTGTATTCTTGCTTTATAATTGTTGTTTTGGAGCAGTGGTTTCTTCCTCGCTAAGCAAGTTTTCAGGTTATGTCAATATTGGACTCGTTTTTCTGTGGGTGTAAGTAATTTGGTACCTGGTTCCTCCAGCATCTTCAGAAGGTCCTTTGTTGTTGTCCCTCGATTGATTTTCATCTTTTGCGCCAAAGTACATTCATCCCTAGGACACAAAACCCATCTCCTCCCTGAGTGGTATGATGGCTGCATGGTATCATGGTGCTTCTACTTTACCTACTGTTGTTGGTACAGATGACTGAGGTTCCTTCGGGCATTTGAAAAATACTCAAAAGCATGAACCAGATTTGTGGAGGCGTACTATTTTTTCCTAAGGTCTTTTGAATTCCCCAGTAGGGGTGTGCAGAGGTACCACTATTTGTTTTTGTATTTGGGCAAAATAATTTGGATTCAGATTCGGGAAAAAAGTGGGCGGGGCTAAAACCGTAAGTCGCTTTTTTTTTCCATTGGATTTTAACCACAGAGGAATCTAAAATGACTGAAATTCCAAAACCACTATCTTGAGGAGAATAAACAATCAGTTATCAAATGGAAGTACTCCATTTTCTGACATATTACTAAAGAGGCAAATCAAAAAAGAAAATTTCTGAGATAAAAATAACTGAGCCACTGAGGAACAGCACTTAATGCAAGCTAAACAATGAAGCTAGCTCGCCACCCAACTCTCAGCTGCGTAAATTTTTCTCCAGAGTGCGCGCGCACACACATGCACTACACACGCGCATACACACACAAACTAACTTGGTTAGTTTAACAACAGCATGCCACAACTAAGCAATGCAACTCAGTGTAACTATTTTAGTGCTAAATAAAGGAATCAGACCTTAGCAAAACTGTCTGCAATGATAGCAAGCTACCCAACTCTCAGTCACTTGTATTTTTCTCCAGAGCACCCGCACACAGACAGAGAGAGAGAGAGAGAGAGACTAACTTGGAATAAGAACTGAGCAAGACTTAAGACGATACTTCGGCAGCCTCCTACTAAAGACAATACGTTAGCCTGTTCGTAATTGGGTAAATGTGCAGACTCGTGCTAAAAGGACCAGCAGCGCAGGTTTAAGAAACCCATTCTAATGTCTGTCTTATCCACTCATCGATTTTGACTGACTGGTGAGGAAGATTGACTGCAGTGACAGCCAATCTAGTTTGAATTAGAGAACTTCAGAACCAATCACTTGTATGAGATGTTTCCCTTAATGAACACAGGTAAAAAATACAATGTATATATATTATGCATATTACATAAAGCCAAACTTTTAACAAAGATTTATTTGGCAAAAAGCCATTATTCGTGACTTGCCAAATATGGATTTGGATTCGGGTGCATTCCGATTCCCCAGTATGTCAATCAAAGAGGCAGTGTGTTTTAAGTTAGGCCTTAAAATACATCCATGGAAATACACCCTGAAATGATGTTATTGAACCTAGCAGAAGCTTCAAAAGCCATGACATAATTTTCTGGAATTTTCCAAGTTGTTTAAAGGCACAGTCTACATAGTGTATGGAAACCTCTGACCCACTGGAATTGTGATATCATGAATTATAAGTGAAATAATCTTGCTTTACTCAAATTAGCCATTACTTGTCATGCACCAAGCAAATGTCCCATACGAGACAGTACGTTGTTCACGTAAAATGGGTATTTAAAAAAAAAAAAAAAAAAAAGAGTTATAATATCTTCAACCTACATGTATGTAAACTTTTGACCTCAACTATATACAGTACTGTGCAAAAGTCTTATGCACATTTAAGCAATTTCTTTAGGCTAATGTGCTTGCAAAAATGATTAAAGTTTCTAATAACTGAGAAATGTACTAAACAGAGCTGTAGACTGTTAAAAACTAAATCAAATCAATATTTGGTGTGACTATCCTTTGTCAAAACATTTGGGACACTGTCCTGTTGCGCTTAAATATATATATATATGGGTGTTTCATGAAAATTTGCCATCAGTGTCAACTAGAAGGAAGAAATATAGAGTTTTATATATATATATATATATATATATATATATATATATATATATATATATATAACTCTCTCTCATTCTTTCTCCCTCACTCTTGCGGGTTAATAATACTTATGATTCATATTTTGATAATTTTATTTGCATTTCATTTCATCCTTCAGCTGCATCTGTTTGTCGTTCTCACCTCCCTTTCAAACAAAGAGATTTCAACATGAACAGCACAAGTGCTGATAGAAACGGCTCCTTTTCCTGGGGAGGATTCTGGGAATGCTGTGTCCCAATAAGCCCGCAGCTTTTTCTTGAGTGATAGTGTTGTTTTTGGCCTCTAGAAATCCGCATGGCCAGATGTTTGTCCTCATACAGTAAAATTAATGGTGCGGAGAAATTATGCGTGATGATAAATCGAGTCCGAACAGACGGCTGCAGTCAGAGGGAAATCAGATAACACAAATCTTTTCTTGGCTGGGAAGCGTGTAAGGATGGTAGCACAGGCGTTGGTGAAAGCACCTGAGGGATCAGCCATACATAAATAATGAAATGTAATACAGGAAATTAAAATAGTTCACACTTTGCAGTCCGCCTCACCACAGTGCATTAGTGCCCTGAAAAAATTCCTCATTTCTGAAGTTATATAGATGTCAGAAAAAGTGAAGAAACCCATACTGACGCATTAGCTGGAGGTGCAATTTTCAGCAAATTGCCCGGAGCTTTTTTGGTACATTTAGACTAGGTCTGAGGAGAGTCCTTATTATCGGTTACAAAGTGCTTTTCCCCTTCCCTTCTCGCTCAGGCTTACCTTTATGGACTCAGGAGTCCTTCCTGAACTTCCATTTTGCGCTTCTGAGTGTGTGTATTTGTGACTGTTATATCTCTCTGATGCTGAGACTCACTGTTCATTTATTTCCATTTCATTTTTTACCCTCTTCCCTCTCTTTTTTCTCTGATTTGAAATGTCCTGTCATGCAGAGAGGCGCACAGCCCTCCCTAACACATAAGCCTCTCGCCCTCTGCTTCTCTGCACACCACAGTTCCTGGGTCCAGCTCACAATAAAGTGAAACCACTTTTGCTTTTAAGTTCTTGTCTAGCACATATTGGATTTCGAAACAGTCTCTGAAATATGACTTTGAGGTTTAAGTAGACTCTCTCAGGCTTGATTTTCTGAGTATTATTTGTATTGCCGAGCCGTTCTGGAATGCAAACCCCTTTTGTTTGTCAATGTGCAGCTGCTTCACACACTCCTGTGTCGTCACAACCCTTGTGTCCTCCTAGGGGTTTCTTTGCCGTTTCCAGCAACCTGAGCAACTTTTGGAGGTTTTGTCTCAACTGATTTTGTGTCTCACGAGCCTCCCCTCGCCCAGGTGTAATCCACCATGCGCCCTGTGTCCTTAGTGTGTCTGTGGTGTATATCAGCCTTAGTTCTGTTCAGCAGAGTTGGTGGATTGTAATGCTCTGTCTGTCTGTAGCCTACCAGTCAGTTTGTCTTCAGAAATTGAGGACAGCTCTTCCTTCGTTTATTTTTCATTACTTTAACGACATTGACATTGGTTTCCAGCATTGAGGCTGCATTCTTTTTAATCATCATCCAGTCTGTTTCTCGTGACCAGTTTATTAGGAATACCTCCCAACCCTACATTAGTTCGCAGGGTTAGGCCTGCATCCCGGCTCAGCTCATCGATCTTGCTGTCAAGCAGTTTTGCTTTGGGGGGGTTAAACCACCTGGCTTCTGTCCAAGAATGACCATTGGCTGGTGTGTGGACATACCCCCAACTGTTTTCAGTTAACACGAACCAAGCTGGACTGACCCTCGCACCATTCAGGGCTTTGGCCTCATCACTCTTATTACTGTATTCCAATAAATCAATCAATCAATAAAAACCCATGGTTGGATGGTACCCTGTGTCTGCATTTGGAACCTTGGATGGATCATAACATGTAAGGGATAATCAACTCGTACGTTTGCATTACACGGTTTTAAGGCACGACGCGGACGCGGTGAAGTGCCTTAAAACCGCGTAGATTATCTCGCTTATACCACCTATAATTAACCACCCCGCAGGATGTAATTTCTCTGACGCTTCCAAATTTACTGGAGGCAAATGAGCTGCTAGGTTTCAGTCATACCCAGCCAAATGCCAGTGCTCTAACGTTGCTATGGTTAAAGGTTGGCTAGCGGATGAGTTTCAAAATTGTGAAACTATCGTAGGCCGAACTACCTGTGTGGTTCCACAATTTTAATCAACACCTGCCAGCCAATCAGAAAAGAGTATTCACCCAGACCATGGTGTAAGCATGGAATAATAAACACCAAACTTGTGAATCTAACTGCCTCTGAAAATGCAACATGCCACAGACTCTCCATTGCACAGAAGATTAAAACTGACTACTGTTATGACACTGATAAATCGCCATTGTCTTCAAGGCTTCATCGACATTGATACGTTTTCATTTTATATCAGCGTCTTGAGATGAAAATATCTCCATCCACACTAAAATGCAATCACAAAGATTTCACACTAAAAAGGGGTCAGCAACGATTTCAAAATTCTCGGTTTTAGGGCTTCGAAAAGAGCTGGAGCGGTGTGAATGCAAGGCGAAAACATAGCAAAAGTTACAAATAAAACATATCAATGTAAATATAGCCTAAAAGTGGTTTCATCAGTGAAATCTTGAAGGCAGGTTAGTTTGCAGATGGAGTTGTATTACACTGCTTCATTTTCAAAAAATACTGAGAGGGATTTATCGGTTGCGGCCTATAAACACAACATTGAAGGTTGGCCCTTCCTCCCCAACAAAATGACATCAGAGGCATTACGCTGCAGTGCACCGCTAAGTCCCGCCCTCACACCCTGCATGCTGTTATTGATTGGGGGCTACATACCCACTGCCCAAAGGCTGATGCCCAGACATGTTTTGTACAAAGAAAAATAAGAAAATATAGACTGATGGCTAGTATGACTCTATTTATCTTTATATTTATCTTTTGTATGACTCAATTCTTTCTTTACTTGTAAAATCCTACTTCATATACCTTCAAAGACTGTAAAAGCCATGGTGGTGCTGTGTAATGGTTTTGGAATTGGGCTTGCAATTTCAAGGTCGATTCCCCGGAGGGGCATTTGCGTTGTGTTCCTGAATGAGGTACTTAACCACAATTCTCAATCGCTATCCGGCAGTTGAAAGCGGATGTATACACTGCGTTAGTATGTCTGCATTTGAGCATCGGTATAGTGCTTAAAATGTAAATGAACACTGTTTGAGTGTAATAATATCACACACTGTTGCAAGGGATGAAATCTCTCAGATACTGAGTTAAATTTAGGGGCTTACTCACGGTGGTTGTTGAAGGTTTCACGCCGCGTTCGACAGAGTATGGTTGTTAAGCTAGATGTCCTGGCCTTTTTCCAACCCTGCCTTCAGCTATTCGGCTGCCTAATCATCCACCACCGCTGATCGGCATTCTCTTACCATCTTCTTCCCCCCAGTTGTGCCACAAAAGGAATTGCTCTTACTCCACCTTCCTATTTAACAAAATTGTCCTTAAATATCATTACTTTCAGAAACTATTCGAAAGAAGAAAGCTGAAAAGTTTACCTCTTTAATTCAGAACATTTCAGTGTCCAATTGTGCATGTTCAGAGTGAGTTAACACTGATCCTCAGAGGTTTGCACACGAATCCCGTCCGTGAGTCTGCTGTAGCTGTCTACATAAATGAATAGAAGGTGATGGATTTCACACAGCCCTACTACTGCAAGATGTTCTCACAACATGAATGGAATGTTGATTCTACAAATAAGATTAGGAGTTGTTTTAGTCAGTGTTTCTGCCACATGGCCCATGGTGAAGTAACACAATGGCAGAATAATGTTTCATGTGCGGATGAGGTATGATATTCAAAGTAATGATAATCATTTTTGTGTATTTTACTTACTCTTTAAATAATATTGCCACGAGTGTGACAACATCAGTGTTTTTGGAGTTAAGCGGAATAATAAGTGTATGTTTATTTGGCACAACTGTGTATAACCATGGTGGGCATGAAGTGTTTATTTCCAAAACGCAATACATCCATTTTACCATTTTGAGTAAATCAGCTTTTTCTATCTTGGGGCCTATTGAATTTTATGGAAAAACAAAAACTTTGACCATGAAAAACTACACCTTATTGTATGAATTCCTGCACCATGTGAAAGAGGCGCAGGGCTATCTCAATTTTTTGTAATTTTGGAACTCAGTTTGTTTTGGAAACAAACTCTTCATAGTTTCCCCTCAATTCTACATACCTAGAACTTAAAAACAGTACATGTTATTCATCTTCTATGACTTGGTCGTTACAGGGGTAAATAAACAATCAACTTCTTGTGCAGAATGTTCTCACTTTCATGACTCATTAATTATGGACAGATATTCTAAATAAATTGGTAAAAGTTACTACACTGCCTCAAGGCAAGGCCATTTTGAGAATGTTTTGTGTTTAGTAGAAGGCTACAAACAATCATCCACTGACTTCTCGCACTTATATATATATACTATGGAGGATATTAAAGATTGTTTGATATCAGTTTGAAGTGAGTAGACCCCACCGTAACC
The DNA here is from genome assembly GCA_029721435.1 of Gymnothorax reevesii. Classification (NCBI taxonomy): domain Eukaryota; kingdom Metazoa; phylum Chordata; class Actinopteri; order Anguilliformes; family Muraenidae; genus Gymnothorax; species Gymnothorax reevesii. The sequence goes on along the minus strand of CM056580.1, from coordinate 37,716,835 downwards.
CCCCCCCAACAAAGGCACAAAGAAAGAAGGAGGTTGCCATGTTGATTGAGACTAAAAGCTTAAATCCAACATGTATGCCATGCATCTTCTCTTTGTCAGGATTATTCAAACAACCCCATGTGGAGAGCATATGGAGTGCTGTTTTAGCATTCAGTCACATCATAAAGAACTAAGCTTCCATCCCATAAACAGTAATATCCATTCATTTGTGCTAATATACTGACTAAATATATAGGAGCAGGAAATGGAATTCACAATATGAATAATTTATCTTAAGCATATAAATTACTACAGTGATAATATGCTTCTACATGCATGTTTTATACAAAGTACACTATATGTTATCTCATAATAAATCATATGACAGCTGCATGTAGCTCTGTTTATTAAGCAGTGATTTGACTTTCATATATTAAGTCGCAGTAATAACCTTGCTGCGCTGCAGGACTAATTTGAATCTCTCATTAATATTTGAACAGATAACCTGCACACTGTGACAAAACTGTGATTCCTTAAGGGGCCTGTTTTAGATTAATGACGAACAGCATTAATCTGCTGTGGGTTTTGAGCTAAATCAGCTCTTAATGCTGCCCCTATCAGCCATGTAACTGGCCCGCGGAAGCGCAACCCTTATAGCTATCGGCCACTCGAGGCGTCAGCCCTGGAGTGAGTGCCCAATATTTGTGTTTACGCACGTTTCATGTTCATCTCCATTTTTTACATCGTCCCCTTACTCGTCCCCCCACTACCCACCTGAAAAAATTCCTACGCGTTTCCTGCGTGTCGTGTTATAAACCTGATGTGTATATTATGTCTGATGTCATCAATATGTTTCTTTTCTGTAACCTTTAATTTTCGAAGAAGAAAGTGGAGTTGGCAGCGCGACGCTCGTTGCGGCAGCCCGGAGCACTTTCTCGCCAAACGTAATTTTGTAGTTATTCTGTAACAATGACAATAAATTCATCTGAATCTGAATCTGAACCCACCGCCCAACAGAGTGGGCAAAGTAAACCACGTCATTTTATCAGCGCATGTACCAATTTACTGATCTCTGCTGTGTGCAGTTTGGTTCATATTGGGCTGAATGGCCTGCTTTCCTCACTCAGACATTTTGTACTGGGTGTAGCAAAAGAGGAGCATTTTGTAATTTTTGTAGAGTCTGTGGCTTTCCGTTTGTTTTTTTTGTTTTTTTTTGCTATATTTATGGGTGACGATTGGAACCTGGGTCATATATACTACTATTCATGGATAATACTAGTAACTGTTATCAATTATTAAGCATTTTTTTTTATTTTTGTTGTGCGTTTATGTCTGTTGCGATGTATTTGCCTGTTGCACTTCAAGACAGTGCATACACTTGTGATAATCTACTTATAAAACTTGAAAAAGCTCTGTTAACCTGACATAGATCGTGTTGTAATCGGAACGACTCCCTTTATTTCACCATATTAATCTTGGGGGCGTTAAGCAGAGTGCAACATTTTTTTATTTTGTGACTTTTAGCCCTCCTTTTTCCTGCAGATCATGTGATCTCAGTGTTCCAGCCGCTGCTCACTGAAGTCCATGCCTCACAGATCCGGGTCATATGGTGCCCAGATGAGTTGGGAATAAAATCAGGACGACCACATGAGCGGGTGCAGTGGTACTGGGAACCGGATGGGGAGAGATTCAGATTCCCATCATGGACTGGAGGTTAGAGATTAGTATCACTGCCATGGGTGGGGGTGGGGTGGGGTTCTATAATAATGGGTACAAACTGCGGTTCCCCTTGTCAGGACAAACGTGCATAAATCAAGACTGTCCTTATTTAATTTGGTCCATGATTAGACCTGGGCTCAGTCAATCTGTGTCTAACACTGTGTCCAAAAATCATCTTTCTCATAACTGAGCTTGGACCGTTTGGCGCAATCAAAAATAAACTCACCAAACTGCTTATGATTTACAAAAAAATCTCTGACGTTAACATTTTCTGTAAAGTTAAAATTAGAAAAAAAATGATTGAATCCAAGCTTTTCTGACTAGGAGGAGCCTGAATAAGTTTTTCCACAATGATCATTACCAAGTGCTTACAGAAGAATTCCGGTAAACCTCAGAATATTGGAGCCTGCTACTCTGACTGGAATTGTCTCAATCAAACCAAAAAATACAAATATCTGGGCTGACATCAGAGGAAGTCTTGTTTCTCACAATAACGACCTGTTTTTGAGTTGGCGCGCCTCACGAGCAGCATGGCCGTCCCGGCGGAAAAAGGTGTAGTCGATAAAACAAAAGAATTTCCCACGTTCTCAGCAATTCGGAATATCTTACCCGAGCAGTTTTCTTAAGTGGGCGAGAGCCACTTGACAATACCCACGTTGATTTATTTCTGTTTGTCTTCCGCTGAAAGTTGAACTCAGCATGTAAATTACTGCATCCCACTGCTGTTTAGGCCCCGTCCGTATGGCCTGTTGTGTAATTCCGTCAGATAATGATGACACGGTGAGGACCCCTCAGTGTCCGCCTACAGGGGTGTCACTGAAGTGGCTCTGACTTCCTGTTCCTCGCATCTGTTCTGCTGGTTCGAGATAATATGTGCAGAGCCTGCAGCAGTGGTAGATACTCACAGGTGTATCCATAAGGGAGAGAGAGCCCCAGCCTTACTCTCCACAGTCCCACAAACCATATACTTGCATACCTGGCAAAAATTCCAGAGCATGTTTTTTTTTTTGTTTTCTGTTTTTAAACATCTATCCACGAGCTTTAAATTATGTCGAGTAAAACAGCACTATATAAAAATGTTAAATGTGGAAAAACCACATCCTGTGTGAAAAGGGTATGAACGATTTTAAATAAGTCATGACAAATTTAACTGAGATCTCACAGGAGGGACTCCAGTGGGTTTCTGAGGATCATAGGAGCTGATGGAGATATGGCAGGCGGAGAGGGAATAATTTTAAATAATACCGGGTAAGTTCAGCTTGGAGCGAACGGTAGACTTGTTTGTCTCGAAGCGCAGGCTCTTGGTGTGGACAGCAGGGTCAGGGTAACGTGGCCAAGATTTGTCGAACGCGGAGAAAGTGTCAGATATGGTTCCCGGAAACGTGGCATGTTCTGACTCTGAAGTTTGCGAGCGCTTTTAACTCCCACAGAACACAGCTCCAGGCGAAGCAGACGATAAAACTTGGAACGGTTTGTTTTTCGCCGCAGAAATCACATAAACCGTTACTGACCCTATGAGCCACAATCTTGAAGGCCGCCAAGTTGTCAGCTCCTCGCCGGTGTCCGCTTCTGGTTACCATGGATTCAGGCTTGACTCCTTCTGTTGGCTGGCGGGAGATTGGAATGGCCGGCTGGACACGTTCCTCTCTATCAGCACCACCTGGAGCGGAACCAGACTGGGAACCAGGCCACAAATGTACAGATCTCCTAGGGTTCCACGCTGGCGTGATCACTGGAGGCTTTCATCACCAGCCCATACCGGGACCCGCTGTGCTCCAGAGAGCTTCACCTGGACTCTGTCACCGGAAAGGGGAGATGTTGCTGGGGCACAAGGGGCTACTTTCACTCTGCCGAAAAATCTGAGTGTAAATTACCAAGGGTTTCCTACGTTGCTCGTAAATTAGCACCTCCATCTGAAGCATGAGATGACCGCAGGTGACCAGCTGTCCTCGGTGTGAAGCAAGCCTCTAGTTCTCCTGTAGTACCGTGTGTATCCTGTAGGATGTGCATCAATCACTGACTCTTGGAGTAAAATGTGTGGCTTTTACGGTGTAGAAGGCTCTCCTGTAATACTGTGCTGGGCCTGTAGGGGGCTGAATAGTTGTTGCCTGTGCTGTAGTACTGTGTAGTCTGTACAGTTTAAAATGGTCTCTGGTGCTTCTATAGTTCTATGTGTGGCTTGTAGGTTGCAGAAAAATCACTTGCTCTCCTGCTGTAAACCATTTTCAGGAAACTGAACTATAAAGGTCAGCTTAGATTGACAGAAAAATGTCACTTTTGAAGTTACACTCAGCCGTATTACCGAGCTGGTCTCCCAGCTGTCCCGTCGATAGGAATAACTCCGTCTACTGAGACCCAAAGAGATGACTGCACATTTTTCATAGGTGTCACAGGGTGAAAATACTCAGCTCCGACACAAGCGTGGATACAAAAGGGGTTCTTCTTAACCAAAACTTCAAAAAAAAAAAAAAATCCAAACCGCAATGTATAGCTGCCTTTTGCCTGCATTTCTTCTGCAGTGAGTTACTCGGTATCATGCCCCGTGGTTTTAGCTGAGCTCCCAGTCTAATTGGGTTTTTAGAAATAGGAAATCAGCAATAATGATTGAGTGGTTCCAACGCGGTGGCTCCCTAGCGTGGTTAGCGATGCTAATGCTAATGAGGCGATAAAGACGAGGCGGGGTTCCCCGCGGAGACGGATGGCAGGAGAGTAATCTGGGGTGCACAGCGTGGTACCCTGACATCCTCGCGGGTTCGCGTCATTAAGCAAGAGCGGGTGCTCGGAGGTTCTGAAGGTCCGACTTTTCCCCGCGCACTCTGACAAAACCGAACAAGCGGCATTCACCTTTCGCACCGTACAGGGCCACGGTGGCTGGCATTTACTCTAACCCATTTTAAAAGAAATTAGTATTCATATTTTAATTCTGAGCTTCATCCATCGCGTGAGCTTTGAAAAAAAAAAAAAAAGGCAGCCAGAGGTGAAGGAGTGCAAGAAAGAAACGAACAGAAAACTGGTGGCGTTGTCTAGCGACATAAATTAGCATTTTTAATTTCTCTGGCATTAGTATGAGGCCGAGCTGAGTCGCGGCAGAAGCACATATCTGTGGTGATGATCTACTGCTTCATGAATATGCAGGCCGACTACAGTCCAAAAAGGAAAAAAACATCCCGACTGAAATGCGTCTCTCCTCCAGTCCCTCCATGAGGGAGACGTTATCCGATGACTGTCGGAGCCCGATTTTCCTTTGTTCCTGCGCAGTCTGTGTGGCTCGCAGCTTCTCCTGACTCAGTGCTCTGGGAATAGAGAGAAAATGGATCCTGGTTTCTGTGTTGGTTTAAGAATCAGGAGCCTGAATCAAGATAGAAGCAAAGCACAGCAAATACTTCTTTTATCCGAGGAAAGAGGAAACAGTGGTGGGATTGTGGTTGTGTAATTTTGTCCGTATAGGCACACGCACATGCATGTGTGTGCATTTATGTTTCCGTGTGCTTAAAGGCATTTGTGTATCTTATTGCGTGATTTTGTGTGTGTGGGTGCACGTACAGGCCTGCGCGCACGTTTCTGAGCCTGCGTAGCCAAGGCAAGCATGTGTGTATATGACTATGTGAATTTGTGTGTGTTTATGCATATGTGTGTGTGTGTGTATACGTGTGTCTGCATGTGCATGTGTGTGGCTGTGTGTGTAAGTGAATCTGTTTTTGTGTGTGTGTGTGTGTGTGTGTTTGTGTGGGTATGTGAATTTGAGTGTGTGCGTGTGCATGTATGCGTGTGTGTGTGTGTGTGTTGGTTAACCTCCTTAATTAAGAGTATGAGGCATTGTGGGATAGCATCTGGAGGAAATGTCCCCTGGGGCTGTGCCAGGCCCTGGATCTGGTTTCCTGGCGACGAGTCTGAGCCAAAAATGAATGGAAGCCGGTCTTGTCAGCGGCTGCTGCCCGACGGAACTCTTCAGTCCGCCGCAATACAAGAGCCTCCTGTCTCCCCGAGTTGCTGAAAAAAGAGAACTCATACCTTAAAGAGGCGCTGGCTTGTTTCCGCTGGCCGGCCTGCGGCCTCCGAGAGAGCTGGATTAATGTGCGATTGCGTCCAATTTCTGTCCCGTAATTGGTTCTGATGTTTTGGATGATTGATGCTCTTCTTAACTTAAAGGACAATCCGTGTCTTAAATGCGGAGATTCTCTCTAAGGAGTAGTCAAATGTTTCATTGCACACCATGAGATTAAATATACTGCAGGCATGGTTCATGTTGCATATGTGATGGAAAATGCACTTTTATGTGGCACAAAGCAATTTCGCCAAGATTACAGAATGGCTCATGAATAAAATTAGAAGATTTCAATATTTTCCCTTCATAAGCTATTCTATATCATTTGAACTCAGTCATGTACTGTAAGAATATGTCTAATTGGACATTAATTATGCAATATGATGTGGGGGGAAAAAATGTAAAAATGCAGAGGAACCACACAGTTACTGGAGAGATGTTTCTCGAAGACTTTCATTGTGTCCCGGAAGATTTCACGCACCAGGTGGATTAAAAAAAGGATCATAGCGCCGCTCTGTTTAGTATTCGTGACATGAGTTTATATTCAAGAGCAGTTTCAAGTTTCGAGTTGCAGCTTTAACAAGATATCGCGTATCGCCCTCGCCGGGTAATTTAGCACTTCTGTGAAGAGGACCCCGCTGAATGAACAAAGACCCTGTACACCCAGCAGACGTGATGATCCTCTCCCGTTACATTACCGCTCACATCGGACAGCGGAGACGCAGTCTTCCCTCTGAGATTTTCAGAAATCCTGAGCTTAATCTTTGCAGGATAAAGAGAGCATTACCCCTCCCCTCGCCATAGCCCCAGTTCAATGGCAATTCATTGGTGGAGAAATTTAATTGGGCTCCTCAGAATGGACCGAGAGGACAGTGCATTTTGTGAGCTGCATAATTGTGTTTGGCAGAGACTTTTGATGGCTGAGTAATTTGATTTTTCTTGCGCTCCTTCAGGGTCCCTGGGGCCAGTGTATTCCAGGCCTACAGAGCCGGTCAGCAGTGTTTGAGGGGTTGGTCAGTGCATTGAGCCAATTACCTCCCGGCGCGATGTTTCCACCCCTTGGCCGTGCGAGGTGGCATGCTCGCTTGTGTGATATTGATGTACTTACATGCGTACTGCATTTTGCCCAAATTTTCTCTCAAAGTCTTTGTTTTATTATTATTTTATCAGGCAATATGCAAATTTTTTTTTATAGTGACGCAATCATTTTGATCCTTAGCTTAAATAATGTCTTAGTCAGACTCAACAGCAGTAATCCTAGTGATAAGTCCTCTGGTCTAAATATTTTATATAGGTCATACCTTGTATGGTGATATTTTGAAAATCGCCTGAAAAAAAATACAAGTCCAATATATCGCAACATTTTCCAGCAAAGAAATTATAGCTGCTTTCCAATATAACAATGCACTGTATATATTACCATGCTGTCAAATATTTATGTAGGTATTTATTTATTAATTTACACTGTGAACTGAGACTGAAATTGTAAAATTTACTTCCCCATTACATTCCATTTTTATGGTTCTGGTGTTGTTGCAAGTTTTTCGTATATTTCTGTGCCAGTTACTATCTTGAAACTTTAATAGATTTTGAAAGTCTGCTTTCAAGCCGAACAGACAGATGGGTGTCTGTGATTGTGCAATTGTGTTTGGATCTCAGTGTGCCTCTCATCAATCTCAGGAAGAGTGGGTTTAATCTGAGATGCCCTTCCTGCTTTGAAAATATTTCATGCTTAAAACATGCGCTTCAGCATGGAAGATGCCTGTACTCCTGCTGTCCTTTAATCTGCGAGGCATACGAGGCTGCTTGTTATAGCAATGGCAGGGCACACAGGCACACACACACACACACACACACATGCACACAACCAGACACACATGCACGCACACACAAACATACACGCCTGCATACACACTCACGCACAGGCACATACACTCGCGCACACGCACACACACACACACACGCACAAACGCACACACACACACACACACACACGGTGTATGTCAATAACAAATCTGCCAGAAACTTTTTTCCTTGTCCATAAGTTGTTTGAACAAAGAAAAGTCATACTGGAAAATTCATTTTACTTCAGTCATATGATGTCAATATTCATCTGGATCAGAATAAAACACTCTGAGGAATGCAGGGACCTGCACTGTTGTGTGTGTGTGTGTGTGCGTGCGTGTGTGTGTGTGTGTGTGTGTGTGTGTGTGTGTGTGTGTGTGTGTGTGTGTGTGTGTGTGTGAGATGTGTCTTGACATAATGTATGGTGAGACAATGGACCTTTAAACCCTGAATACACTGACATTGTCCTGGAAATTAAGTTTTAACACTGCCATAGCATGTCACAATTCTTTTCAGAATACAATGGATTTTAAAACATTTGTCAACACCCAAGCACCTGTCTATTTATACAGTGTAGCAAGGTCAGGCTATAAATATTAAAGCTCAGATAAAATTTAGCGCTTGTCAAATCAAACCAGAGAGTACTTCTGTGAAAGTACTTTATATTGACATTTTCATAACTCTGTTCAAGCTGCCAGTCTCCGCAGCTGCAATTTTATCTCCATAGATGACACGGCTTCACTGGAAATACTTTAAGAGATTTTTTTTTTTACAGAAATCTGTTAAAGATTCACTTTAATCTGTGGATCAGTGGTTTAACAAGTTTTATATGTGTATGATGTCATCCAATTTTTTTTTTTCTCAACGACTGTGATACATGATATAATCAGTACACTGCTTCATTCCTCTCAAATGGAAAGTTTTAACATCATCAGAATTTGTCTTTAGCTCTGTGGGAACCCTTGTCAATGGAGGTAATGGTATAATGTGCATATCTATTGAGCATGTCATTTAGCAAATATACATTCAATTTAATATATATCCAATTAAAAACATCCTTGTAGAGTGCTTTTTTTGCAGCATGGATACAACTAGGATTTTATCCATTCAAACAAAAACCTCATTTTTAAAAAGAGAAAGCATTTTTTTTATAATCCTGAGTCCCAGGTTGAATGCATTTGCTTAAATACTGCTGACACACATATTAAAACCAGGCAGTGAAGATCAGGTGTAGCTGCGACGGAGCCTGTTCACTTAATGCTGAAGTCGGTAAGTTTTTTTGGTTGTATTTACTGAAACTGTCACTATACTTAGACATGCGAATATGAATCTGGTGATTTCAGAAAAAAATCTGCGACTTTATCTCCACCCACAGCCTGTAATGTGATCTGTGAAATTCTACCGCTCCCGGCTCGACTAACCAATCAGATCACTAGCAGGCGCCTTCGGAAGTTCGGATGTGCATGAAAAATCGAGGAAGGGACTGGTTTGGATCTCCACGCAGATAGGGGAGGGGCTAGAAAGTTGTACTCGTTCAAAAATTTAAGTCCTCTTGGTCGCGCGATCTAACCGACTTCAGCTTTAATGTTTAAAATGCCCTGACCTCGATGTGCACCATTGTTACTAGATAATCAACATTATTAGCTTCATCGGTGAGTGGTCAAAATTTTTTGACTCACAGTTGTGTATTGAGAATGCAGATTCAGTAAGTGGTTTCGAACTGCACTTCTGTCGATGTATTATTAATCATTATAATCCTACCTCTGCAAGGATATCTGTCGTGTCTGATGCAATCAGAAAATGTGCTATTTTCCGAGTTGGTGGAGTACTTTTGCATTGGGGACATAACTTGCAGTCTGCCCTCCATATCTTTCCTCTTGGTTTCCGGAGGTAATTGGCATCTGGTCCTATAAGAGAGACAAGATGATATTATTTTATGTGCTCCGAATGGAGAGCCTGTGAGAGCCTTCTCTCCCATTGTTTCAGTGCTTCTCATTCCACCTGTAACTTATTACCGCCTCGCACTGTTCCCCAGATATCTGTGGCGCAGAGATACATGCCGAGTCTTCGGATTGCCTCCTACGTTACCACTGCGTATTTAATTTTAAAACAGTCGTGGCTGAGGTGTGAAGCCGAGGCCACATCATCAGGCTCAGTCCCCTGCTCAGCCAATCAGGCGAATGCAAAACAACCGCCGAAGGACCAAGTCATAAACATGAACCCAGGCGCCTGTACTGAGTGGAAATATATTCAAATCACTGTTTTTCATCAGTTTTCATATTTATGATGGTGCCTTGTGCTTCATGTGGTGGAAGCAGGATTCTGGCAAAGAGAGCTCGTTATTGGTGGGATTGCCTGTGATCCTCTGCCCAGGGGTCGGCAGGAGCCGACAATCAGAGGTAGCTCTATGAGGTAAATTCAGCTCTACCTCCATGAATGTCAGTTTCCTGCAGTCTGTCTAATAACTGAGAGGGAGACTCAGCTATAAATCAGCTCACAGCTGAAACTCGCCGTGCCCTCCGCTCCACGTCTGCTCTCACGCCCACTTAACTGCGGGTGACCTCGGCGTGCAACCAGGCAACCTGCCGATCAGCGTCTGACAAACTTTTCAGATGTAAAAATGAGAATTTAAAAAATCCTACAAATCCTCATCGAAGCACACTGCCCACCTGACAAAAAATATAGTTTTGAACACTGTATGAAAATTAATGTTCCTTTTAAAACCCGCGCAGAAGTATAAAGCTTTTCACATGCAAAGCAGCAGGTAATTTTAGTCTTTATTATGCCATGAATTTCAGAACACAAGAACCTCATGCAGATCACAGAAGAGCCGTTAGGTGTATTTGATTAACAGGAGATTGCAGGCACTCAATACTTGCCCAGAGAGAATGATCAGAAGATGGTCTGAAGTCAGTTGCAAACCGAAACATACAAGGTCAGACTAGGTATAGTAGAAGGAAGTCGTCTGAGGTCACCAACCAAGATGGCCAGCCGAATGAATCAGGGCACACCGGGCGGGTGAAAACTCAGAGTCGGACACTTGCCAGGACCGTAGACACTGGGAAAAATATCCCTGGTAAAAAGATACTTGCTTTTTTCAAAAAAACACCAAAGACAACCATCCTGCAAAGAGGAGACAAAGACCAGGAACTTAAATGCACAAGACAACAATGAACAAAGTCGAGAAGAATGCACAATGAAAAGTTTTCTTATTGATTTCTAGTACATACATTATATGCCCATATTCATTTTATTTTAAAAATGTGTGATTTTAATACTTTGAAAAATATAGTCTCCTTTAAGATATAAACTTGATATTAAGCATACATATATATATATATATATATATATATATATATATATATATATACAGTGGCGCTTGAAAGTTTGTGAACCCTTTAGAATTTTCTAGATTTCTGCATAAATATGACCTAAAACATCATCAGATTTTCCAACTAGTCCTGAAAGCAGATAAAGAAAACCCAGTTAAACAAATGAGACAAAAATATTATACCCGGTCATTTATTTATTGAGGAAAATGATCCAATATTACATATCTGTGAGTGGCAAAAGTATGTGAACCTTTGCTTTCAGTATCTGGTGCAACCCCCTTGTGCAGCAATAACTGCATCTAAATATTTCCGGTAACTGTTGGTTAGTCTTGTACAACAGCTTGGAGGAATTTTAGCCCATTCCTCCATACAGAACAGCTTCAACTCGGGGATGTTGGTGGGTTTCCTCACATGACCTGCTCGCTTCAGGTCCTTCCGCAACATTTCGATTGGATTAAGGTCAGGACTTTGACTTGGCCATTCCAAAACATTAACTTAATTCTTCTTTAACCATTCTTGGGTAGAACAACTTGTGTGCTTAGGGTCGGTGTCTTGTTGCATGACCCACCTTCTCTTGAGATTCAGTTCATGGACAGATGTCCAGACATTTTCCTGTAGAATTCGCTGGTATAATTCAGAATTCATTGTTCCATCAATGATGGCAAGCTGTCCTGGCTCAGATGCAGCAAAACAGGCACAAAGCATGATACTACCACCACCACATTTCACAGATGGGATAATGTTCTCATGCTGGAATGCAGTGTTTTCCTTTCTCCAAACATAACACTTCTCATTTAAACCATAAAGTTCTATTTTGGTCTCATCTGTCCACAAAACATTTTTTCAATAGCCCTCTGGTTTGTTCGCGTGATCTTTAGCAAACTGCAGACAAGCAGCAATGTTCTTTTTGGAGAGCAGTGGCTTTCTCCTTGCAACCCTGCCATGCACATCATTGTTGTTCAGTGTTCTGCTGATGGTGTACTCATGAACATTAACATTAGCCAGTGTGAGAGAGGCCGTCAGTTGCTTAGAAGTTACCCTGGGGTCCTTTGTGACCTCGCCGACTAATACACGCCTTGCTCTTAGAGTGATTTTTGTTGGTCGACCACTCCTGGGGAGGGTAACGATGGTCTTGAATTTCCTCCATTTGTACACAATCTGTCCGACTGTGGACTGGTGAAGTACAAACTCTTTAGAGATGGTTTTGTAACCTTCTCCAGCCTGATGAGCATCAACAACGCTTTTTCTGAGGTCCTCAGAACTCTCCTTCGTTCGTGCCATGATACACTTCCGCAAATGTGTGTTGTGAAGGTCAGACTTTGATAGATCCCTGATCTTTAAATAAAACAGAGTGCCCACTCACACCTGATTGTCATCCCATTGATTGAAAAGACCTGACTCTAATTTCACCTTCAAATGAATCACTAATCCTAGAGGTTCACATACTTTTGCCCCTAACAGATATGTATTATTGGATCGTTTTCCTCAATAAATAAATGACCAAGTATAATATTTTTATCTCATTTGTTTAACTAGGTTTTATTTATCTACTTTTAGGACTTGTGTGAAAATCTGATGATGTTGTAGGTCATATTTATGCAGAAATATAGAAAATTTTAAAGGGTTCACAAACTTTCGAGCACCACTGTATATATATATATATATAAATATAAAATCAATTACAACATGCTCTCTGAAATGACATAATTTTTTTATGGTACACTCTGTCATACCTAGGTGGTATACAACTGAAATATGGTTCCGGCATGTTTTTTTGTCGTTGTTTTTTTTTTTTTTTTCTTCCCATTGCTTTGGGCCCTGAAATCAGAAAATTCAAATTCCGTGGCATAAATACCAAGTAGTTATGTAAGTACTGTGATATGACTTAATTATTCTGAGACTCATAAGATCTATTGTGTTTCTATCCAGACGTGTTGAGGGCCAGACCTGACCCATGCGGAAAACCAAACTTGTGTGAGTCATTTTGGGAAATCTAGTAATTTGCTAATATACACGTTGTGGTACTGATTTTTGGTAATATGAGACATATTATGCCAAAGAACCAACTGGGGAGCATGTCTTTTTTTCGAAGTCTCAATATATGAAGAACTAATGAAGATGCGGGTCTAAAGTTCTGCACATAATGTACTGGATGCAAGGATATCATGCTCTGTAAATCTGAAGCAAATCTGCAGTGGTCAGTTGTAAGGCCTCTGGTGATTTCAGATGGAATTACTGTCTGATGAAAACATTACTATAATTATGTATCTTAAGAACTTTTTTTGAAATCTGGTAATTTGTGATGGAATTACCCAACTGGGTTTTTTTTTTCTTAGAATTTCAGCACCTCTGAAATAATGTTTGATACTCACCTGTAAAAAGTACAAATGCAGGAATAGATTGCACATTTCAATGTGCAATCAATGTGACAACTATGAATCCAATGTCTACACGCCCTGAAACCTTGGATTCATTTCTCATTATTTATAATTGTTAATGGAACTTATAGAACGTTACTGGTTTAACTCTTGTCAGTCAGACACTGAGTGCCTGGATCTTTGAACCTTACTGAACTGGGTTTCCCGTGAGATTTAATTCAGGTTCGAGAGAAAGGAATTATGGTCCGCTGCTCGGGAGAACAAGGTGGAATGAAGCTTAATGAACACAGTAAAAACCGCTGTCGGAAATATGCATGGAGAAACCATTTAGAATAAAGCAAACCACCTGGAGGAAAAACAGAAAACAGTTAACTTCAAGCAAATGCAATATAACCTGAAGAAGAGAACAAGATGATAAGAGCCCCATTGACAATGGCAGAGCTTGGGTAGGCAGACGAGTGCAAAGTCCCATATTCAAAAACGACACTCACACCCACCCTCCACTCACTATATAGTGAGTACGATTGAAATGTAACTGGAGTGTGAGAGATCGACCTACCACTAACCAACAGAGCGGTTCCACTCCTTGCCAGTTGCTAGTCACAAACGCCACTCGAGCGTAACTGACAGCAGTGGGCAGTGGGTACCACAGGTGGTGCGTCGGCTGCTGCAAAGGGACTCTCAATCCTCACCCTTCAGTGCTGAATGACCTTAACCTGTCGCAGTTTTCTTTTCTTGAGTAGAAAGTTTCACAGACTAATTGGTAAAGCGACAATCAAATTTATTTTTAATACCGTTGTCATACATTGCCTCACGAAATTGAGGCGTATCTTTCGCACATAAATGACGACGTAAATATTAGCATGTCTCCATAATTTCTGTGGTTGAGTGGCTTGTGAAAGGCGCAGGACCGCTCGCGAGGATCACTAAGCAACAAGCTGGGAAACATGGCAGACATTTCTTTCTACATTCAGCAATTAAGAATGTAGAAAAGAATGGATTCTCGTGACATATAGCTAAATGAGCCGCGCAGACCAATCCACACGGCGCCCCACAAGCCAATTGAGCGCAGAATTATTTAGGCAGTTGCTACGGGTACAGCAGTTTTCCGATGCATTTCAATGTAGAGAGTTATGGCAGTCCTAATTTCAAACCCTGCCCTAACCTAACCCTGACCCTAATCCTAACCCTAACCCTGACCCTTAACCCTAACCCTAACCATAACCCCAAATCCTTATCCCTTCAAATTGACTGGCGTACTCATAACACTGCTGTATCTAACTAGAACTACAAATTATTTAATCCATGAGTAAAGAAAAGGGCGAGAAGTCCGAATGCGTGAGTTGACAGATACGCATCATTCATGAAAACTGGCCACACCTGATAATTTTGAGTTTTCAAAGTTTCTCCAGTGGTAATTTAAATGAATAATTGAAAACAGGGCAAGAATTATTAGTGCTCATTCTAGTTTAACAAGAAGAACTGGCGACACATGATGGTCCGTAGGATTTTTGTAGTTCAAGTAAATTCAATTTTATTAAATTATTGAAAACGGGTCATGTCCAATCATTATTTTTAAGGGATGGTTTTGAGCTTCCCCTATTTGCCTATTCACCAGTAGCCACTGATGGGTATACAAATGCTAACCTCGAGTTCACCACAGTGCAGTTCGTAACCACTGCAACCAAGTGGTAAGTCAGCAAGTTACTGGCATTCTTATCAGCATTATAGTTAAAATTTGCATGGTTGCGATTGCGTTGAGCACGTGGCTGTAAATGATCCAGAGTTTCTAATGTTTGTAACCACCTGAAAGCCCTGACAACAACATACCGGTGCAAGTTACTGCAGCTCAAGGGAGGTGTTCCCTGCACTCAACCTTCACTCAGAAAGGGATACTAATTTCAGTGTGAGTGAGGTCTCTGACAGCAAATAAGTGTTAGAGCAACTTCTGACTCATTTAGTATAACCTGACACTAACTAAGTTTCAGTACTCACTCGCACTCAATTAGTGTGAGTGTCGTTTCTAAATATGGGCCTAAGTCTCTGGACCAACTGAGGACCAGTTCGAATTTTTTTCCAAAGCCAAAGGGATCACAAGCTGTGTTTTGGCCTCCACAAGCCACGGTTCTAAATTTTACAGTGTGATACAAGCAAATCTTGAGAGAGAACTTTATTTAATCCATAAACTGTTCAATTAGTCTGAACTGTCCCTCAATTGTCTCTCAATTAATCTGATATAGGCTACCTTTCCTCCATAACCCATACATTAAACAAAAGTAGTTGATTTTGTTAAGGTAATGCAAGCAAAAAAGTTGCCTCGAAAGAAAAACTGCTGAAAAAGTAGGCCATCTTCATTCTCTGTAAGGAAAATTAGGCAAAATCATACCGTACGGTTTTGTCTGCCCTGAGGTCCTCACGCACATTACGGGCAATGTCTCTTGGGCCGAGCAAAGCGGAAATTATGGCTTAGTTTAACTAATCATGTACTTCAGCAGTGATATCACCATATTCTACCCCCAATTTTGCAATGGCGTGCACTCGGGATTTTGTCCACATCTCTTTCAACACAAAGCTGAAAAACTCCTCAACAGGGGTGAGAAATGGAAAAAACGGGAGAGGATATACTTTATTGAACCCCGTGGGGTACTTTGTCTTCCGCATTTGTCCCATCCTAGCTACTGAACAGCTGTGAGCAGCCACTGTGCGGTGCTTGGGGACAAACTCCATCTCAAGCCTGGAGCCTCCTTATTGCGAGGCTATGCTAACTATGCTTCCAAATGTTGTATGTGTTTGCCAATAAGAAAACAGAAAAAAAAGTACTTAGTCTATGAACCAGCTGAGGATCAGAGCACGCTAGAGGAAACTTACATTATCCATGACTGAAACCACATAGGACCTTCAATCAGCTCTTCCAGAGAGAGGATATCATGTAATGTATCTAGGAAAGTGAATAAATGGGTTTTTCACTTGAGGGGTCAGTTGTACAATGATTCAGAAACTCACAAGATGGTTTAAGTTCAGAAATATCTATGAAACTGTTTTCCACCGGGGAACACAAGGGATTTTATCAATGAAGATTGTGCCAAGCGTAGATAATTGTTTGCAGTGTTCTGCAAAAAGTGTGGTTTGCAACAGGAAAATGAGAGAGAGCAGGAAATGTGTTTGTATTTGTGCAAAATTGTACTGTGATTAGGTGAATGAGAGTCACGCTTTGGCAAGAGTGTCTTGGGTTTCAGGTATTTTTTCGAAGCAATTTATAAAAACTGCTGCCAAAGAAAGGAAACAGGCCCTCCACAGACGAGGCTGAGATCACTTTCTATTGACTCCTACAGCCATTGTCCTGAAATCAGTTTTTACTGACTCTTACTACCATTGTTGTCCACAACCAATAGAATCAAAAAGGAGTGTATTAGGTGTATGAATGCGTGAATACTTTTTTGGTTTGGCCATCCTTTTTTGAGGGGTGTCAAGTGCTAACTCAGCTTTGGCATTGCCTGAGAATGTTCCAGAGGAACTGACTGCAGGAAAATCAGCAGTACTATCAGGTCCAGTTGAATGATTGATCAGTTCGGATAACAATACAAAATATTTACAAAAATCAAGTTTTTTTATTTTTTTTTTAACCGTGTTGCCACACAGCACGTACCAGATTTGCCCATTTCGGAGAAAATTTGCGAGGCAAAATTGAAAAATCTGCATAGCTTGCGCTCACATCTTGCATGCAAAATTCCATTAAACTTAGGTTCCTGTGCTTTTTAAACATACCGAATTGACAAATTAGCAAGTCAAATTTGCCAGTTCATGTTTTTACAAAATGCAGCTTGCATAAATGACTTGGCATTAACTCAAAACAACAACAAAATCAGCATAACATAAATAACTTATCAACAAAGCTAACAAATTCAAATCCGTTGGTAAATGCATAGCCAATTATCTGTCACCTAACAGTAAGAAATATTTTTTGTTGTTCCCATTTTTGCCATTGTTAATTATGGTGCAGCGGGTCTAAAATGAATTTGACAGGCGAAAAACAAAAACAACAACAAAAAACAAATGAACGGAGGGAATGCTCCTCTGAGGTGAGTGACTGGCTTTAATGGGATGCTCTCTGGTAACTGGGTGATTTAGATGAGTTTAGATGGCATCAGACTGCTGATGCTGAAGGAGCCCAGGGATTATTGTCTCTCAGCCCGAGTGGCCCAACTGCTGCTGGAGAATAAGAGGCAAATGGCTCACTCTGCCTCTTAACTCATGTCACTGATTAACCAAAGACATTTGGGACACATGTTCAGCCATGCAACTTGCCTCTGCTCAAACAGGAGAAAACCTGCACATCCATTCGTTAATCAGATGGTCTTCACAGGAGTAAACTATAAACCAGTAAAGTGAATGTGAATTGAAGATTACACTCAGTTAATATTTTGATTACCCTTTGTTTTACATGGTAGCCTGTTTGAAGATTTTTTTTTGTTGTTGTTGTTTGGTTTTTTTCAGTGATGAGCTGAGAAATGTAAGTGGGGGAGACATGGGGGTAAAACGATTCCGGCTGAGGCCCGAAACATCACGTTTGTGGTGATATACATTAAAATTTCTATTGTAGCAATTTTCTGGTGTGCGGATTTTACTTTTTTGGTAAAACGATTCCAAAAATAGGAGTTGTTACGGAGCAAGGTTCAGTGATAATCTTTTCAATATTTCCATGCAGTCTTTATTTAAGAAAGTGGGTTGTTTGTGTTGTCAACAGCATAAGAAGGAAAACCAATGTGTCAAATTTTTGTGTAAAAAGGAAATGGTTGCCCTTTTATGCCAAATGCATCGCAACTGTCCCAGCATGGACAAGTGCATGCAGCTAAGAGGTGTCGTGAAGGAGATTCTCGAGATCCTGTATGCTCAAATCCTGAGCACCGATATACAATCCACAGACAGGGGCGATTACGTTCTTCCTGTTGTTTTGTGTTCCACTTCCTCAGTCCGTGTTTCCCACGTTCTTTCCAAGCCTTGGCATTTCCCCTTCTCGTGATCCGCGCCAGTCCGTCAGTCAGCTGTCAATCGCTCCATCGCTGTTCCATACAGTTCCACACTGAAACCTCTCCACAGTGAATGCTGAAGTGGAGACAGCTGTCAGCTTTTGAGCCGGTGAAGGACAGAATTCTGTTCCCGCTTTATCCTTCTGATGCATTAAATTTAATCCGTGAGACTGCTGACCACCCCGCCGTCTGTGTCAACTGCCGTTGAATCTAACCAATCCTGGTTTGCTATAAACAGGAAGTGGAGTTTTCAGCCAGATCTTTCAGCAATTGTTAGGCTTTCTGACTGCATTGATCTTTGAATGTCTCAAAGCATTACAGCTCCAAAATAATGGTCAAGGCTTTTTAGGACCCATTAATAAAGGTTTGTCTGCCAACTCAGGTGTAAACCCTTCATTCCAATTGAAACTAACATGCTTTCATTGCCATATCTGATTTTCAAGCTAAAATAACTGACATTATTAAAACAACATGAGATGGGAATACATTGATGCTGCACTGTATAAGGTGGTGCTATACCTGCATTCATTTTCTTGACCTCCTCTTCCCGGAAAACCCCTGTAAAGCCTAGCCTTCCAATCTCTTATTTAATGTACATTTCTTATTCTATTCTCCAATCTCCCCACAAATCCCCCCTATTCTTGTCTCCTCCCTCTGAAATGTATCCCTTTGTGCTGCTGTGAATTTTGTATTTTCACAGTAGTGTCTGCCTCTTTATGTTTGTAGATGCTGTCATTTTAGTATCTTGCACAAAGACAGGTTATTGATCTCAAGTGACTCAGGTAATGAAGGTTATATAATTGCAGAATTGATAGGACCCCGTGTAAGATGTTAATGAAAACAAAATGCAATGATTTGCAAATCATTAAAACCCTATATTTAATTGAAGGGTTGATTTCCAGAAGTGGGCAAGTCTATTTTCGTCTTTTTAGAGCAACTAGATTTTAAGAATTTGACAACTTGTGGGGATCACGTTACATGTGAAGACCACAAAGGAAAAATGATCTGAGTCCAAATTTAGCATTTTTGTATAATTTATATATTATATTTATGAAAAAATATATATTATATGTAATATTATAATATTTTTTCAGTGCTTTGTTTGATCGTTTTGTTTTTACTTCATCATTTCTCCACAATGTGAAAATGTGACGCTGATCAATTTTCCGTTGTGGTCTTCATGTTTTAAGGTGATGTAATCATAATGAAATATCAGAAATGATGTCTTAAAGCATACACTGAACAAAAATATAAATGCCCCATGTCAAATTTTAGAGTTTTTATTAACAAAAAATAATAAAACCGATATTCGTCTGCGAATAGCAGTCTTCTCCAGCGTGCCAAGGCCATCGAACGTGTGCGTTTGCCCATGAGAGTCGGTTCCAACGCCGGACAGTGGTGAGATCCAGACCACGGTGAGGACGCTGAGCGTGCAAGTTGGCTTCTCGCAAGCGGTTACGGACTGTCTGTGGTGCGATGCGTCTATTGTGCAGACCAACGGTCTCATCCACAGTGCTTGTCGCTGATCTGAGCCGATCCCACAGGTGGACGAGCTGGATGTAGCAATCTTGTGCTGTTGTGGTCACATGTGGCCGATGTGGATGAGGTCGATTTGCAGTACTGCCCGTCTGTCGGAAACGAACTCTCAAAACGGCCTATCGTTCGATAGTTAATATTCAGCTGCACAGCGACTGCTCTGGTGGACATCCCTGCATCCAGCATGCCAATGGCACATTCCTGCATGACCTGAGACATCTGAGGCATGATGACTTTTGACTAAATTTGGCATTTTGGGGTGGCCATTTATTGTCCCAATTATAAGGAGCGTGTGGGTACTGCTCATTCTGTCTGATCACCGTCTGCAAATGCCAAACCCATGTACTGAGTGAAATCACTGCATCACTGAGCAAATGCTCACTGACAGAGAGATGGATTAAAAAATAGTACACAAATCAAGAGAAATATCCCTATTGTACAAGTAAAAGTCAGCAAATGCTCACTGAGAGTTGTTAACTCCATGTGGCATCAATATTTGACATGGGGCGTTTATATTTTTGTTCAGTGAATTAGGGGACCTTTTAGCTTCCATCTTGATTCTTGGCCCAGATATTTCACACACCAGTCTGCAGACTTAAGTACTTTTAGAAGTAAATGCTTCAAAATAATGAAAATTTAACTCTATTTAAAAATGATCTGAATTAAATTGTCATTTTTCTGAGTACTAAAACAGAGCATCTTTTTGAAAACAAAACACACCATAGATGTCAAAAAGCTTCTTGAACAAAATGAATGGAAGATATATACAGTGAGCTGGAAGGTAAATACAGCTGAACAAAGGTCACAATGAAAAACAATCTCCATAAATTATGAATGGGCAGCAACATCATCCAAACAAGTTTAAAGACTTCATTCGTCATCGATAGAGATGTGCATGGTAATAAAAAAGCTCAGCCAAAGAATAGGCCGCTCAAAAAAGATTTACTTTTGCCAAACTTCTTTTCCGCTTGTTTTTAGCCCATTTTTTTGGCTGCCTGGGTCATTTTTTAGCAGGCAAAAAAATGAGTCCACACACACACACCCTGGTCTGTAAAGTCGGCCATTTTGTTTAGGTAAGGAAGCTGCAGTGGGTGCTATTGGCCTACCAGTTTTCTAAGCAATGCTTTTATTGGCTGACTGTACTTGTAGATGTTTTAGACTGGACTTGGTTACCGCTATATTATATTGTACTTGAGTACTTCTTGACCAAAATTAGTGTATGTGGCTTATTCATCATCAATGAAAGAATGGATTTGTAGTGTTATCAGATTTTCAATGAATATGGACTTGAACACTAATGGAAATTACCCCTTTGATTGAAAATTGCACAAAGACATAAACAGCGGGGAAAATAAGTATTGAACACATCAACATTTTTCTCAGAGAATATATTACTGATGGGGCTATTGAAATTTTCGCAAGATGTCGTAATCCTCACATAGAAAGAAATCAGAACAAATAAGTCTCATAAATAAATAAAGTGAAATGACACCGGGAATAAGTATTGAAGACATGAAGAAAAAGAGGTGCTAAAAGGCATGGAGAGCCAAGAAACAAACTGAAATCTATCAGTATTTACATGTAGAAAGCAATCCTGCCCCCAATTGGTGCACATTAATATCAGATGGTTTAGTCCTAATTAACGGCCTATAAAAAAGTTTCTCATCACACAAGAAGCATTTCATGAAGGGTAAAATCAAAGAGCTCTCTCAAGACTTTCGCAACCGTATGTTGCAAAACATACGATGGCATTGGCTATCGACATATTTCTAAACTTCTGAACGTTCCAGTTAGCACCGTGGGGGCCATGATCCGGAAGTGGATAGAACACCATTTCTCCATAAACCAGCCATGACCAGTTGCTCCTTGCAAGATTTCTGACAGAGTTGTCAAAAGAATAATCAGAAGACTTGCCCAAGAGCTAAGGACCAATAAATACTTATAATACTTATATACTTATTTTCCCGCTGTATCAAATGTTGAAACTGAGAAGCTTTATCATTTTGTATCTGCTTATTTTGCATTTGATGCCAGAAACACAATTCAAAAATTTTGGTCAGGGGCAAAAAAAGACTGGATGATGCTAAATGGTGCAAAAAAAAATACACTTGGTGAAACATGTTGCAGCTAATTACTCGCGCTACCTGTAAGGTAGCTCAAGTCCAGGTCTACCGTTATGTCCGTCTGTCTTTCTGTTTGTCTAACGCCTATGTCGAGAATTGGAAATTGCCCAAAATTATTTGAGAATCACTTCAAGAAAACAAGGTTATCCATGAGGTCATAACCCTTAGCCATCGAGGTCAAGAGTAGCCCAAGTTTATGCCTACTTGGCATCTATTCTGTTTAATTACCACAAAAAACAGGTCTGTAACATGACTGGGTATAAAAAGTGTTACCAAAAGAGCATCTCAGAGAGGCTGAGTCTTTAAGAAGTAAAGATGGCAAGGGCTTTACCATTTTGTGAAAAACTTCATGAGCACATAATGCCTCTCAACGCAGGATTGCTAAGAATTTGGGAATTTCATCATCTATGGTACAAAATGTCTTTTGAAAGATTCAGAAAATCTGGATAAATCTCAGTATGCAAGAGAAAAGGCTGACTTCTTTCAGACAATCTGGATAAATCTCTGTACGCAAGGGAAAAGGCTGAAAATGAATACTGAGTAGCCGTGATCTTCAGGCTCTAAGGCGCCACAGCATTAAAACCAGACAGGATTCTGTTGAGGAAACCACGGCATGGACTCAGGAACACCACTGAAAACTATTTCCAGTGAACACAGTTCATCACTGCATCCACAAATGTTAATGTTAGTTAAAACTCTACCATATAAATATGAAGCCATATATAAACAAGATCCGGAAATACCACTGTCTTTTCTGGGCTTGAGCTCATTTGAGATGGGGTGAACTAGAAAAATGTCCTGTGGTCTGACCAATCAAAATGTGACACTCTTTTTGGAAATAATGTGGACCACTTCCTCCAGGCTAAAGCAGCGAGGGACCACACAGCTTTTTATCAGAGCACAGTTCAAAAGTTGGCATCGGTGATGATATGGGGGTGCATTACTACACATGGCATGGGTAACTTGCACATCTGTGAGGACATCATCAATGTTAGGGAGCTTGTCCATATTCTGAACAGTGAAAACGTTCATTTTTGAACGGACCCCTGTTCATTTTTGGATGTGTTCGAGGCTGCAAACCTGGTCACTGCGTTCAATGATGAACACCCTTCTGTTCATTTTCTGATACGTTCATTTCCCGATGCATTCATTCTCCGATGCCAGCCCAAGGCCTGATGCATTTCTCTATGTGTGAAGTGAGCTTTTAGATTATGGGCGCGGATATTATTTTGTGAACGACGGCTGAATATGGATGACTGATTATATAAACACTTGTACAGGCCTATTATAAATTCTCAGTTCCTTAAAGTGAAATAGTTCTCATTGTCATTCTTAGTTTTCTTTTCATATACTGAGTATAATCCGTCTGCTAAAGATCATTTGCCAATTTAGGTGACGCTTCAGGAATGGGATTATATGCGACCTACTCCTGTTATCACTATAACATAACATATTCCAGTTATCTAAACAAAAACATATTAAACTTAGTCGACTGAAAAAATTAAGTATTAATCGTGCACATCATCCTAAAGTCTTGTCACCGGTATTCCAGCGTGTTGCATGAATTCAGGTCTCACTCCGTGATCTAGTATCCCTGAACCAGCTAATCCCCATGGCATCACAAGACTAGGCTACTTAGTCATTTATCTTGCAATCAAGCTTATTCATTAATTGAACTTTGACATTCAGACATGCTGATTTTGTAATACTGTGCACATAAATAGGTTTTACTTTGCTCATCTGCTTGTCTAGATCTGGACTTGTCGTCCGCAGCTCCCGCAGAGCGGCGGTTTCATGTGTTGTGACTTTAATCTGAAAAAAATAAACAGTGGCCATGTTGGCCATGACCAGCAGTGGGGGCCATGATCCGGAAGTGGATAGAACACCATTTCTCCACAAACCAGCCATGACCAGGTGCTCCTTGCAAGATTTCGGACAGAGTTGTCAAAAGAATTATCAGAAGAGTTGTCCAAGAGCCAAGGACCACTCACAGAGAGCTGCAGAAAGACCTACATTTAGCAGATACAGTTGTTTCAAAGAAAACAATAAGTAAAATGTTCTCAACCGCCATGACCTCTATGGATGCTCATTTACTGAGAAAAATGTTTACACGTTCAATACTTATTTTCCCGCTGTATCAAATGTTGAAACTGAGAAACTTTATCATTTTGTATCCGCTTATTTCGCATTTGATGCCAGTAACACAATTCAAAAATTTTCGTCAGGTGCAAAAAAAGACTGGATGATGCTAAATGATGCAGGAAAAAAATACACTTAGTGAAATATGTTGCAGCTAATTACTCGCGCTACCTGTAAGGTAGCTCATGTCCAGGTCGGCGGGCAGTGGACGGAAAACCGAGGGGGCAGAAAACATCCCTTGAAACAGATGAGATTAGTGACCTGATTTCAATCATTGTTCTTGGTCAACATGTTAGTTTCCCTTATAATGAAATGTTTAGGCGAGTGAATAATAAATACTATGAAATGTTTAATTTACATGCCTAAATAGGCAACTCTTCACGAAAAAACCACTGTGGATTTTCCGCATTAAATTTTGTCACATCCTAAGCAAGTCATCAAACCTGTGCATAATGGTTGTTAATTGAAAAAGACTGAAATGCGCTCTTTTTTTGCGTTCAACTGGTACGTTTGATTTCCTCTCTTAACGAAGACAATTAGCTACACCTGAGAGGGGAGAGTTCAAGTGTGTTTTACCAGGGAAATTGACTCAAAACAGCTCAACTAATCAGCAGCTTAAAGATATGTTTATCGCCCTCGTTCTTTGTCCACCGCTCGCCACTACTGTACAATAAATTAGAACAGAATTCAATATGACAAATTTTAGCCTACTAAATCTGCAACAATCAGTGGAACAAAATCTGAATATCATTGCAGAACTTATTGTGTACATAGTGGGCAGTAAAGTGTGGCATTTTTTTTTTTTTGGCTTGTGTGTACAAAGGTTCAAAAAGAAAGGATTAATATCACGGATAATTTTGCAATTTGATATTTGGGAAAAATCTAAGTTGTCCTAGTTCTTATACTCGCAGAATAGTAGAATTTAACTTGGGCTATGGTGCAGATGATGTGATACAATGCATAAACTATGATTTTAATGTATTTAATTTAATTTATTCAGAATCTTTTACATACAAATTGCCTAGCCGTCACATCATGATTTGGAATTCTAAAATTCTTTTTTATATATGGAGGGGAAAGTGGTATACTGACACCACATGGAAACGATGTGCATTCAGCTGACTGAACTTAACCCCGGTACCAGTGAATCAAAATATATCCCCGGTCTTGAGTTTATTGAACTTGATGAAAGGTGTAAGTGTATAGCGGAAGATTGGCGATCGGTAAAGATATAATCTCGAAACTGGAGATTTGGAAGGACTTTTTAGTCAACATGATAATTAAAAAATTTCTTAAACGACGTGTCGTTTAATAGGCATGTACCGTACAGTATACTTCTAAATTCTACAGGATAGGAGACGGGGAATTTTTTTCTCGTAAGAAGGAAATATTTAGGCATGTTGGTGTAAATTTAGCAAAATGGAGACCAGATTCATTTTCTAACGCGAGAGAGGGTAGCTGTGTTCGTTTTTGGATGCCGTCTGGTCAAAAATAAACGCATGCTTGTTCATTTTTGAATGCAAAATGAATGCATGCTCATTCATTTTTTAACACTCTGCCGTTCGTTTTTTAGCTGAAGACAAATGGAGACTTGTTCAAATTTGAATGCGTTCAGTACATTGACAAGCTCCCTTAATATGCATGTTTTGGAGAAATATATGCTGCCATCCTGAGAGAGTCTGGTTTATGGATGGCCTTGCTTATTTCAGCAAGACAATGCCAAACTACAGTCTGCAGGTATTCCAAAAAGATGGCTTCAAAGTGAGAATTTGATGCTAAACTGGCCTGCCTGTCACCAAGTAGAAACGTTTGGCGCAGCATGAATTGAAAAATATGACAAAGGAGGCAAAGTTGAGCGAATAAAATCCTGCAGTACGAAAGAATGGGAAAACATTTTGCTTTCTAAATAACAGCGACTGGTTTCCTCAAAGGTGATGATATATTCCCAAATGTTAGCATTTGTGAACATATCAGCACCTTTATTGCACAATAATGATGCACTCTTCAGCATTTATTATATGGGAGATTGCTTCATTCATTAGTTCTCCGAGTATAGCGGCTAAAGGAGAGAATTCCGATTCAGAACTGATCATTACCTGCACTACCTGAAGGCAATGCAATTAACACATTCTGCATTATATCCTATGTTCATGAGGGAGTTTAAGGGGTAATAAGCGAAATCGTTTCACCGCCAGGTGTTGTGCACTGCCTGTAGACCTCTACCTCTGCTATTCACCAGAATGACGGGCCAGTTTAAGTTTCCGCGGCGTTATTACTCAATACATCGAACTTGAAATGCTCACAAAACTGCAGATTTGCGATAATTGCAAAAGTTAAATGCCTGCCGAGCAACTCACAACCGTAACGCCTGGCCCATTGCTGGGACAGAGCCCCTAACAACTCATGTTCCGGACATGAGCCCATGCTACGATTGTAACATTAAATTTAATTGAATCGACATAGCGACATGTGCCTAATGTTACTGTTACACTAATTAAAGCAGAAAATTGACTTTATGTTGTTACTTACCTGTCCAGAAGAAGACTAGCTCTTCTTCTGGACAGGTAAGTAACAACATAAAGTCAAATTGTGGCCCCTTTCGCTCTCCACCTTGGAAATGCAAGTCCAATATTAATCCAGGTTCTGTCCCTTTCCTTATCCGTCAACTTCTTCACCAACGACCGTTGTTTCTTTAGAAGTAATTTCGGATCCTGCTCATCTTCAGGTGAATGTTTCTTCCACTCTCCGCCATTTCGCTTTATAAAAAATACACGCTGCCACTGCTCACTAGCTGT
The DNA here is from genome assembly GCA_029721435.1 of Gymnothorax reevesii. Classification (NCBI taxonomy): domain Eukaryota; kingdom Metazoa; phylum Chordata; class Actinopteri; order Anguilliformes; family Muraenidae; genus Gymnothorax; species Gymnothorax reevesii. The sequence continues at coordinate 37,689,917 of CM056580.1, read as the reverse complement.
ATGAATCCATTCTCGGGAAGGAGGAGGCGGTGATTCACTGTGGGCGGCACGGTGGCACAGTGGTTAGCACTGCTGCCTCACAGGTTGTGGGTTCGAATCCGGCTTGGGGCCTTTCTGTGTGGAGTTTGCACCGTTTTCGCGTGGGTTTCCTCTGGGTAAACATGCCTCATAGGAACACTCCAACCAGGACCCCTGACCAAGGAACTGGCTTTAGAACTGGAGTTGGTCCCCGGGACCTGCTCTGTGGCTGCCCACTGCTCGTAACTATAGGATGGGTCGTCTGCGCACGGTGTTGCACCTCACGAAATTACCACTGCGCGGGCTGCGCGGGACGAAATTACCACTGCATGGGCTGCGCCACGCTTCGCCACCTGCGCTGCGCTAAGAAATTAGAGCCCAATGACTCAAATTCAGTTATAACCTCAATGAGTCAATCAGTAGTGATAATCAATTGCACCAGCGATTTTTACAAAGCAACTATCATACAGTAGGTACGAGACAGGCCCACAATCAAGATGCCTTTATCCAACTCAAAGGTCTATTGTATTTAGATGACATTACCTGCAAGATAGCAGGGGTGAAGATTTAACATGGTTACGACAGATATCAAGCTGGAGGAGCAGCCTGTTTAATGTGTAGCATCAGCATTTAATTAGTAGACTCAAAAAGACCGCCCCTGCAAGTACAAAAAATAGATTGTAATCAGCTAAATTTAACGACAGAATAATTGCAGTAACTGAAAGAGAACAAAATTTTGAAATTTTTAGCAAGCCCATTAAAGCACAATTTAAATCTGCTTCCACATGCAGCTAGTCAGATTCTGGGTTGAAACGGTGCATCCTTTCTTAGCAAACAGTTGCAGCAAGCAATGCAGCGCTCCACAGCAAAACATCCAACTAGGGAAAAATCTAATTTTACAAACAGGCATTTGTGGCTGACAAGCACAAGTTGGATTTCCTGCATGCTGAGATAAAGATAGCAGAGGTTAGAACAACAAAATATTATTACAAGACTTTCTTTTATAGCATGTAGTCTACTGTTACATTTAAGATTGCAAAAAACATGCGTACGAGACCAGGACTATACTGGGTGCATGTAGCAATTTTCATGCAAGAAGCTATTGCTATCTACAATCGAACAAAGCTATTTATCAGCTGGCAAAGTTAACTAGAATCTGGCAAGAGTGATGCAGCAGTAGAGAGAGCTGCAGTGCAGCAGTAGGCAGAGTCATGTTTGTCACAGAAGCAGCTTAAATATCCCGCCTTTCTGATAACTGAAATGCATTGGAGTGTCAATTTGAATGTGACCAGAACTAGCTCTGCAAAGTATGCCTTTTTTTTCTCCGGAAAAAAGCCTCTCTATTCATTGGTGCTTCATCACTTTTTTTTGAGTAATTTATTTACTGCATTGACTCATTGACTGGAAATCTCTGGTCCCTATCTATCCCCATGACAAGATTTATTGTGTGAATGACTGAAGGTAAACCAAGTTCCAAACCTCAAAGTTCTCTACAAATCAATTAATATATGTTTCTGCCAAAAAAAAAAAAAAAAAAACCCTCCTAATCAGAGTCATTTTTGCAACTTATAGATTAAGTGAGAAATTGGCAGCTGTGGCAGGAATGTCCCATTTTTTTCAACCATTTCAGGGAAATGTCAGGGTTTGGCCCTTGGCTTTGATGTGTTTTAGACTCACAGCCAGATCCTGCCAAGAGCCCAGTGCTGCTCCATCACCGTTTACAATAAAAAGCAGTCACACTGTACAGACGGTTTAGCCTCGTCCAATATGATGCCTTTCTGTGAATGCAAAACAAAGACAAATAGCCCCATAACTTGCATCCTTTAGTTTGAAAAATTGTCAGAGTGCCATGGCAACCTTCCCAGAGCTTTGATAAGGTTGCCTGGATACTGTCTCCACCTGGTCGGCATATGGCCACAGCGTGATGCTCTTCGTATGAGGCTGGCCCGCTGCCATGACGACCTGGCTTAGCAATGTCATTATTTACCCGCTGTGAAGTTATGAAACATCACATAGGTTAGGTACTGTATATGCATACCGAATTGCATGATGATTTAGGAAGCTTGAAATAGGTGTTTTTGAATCCTTTTTCTAGTTAAGAGACCTGATTTTAAAATATACCTTACCTGATACTCTGTTAAGTGGTTATTTGACGCAATATGTCGGAGTTTTTCCATGTACATTTTAATGCGATTCCATTTTCAAATAAGTGGTGACGTTGAGCCCAATGTTCAATTGAAAATAGTACTAAGACAACGCCCAAACCCTTGGAGAAACATGATTCCATAAATGATTCCATCTCCCCCCCCACACACACACACACAAACACTTTTTCCCAGGGTAGTCATAAAACTAGTCAATAAAACAAGCAAACAAATGAGTTCCCATTTCGTGTAAACCTGACGGTCAACTTACATTCATTGAACAGCCATCCGGCCAATCACAGCCATTAAGTCAACACATCTGGCCGGGGAAGAGGAAACGATTGAAATATGTCGTCACATGCATGCATCCAAAAATTAGGCTTATGGAACTCGCTGTGATAACTAATCAAGGAATGTTGACTATTTTCTTTGTTGTAGATGTAAAATGTGTGTGTATGTATATATATATATATATATATATATATATATATATATACACACTTGTTGAGTGATGCGTCACCTAATATTCGTCACTGTACAAAAAATCAGATTTTCTTCAATCATTCCAGATACATCCTGGGTGACAAATAAACTTAATGTTCATTCATTGTTGCTGGCATTATTTAGCTAGCTAGTAAGATGAATTTTGTTCTGCTAGTTGCCTAGTTAAAGTATGAATGTCTGCCTCGTTCAAGGACATCTCTTGTGCCCTCAGTTTACAATGTCTCTTTTCTAAGCAAATTAAAAGGCTAGCAGTGGTAAACATGTCCCAGCTTTTTTTTCAATGTGTTGTTGGCATCAAATTTAAAATGCCAACAATGCCAACAATGCCAATATTTAAAAAAAAAATATATATATATATAATATTATTATTAATAATATTATATATTATATATATATTTTTTTTTTAATTCTCGGTGTGAACATCTGTTATGTTGTCTTTGTTCTATTTTCCATTAAATATAGATTTTGTATTATTATCATTGCCAGCTGTTTTATTCTGATTTTAAACGGCTTGGCAAGTTTTTGGATGTGGAATTGTTGCATTCAAGAAAGAAATGGACAACATCTACAATAAATAGAATGTCGTAATTGAAGTTCAACCTTAATTTTCATATTGCCATTATGAGTGTGGCTTTTTAAAAAGAGATGTGCCTGATCTTTACCAGAAAAAACTAAATATTGAAATGATACTTGTTAACTGAACGGTCGTAGTGTCCCTGTCACGTATAGGACATATGCATTTGAATGATAATATATCCATGTAAAATAATTACCACACATTATATTTTTATAGTCTGTGCCTCCAGCACAATCAGGTCAATTGAAGCAGGCTTAAGTATTGAGTTGATAGGATTACTTTTAAATAGACATTACACATTTTCATGGGTTTTGCATTACCAGTGAAATGTTACTTTGGTCACTAAAATGCGTCCCACCCAAAATTTGCTGTAATTAACTGTAATTATCCAGCTTTGAAAGAGTGTTTCCCATCTTCAGGAATATTTTTATTGAATAAAACAGGCATTTTATTTCCTCCATTAATATGGCTCTTACCGTTATTAGACTTTTTTAGATGGCACCTTCCAGGCATTGTATTTTGATGTAAAATGCCAAATATGAATATTATTTTATGTGGGAGACATTTAAAATATCTTCATGTATTATTTTGTCCGTCTTTCTCATTCTCTCTCTCTCCCCCAAGATGAAAATTTTTCATAATGGAGAAAAAAAGATGAAATGGTTGGAACTCCATACCCTGAAGGAATTAAAATCCTCCCTGTGACATGCATGCCTTCATTCTGTTTCTCAGAAAGACAGCTGCGATGGTCCTCTCAAAGCCCAGTGCGGATCCTTTTAACAATAAAAAAAAAATAAAGCTCAACCATGCACATGGACTGAACTGTTAAGATTGCGACACCATTTTTGAAAAGGCAAGTTATAAAGATATAGTGCGTATTATTCTAATGAAAAATAATTACACAAATACAAGCCATGCGTCACTGTAAAACCAAATGTTTAAGTTCTGAACATATGCTAAACCTTTTTTGAGACACTTTTTAAACATGTCACAGTGTTTAGATTCAGTTTTAAAGTGTATTCAACAAATCTGAAAAACCTCGATTGCAACATCCAATAAACATCAGTGTTTTGAATGAGAAGACCTATTTACAAAAATAATCACCAGGCATTCAGCTTTTACACACTGGTGTTGAGATTATAAACATGCCACATGTTCCAGAGTTTTACAATGGTCATGACAATTACAAAGAGGTTTAATTAAATGTAATCGTAACAGCTGCATTTCAACACCTTTTCACCATGTCGCTCAAATACTTCTGTTCACAAAACTTTCTTCTGGACTTCAGTGCAGACAATTCAAAAATTCACCCAGATCACTTCAGAGTTCTGTTCAATTATATACGTCTAACAATTAAGAGTCTCAGTTCAACTCCCAATTCAGTGAACTGTGGAAGCCACAGTGTTTGCTTTAAATGGCCAATTTTGATAAAACAGTTGTGGCTGTCTAAAATCCAATAAATTCATGCTAGTGGAAAAATATTCAATGCTATGACAGAGGGTTTGAAGTCCTTTGGACGGGAGCATCTGTCAAGAAATAGAATGGATTTCTCTGCCACCTGTAAAACTCTGTTAGAGGAGCACAGATCTCTCTCTAAACACCATGGTTATGCACCCATATGATCATGAAAAACCTTTCTTTTGGATGTCAACCTGTTACAGCTCTTTGTAAACACCTAATGTGTTGCCAGTATATCGAACAAATCCTCTTTTTCTCGAACCTAGTAATCCCAGCAACTGTCACAAAATTCCAGCCAGATATATTCTTCCAGTTTAAAACACAGAGACGAAAATTAATATCTCATGGATGCTTTTTGTATTCTGCTAGCGGTATCACTGATCAAAATACATTTAAAACCTAAAGCAGAATTCTGTGAGACATTGTTCATACTGATTTTTAGCCGCAGACCTCAATCCGTATTTGAAATATTTGGAAGGCACTTATAAGCAAAACCTGGCAAGTGTTGTTAGTAACACTTAATTTTACAGGCCATTAATCACCTAGTGTTTATTGTGTAAATACTGGCTTATTTGTAGCTATGGGATAACCATTTTGATTTCCCAACAAGCACAATGAAACAGACCATGAAATGTATTTTTGTTGCAGTTAACAAGTTTTCTTTATTTTTCTTTCTGACTTTGTTTATGGTACATACCTCTGAAATCAGGAATTGAGCAAGTAATTTAGCAAGTGAATACAAAAAAAAATTTAATTGCCTGTTAAAGAATTACTCGTAATTTTCTGCTAGTCTCTGCAATATGGTACAACTATACTTTTGTTCTTTTAAAATATTTTGATCATTAATTATATATATAAAAAAACAATAGTGCTACTATTTGTTCGAAACATGTGGTTACAGAGTATTTTAATTTATTTGTAGCATGAAAATATTTCATGTGTAAAATATAGTGACATGAGTAAGCTCAAAATGACTAGGCGCTATTATCCCTCTCAGGTGAACACTCTATAAATTATTTGAGAAATGTCACAGAAATAACTTGAATGTCACAAACAAGATTTATTCAAAAATGTAATCACACCATGACAGCCATAATTACAGGCTTGCACTTTAATGATGCAGTTGTAGTTTTATCACACTGTGAGAATACAATTGGGAAAGTTTTTATGAGAGTTAATATCACAGTCATAATTTATATTACTTGTTGCATTACCCAGTGGTGTCAAGGCAACAAGATGTGTTTGGCATTAGACAAAGGCGATGACATCATTTCACACAGAGCCATAATGAGGATGTGTCCAGTGCCCTGACTGCCTGCAGACTGCCCTCTTCCCCTGGCTCCTCGTGTATTGTGCTGGATTTGGAACTCCCTCAGAAGGGACAATACAACCTGCTGGCCAAGAAACAGTTGAGCTGGCCCCACAGACAAGCCTTACTGAAGTGATGCCAGCAGCCTGCTGTGATTGGCCGTTTTCTATCCACGCCGTGGTGAGAGAGCTTTGTGATTGGCCTGTTCTCACTCCGTGCCTTGCTGGGAGACCACTGCGATTGGTCCACTCAACGAATAAAGTGCAACAAATGATAACTTGTAGAAAAATTCAGATAAAAATTTACTGTATAAGATACTAGCATATTTGTACCCATGAGTTTGTTTAAATCTTGTTATCAGAAGGCGAAACCGAGTGCAAGCATCTGCCGGGCTGGGTAACAATTTGTATTGTCTTTGCGTTCGTCGCAGCAATGGGCTAATCGAGATTTCTCGCCATTGTTTGGTGCGCGATGCAGGTTTGTTAGCTACTCTTAAATAGAAAATTGATTTCTGAATTAAAAACAAGCTCTAAAATGCAGTTTCTCAGGATTGTTATGAATTGGCAAGGGGAGGTTTTAGATTCAGGACAATAATTGAAGTGTGTACCAAGTTGCAGGTGTGTATGTTGGGTGGTTGTTTGATTTTTGTGAAAGCCTGTTCCCTTAGTAGTATAAAAACAAATGTGGTTATAAAATTTGCCAGATTTTTCTATTATAAAAATAACTCAGAGCTTGTTTTTTGCAAATGTTTTTCTCCATTTTAATCTTCTCTTTCACTTCTGTTCACTGTAAAAGAAAAAAACAATAGGAAGGTCGGAAAAGACACTGAGGTAGGCACTGCTTGTAAAAAATTATGCCTGGGATGAATTAGATATGAGCAGATTGAATTATTTAACGCCCTGAGTATCACGTCACAGCCCTGATTTCACCTGAATTATTAACACTCATCTCACGGTGAAGGTCGATTAAAATTACCAGTTATTTACCGCGCAGCACCACCTCAAAGGCACGCAGGTATCTCACCTGTGTGACACAGGTGGAGATGCAGCACTGACTGTGCGCCCATGGAGGTCTGACACAGCCGGGCACAAGTCCACAACCCACCTGTGCATCACTAACTATTCCCAGGACTGCTCACCTGTCTGTGCTGGCAGACGGAGACTGCAGGGAGAGCACTGAATGAGTCCTAGAGTGTCTCTCTATATCTCTCTCTCCCTCTCTTTCTCCCTCTCTTGCTCTCTTCTGCTACACCTCCACCCGTCAATTGAACTTATGATCCCCTCCCATGGTGCTTTGTGTGCAGACATTGTCAAAACATTGACGACAATGGTGAGAAATGAAGTTCTCATTCGCTTTCCTAACTGCCCTGAAAGATAGCAGAAATAGTATCAGTGCCAATGGCTGCTATTTACTAATTGATTTCAAATCATTGTCATCATAGGCTGCGATGCAGTGGAAGGTTTTTAATCGTCGTGTAGATTTCGTGTTAAGTAGATTTGATAATTACTACCATCACGATTTTCATCTGCCTGATGAATGATAATAATTATGAAGAATGATGAATATGATTGTTTAAAAAAAGCCTGGATACGTACACATAATACCAATTAGACAGTTTTTATTTTAATGGAAAGCTGTTGAGTGGTGGGACGATTTAGATTTGCAATAATTTAGGTCTGAAAAAATTTTTATGTCCACTCCTGTGGGCCCGAGCAGAGAATGAGTTTCCCAGCCAATCATGTTGCTCGCTTCAGTCCTGTCAGGGCATGCAGCTGCCATCACACTGAGAAAAACAAACAGTACTAAAATGAGCACGGCTACAATTACCTAATTTCACAAGGATGTAATTAAGGCTTTCTGTTGCTTCTCTCTTTTTCATAGTTTTTTTTTTTTCTAGAAAGACAATCGATGGAATGACAACAGAGACAGTGATGTTGCATCATCTGCATCAGGTCTGATTACTAAGTCTTGTTTTTTGCCTCTTTTTTATCGCATGCAGTGCCATGCAGCATCGAGCTGGTGGATCAGTGAGCGTTATTAACGGGCCGAGAACCTCGCGTGTTCCGTGCGATTTGCCCGCCGTCACCCACTGTCTGTGCTGCCTGCCGCCCTTTTTTGCGACAGCAGGTGTCTGACAGGTAATTTGCAGTCAATTTATCCTCCGTCTAAAACGCCGTGACGGTGCGGGAAGCTGGGCCCTGGGGGGTCAAAGGTCATCCTCAGACGTGTTGTACAGAGTGTCAGCGCAGCAGATTGCTTTGACAATCGAGGGCACGAGGAGAAATTTTCCTGCGGCCGAACGGTGCACGCGGTAGCAGTGCAGTCCTGTGACTTCCAGCGTCTCGCTGCTTGGACTTAAGATCATGAAAAATTGTGCTCCAGCTTCAGTTAACACATCCATATGCACAAGCCAGTGAGGGTATTTCGCCAGGGGTCCTGTGCTCTGTTAACAGACTCATGAGTTAAAAGACTTGTGTCAGGGTTTTCCCGAGAGAGCTAACGTGTTCTCTGAGGAGTTATGGAAATTTTCACAAGATTCCTTACTCCCTCTTCACACTCTCACCTGCCCTCACTAAGCCCCAAAAGACCATTAGAGACGCCAATCAAAAGGACGGAAAGAAAGCGTCAGACATTCCTCTTTCAGAATGCGCGTTCGATCATTCCCTGAGCAGGAACAGTCTCTGAAATCAGACTCTCTCTCTTTCTCGCGTCGATCAAAAGACGGTCGGCTTTATTGTTTAGCCTCCGTCTTCGGAGCCCACGCGGTGATTTTCGGCAGAAATCCTTTCAGTTAAAATGAAAAAAAGAAAAGCCGAGAGAAATAAACTCCTGAAGTCGCGGCGAGACGCGTCGCGTGATGCGTGGAGCCGCAGGCTACCTCCATATGTGCCTCAACCTGCGTGGGCGGGGGGTTCGATCCCCTCCATCGCGCTCCGCTGAGATCCTCCTCTCTTCGTTACCCTCCCTGCTTTCAACTGTCTGAATAAAAACCAGGAGGACTGGCTGTCCTGCGGAACAAAAACTTTTTAAAACCTGCTATAAAAAGAAAAAAAAACTGTTTGCTCCTCACATTTTTATGTTTATTTTATGAGAAAGTCGCAATATTTTATGCATAAATGGCTGTTCTTTGGCAGATTCAAAGTGACAACGCTTTGATGGAACTGAGGGCTTTGAGGCGTTCCACAGTTCTGAGGGCTCAGAGACGCCTCTGTACTTCTGGATATTCATTACTACAACAGGAAATGTGAAATCACTAAAAGGAAGCCAATGTGCCAAAGTGCACAGGTTTCTATGGGAACCCAGAACCCCAAATATCCTAAACGAGCACAGAATCTCTTTTCGGGACTCCTGACGTGTGTGGCCTCTCTCGGGACGGGGACATTTTGATTTCCATGGCCATGCAGGTGCTTGCTCCCTCAGTTTTGGCAATCTTTAGATCATCACCTGTTGCCAGTTTAAGTGGCACGTGAGAATACCGGTCAGGTTCAGGTGTCATGCGTCTGTTAGTGATGGCTGCATTTCCATAGGTCTTTCTGCTGGGCATATGGATTTAATTTTAACAGGCGAATGGAGAAAAAAAAAAAATTCTGTTATGCTAAAAAAAAAAAAAAACACCTCGAACAGTTGTCTGGAGATGAAACATTCTTGGCAGATTTTTCCTGTGAAAATGCTACTGACTTTCGCCAATTTGACAGTTTAAATCTTATATCAAAACACCAAATCTTATTAAAAATGAAATTATTAAAAATGGCATCCCCTTGCAAAATGAACCCGAGGGCCCAATCATTCATCTAAGGCTCGCGACTGCATTCTTTAGTTATTAATTTATTTAATTTCTTTGTAAGTAGTAAGACTGCTTTTGGATATTTTGTCACTGAATGGTTTGACTGGGCTTTCTTTAGCTCTGTAGATGAGTGCAGTGTATGCCTTAACTGCGCTTCAGGTAAATCTAATTTGATCACAATATCTAACTGAATAAATGTCACTGCTGAGAGGTACTCATTCTTTTTTTGGCCCGTAATCTAGCACACCTGTCCTTGATTTTGACTGAAAAGAAAGTGTTGTGCACTTATAAGGCTCACGCTGAAATGGTAAATTTAGTGCTCACTTAAACCAACCCTTATTCCCTGTTTCGGGGTCCAGTGATGCCAGAGACTCCCTAATAGCTCAAGAAATACACTTACCGTTTTTTTTTTATGGGTTTTTTTTTCCAACTTGATATTTAAATTTTTTTTTCCCCAAACTTAAAGGTTTATTAAGTGAAAATTTTCAGTCGCAGTTTGTAAACAAAACATTAAAACTTGGCTCCTCCTCCCTGACTCAAAAATGCCAGAATCACTACACTGTAGAACAGTGCTATGTCCCGCCCACACACCCTCCACGCTGTTATTGGCTGGTAGCTATACACCCACTGCCCATAGCTTGATGCCCAGAAACATCCTGTACACAGTAAAAGAATAAAATACTGGCAGATGCCTGGGTCTTTATAGATACAGCCACTCCCTCATAAGTGATGATTGAGAGGGATTTATACTGCATGTGTCTATTTATTGTTTTATTTGGAAAATTATATTCTGTATCCCTTTAATGATTACTTCTTCGAAACATGGTTTTAAATGACAACTTTCACCACTGTTTAATTAAAAATATAACTTTTATTACTTGACCCAGTAAAGCCAATTCTGTTATGATCCTGCCTTGTCTGATTTTTGATCTCTGCCTTGCCTGACCATGCCTTGTATTGTGTATTGTGATTTGGTTTCCTGGTTATGTTCATGTTTTGTCTTAGTTTAGTTTTGCCCTGTTTTTGTTATTGCCACGACTTGTATTCTTGCCATTATCCACTTTTCTGTTTTCATTCCGGTCCATGTTTTTGCCTTTGCCATGCATTACACTTTGTCTCCCCCTGTCTGGTCTCATGTCTTGCGATTGCTCACAGCCCCAGTACTGCGTGTCACATTTTACTAACCAATACTAACAGTTTGTTGTTTTTGTTAAAACCACTAACCTAGACTAAAATTGTATACAATATTATCTTACTAACGAGCACTAGGGATTGTATAGCTGCAACTTACTAATTGATTAACAAGCTCTCAGCACTCGCCCTGTTCTAGTCTCCGCCTCTTTTCTTTACCTAATCTTCTTTGCTGCATTTCAGTGCAGACCTGCCAACATGTACGCATTTTGCGTACAACGTACGCATTTGACATCAAAGTACGCTGGTACGAGTTGATGCTATTTGAGTACGCATATCGCTGGATCTCTCCAGTTTCAGTTTATGCGTCAGTTTAAGTTGACACACTCATCAGTTGATGTCCGGTGAGCAGAGGCGCGTATGCATAACGAAAATATTTCGACCAATCAGAGAGTGCGTGTGCCTCACCTGCCCTCCCAACCACGGCCCTCTCGGAAAAAACCTCGCTTCGAATTGAGTTTAGTCTCATTCCCAAGTTATAGGCTGCAAACCCTCTTCGCCACACCTCTGGGTCATCATATGTTGAAAATACACCCAATTCAAACATCGGTGAAATGGTAAATTCTACTATGGACGCAGCGAATCCTGTATTTTGATTAGTGGAATACCTACGGTAGAATACCTGGCGCTGCTTGAAGAGCTGACGTTCGATTATAATGCCGTTTCACTGTGTATTAATCTCATTGTCACGAAAAGCGAACACCATTTACTTTAGTTTGAGATATATTCGCTTTTATTTGGGTTTGTGTTTGCAGAAATACTGTGAAACGGCCTAAAACAATGAAATGTAATAACGAAGTTCGCAAAAGGCTTTCTGACATTCTGTTTAATGTTCCACATGATCGCCTCCAAAGGCAGCGTTTGATACGCTGTTTCAAATGCACCACTAATGGCGCTTTTCCACTACTTGGTACGGGCTCTACACTACTCTACTCGGTACCGGATATTTTTCTGGGAGGTTGTTTGCGTTGAGTGGATAGTACTGCCTCTGTGAAGCTGGTCATCATAGTGGCGCAGCACGAAACTTCTGCGATGTCATCCTCAATACGACACACAATGTAGCTACAGTTATATCAAGTTTACATTTATTCCATCGATTTTGTTAAAGATTTTTGTGTTCAAATCCGGTATTGTATTTTCTGAATTGAATTGCATTTTCTATTTGACATTGTTGTGTCCAATTCAGTTGCCCGTAAAATTGCGTGCCACCCCACTACGCAAAGCAGTGAAATCCGTAAAAGGCATGGAAAGCGAATGTATATTTCACTCTAAAGTTCACGGCAAAACAAACGAATTGTTGAAGTATGGGATAATTAAGTGATCATTGCAGAGCAGAGTTCCTCGTTGCAAATCGCAGGACATGGCAGACATCAGAATTAATCGCTTATGCGTCATCTCATTTGTGATAACTTTAAGAGAAAAATGATTCGTTGACATCCGTCATGTTTTTTTTTCTGTGCGATTTTATTAAAACGAGGCTTGATAGCAGAACTTTCTTAAGGGGAATTAGTTAGGGAACATAACTGGACACAAGACCTTCACTTAATTTCGCCATGAACGGGCCACAAGCAAAGAAACACATTTCCTGAATGTAGCTTTGATGAATAAGCGAAACCGTGTTTGAAAGGTAAGGCAACGCACAGTGTATCGGACAAGATGTCTATAACGGTATAATTCTATTATTATTATAGCTGATTATTAAAACTCCTCAATCTAACTTGAATGAGAGGTCGACGACAGAGTCGTCTTTCGCAGTGAAGGTATACTCTGACAATCAGTAGGCCTTAGTGTGTCACATCACTTTTTAGTACCTAGTACCCAGTTGGCTTTTTTTGAACCCCGGGAGAGCAGGTACCAGAAAAGGTGGTACCAGTAGGTACTTTGTTCTAATGGAAAAGCAAAAGAGGCGAGTAGAGTAGAGCCGGTACCGCGTAGTGGAAAAGGGCCATAAGATGAGAATGATGGAAAGTTAAACAGTGCAAGTGTTTAATGCATGGCAAATTGTATTTGTTTTGGTATTTTTGCCCATTTATTTAATTAATTAATTGATTGATTTGCAATGAATGTCCTCTGTTGACTTGCTTTTCTGGCAACATTTTCAGTTATTATTGACTATGGATTACGCAGTTATTTTATGTGTAACTAAGAAAAGCAAAGTACTACATTTCAAATTCATTTTTACTGCTGTTCTGACAAAAAAATCGCTGGCTGTTTGAAGTAAATTGTATCTCTATGCAATTTTATTTACCAGTAGGGTGGGAGGTGATGGGGGGGGGGGGGTGCGGGTCAGGTTGTACTCATAAATTTTCTTCAAGGTTGGCAGGTCTGTCAGTGGATCCTCCACACCTGCTCACTCTGTCCTTTCTCTCATTATCTGTGCACATTAGAACTCCTTAAACGGAGCCGTATGTTCTGTTTATAGGCTGTCTTGTGATCTCTGTCCATGTTTTGGCTTTTGCCTATTTCATGTGATTAGGTTCTCCCTCATGTTTGCTCCTTTGTAATAAGTCTGATTTCCTACACCTGTTTTCTGTTTAGCATGTGACCTCCCATATGTTTGTATTAGCAGTCTTCTCGCGGCAGTTTCCTGTCAGAACGTTTCCCTGAGTTTACCTGTGCTGCTCTTGTTTTCGCCTTGCACTCATAGTCTTGCACTTCTAACTGGACCGTCCTCAAATTTTGATTTTTGGCTCTGATTTGGTAGCTTTATCTGCATCTGTTTACGAACCCTTTTTCCGCCCGACAACGATTACTGTTTTTGCTGCCCTGGTTTTTCAACTCGGATTCTGCCCTTTGGATTGTGATTTTTGGATTGTGGACTTAGACGGTACTGTTGCCTTCTGCCCTGCGGGGGTTTACCCCCTCGCTCTATAAAATCACTTTCACTGCATTGCTGCATTCTTGCGACTGGTTCCTGAACGCCGCCTCACAAATTCCAACTGAACACGATGGCTAACTTTTTACGTTTCCATTTCTGATAAAATTATACCGAGTGCTTTCTTTTCTGTTTAATTTGAGGAAGAGAGATGAGCAACCAAAGGTGTAAGCAGTTAGACTTTGTTCAAAAAGAGAGACATTTTTTTAAATCCTGGTCATTGAGAGCTATATTCCCAACCCTGGTCTGGGAGTGCCACAGAGTTAGTCCAGGACCCCAGCTGATGACCCTAGTGACCCGTCTCTGCCTCTGTTTTCAAGCTGAAATCAGCAACCAGTTAACAGCCCATGAGCCAGGTGAGGTGTGTTACTCGAGTGATCGGCTGCTGTAGCTGATCAATTATTTAGACGTGACAGGGCCGGCACAGCCTGTAATCTCCCATGTGTAAGGCTCAGGAAAACTACTGGGAGTGTAAACAAACAGCGTGAAAGAGAGCTGCCATTTGTACTGGAAACTGATACAGGTCATACTGGTTATTTTGCAAATTTTTTTCGCTTACTTTTAGGAGATTTTCCCTTCATTCTGAGATGGGGGCCTTGGGGGAGGTTATGGGTGGTGGTTATTAAACATAATTCAGTGTGTGTGTTTGTGCATTCGTGTGTGTGTGTGTGTGTGTGTGTGTGTGCGTGTGTGTGTGTGTGTGTGTGTGTGTTGTGCTTTCTCTCTCGCTCTCTTGGTATGTGGATTGAGAAAAACATGTCACACACTCACATCATACATTTTTCCTCCCTTGTTTGGGGAGTCATTTGTTCTCATTGAAAACCTATGTTGGAGTACAGGAACAAAGTGATTTCCAAGATTAATGATAGCGGTTATTTGTTGCTAGGTAACCCCACATTGTGGTTGGGTTATGTACCAGTATGCTCCACTCGAGACTAATAAAGTAATTCTACTCTGATTGGTCGGTTATGATGTACTTGCAGCTTTGGCCACACTGCATGAGAGTGATATTTCAGATGGCAAACATATACTTTTATTTAAGCAGAGTCAAAATTTGTCTCACTTAAAGACATATTTAATACTTGCGTGTACAGATGTTCTGAGTGGATGACCTGAATGCCAACATGGGCACTGTGGTTGAGGAAAGGCATTTAGAGGCTCGTGAGCCATTTTGGCTCGAATAAATTAATGAAATAGGTTTTAAATTAATGAAATAAATGCATGTTTGTAGTGTGCAGTCTCTGCGGTCGGCTCCCATCTGACTCATTGTTCCCTCTGAAGTGCCAGAGGCCTTTGCAAGCAGATGCATTCCCAGTGAAGGAGAGAAAACACAAGAAATTCTTTGCAGAAAAGAGCTTTGAGATGAAGCAGGACTATTATCTTACATGAACATATAATTATCATCCCACTGAGGTCATGTTCTGTCTCTACATTGCCTTTCCACCACACAAGCACACACACGCACAAACACAGCCATGCACACACACAAGCATGCACACGCACACACACGCACACACACGCACATACACTAACAACACACACAAACACAGCCATGCACACACACACACACATACACTAACAACACACACAAACACAGCCATGCACACACACACACACACACACACACACACACACACATACACTAACAACACACACAAACACAGCCATGCACACACACAAGCATGCACACGCACACACACACACACACAGCCATGCAAACATACACACACACACACACACACATACACTGCCATGCACACACACACACACACACTAACAACACACACAAACACAGCCATGCACACATACACACACACACAGACACTAACAACACACACACACACAGCCATGCACACACACACACACACACACACTAACAACACGCACAAACACAGCCATGCACACACACAAACATGCACACGCACATACACATACACACACACAGCCATGCACACACACACACACACACACACACTAACAACACACACAAACACAGCCATGCACACACACAAGCATGCACACACACACACACACACACACACACACACGCATACACACTCTCACAAACATGTACACACTCAGCCACACATGCACTTTAACACAAACCCAAATACACACACAAACACACTAAAACATTAATTTTAAGGGATTTTTTTTTTTGTTTCTCATTTATAAGACCAGATGTGTTCAGCCCTGGGTTTACAATTAGAATTAAAAGCAGTTTGAGTTATTTTTCATGTTAAGTTTTGATTAAATCTGTGTGACACACATAACAGAATCTGTTCCAACAAGCAACATTTCTGTTACTCAAATGCAATGTCAAATCCACATTTCTACACCTATACGACACCGCCTATCTGTTTCTCTGTCGAAAGTTTAGTATACTGGAGGACTGCAGGGTACCTAAAGGAAAAAGTTTGTTTTTACCTTCAGAAAACTGTTTTCCTAGTGCTTTTTCTATGAAGAAAAATGCTACTCATTTTTTGATCATTTCCCAAGGACAAACCAACTGATAACATCACAAGTCTGCATTCCTGTTTTTTTTTTCTTAATTCGCGATCAATTGCGATTTAGCTTCTATGTACAAAACATCTCCTGAAGCTTTTTTTAGCGCTGGTGTTTTTTCAAACACAAATTATAAATTAAAATGAATTCCAAACCCACGCTTTTTTTTTCATGTTACCCAGTTTTTTTTTTCTCTCTCTGTCTGTTGTTGATTTATTATGGATGGGGTCAGTAGCCCCACATTTTGAAGATATCCCACTATTTTATCACGATATTTTCTTCTTTTTAGAGAGTGTTTTCATAAATGGGGCTTCGCTTGTGGAGCTTATTCAGCCAGACAACTGGAAACATGCCCTCATTCTCATAAACACTGCCTGGCATATCTGCACTGCTCCACCCCTCTGTAAGCTGGGCAATTTAAGTCACTCCCCTGCTCATGCAAAAAAAAAAAAAAGTAATAGCCTGCAGCATTGCTGCATCACTCATTAGCTGCTTGTTAACACTGCTCCTCTTCCTTGGTGAGCTTTGAACAGGCTCCTATGTAGAATTTGGGGGGCTGGAGATATCCAGACTCCCTGTGATCCTCTCGCCAAGCTCAACAGGCTTCAACATGAGTCACGGTCAGCGTCTCACTCCAATATATTTTTGTGTCTACTGTGTTTGTGCAGAAATCAAAACTGTCATGGGAAGTCAGCCGAATTAGATATATTGTCTTTGATCATTAACCCTTGCGGTGCTGTGGGCAACTATAGTAGTCCAATGATTTAAGATATCAAAGTCAGATGCCGTTGAAAACCTATCATGTGGCAACCTGTTTAAAAGAGCTCCAACAGGGGAGCTCTTTTAAACAAGTTGCCACATGATAGGTTTTCAACAGCTCAGGATCACAACATGTTTAAGTCCTTGAGAATGTATTCGGCGCTCAAAGGGTTAAGCTCAGTTCATCGGCATCTATTTACATTCGTACGACTGAAGAAAACGAACAAAGTGTAATAATGACGTTTCTGTGAGACGGGAGGACCTGGAAAAACAGCACAAACTCAATACGGGGGCGGCACGGGGGAGGAGTAGATTGCGATGCCGCCTCACATCAAGAAGGTTGTTGGTTCAGATCCAGCCTAGGACCTTTCAGTTCAGACGGAGTTTGCGCGCTCTTCCTGTGTTTGTGTGGGTTTCCTTCGGGAATCACAATCCAAAGCTGTTCATGTCAGGTACATTGTAGTCTCCAGATGACCCATAAGTGTGAGTGAATTGTGTGTGCGCCCTGCGATGAATTAGCGAGCTGTTGAGGGTGTGTCCCTGCCTTTTCGACCATAGTCAGCAGGGATAGGCTTCAGCTTCCTTGTGACCATATCAAGGAGGAGATGCCACAGAATACAGAACTGAGTGGCTGGATTGGCAAAAAATTTCTTCCCTAATGGAGTAAGAGGAAAGGCATTTCCCTTGATTCATGGTGGCCATTTTCACGCCATGTTCCGCGTATCATTACCGCTCAGATATATTTCTATTATTCCAGTGACAGCAGAGTCATAACACGTTGCTGCTAACAACCCAGTGACGGCCCTGATTGGCTGGCTGCCATGCCAAGGCCACCAGCTCATTTTCATGGTTGCCGTAATGTCTGCTGCATATTAATACACTGGAAAGATGATGGAGAAATCGGATGATATGGATGAGATGGAGTGAACAACTGTGCCATAATGCACTGCTATATCATAATGTACAGTCCAGAGGTGTTTGGACTGTGACTTTTTTTTTTTTTTGCTTTGTAGTCCAGTGCTTTGCATTTATATTTTGTGAATTATGGTGGGAATCACACTCTTTTTACACTGTGCAAACACTTAAGGATTGCACTATTACCACACAGATGTTTATGAATATTATTGTAATCTACTTTGTGCTTTTTGCCTCCGAGACTTACAAGGCTTGCGGGGGAGAAAAGCGCTCGCAGTAGTTTGAAGTCTGCATTAGGTGCGAATGTTTACTGAAGCCAATCTGTTGAGTTTGCACATTTGCCGAGTTTTGTGGGCTTAATTAGGCTAATTACAGTGGATTTGGGTATGTGTTGATAAGACATTGTTGCGAAGAACCTAATTGAAAGTAGTTTCAGTACACCACTGCGAGCAGCTGCGGCACTAGACAGCAAAGTGTTTACCATTCAGTTTTGATTCTCTCAGTCTTTTTCTTTTTGTCTCCTTCTCTCTCTTTCTCAAACTTAGACCAATCAGCCAATGGATGAGCGTAATCACTAACTACTGGATATGTCATTTCCCATGCTGCGCATGTGACCAAATTAGAGCCATTCTCGTGGACAATATAATGAGCCTTGTTCCATATGGAAGAAACCTCTAAATTTCAGTTGTGAAGTTTGTCTATTCAAATCAGACATGTCCCCCCCATTAGCTGCATTTATATGCATGAACTTGCAAATGATGATCGAGCAATGATTGCCTATGTAGAATTCTGAGTTGTTGTTTCTTTTTTTTTTGGTCGGTTTAGATGCTTGACAGCAATAATATTTTACTTTGGGAGGCAGTTGAATAAATTACGGCAATTAAATTACATTTTGTGCATGCAATTATATGGGAAAGCTTGCATGAAATACAGTCAGGTCCATAAGTCTATGGACAGTGACGCCGTCTACATAATTTTGGCTCTGTACATTGTCACAATAGAACTGAATTTAATGAAGATGTGCTCAAAGGGTAGACCTTGAGCTTTCATTTAAGAATTTTGCAAAAAAATACAGCAATTGATATGAAGTAATTGCAACCATTTTCATACATAGCCCCCCGATTTTAGGGGATCAAAGTGTGTGGACAAACTAACATCAAACATTTAAATAACAAAACAACTGAATTAAGATTTTAAAATTTTTTTGCAGATCCTTTGCTGTTTATGACTGCTGTCATCTGTCCTCAGTTCCTGCTTTTTATTGTGATTCGAGAGCAGAAACTGAAATACATGCTCTATTGGCTTCAGCTTTGGTGACTGACTTGGCCATTGCAGAGTCTTCTTGCTTTCCTTTACGTCCAAAGGTGCTTTCACAGCATGCTCTTAGTCACTGTCCATGTGTACAGCAAACTTCAGGCTGAATCTGTGCGGAAAATACTGTCCAGTACTCTTCTGAATTCACCTTGCTACTTTCGTCAAGAGACACAAAACTTACATATTCCATTGGTAGCAATACATGCTCTAAAGTGACTATGACTCACTGCTGAGGCATATGCTTTGGTTCTCTTTCGTACTGTCCCCCCATTGTCCTGGAACAAATTAACATTCGCCTCATCTCTTCAAATGATTTTCTTCCAAAACTGTATGGCACTTTTTTGGCAATTGTCCTGATTTTTATGCTCAGCAATGGTTTAAATTTAGACGTTATCCTGCTGTATTTATTCTGATGAAGTCTTCTCTTAATTGCTGACATTGACAGAGATATGCCTACTTTCTGGAGATTGTCCTTGATCTGGCGATTTATTTAGCTGGAGACTAATTATTCTGTCATCCACCACTGTTGGTATCCATTGTCTTTCAGGTTTTAAAATGTTCTTGAGATGTCCAGCAGATATATATATATATATATATATATATATATATATATATATTTTTTTTTTTTTTAAGAATGAACCAAACCAGTGACGTTTGCTATTTTCTATGATTTTTTTTGTTTTGTTTTGTCAACCAAACCACTCCCAACTCTCGGGACTTCATATTAGGAGCCAACAATAACAGATTCCAAATGTAAATGCAACATTTTAAATCAGTTCTCGACCTTTAATCTATTTACTTGTAAATAAAATAATGAGAGGATGGCATAAACCTGACCACAGAACAGCGGACGATTCTCCTGTTACTTTTGAATCCATTAAAAAGGATGGGACCACATGTTAAAAGTGCTGTAATTCCAATACCATTCTCGTGATTCAGATGTAAGTACCCTGGAATTAAGGCTGGAACTTTGCACTTTGAGCCCATATTCATTATTTAACTTAATCTCATATAATATATGGTAGGGTGCTAAAATAACAATAACATTGTGAGTGTCCCAATATTTATGGCCCTGACTTTATATACTGCACCTACAGAATGCACTTTAAGTTAAACGTTTTTGATCACGAGTCTTATAAACATCCACTTTCTTCCCAGGTAGAACAGCTTTAGAAGCTAATATCATGTTGGAACGTCAGACTGTAAAACATAATTGCTCCGCTGCGATCAGAAGCAATTAGGCATCTATTTTTCTGCAGTCTGATCAAAGGTGCAGACAATTACAGGAGTGAGGTAACAACACCCTGGAACACATCTTAATTGCTCCCCAAAAGTTGTCAGAGGAAACAAAACCATCTGTAATGGCTTTTCACATCACACAATCCAGCTGAATTATTTCTCAAATAAAAAATGCCTCTGTCAGGATATGAGTAATGGGAAGCCAAACATAGATAGAGGCATAATTGATGGCTTTGTGGCATTCTGGCAGGTAATTGGCGCAGTGCAATTATGATTACCCCTTAAAAATTCATTCTCCATTATACTTAATCTTCTGAACCGATTTATAAATATTATCTCTAAAGTATGATGTATGTATGTTCAGTCCTCAAGTATTTGGACACTGAAAATGCTTTTAATTGTTGCTGTTTGTTCTGGGGCCACCACATTAGATTTGGAATGAAACAATAAGCAAGCACTGACTGCCAGCTCGTGGATGATAACATAATATGTACCTTTTATATCATTTTTATACAGTACTTCGTTTAAAACAGACTGTATATACGATACATAGCATTTCACACATCGCAGCCTTCTATGGTATGAAATGGCCAACTGGGTGTCAGTACATCATAAGTTGTAAAAAAATAAATTCAGCTGAATCTACAAAACAGACATCCACACACACTCATGAATAGATACAGGAAAAGAACAGTGCAAAGCATATCCAAAGCTTTAAAAATAGTTTTCCTTACATTCATCCTGAATGTACAGTACAAATCAATTCATGTCCTTTTTGTCAAACAGAAATTAAGCTTGGTGGGAATATGTGCTAATGCTTCATGCGGGTAGCTGGATTTTCCCATTGGTCATGAACCTGAAAAGCGATTTGCCTGAGTGGTACGGTCTTTAGTTTTCACAACGTAGGTTGGTGTTTCAGGCCAATAATATGCTCAAATTCCTGTTTCCAAAACACATCCCTAAAAAACAGGCCCATGCCCTTCAAGGCTTAATTCACCAAATCACTAATCCAAAGATTCAGAATCACTGGCTAAATGACGCTTGTTTAAGTGAATATAATGCCATAAAACTTGAGTGTTTACACTTGGCCACTGTGCTGCATTTTTACTGGGGCAAATCATATTTACAATATATTCTTTTTGCCTTACAGCATTGCAGCGCAATCCCTGAGCAGCTTCGGATGAGACAAAATTATCTTTGTGTTTTATAACAGAACAAAAACACAAGTCTGGGCCATTCATCCCAACCAAGCTTGCTGGTTTCCTACCTCAAAAGTGTACCTTGTACCATATTAAGTGAGGCTCTATCTCCTGGGAGAAGCCTGCCTGAAGAAATTGAATTGACCTGAGAAATGGGTTCAGACTCAAAAATAACCAGAATAATTACCTGGCAGCTTATTTTTAGGCTTAGACCCTAGAATGCATGTACTGGAGCCCATTTGCTGCTCACGGACCACAGGATCTTGGCTTAATTAGTCACAAGGGGCTGGACCCTGTTACTTTTTTCGAACAGCACTGTATGTGTCCAGATTGTTCTACAGGACTTCGTAACTCACTTTACCTCAATGAAATAGCTGACTGTAAATACAAACACTCAAGATCACCAATTAAAAAAAGCTGGAAAACCAAACCACCAAAAGTTTAATTCCCTGAACCTCTTAATGCTGCTTTCCCCAAGCATCTTAAAGGTGAACTCCCCTAAACCCTTAAACCTGAACTCCCTTACCATCTGAAAGGTAAACTCCACCAAACCCTTAAACCTGAACTCCGTTACCATCTGAAAGGTAAACTCCCCCAACCCCTTAAACCTGAACTCCCTTACCATCTGAAAGGTAAACTCCACCAAACCCTTAAACCTGAACTCCGTTACCATCTTAAAAGGTAATCTCCCCCCACCCCTTCAACCTGAGCTCCCTTATCCTCTTAAAGGTAAACTCCCCCAACCCCTTAAACCTGAACTCCCTTACCATCTTAAAGGTAAACTCTCCCAACCCCTTAAACCTGAACTTCCTTACCATCTTAAAGGAAAGCTCCCCCAACCCATTAAACCTGAACTCCCTTATCATCTTAAAGGTAAACTCCCCCAACCCCTTAAACCTGAACTCCCTTACCATCTGAAAGGTAAACTCCCCCAACCCCTTAAACCTGAACTCCCTTACCATCTTAAAAGGTAAACTCCCCCAACCCCTTAAACCTGAGCTCCCTTATCATCTTAAAGGTAAAGTCCCCCAACCGCTTAAACCTGAACTCCCTTACCATCTTAAAGGTAAACTCTCCCAACCCCTTAAACCTGAACTTCCTTACCATCTGAAAGGAAAGCTCCCCCAACCCATTAAACCTGAACTCCCTTACCATCTTAAAAGGTAAACTCCCCCAACCCCTTAAACCTGAACTCCCTTACCATCTTAAAGGAAAACTCCCCCAACCCATTAAACCTGAACTCCCTTACCATCTTAAAGGTAAACTCCACCAACCCCTTAAGTCTGAACTCCCTTACCATCTTAAAGGTAAACTCCCCCAACCCCCTTGAAGCTGAAGCCACCCTATCATCTTAAAGCTGAACTGGCATAACTTTCTAAAGTGCACCTATTATGATTTTTCATCTTTTAAATGTCTTTGTGTTTATCCTGTAGTTATTTGCGCATATAAAATGTCTGCATATGAAAATAATCCAAATTCGCCACCAGATGAAGCTATGTCCCCCACACAACATACTGCTACATAGCTGCCAGACACTCCCCGATAGCATTCTGCCATTTTATCCCTCTGCTGGTTACGTTGCCAATAAAATTTTTGTGCCAGGCAGCTAGGTTGGAACACCCTTGAATCAAGCACTTTATGACCATGAATGCAGCCACTTAGAGTGTACGATGTAAAATCCAATTTGTATGGTCTTCCAACGGAAGAAGCGAAGAGGCAGTGGTAGTTTTGTATTACCGTCATTTTACGTATCACTGCTTTGTGTCCTGAACACAGCTCAATTGTTCCTCCTGTTGTTTTTGTGTTTGATGTGTATTGAGGCCATAATGGTAATGCTCCACTAGCGTAGCTCATCACATGTTCAGTAATTATGGTAGTTTATCCCCGTCAGGACTAGTTCCCTAGTCCTTTTGCTGGTTTTGTAAGGCTCCTGCACATCTTTCAGAGTTAGTATGAGTTTGCAGGGAAAATCTGTTTTCATGTTTGGTTATCATTTTAAAATAAAACGTGTAATATTAATTGTGCAAGCCTTGCTATTTTTCTATATAATTTCCCATTGGTTTCTGTCAGCATCATGCTAAGCGAGGACAAGTGTCCACTGAGCAAGTTATACTAGAAACTGGCTTGCAGACAGTATTACAGTTATATAAGATCATCTGAAGCAGCAGACCAAATAAGTTGGGAGGCAAATATAGTTTTCTTTCATTTGTGTATGAAGCACGCATGACTATTTTAGTTGAAGTTTTTTGAGAATTCTTCAATCATATTGTTTTGAGAGGTGACCACATTGTAGTTCTGAGAAAAAAACACAACCTGTTGCCTGCCTCATTAATTTCCTGTCGTTGGCGGAAAAATTTAATCTAGCCACATCCCCAAACCTGGAGCTGAAATCCATTTATGGTAAGGGGCGGGACACTTCTGACACACCCTGCAATTGACCAATTACAAGTGAGTGGTCTTGCTGACCTATCATCCCTCAAAGCTGAGCTCTCCTCATCCATTAAAGATGAACTCACCAAATATCTTACAGCTGAACTCCCCTAACCCCTTACAGCTGAACTCCCCTAAACCCTTAAAGCTGAACAAAATTCAAAGTGGAACTAAACTCCATATGTTTTTACTGTTTTGTGATCAGCATGAGTTAGACGAGAGGCCTCTGGGTTCTGATACACCTGTTTGCCTTTGTTACCTGCCTGCCCTCGAGACAACCGCTATCACCTGTTTCTGTTCATTAAAGTAGAAGTAACTGCATGAACAATACCAGTGAATGCTTAGTTTCAGAATCAAATTGGGCCCTCTGGAAGAATATTTTTTTCCCTGTCCCATTATTGGTACGTTTGTTTACCTTGAGCAAGAACACAAACACAACGCAAAATGCATTTTTATCATTTCAAAGTGATGGTGTGTGAGCTGTCCACTGCTTTAAGAAGAGAGAAATCGATGTTCACAGCAGACTTAAGCATTCTAGGCTTCTAAAAAACACAGTGAAATGTGGAACAGGAATTTTGGCAATATTGAAACCCATAAGCATCACATTGCTGAATGTTGGTATGAAATCATTTTAAAAGACGTGAATAGATGGTGTATGTGCTGTGTGATTGTAAGGGTTTTTTTTTGTCAACAGTAGACACATAATCAGGCAGGGCAGATTTGGGAAGGAAATCAATTAACAATCGTCAAAAAAAATGGTTACTGAGAGAAAAGGCTGAAACAAAGAAAAGACAGAGAGATTCGTAACAAACTGAGATATAGAATTCAATGCACCAAGACAACAGTGTTACTGCTATCCCCCGCCACGATCAAGGCTATAACCCCGTAAAAAATATGCTTTGACGTCTATTTTCGAACTCAGCGTAGATCATAACTAGGTTATTCAGCATTCAAAATTTCAAGCATCTAGGTATAATACTTGCAGAAAAATTTTGTCCCCATTGTGGCCCAGACGGACCCAGGCATGGGTGGATGGATGGGTGGACGGACCCCAATCCAATATCCCCCATCCCACTTTGTTGCGGGGGATAATAATGAGTGAGTGAGAGAGATTGGGAAAAACAAAAAATGGGCAAGAAGCTGATTGTTAGGGATGGATTCATGAAATGAGTGAGAGCAGGAGAGAGGGATGGAATTAGAATAGAGAGAAAAAGAGAGAGAGACACAGTGAGCTATGGTGCGCGCCCTGTTGTCAGTCTCTGCGGCAGTGACTCAGAACAGATGATGAGTGCAGGGTGGGACTAGCCTGACAGGGGGAGCCCTGTCACCTGCTCAACCCTGGCCTCCCCTGTCACCTGAGCAGCCAGGCAAAGTGTGTGCACTCCACTATTCTTCCATCCATCTCACTGACCTCACGTCCTAAACCCCTGCTGCGCCGTTGCGCTACTGCCAGGGCGAGGAACGCGAGTGCGACAATCGGACCGAAGGACTGAGCTGCCAAATGCAGAGAACTAACCATCACCCAGGGCTTTAAAGCACCCTGGGATTGCTAATAACGTGAACTTGACGTTACAAATAATAAAACTCCAATTCCGAAATATTTGGGATGAATTCTAAATTGTGACTAAAATCAAAATGCAATGACTTTCAGATCACATGAGCCAATATGATATTTACAATCAAATATCGATAACTTTTCAAATGTTGAAACTGAAACGTTTGACGTTTTATTCACTAAATGAGCTTATTTCAAATTTTCTGGCTGCAACAGGTCTCAAAAAAGTTGGGACACAGGCAAAAAAGGGCTGAAACAGCAATTAGCATATAAGAGAATCAGCTGTAAGAGTATTTAGCAAGTGTAATGTGAAAAGAAGCCACGAGATGGCAGTATTGACCATATTTTGTTAAGCCCAGACTGGAGCTAGGTTCGGGCATGTCCTGGGCATGTCTGAGACGAAAAGTCCCAGAGAATTTAAAAAAGGTCTAAAAGGTCGGATGGGTCTGCAAAAGAATATGTAAAGAGGAAAATTGAGAGAGTAAAGTAGTCGGAGAAATTGCAAGGAGATGGAAACATTTGACCAGACCTGTCACTCTTTTCAAGACCTGTGAAGTTTTTTTTTGGATTTTTGCTGGTGTTGGAGCATTTCGCTGTCCCTAGACATCACCAAGCAAACCCATCACAAGGGACTGTAAATATTTTTTTTCCTGTTTATAATCAATCTTGGTCAGTAGTGTAAATTGTAGGTTAGTGTCAGTGCTTTATTTTATTAAATCTGTTTAAGTTTGGAGTTTTGTCTTTTGTCAGGCACCCTCCTGATATCCCTGCCAATGCAGATTGGGCAGTGGTTAGGCAAATTGTTGTTCCGAAGGTCTACAGGAATGAAATCTTAACAATGGATCTTGGTGTTAACAAGATTGTTGATAAGATCATGAAACACTTCTTCTGGCCTGGGCTTCGGAAAGCCTTTGCAAAACCTGTCACACTTGTCTGGTAGTTGGAAAACACCAGTTAGACCCACCTGCAGCCTATCCCAGCATTTGGGGAGCCCTTCTACAAGGTCATTGTTGATTGTGTTGGTCCATTACCCAAGACTAGATCTGGAAATCAGTGCTTGTTGACAATCATGTGTGCATCTACCAGATTCCCTTAAGCCATACCTCTACGCAGCATCAAGACCACTGCAATCTCGAAGGCTTTGATAAAGTTCTTCACGTTGTTTGGCCTAGATTGCGTGCAGCTTTTGACCTAGCCAAAGTGAACTTGAAATCAAGTCAGGGAAAAATGAAAACTTGGTTTGATCATTAGGCTAGAAGCCGTGAGTTTAAACCTGGAGACAAGGTCCTTGTGTTGTTTCCCTTGCAGTCCAATCCATTGCAGGCTAGATTTCATGGTCCTTATGAAATTCTGACCAAACTCAATGATCTCAATTACATTGTTAAGATTCCAGAAAGCCAAAACAGTTTTGTCACATTAACATGCTGAAGCCTTATCATGATAGGAATGCTAGGGTTGCAGCTGTCACTTCAGATCCTCCTATGGCCGAGACTTGTGGAGATGTGGGGGAGTTTCAAGATGATGAACCTAGAATTAAAGCTGAAGTTCTTTCATGTAAATTGTCAAACACTGAAGTGTTGCAAAATCTTGATGTAAAACTCTAGCACTTAGAACCCTCACAGAAAGATCAGTTTGAGAGGTTGATCAAGAAATATAAAGATCTATATCCTGATGTTCCAAAGAGAGTTTCTTTAGCCTCTCATGATGTAGGTGTTAGTGATGCCAAACCAATAAAACAGCTTCCGTACCTGATGAGTCCTGAAAACAGAAAGATTGCTGAGAAAGAAGTTGAGTACATGTTAGAACATGATATTATCAGACCCTCCAACTCAGATTGGAGTTCACTCTGTATGGTAGTTCCAAAACCTGATGGAAGTACTGGATTCTGTACAGATTATCGCAATGCTGTAACTAGAACTGATGTGTTTCCAATACCTAGGATTGATGATTGTATTGATAGAGTAGGGCAAGCAAAGTTTCTGACCAAGATTGATTTATTGAAGGGTTATTGGTGTGTGCCTTTTACTGAAAGGGCCAAGAGCATCTCTGCTTTTGCCACACCATCTGGGCTAAACCAGTATGAAGTCCTACCCTTTGGCATGAAAAATGCCCCAGCTACGTTCCAAAGGATGATACAGTCTACAATCGCCGGATTGCCACACACAGGTGTGTACATCAACGACCTGATCACATGGAGTGACTCCTGGGAAGAACATCTGAAAGACGTAGAGATGTTGTTCCAGCACTTGACTCAGGCTAACCTGACTGTTAACCTGAACAAGAGTGACTTTGGTTGTGTTACTGTCACGTATCTTGGCTACGTCATAGGCCAGGGTAAGGTGGCACCCATAAATGCTAAAGTCCAAGCCATTATGGACTTTCCAGTTCCTGACAACAAAAAAGCTTTGCGCCGCTTCCTTGGAATGATTGGGTACTACCGCAAGTTCTGCAAGAACTTTGCTGAGATTGCTCTCAGTCTCACCAACCAACTGAAGAAAGGCGTAAAGTTCACTTGGGATGAAGCATGCCAAAGAGCCTTTGATCGCCTGAAGTCTCTGCTGTGTCACTTCCCCATGCTCAAATCTCCTGACTTCAACAAACTGTTCTCCATTGCGGTCGATGCTAGTGACCAAGCTTGTGGATCTGTGCTCCCACAGAAAAGTGACTCTGATGACATTGAGCATCTCGTGGCATACTTCTCCAGGAAGTTCAATCGCCACCAAAAGAACTATTCCACAATTGAGAAGGAGTTGTTGGCTCTGGTTCTATCCTTACAACACTTTGAGGTTTATGTTTGTACAGGGTAAAAGCTAATTGTACACTGACCACAATCCGTTAATGTTTTTGAGTAAGAAGGAAAACAAGAATCGGAGATTGTTGAATTGGAGTTTGATTTTACAGGAGTTTGACTTGGAAATTAAGCATGTAAAGGGTACTGACAATGTAAATGCTGATTGCTTATCCCGTGTTTGAGTATGTGTATATATCGCATATTTATTAGCATATTGTATTATATGTATATACACACAAGTTTCTACGTAACCATTTTTGTATTGAAAAGAAAAATTTTGCCTTTTGGAATGGAGGTGTAATGTGAAAAAAAGCCACCAGATGGCAGTATTGACCTTTTTTTTGTGAACCCCAGACTGGATCGAGGTTTGGGCGTGTCCTGGGAATGTCTGGGACAGAAAGTCCCAGCGAATCATACTATAATTTGAAGAACGTTTGTCTGTTTGTCTGTCTGTCTGTCTGTTTGTTCCCCTACTCCTCCGAGGTCCTCTGACGGATCTTCACCAAACTTGGTGGGTCTATGTAGGTTGTCCCTGAAATTGTCCTTGAGGGGTTAGTTTTTTGAATGGTTAGGGTCACTGAGGTCAAAGGTCAATTTTTCGCATCTCCCATCTCCCAGATTTTCATGAAAGTTGGTACGTGGACGTAGGTCGTCACAAGACATGACCGCGAGAGGTCCGTTCCGTCAAAGGTCAAGGTCACGAGGGTCAAAGGTCACCGTATTCATGAAAGTTGGTATGTGGACGTAGGTTGTCACAAGAAATTATTCTCGCCACGGGTAATTCACAAGTTAAAAAAAGTCTAAAAGGTGGGAGGGGTCTGCAAAAGAGTATATAAAGAGGAAAACTGAGAGAGTAAAGTAGTAGGAGAAATTGCAAAGAGAAGGATACATTTGACCAGACCTGTCGCTCTTTTCAAGACCTGTGAAGTTATTTTTTGGCTTTTTGCCGCTGTTGGAGCATTTTCCTGTCCCAGGACATCACCAAGCAACCCCATCTCAAGGGACTGTAAATATTTTTTTTCCTGTATATAATCAATCTTGGTCAATGGTGTAAATTGTAGGTTAGTGTCAGTGCTTTATTTTATGAAATCTGTTTAAGTTTGGAGTTTTGTCTGTCATCCCTTGCTGTCTTATATGTCATTCCAAATTGGGGCCATAACACATGTAATTACATTAACTGGCATCAGGTGTGTAACATGATTGGCTATAAAAGGAATGTCTTAGAGAGGCTGAGTCTCTCAGAAGTAAAAATGGCCAGAGGCTCTCCAACCTGTGAAGGTTTGCGTAAAAAAAATAGTGGAATACTTTAAAAACAATGTTCCTCAATGTCAAATTGCAAAGGTTTTGAAGGTCTCATCATGGACATTGCATAACATCATCAAAAAATTCAGAGAAACTGGAAGAATCTCTGTGCAAAGAC
Source organism: Gymnothorax reevesii (assembly GCA_029721435.1). Lineage (NCBI taxonomy): Eukaryota > Metazoa > Chordata > Actinopteri > Anguilliformes > Muraenidae > Gymnothorax > Gymnothorax reevesii. The sequence continues at coordinate 37,659,930 of CM056580.1, read as the reverse complement.
CTTTACTGGATGCCCAAGATCTTCAGGGATCAGACGCGACTACAGCACTCACTGACATGATTCTGTCATTCACATTAGTAAATGGGCCCAGGAATACTTCAAGAAACTACTGTCTGTAAACACAGACCACCGTGCCATCCACAGATGCCACCTAAAGCTCTACCATGCAAAAAGTAAGCCATTGTTGAGCATGATCCAGAAGTGTCGCTGTGTTCTGTGGGCCAAGGCTCATTTTAAATGGACTGAAGCAAAGTGTCCTGTGATCAGACCAAGTCCAAATTTGAAATTCTGGTTGGAAATCATGGGCGTCGTGTACTCCGGGCTAAAGAGGAGAAAGACCACCCCTCCTGTTATCAGCATTCAGTTCAAAAGCCAGCATCTCTGATGGTATGGGGATGCATTAGTGCACAAACATGTTCTAAAAAGCACCATCAATGCTGAAAGGTACATAAAGGTTTTAGAGCATTTGGCGCAAAATTAAACGAGAGGTCTGTGAAAAGAGACCCAAAACTCGCCAGCAGCTGGAAGCCTGTATTAAACAAGAGAGGGATCAAATTCTAATGGCTAAACTCAAGAAACTTGTCTCCTCAATGCCCAGACGCCTCCACTCTGTGTTAAAAAGAAGAGGGGATGCTACTCCATTGTAAACAGGCCCCTGTCCCAACTTTTTTGAGACCTGTAGCAGCCATAAAATTTGAAATGAGCTCATTTTGTGGATAAAATTGTAGAATTTCTCAGTTTAAACATTTGCAATGTTATCTCTGTTCCATTGTGAATAAAATACTGGCTGGTGTGATTTGAAAGTTATTGTGTTTTGATTTTATTCACAATTTACACTTTGTCCTAACTATTTTGGAGTTTTATCAATGCATTGCGATTCTACGTGAACGAGGATGCATGCAAATTAGCCTGTCTCTTTAAGGCGCTTGCTTGCAAATGCAGTGAATGTGAAACTGCCCGGAGGTTGAAAGCGCCCTAGGATTGAAAATGTAGTGAACCTGACACTGCACAAATCATGTGAATGTTCTGGGATTGCAAATGAAAGAGGATGCATGCAAATGCATTGAGTTTTTTTTTTTAAGATACTTGCCTGCAAATGCTGTGAAATCGCCAATGCACAAATCTAGCTAATGTACTAGGATTGCAAATGAACTTGAGTCACATGGGACTGATTTTGCTAATGCTCTGATTTTGCGAACACTCTAAGCTTGCAAATGCACTGACCTAGTAAATGTTGTAAAATTACCAAGGCACGAATCATGCTAATGCCGTGGTACTGCAAATGTAGAGTTTACAAATCCTCTAATCTTGGGAAAGCTCAAATTCTGCGAATGCTGTAATCCTGTTAATGGACTGAGTTTGTATCAGCACCATAGATCACCAGAGTAAGTGCATATGTGGTGAAGGCAATAGGAATAATCAGGTGATGTAGAGGGCTATTGAGTGCACTGATGTTGCATTTTAAAGCAATGTACTCCATAACAGTATTTAAACAGTGAGGGCCTGATGTTATGAGGTAAAATAGTGGTACAAGAATAAAATGGGGAGTAAAAAAGTGTTTTAACCAAAATAACGCTTGAATAGCTCTCTCTCTCTCTTTCACATCCTCTCTTTATTTTGTCTCATATTCTCTGTCAGTTTCTACCCTCTCCCTCTCGCTCTTAATTCAATTCAGAATACCTTATTGGCATAACTGTATAACATCAGTGCACATTGAAAGAATTAAGAATGACAGATGCCGTTTTTTTAAAGAGATATTTTTCCCCCCTTCTTCTCTTACGCTTTCTTGGCCACCAGTGAAAACTACATCAACTTCCTTGCCTTTGCTTCCACGAGAAGAGCACCCCCACAGCCTCCCATGCCGGCTTTGAGACGGTTTCTGTTATTTGTTAAGACATCAGTTTTGTGAGAATATTCTTTAAAGCAACCTGTTGACAGTCTCTGGAGATCATAATTATATATGAAGACAGACTGCAAAGTGATGATGACATCTTGTTTGCTGGAGTAGACAACACTATAAAAATTGCTTGGGCTCTCGTAAGACTCTTGTCTCTTTCTTCCTGCGCTGTTCTCTCTCTCGGATACCCAACTGCCCCTTGTCATCCTTTAAACTGCTCCTTCTCATCCCTTAAAGTGCTCTGACACAGCTCTTAAATTTCCTGAGCTTTCCAATCTCGCTCCGTCCAGCCTTAAAATCCACTCTCCACTGTGAACACTACTGGAAACTCAAGGGTTGAATGGGACAATTTTGTTCTTATCACAATATTCTGTGAAGTTTCAATTTCCAATTTTAATTTCAATTTATTTGTATAGCGCTTTTCACAGATAAACTGTCACAAATACGCTTTACAGTCAGAGATGAGTTACTAAAAGGGCAGTGCCCAGCCTATTCCCCACTACAGCAAATGAGGCAAAAAACTCCCAGTAGGGAGAAAAATCCTCAAACGGTGGTGAGAAAAAACTCCCCAGTGGGAAGAAATCTCAGGAGGAACCCGGCTATAGTGGGGAAGCCCATCCTCCACAGGCTACAGTAGCGGTTTTAGGCATGGGCGAACAGGGCAGCCGCCCGGGGCGCCATTTCGTGGGGGGCGCCACGAGCGCTTGGGTAAAAAAAATAAATAAATAAATAAAAAAATTGTATCATATCGCTGCAATCGGCACATTGGCGCCCCCTAACTGCAGGCGCCCTGTTACTGCAGGCGCCCTTGCTTGCTGAGAAGGTGACGTCCACAGAAGCCAGTAGCGGTTTTAGGCACGGGCGAAAAGTTCTGTCTATCATATCACTGTGTGGGCTATTGGCATATTGGCGCCCCCTGACTGTAGGCGCCCTTGCTTGCTGAGAAGGTGCTGTGCACAGGAGCTGTGTGTGTGAGAAGGGGGAGGGGAGGGGGAGCGGGGGACAGTTCACCTCTGCTCTGGGTGTCCAAATGCAACGCAATACCAAGGGGATCTACTGTATAGAGCAATACTCTAATGCAGTTAGTGGGCTAAAGTCAGTCACACATCAACTTTCTTCCACATAACATACATGTCATTATATAATAAATACAGGTTTATAATTCCTGCACGTTTTTTAATTGCGCGTAAAATGGCTAATAAAGTAGGTAGACGATTATGTGGTCACCAAGGTGAATAGGTTTACTCCTGGTCATGAAAAAAGGAAGAGGAGAAACGCTCAAAAGATAAAGGTATGCAGCAATGTTCCCTCTGTATGATTACGGTATCCATGCCATTAATGAAGGGCTAACGTATAACTGGTGGTGTAACTCTCACGTTTGCTAGCCTTCTAGCTTTGATGCGTACTATACTTAACACTAATTCGGTCTGAACACAAGATCTAATTTCAGCACAAGATTTGCCTTTGCAACAAAAGTAGTTAAAGTTCATTTATTATTTGTTTCTATCATTTGGGTTAACGTTGAGCCCTGTAATTAGGTAAGCCCGTTAAGCCCTGTCGTATGGTAATTTTAATGACAAACATTTGTCGTGTGCTACTACTCATAGTTCACATAGTTCAACCATAGTTTAGCATAGTTAACCAGTCATAACTAAACGTTTGCCAAAAACGTCCTGATCGGGCGCATCCATGAACACATCAGGCTTTAACTCAGTCATGACGAATAAAATTTGCAGGTGTTTGTAGACAATGAAATACAGAACTGTAACAATATATTACTATGCTTACGATTTTTTTTTTTTAAGAGTAGGCCTAGGTGAGGCACTGGATAAAACTACTGCGTATTAATAAAAATACAGTCCTGTGTCATGTGCCAAGTGAGAATTTAGGAGCTGACTGGTCAGGAAACAGTCAACACCCCTCCATCTACTTCCTGCAGCACAGAGGCCCAACACTTACTCCAGGCTGGAAGATCACTTTAGATTTTCTAAACACTGGTACCATGAGGACCTCCTCGGTGACTAAGGCTGTAGCAAGCCCCACTGGCGCCGTTAATGCATGCTCAGTGCCACTAGTTCCACATGGATTTGCTTAACATTACATCAGTACCATATGGACCTCCCCAGTGAGTAAGGCTGTAGCAAGCCCCACTGGCACCGTTAATGCATGCTCAGTGCCACCGGTTCCACATGGATTTACATAACAATGGCTTCCAATACCTTGTGAACATATTATAAAACAAGGTTGTAGTCAGTCTCACCAGAGCCAACACATAACTAATCATGAACTAATCATAGGCTTGACTAAAAAGATAAGTTTTCAGCCTACTCTTGAAGATAGATAGTGTGTCTGAAGCCCGAATTTGTCTTGGGAGATTGTTCCATAAAATTGGTGCTTTGTAAGAGAATGCTCTGCCTCCAATTGTAATTCTAGATATATTTGGAATTTTCAAGTAGTCAGCACCTCGTGAATGAAGTCATCTTGGTGGGGAGTAAGGAATGAGAAGACTGCAAAGATATTCCGGGGCCAAGTCATTTAAAGCTTTGTAAGTTAGTAATAGTATTTTGTACTCAATTCTGAATTTTACAGGCAGCCAATGAAGATTTTTGAGCACCGGGCTAATGTGATCATATTTCTTAGTCCTAGTCAGAACCCTAGCTTCAACATCCATCCATCCATTTTCTATACCCGCTTATTCCTCACTAGGGTCACGGGGCGAGCTGGAGCCTATCCAAGCTGACTACGGGCAAAGGCAGGGACCCACCCTGAACAGCTTGCCAATCCATCGCAGGGCGCACACACCATTCACACACCATTCACTCTCACACTCATACCTATGGGCAATTTAGTGTCTCCAATTAGCCTGATATGCATGTCTTTGGACTGTGGGAGGAAACCGGAGTACCCGGCGAAAACCCACGCAACACGGGGAGAACATGCAAACTCCACACAGAAAGGCCCCAGGCCAAATTCGAATCCACGACCTTCTTGCTGTGAGGCAGCAATGCTAACCACTGTGCCTCCGTGCCGGCCCCTAGTTTCAACATTCTGCAGAAATTGAAGACGTTTCAGGGCCGAGCCAGTGCAACCAGACAGTAAGACATTATAATAGTCCAGCCGAGAGGACAGAAATGGAAATGGAATCGAAGATGGAAAAAGCCACTTGAATGATATTGTTGATGGGAGCCTGGAAAGAGAGTTCTGAATCAAGAGTCACCCCAAGGTTTTTAATGACAGCTCTGGCAGAAACAGAGAGGCCATCTAAGTTAAAAGAATACTTAATGAATGAGTCTCTAAGAGATTTGGGACCCAGTACCAATATTTCAGTCCTATCTGGGTTTAGTGAAAGAAAATTTTGCGTCATCCAAGCTTTAACAGCTTTAAGACGCATCTCTAATCTAGTAACTGGATCATTTTCACCTGGTTTAAAGGATGTATAGAGCTCAACCTAAGTTCAACCGATAAGTTGGCAAATTCATGACCATTACCTCCCAGCAACATTTATAATGGAGTGTCAGGCTGAAACAGGATCTCTCAGGAATGTCACATCCTGCCAAAGCACCAGGCTGTGAGTTGCCTGTTTATCCTGATGATTTGAATCAAAAGCACAAGTCAGCTACCTCACAGATAATCAAGCGGATTATCATTCCTGTGTTGCAGCTTGCAGTATGTCATAAACTAAGAGACTTCCAAATCTTTTGAGGCTCTGCTGTTCCCCCCCCCCCAATTCCTTCTTTAATGTTTCAAAGGCCCTGGTACACTCAGATTAACTGAATCAGACACTTGGGGCCTTCAATATTTCAGAAACAGGCAAATGGGTCCAGAATCTCAACCAAGTCAGACATTAATGTATTGGGATGGGACAGTAGATGTACCCAACCGTGGGAATTTTTCAATAAGGAGCAACTCCATTGGTGAAGGGCGATACCTGCGGACAGTCCAATCCCTGCAGCCTGATTGTGTAGGCAGTTCCTCGCTGCTCCACTAAATCTGCGGAGAGTAACAGTTAGCTGAGCGATGTAGCTAATCTAGAGGGGCAATGGAATATATGCTTTCAATATTATAGCGGAAAAAAAGGTGAACAGACGAGACAAATCTGAAATGGTGGTCTGACGTTGGAATTCGACAATGCCCGCCATGTTTAGATTAAATCAAATACAGTGCATGCCTTTATTGAACCAAACTTCCTCATAACCCCTTACAATGAGAGGGAAAAAAGTGAGCTCATTTGTTGGTAATAATTTTGTCTCAGTCTTCCTGCCTTTCAAGGACGGACATCAATCTCTCACATTGAATTATGTGTCACACAAAGAAAGTAGTACCATGGAAACAATGCTGAGATACAGGGAGACAGATGGTAGCGCTTCAGAGCGAAACATTAATAACTGGAGCAGCAAATGCACATCGTCCCAGGAAAGCGAAGATTATTGGCGAATATGCGCCATGTTCGACAGCGGGAGGTCTTTCGTCTCCGCCGAAGAAAGGAAAGGAAAGTCGTTTCACCGGTGCGATCCGAGCGCGTGATGCTGAACACGGTCCCTGAAGCAATAGCCTCACATATTGATCAAATTCACTGAGTGAAAACAGACACACTGTACGCATCAAAGGGAACAGGATTAAAACCAAAAAAAAGAATGGCCGCATCGCACAGCATGGCGGTTCAGAACTTCTTATTTTTTGTTTTTTATGAGGGATATAACGTGGTTATTATTTCTCATGGAAATGCCAATACCAGTTTCCTCACTGCTTGGCAGAGAGCTGGAGAATCCTGCTTAGGGAAGCAGAGCTGTCGATACGTGGCAGCAAGGGAACAGTGATGTTCCCTAAACCTCAGCGAGAGACAGCAATGGAGAGAAGAGAGAGGCAGCAGACAAGGATGGAGAGAGAGAGTAACAGAAAGAGGGGAAGAGAGTTGGAAGGGAAGAGGAGGTTGAGGTTTGCAGGGAACGATTGAGAGAGGGATAGAGGAGGGAGAGGATCTTTATTTTAAACTCTAACTTTTCACTTTAGCTCTCCCTTAGGAGGGTTTACAGTCAGAAAAGGCATATTTTTCATATCGTAGGACAATTTCACTCACATATTCCTTATCTGCAGGTAATACCGCTTCACTGAAATTATATCACGGGTATATTGAGAGAAATATTCAAACCCAGGATGCCATATTTTTATGGCCACAGCATTACTTCAAATGAAAAAATTTGTGTGCAGGACTAGGAAAAGGGGTCACTTGGGATTTTTTCCACTCTGAGACTAACGGGTATCTCAGTGATATCCCAGTGACAGTGATATCCCAGCACTACTGTACTGTCAATTTACAACACTTTCCTGTGCACAAATTCACCCAAAATTTTTCTCGAGATGAAAAACCTGGATCACTCTTTGATTTTGTTGGAAAATCTCAATTTTCATAAAATGACCCAAGTGACCCCTTTTCCTAGTCCTGCACGCACATCTAGATCTTGTCCATCATTTCATAAACATTTCCTTGCACTAGAATCCTTGATTTTCCAAAAGAGCCCAACTCCAAGGCACACTCTTTTTTCAAGAAAGAGAAAAATTGATTTTTTTTTTTTTTTGCCCATATATCATGACCCATTTATTTTTAGTTTATTTCTTTATGAGAGAGTGTCACTGAGATACTTTTGTCTGAAATTACAAGGAAGTTCTCCTTTTTTGTTATAAGATATGCATATGTCTAATTCATTGGAGTCGGGCCCTTTGTAAATTCTATGATTTATTTCTGCAGGACATATTTGGGCCCTATATGGGTCCGTGGGTTTTATGGGATTAACACTTGAATTGATGCGTTTTCTTTTTTTTTTATTAACTCAGCTTGTCAAAAATGAACACTGAGAGCAAAAACCCAACATAAAAATCACAAAAACACATCTGAAACCACAGACAAAAATTAAAAGTCCTCCCCCAAAAAGAAGCACCTTACACAAAGAACCAGGATAGGGAAAGGGGGGCATTTTTTCATCAAGGTTTTTTAAAGACTGCTCCAGCCGACTGAGTCGGAAACGTGGCCTGCAGATTAGCACTTCATTGACATGGGATGCTCAATCAGAAAGGAAGGGGAGAATATCGGCATCTTGGGCAAGGGCGCGTCCGGGGAAGAGCAAGCGATGAGCGGCGAGTTAGCCTCCATTAGCGCTGATGGCTCAGCCACAGCTGCGACACAGGGCCCCGTCCGCTTAAGACCCCCTCTACAAATATTTTTAGGAGCTCTTATCACAAAAAATGAGCATGTGTTTGAATTTAATGCCTCACCGGGGCTCGGCGAGCAAAATGTCGGCTGAAAGTTAAGTTTTCAAACGCGAGCCAAGCCTCAACAATCTCCACACCAGGCCGCTCGCTTCCATTGGTCTCCGAGCAATCCGTTGCCAGGGGTGATAACTCACACAATGCTCGAAGAGAGGGTTCGTGCTCTGGTTATCGATGGCCGCGGTTGGGAAAACGGAAAACATATTAAGAAATTACTCATTTGCTCAGGGACATTTAGAGCATTATCTCCACAGGCAGCTGGCCTGAGCTCCCACTACTGAGTTTTAACAGCTAAGTTTTCAAACTACAAACGGCATAGAAGGACTTACAGAGAACACAATATACTCCACAAGTATTTGGGCTGTTACAGGCCTCCTTTTTATTTGTTTTTTTTTTTTTTTTTGCTGTTTGGCTGCAGCACATTGGATTAGTCCATAATAAAGATGAAGTTAAGGTTGAGATCTTCAGCATTAATTTGAATGTTTTTTCCTCCCATATTGTGCGCACTGAGCAGGAATTGCAGCCCATTTTATATAGTCTCTGAATACTTACAGACTTCACTGTGCTGAAAAACACTTTTTATAGTGATTCCACACTTACATCTATTTTTCATGGATTTGTTAATATTTTCATTTTTAGTGGAAATCTATTTCTAGTCAAATGGGTCCACATCCAGGTGCATGGCTTTGGATGGCGTGGAGCATAAGGGTGACCCAAATAAACAGAACCAGAACTGCATGCAGAAGGACAACAGCTTGAGCTCGAGGGCTGGGGAGGGGATGCATCAGCTCTGGGTGTGACACGCTCTAATAGCAAATTTCCTTTGGCATGAATATGGACTCAATAAACAAGATGTGGCTCACATTTGGATGTGCATCACGGGCCAAATCCGGCCCAAGAGTACGACAGCTATAATTTTTGGAGGGATGAAGGAACGGCAAAATATAAGTATTTATGATTTGGCTCTCATGACTTATATGTCTCATGACATATGTCAGAAGCATGTGCCATACCACATATGGCCCAAGAGTCGATGCTATCAGGGCAGTGGCTCGGCGACTTAGTCAGAGTCTATGGGAACCATGCTACGGTAAACTCACGAGGAGCTCTTTTGAACCGGTGAGGCTTGGCCGTCACCTCGGAAATGGTGTACAGAGGGTGAGGGAGTGACGAGTGTGGGGTGGGGTGAGAGGGTGTGTTGGAGTGATCGGGGAGGTGTGGACAGACGCCGTCCCTGCAGATGGTGCAAATATGGAAACCGTGAGGTGATGGCGTCAAGTCCCCTGGTGGAGGGGGTGCAGAAAAGAGTCTCTTTAGTGATCTATCTGGCAGGGGGAGCGCAGCACGGATTACACTGCTCTTCTTAAAAAATCAGGAAATCAGGCTGAGTCACCAGCCCACCCAACGCCCGCCCATTCACAATTTTACTGCACTTGTGCGTACACGTGCGCGCGCGTGTGTGAGCCCTCATTCACAATTTTATTGCACGCATGTGTGTGTAAGTGGGTGTGTGTGTGTGCCCTTGCGTGCGTGTGTGTGACTGTTCACATTTTTGCTATCTTCATTTGTATTTGTGCGCATATGTCTGTGTGTGTATGGCTTTTCACAGTTTTAGTCCATTCGTGTGCATGCACGTGCCTGAGTGTGAGCGCTGATTCGGAATTTTACTGCACTCATATATAATCCCAATTCCAAAAAAGTTGGGACAAAGTGTAAATTGTGAATAAAATCAAAATGCAATGACTTCCAGATCAAATGAGCCAATGTTATTTGCAATAGAACATAGATAACATTTCAAATGATGAAACTGAAACATTGTACTTTTTTTCCACAAAATGAGGTTATTTCCAATTTTCTGGCTGCAACAGGTCACAAAAAAGTTGGGACACAGGCAAAAAAGGGCTGAAAAGGCAATTATTAAATAAGAGAATCAGCTGAAAGAACATTTAGCAAGTTATTAAGTTAACTAGCATCAGGTGTGTAACATGATTGGATATAAAAGGGATGTCTTAGAGAGGCTGAGTCTCTCAGAAGTAAAGATGGCCCGAGGCTCTCCAACCTGTGAAGGCTTGCTTAAAAATATAGTGGAATACTTTATAAACTATGTTCCTCAACGTCAAATTGCAAAGGCTTTGAAGGTCTCATCAACGACAGTGCATAACATCATCACAAGATACAGAGAAACTGGAAAAATCTCTGTGCATAAGGGACAAGACCGAAGACCCTTACTGGATGCCCGTGATCTTCGGGCACTTAGATGCCACTGCATCACTCACCAGCATGATTCTGTCATTGACATTACTAAATGGGGCGAAGAATACTTAAACAAACCACTGTCTGTAAACACAGTCTGCCGTGCCATCCACAGATGCCACCTAAGACTCTATCATGCAAAAAGGAAGCTATTGTTGAGCATGATCCAGAAGTGCTGCCCTGTTCTGTGGGCCAAGGCTCATTTAAAATGGACTGTAGCAAAGTGGCAAAGTGTCCTGAGCTCAGACGAGTCCAAATTTGACATTCTTGTTGGAAATCATGGGCGTCATGTCTTCCTGGCTAAAGAGGAGAAAGACCACCACTCCTGCTATCAGTGTTCAGTTCAAAAGCCAGCATCTCTGATGGTATGGGATGCATTAGTGCATCCGATATGGGACACTTGCATGTTTTAAAAAGCACTATGAATGCTGAAAGGTATATTAAGGTTTTAGAGCAACATATGCTCCCAGATGACATTTATTCCAAAGAAGGCCTTGTGTATTTCAGCAGGACAATGCAAAACCACATACTGCAGCTATTACAACAGGATGGCTTCATAGTAGAACAGTCCATGTGCTGAACTGGCCTGCCTGCAGTCCTGATCTTTCACTGATTGAGAACATTTGGCGCATAATTAAACAAAAAGTCTGTTAAAGGAGACCCAAAACTCTCCAGCAGCTGGAAGCCTGTATTAGATAAGAGTGGGATCAAATTCCAATGGCTAAACTCAAGAAACTTGTCTCCTCAATGCCCAGACGCCTCCACTCTGTGTTAAAAAGAAGAGGGGATGCTACACCATGGTAAACAGGCCCCTGTCCCAACTTTTTTGAGACCTGTGCTAGCCATCAAATTTGAAGTGAGCTCATTTTGTGGATAAAATTGTAGAATTTCTCAGTTTAAACATTTGCCATGTTATCTCTGTTCTATTGTGAATAAAATACTGGCTGGTGTGATTTGAAAGTCATTGCGTTTTGATTTTATTCACACTTCACACTTTGTCCAAACTATTTCGGAATTGGGGTTATATATGCGTGCGTGTGTGTGTGTGTGTGTGTGTGTGACTACTTGTTCGCATTTTTGCTATCCTCATATGTATTTGTATGCATATGTCTGTGTGTGTATGGCCTTTCACAGTTTTAGTCCATTCGTGTGTGTGTGTGTGTGTGTGTGTGTGCGCGTATCTGTGTGTGTGTGTGTGTGTGTGTGTGTGTGTGTGAGACTCTGAGCTCTGGTCCTGAAGGGCTGCAGGCTGATCTGGTTTTCATTGCTTCTCCGCACTTAATGAATGTCATTGATTACACAGTTAACATGGATTAATTCGATATGGCTTGTTTGCTGATTTTAAGGATCTAAACAAAAACCAGCAGAGCCTGTGGCTCTCCAGGCCCAGAGCGCTGACTCCTGGTCCAGAGTTTTACTCTCAAGAGACATTACAAGAGAAGAACATGGCACTGTATGGCTTTGTCTCCCATAAGAAGCTGATAACGTAGATTTTTTTTCAAGCTGCATTCCTCACCTGCAAGTCAACAGCCCCTTATTTCAAGAGACATTTCACCCCAAAAAAAACATATTGATGCAATATTTCTCTGATCCAAGTCCACTGAGAGAAGATTGCTTGGTAACAAGGACCACAACCCACAGATGTCTTATATTTCAGCGTGTTTGCATCAGAGGGAAGGCCAGATTAGTTGGCTAGACCTTTGGATGATCTCAGCTCATGGCAACTTAAAGTGCACCTGGTGTTATTTCTTTCCAATACTCTGACCAGAAATACAATGCATGCAACATTACGTTACACACTGTTTGATGTCCTGTGTCAGTCTCATTCTACAGCATCGGGAAGCTTGATATCCTGTGGCAGGCACATTCTACAGTTTCAGGACGTTTGATGTCCCATGTCAGGCTCATTCTACAGTTTCAGAAAAATTGATATCCTGTACCAGGCACATTCTACAGGTTCAGGAAGCTTGATATTCCTTGCTGGACTCATTGAGTGGCTTCAGGAAGCTTGATATCAACAGTTCTTTCAATGCAATTGATAGTTTTTGATCATTTTTACTATGTAAACTGTACTTATGCCTGTTCCATACTAAGAGTAGAAGCAACACCTGAGTGCAACACATAACAAGGCTTAAGTCTATGTAGTACAATACTCATAACCATAAGTTAGTCGTAACTTTCAGGTGTAGGTCAGCCATGAAGTTACACCCAGCATACCCCAGCTGGTGCAGTCCACTCCAAGATTCTTAATATCCCATGCTAGGCTTAATCGACAGCTTCAGAAACTCTGATATCCCCTGCAAGGTGCATTCCACAGCTTCAGGAATTTTAATAACCCGTGTCAAGAAAACTTGATATCCCATGTCAAACTCTTTCCACAGCTTCAGGAAGCTTAACCCTATAATGCTCAGACGCAGACATCATTATAGGAAAAATATGACCCAGTAATATTTTTGAAGTATTCAGATCCTCTGTTCATCATTAGGTTTTGTGACAGCAAAATATACATTGCTGAACAGAACTTCTTCTAATTCCAGGAGTATCATATCTGATACAGCCAAAAATCAGCACCCCTCCAGAACTCAAAACTCGAAATTTCAAGTTATTTATATGCTCTCTACTATCTATAGCTATCCCTTAACATGTATAATCAAGTTTTTGTGTAATATTTACCTTGGAATGCCGAACTTCAATGCCAAAGTCCAAGGAAATTTGTGAATTCCCATTCACATGGGAGCAACTACCTTGAAGTGAGCGACAAGGGGAAAGACGACTCCTGTAATATCACTTCTTCCTTCCAGGTGGGAGCACTGTATATCAGATATGATACAGTGAGCAGTCGTGGTTGTGTTGCATCTTACCAGGTGGACCTTAGTCCTTCAAATTTGGTATATCATATATGATACAGGGGGCATTATAGGGTTAATATCCTGTGCCAGGCTCATTCTACAGCTTCAAGACACTTAGGGCTTTAATTTCGTAGACCAGGCGCAGGTGTGCCGCGCCAACGGGGTGTGTCCAGGCGTATGTTGCAATTTTGTGCCCGGCGTAGCCTGGCGCAAGTACTCCTCTGTCCCTCCTTCCAGCGTAAGTTGGCAAAGAAGGCGACACAGCCGAGTCAAATCTTGCTCATTGGCAAGAGAAACGATGGATAGCATGTTCTTATTATTACCAATTGTTGCTGCTTAAAATTTTGGGATTAACATGTATGGACAACAATGCAAGATACGTTACACATCTATTTTTTATATGTGATCTTAACTCAGTACGAGATCATAGCAATCAGGCTGTATTCCTTTCCCCCACTAAAGACGATAAAACCTAAATGACAATAATAGTAGCCTAGTATTAAGCCGCTTGTACACTGGACGCGAAACAAATTTTTTGTTCGACAGATTGCGTTGAAAGCAGTGTCTTGTGTCCAAAAGTCTGACAGGGTTTTAATATATCTCCGTGTCTGACAGTCTATTATTGTTTTTAATTTCTTCAAATCTACCGACTCTTTTAAATATTAAACGTGAATGTTTTGATAAGAGGGCTCAGTTCTTCAAGATGAGTACAGAGAATTTCAATCAATGTTTCTGTTGAAGCTGCTCAATACTTTTACTTTTTGCTGGCTGGTGGACATGGAGTATTTTGCATTTTGCGTCGGCCAGTCTTGATCGTGCATGCAATAATTTATTTACACTGTCAATGGTCATGGAATTGATTTGCTCACTGACTACAAGTACCATTTTATCTCAGGTGTGGAAGTAAAGCGTGGATCTGATTGATCCATCTGACTAATTTTCAAAAGAAAGACCGAATAAAGACTGCTGTCTATCTTCAACGGAAGAAAACAGACGAACAGGCTATAAAGACCAAGAAAAGTCGATAGCTATCAATTTGCATTCTGTGAAGGTCGAACACAAACATGGCCAAGTTTGCACGTCTAATAATTCCTGGAATACTCGGAAAAATTTGAACTTTTATGACTTTCGGACACGGAGCTATATTAATACCCTGTCCGACTATTGCGTCTTTGCATTGACTTTGTCTGTAATCAGTTGTACGAAAAAGATTGTTTTGTGTGCAGTTTGCAAGCGGCTTTACTGAGCATAGAACGCAAGCATGCTATATCCAGTTTGTGGTTGGCTGAGAAAGATGTGAAGTCGTTAGTTCGCATCACAGATTCACCTGCGTTGATTAAGCCAGGTCAAGTTTCCATTACACATGCCAACTGCCTTTAATCTGACATCAGGACAATCGATGTAGATACTATAATTTATGTCCGTATGCAGATAGTTACATTAAATAGTGCTTCCTGTAATTATTTATTGCATTGAAATGTGCCTGACATTCTGGAAACCTGCCTGTGATTTTTTGGTGACGTGTGCGCACTGCGCGCAGTCAGCCAAATTACCACTGCACAGAAATTAAACCAGGTTGGAGCTGGCGAGTTTCCTGCGCAACTCCAGCGGAGACTTTTTCTACGAAATTGTCACTACGTCTTGATGAATATGTGACACCTCCCCCTACTACGCCGCCACACCCATCTCGGCGCAAGTTCTTCTACCAAAGGCTGCGCACCTCACGAAATTACCACTGCTGGGGCTGCGCCGGACGAAATTACCAGTGCGTGAGCTGCGCCACGCTACGCCACCTGCGCTGCGCCAAGAAATTAGAGCCCTTAATATCCCATGCCAGGCTCATTCTACAGTTTCAGAAAGCTTGATATCCCGTTCCTGGCATATTCTAATTCGTCAGGAAGTTTCATGCCAGGAAAGTTTGATATCCCATGTAAAAGCCATTCTCCAGCTTCAGAAAGCTTGATATCCTGTTCCAGTCTCATTATGTACCGTAGCTTCAGACCCCCTGATATCCAATGCAAGATTCCACAGATTTAGATAGTTGGATAACAACAGCCAGGATAATTTCACTTGACATTTCTGAAGTGGGAAGTTACAGAAGAAACAAGCTAAAATGTCAAAATCGAATAGGAAGAGGGGCAAAGTGCAGGGAGGCTATACCTGCCAAAATAACAACTTTTCATCCGACCCAATATTGAATTTTCTCTTGGTTCTATCATGGTGTCATTGTGGGATGTTTGAGGTCATTTGCTGTATTTTCACGACATAGTCTGGCAGCTACCTGAGGCCAGCGAACGTTCCTTTATTTCAAAACGACCCTTTCAATAATCAGGGGATTCAGCCACTGAAAATGAACAAGGCCTCTTACACATTTCACCATTGCACAGTCCCTAACCTGTCCTCTTCACCGCCTCTCGAGTTTGCGTGGCTGGTTGCTCTTTTGACTCAGAAGAAAATGGACCAGAAGAGCTGAAAAGATCAGGAGAACTAAAGCAGTGCATGTATTCAAAAACGTAAGTCCTTCATTTTATTTTTGCAGCAATCCACTTTTTGTTTGCAGGATTGTCTTATTCAGTGTTTTAGTTTTTTTCAGTCAGTAAGTGGTTCTCAAGCACAGAGCGATATTCTCAGAATTAAATCAGCTATCGTGCAGCATATTTGTCCTAATCACTGTTTGAACTACAGTTTTAAGTTCTGTCATGTCTGTACAGTGCACTCCTGTGCCTGAAACCTTACATGCGCTGCATGGGTGGAGTGCATGTCTGTGCATGGTAAGACTGCACAGATACAGGCAGTGAGTGATTTGATCTGATTGCGCTGAATGCTTAACTCCCCACTCCCAAACCAGACCTGTGAGTGTGAATAAACTGGCTTTGGGAAATGAGAGCTGACATATTTGAATGGTGAGGAAAACAGAGTTGAGGTTATGGCAGAGAGAGGGAGGAATAGAGGAAGCAGTGGATGAGGCTGTCAAGCCGAACTGATGAACGATGAGGCTTGCGGTTCCTCTGAGCTGAGGTGGGAGTGGAGCTTCTCCCAGCTGGCAGGAGTTTGGGCTGTAAAGACCACTCCCCACCAGGCCTAAAAGCTCCAGGATAGATGACAGCTCATGGCTCCGAGCTGAACTCTGAAAAGCGGTACGGTGTGGTTAAGACGGCTGTCCCCAGGAGCCATTGGGTTTCCCGTTTACTGCCAACATGCAATGCAGATCCGTCTTGCAGAGCCTGCAATGACAGCCATCTAAGAGTGGCCCAAAAGCAGAGGCCTGAATCTAAGCCATCTTAAAGCAGCGAAATTCAGAGGGTTCAAACCATGGCTCAAACTAGGGCAGTCATACAAAGACCAAAGTCGGACCATTCTCAGAGGCCCAAATTGGGATTCTTACAAAGGCCCAAATCAGAGCATTCTAAGAGAGACATAATACAGATCATTCTTGCTGGGGCCCAAATCAGAAAGCCCAAAGCATTCTGACAGTGGCCTAAATCAGAGTATTCCTGCAGTGGCCCAAATCAGAAGATTCTTACAAAGGCCCAGTTCACAGCTTTTTTTTACTGTGGCCCAAATCAGAAGATTCTTACAAAGGCCCAGTTCACAGCTTTTTTTTTACTGTGGCCCAAATCAGGGAATTCTCAGTGTGGCCCAAATCAGAGCCCTCCAACAGAGGCCTAAATCTTGCTGAAAAAAGCAGGGAGTTTCCTGAAAAAGATGTCATCTAGATGGTAACAAATTTTATGCTTAAACATTTACTCTTTCATGGGCAAAATTTTTTATATTGTTTTTATATTGACTAATATTGTGCCATGTTGTAGGACTATATGCTGTTTTGAAAGTTTTAGGACTCTGTATTCTAGCTGCTGAAGCCACTTTATGATGCAAGTATGATAGCGAAAATAGAATTCAGAATGATCTCGTCACAACCTTCAGCCTGACAATGCAGTCCCATAGGTTCAATTGTGTAGCATAGTTTGTATTTGTCAAATTATGTTTAAATTGATGTTCTTACTGGTCAATATATGAAAATCTTTCCTTGTTTTAGATTTGCTAAATAAGTAAGCTTAGACAAACATCTCAAAATCGACTTTGACACAGAGATAGTAACTGCGTGGCTTTGTGAATTTCACTATAATTAGCTTATCTACTCATGATGCTGTGCTGTACATTGTGCAGTAGCCGTTTAGGAACAAAATAAGCGCACCCTCTGACTATTATGTGCAGATCTAATAGAACAGAAAGTATTGTAGCCTATCAGCCATCACTCCAATATTACAGGAAAATAATTTTTTTTTATTGTGCACACACAGCCAGTGGTCTGAAACTCCCGAAAGACAGACGGGTGTGGTGGGCAGTGGATTCATTTTTAGAGGGAAGATTTCTTTCAATGGTCTCTGACAAGGGGGAGATTTTGTCAAAAAAGCAAAGGAGCTTTGGAAACGGCTTTATTACGCATGGACAATCATACACCAGTGCAGGTAAAAATATGGCTACATATGTAGGAGACATGATTGAAGGAAGTTGAAAAATGTGACCGTGGTATTGGAACAAAGGGAAATTTGGACTCTCCAGAATTGTTTGTTGAAACACTTGGTGCGGTGGATACCCAATAAAAGTACACTTCCCCTAATACTGAAATCTATTTTTGGGTAATTTTTGAAAATTTTTTTAGACGAGCAAAACAGCTTGAGAAGATCAGACACATGCGTTTGTAGCAGGGTGTGCCATGTTTGTTGGAAGTGTGGTAGCTTACCACGTCACACGGACATCAGAACTCTCGTGCACACGGAGGTTGAAAATGAAATAAAACATGGCTACTGTGAGCGAGGGTTCGTCTGATTAATTGTTTGTGAATTAATGATCTATAAGATAGTTATCAGTATAACAACAACAATGACAAATTAGAAGTTGACATAAGATTTGGAAAGCCTTCTTGTTCTATCTGCAACTGATTTTGTCATTTCCCCAGCCTACAGTATGCATGCAACAAGAAGATCACACACTTTTAAAGGGTAAGAGCTGGAACACATGTTTTCTATGCCTTTTGCTATGAAGGTAAGAGCATTTCTACATGCACGATGCAACTAGAACTTGGAGGATTAGGACTAAATAGCTGCATGGCCAAAAGAAAGTCACTTGTTAGTGAGGCTAACTGGGAAAAAACGAGCTCAGTTTGCAAGGGAGCATTGAGATTGGACTGTGGACCAATGGAAAAAGGTCATGTGGTCTAATTGGTCCATGATCTACCCTATTCAAAAGGGTCAATAAGGAAGCCAATGATGCGATGTACCCATCATGCATTGTGGCCACTGTACAAGCCCCTGGAGGCAGCGCTATGATTTGGGGTTGCTTTAGTTGGTCAGGTCTGGGCTCAGCACTGTTCTCCAGCAATTACATGAATTCAATAGGCTACCTGAATAAACTGAATGACCAGTAACCATTCAATGGATTTTTTTATCACGGTTCGCACTGCTATTTTCCAGGATGACAATGCCAAGATTGATCAGGCTCAAATTTCGAAAGAGTGGTACATCAAGCATGAGGAAATTTCATCACAAATGATATGGCCACCTCAGAGTCCGGACCTTGACCAATTGAAAGTCTGTGGTATGTGATGAAGAAGGCTTATTGCAGTGGTCTGATATTGTCAATACAATATCTTGGCCAAAAATGAATGCAAATCTGGCTAGAAATAGATTCTATCAGATCTAATAGATTCTACCATTCCATACGATTGTAAAAACAATACCACGATGACTGTGTGCTGTGATCTAAACTAAAATTAGCCTAACAAAATATCATAGTGTGCAACTTTTTTTATTTTTTTTTGGATGGGCAGTGAAGATTTCTCCAGATTCTCCGAATCTTTGGATAATATCATAGACTGTAGATGGTGAAATCCCTAAATTCCTTACAGTCATGTGCCAAGAAATGTTCCTCAGCTGTTGACACTTTTTTTCACGCTGCTTTGTGCAAATTGGCGAAGTGCAAACGATCCCTGCTCGTAAACAAGGGAGCCTTTGGTGGATGCAGGTGTCTAAATCCGAATTCACAAATATTAGCGAAACCTTCAAAAAACATTTATTTGTACTAGTTTCAATTAAGTATATGCAAAAGAGAATTTTCCCATTGCTACTTTTATCAGCGTATTAGGTGTCTGAACTGAGTTCCAAAGCAGAACTGTCAGGGTGGGTTAAATATATTAGTTGGGTTTTTGCTGTTTATTTATAGTCCTGTTTATTCTGTTTCATTATCTTCTCTACCCTTTACCTCGTGTATCCATGCATCATCGTTTGTCTTCACTTTTCTGTTTGTCTCGTCCTCCCCGCTCTGTTCTCTCATTGGCTATTATCACCTCGTTTGTAGTCCTCGCTCGCCCTTCCCACCAGTCTTGCATATTCCTAATCACTTCCTCCATTAACCTTCTGTTTTCTCGCCTTTCTTGCGAGTCTGCAGTCACTAACAAGTCCATTGTTTGGATTACCTTGCTTGTCTGTTCACTTTTGACTACAACTTTTTATGATCAATAGTTTTTAATTCAGCCTTCATTCCTATACTGCATTTGGCCCGGCTGGTTTCTTAATTTTTTTGCCTGTTATACGACTATGATTATTGCCCAGTGATTCTGCACTGCAATCCTCCCCCTGGTTTTCAACCAAGACTGTGTGACCCTTTATTCTAATTTAATATTTTTCATTTGCACCTGAGCCCCAATCCTCCCAAGAGAATTATTACTGAGGCCCAAAACAGGAGCCCAAATCAAAGACTTTTGTGATATGAAAGAATGGTAAGCTTAGTTCAATCAGGAGAGACTCAAGTGAAATCAAGAAAATATTTATCATCCTTTGAGCATGAAGGGGTAACATGGTTAATCGAATCAAGTCTTTGGCGCTTGGACTCTTTGGGAAGACTCGAAGATCAGGAGCACTGCCCGGAGCAGCCGCAGGAAATCCCCCCGAAGAGTCCAGACACTGGTGGTGGTGGTGGCTGAAGACTGGTGAAGCTGGAGTGACGGAACGGGAGATCTGATGAGTAGGGTGGCGTGGGGGCGGAGGAGGGTCAGCGAGCGGCAGCATGGGCGAACTAGGGCGGAGAAAATAACATATTTAAAAAGACGGCAGCACGATGATTGGCTAGCGACGCGACTGAAGTGTGCCCTGGTTGGATAGAAGCAATCAGCTGCAATGCCAGCTGACTGCTCATTGACAGCCCCGGAAATTGTCTGCGGAGAATCAGGAGTGAACACGCATGAACAAAATAGACGGGGTTGACGAGCGCGAAAGAGAGAGAGTCTTCCTGACTGAACTTTCGCTAAGCTTCATTTGAGTTGAATGGCCAGTCCTCACTTTACTGTTATGCTTTGAAAAAGTGTTCGTCCCCTTCACCATTTCCTCAACTTTTGCTAATTTATCATTTCATTAACATTTATTTAACATTATTTATCAATGTTTCGGATTGTCCAACCACTTGAAATATAAGACAAGGACAACAAGAGTAAACACAAAATTCAGCTTTCAAATGTCCATTCATTTATATAAGGCAAAGCCTTACTCAAAACCTATGTGGGGGAAAAAAATAATCATTTCCCCTATAAACCTATAGCAGAATGTGCAGCAACTGGCAATGAGTGTTTTAACCCTTGTGCGATCTTAACATTCTGTTTACTCCCCTTGTCCTACGGGTCAAAAATGACCCGCCTTACCAAAGCCCCAAAACAAAGCAGCTGAATTGAATCTTAAATCCAAAATCTATTTTTCATGATGAAACAACATGTTATTTATCATTTCATCTCAATTTAGTTCATTTTTTTCATGTATTTTTTGTTACACAGTACAAAAAGACGATCACCAATGACCATTATTACACATTTTTCTTTTTTACCACAAACAAACTGTCATAACACTTTTCTTTTACACAGTAAAGGTTTATAATTGCTATTATATAAATATAATGTAATTACTTCTGAATTAATTATATTGAAAGGGAAAAAAAAACAGTCAAATCTGGAACTGTTTTGTCAAGTTTATTCTTTTATATTTTTTAGAAAGTGAATTATACAAGTATTGTACAAGTATTTGAATAAGTGAATTATACATCTACTGTGACTTCAGGCCCAGGGTTGTAGAGGTATGGCAGACGCTCAACCCACTTGTCCCAGACCTCTCTGATGGCTGCCAGTTTGTTCGCCACACACCATGCTGGTCTTGACTCACGGTTGTCAAATCTCAGCATTCTTGAGAAAGTGTGAAAGATTTTCAGCGGCATTGTGGCACGAAAAATTTCCCTTCCACTCTCTGCATCCCAGAGACTATATGTAGCCTCGCCACGGGACCTATATACACCTGCTAATATCAAAAGCCCTATGTAGCCATGCAAGCCAATCTCATCCATATTTTTCCAGTTTTTTCCATATTTCCGGAAACCCTCCAAATTTGTATTCTCCAGGATGATTTTTTTTCCATGGCTGGTGTGATGAACAGGAGAAAGGTGGATGAAATGTCCTGGACACAGGCAGCTGAATACCTTGTTGGCCCTGGAGTCATCCTTATGATGTTTGGTGCTGCTTTTTTTCCCTGGTTGCTGACTGAATTTGATGAGGACCATGCAATTTTGCTGTTCTTTGACAAAAATGTCTCTCTGTCAGCTTGAAGGATTTCCTCCTCTTCTTCATCTGAAGATGCATCATCCCCTGGGTTGCATTCCTCTCCATCTTCCTCTTCAGATACATCTTCATCCTCTTGTTCCTCCTGAGCTCCTGAAAACATCTCATCCAGGACCTGTTGGACAGTGAAATGTCTACTCATGGCTTCAGCAAGGAGCCAACTGGGGGTCCTTTGATTCAGGATACCTTTATACCTTCTATACTGAATTTGATTTTATTATGTCTGAGATTGTTTTTTTTGTTTTGTCTAGGAGCTTGTGTGATGTGAGGGGTTAGCTGCAGATCAAGTGCAGGAGCAGGTCAAATGCAAGTTCAATTCGTACATCAATCCAGTTTCTTTGATATATGTGTGTGTGTGTGTGTGTGTGTGTGTGTGTGTGTGTGTGTGTGTGTGTGTGTTGGTGTGTATCTGTGTATTAGAGAGTTTGTGTGTGGCCTTGAAACTTTTTTCTGGTGTTTAAATGCTTTTATAATTCACGGGTCAAAAATGACCCATAAGACAATCTTTGTACCCTTGTGGTGTACAGCCTACATGGGAACATAAAAATAAACAAAGTATCACTTTTTCTAATGATGGGGTCCCTTTAGGAAAAGTCATAAAATTTCAAGTTGGAAAAAGATAGTTTAAGGTATTTTTTCTACACTTAAACATGGTAGTGGGTCACTGTTGACCCTCAAGGCAACACAAGGGTTAAATCACTATGGAATTTTGGCCCTGTCTTCTTTGCAGAATTGTTTTACTTAAGCCTCATTAGGGGGTTTTCAAGCACTGCTGTTTTAAGGTAGTGCCACAACATCTCAACCAGGACTTTCACTAGGCCTCTCCAAAACCTGAATTTTTTTTAGCCTGTCAGATGTGAAGTGGCTTCAGAATTTTCTGGTAGAGAGCAGATTTCGTGGTTCCAACAATTATGGCAAGTAGCCCAGGTTTTGAAGCAACAAGCCAGCCCAAGACTCACACTACTATCATCTGATGTTCTTCTTGTGGAATGCTGTGTTAGCTTTATGCCTAATGCATCTCGACCCATGTATTCCAAAAATTTCCTCTTTTGACTCACAAGCTCACAGAATAGTATCCCAACAATCTTGGAGGTCATCAAGATGTTTCTTGGTAAAAGAGAGACAAGGCTTTGTGTTCTTATTGTTCAGCATTGGCTTTTGTCTTGCAGCTCTTTCGTGCATGCCCAGTCTCTTTCTTATTGTGGGAGCGTGAACCCTAACCTTTTTTGAGGCAAGCGAGGCCTGCGGTTCTTTAGATGCTATGTTAGTCTGGGTTCCTTTGTGACCTCCTGGGTGAGTTGTCGATGCGGTCCTGGAAAAATTTTGGTAAGCTGTCCACTCCTGGGAAGGTTAACCACTGCTCCAAGTTTACTTCATAGAACATAGGTAATGGCTTTCACTGTGGTTTGCTGGAGTCCCAGAGCCATAGAGCTTTTTAACTGCTTCCAGACTGAAAGATGTTCATAACTTTAATTCCTGTCTGTTCTTGAATTCATTGCGGTTTTGTGTGTTCCATTTTACCCCCCTCAGTTTGCCAGACAGGTTCCAATGAAGTGATGTTTAGATTCAACCAGGTTGGCAGTAATCATGTCTTTGTATGTGTAGAGAAATTGAACCCAGTTATTGATGAAATTTGTTTAATTGGTTGATTGAGTTACTAAGGGTGCAACTGCTTTTTCACAGGGTCAGGTAGGGCCGCATAGCTTTTATCCATCGATAAATAAAATCAGCATTCAAAAACTGCACTTTGTGTTATCTTTGTCGAGTTTGAAAATTAAATTGATAATCCAAAACATATATAAGTGTGAAAAATATGCACACGTAGCATGGTATGTTTTTTTTTTCTTTTAAAACATTATGGTAGGTTACAGATCGTGAGCTTAGTATTACAAGATTCTATCTGCCCCAGAAACACATACATGATGGAACCTTACAATACTGCGATCCCGCGATGCCCCAGCAGTTATCTTAGTATGCTGTGCTAAGTTATGTTGTGTTATGTTATAAAGGCCCACATCAGAGGTAAAATGTACAGGCTTGTATCAGTGGCCTATACCGATGGCTGGCTATTCAGGCACCTGATGAATGCTGTACCAGAGTCATGTGACTTTGATAGGTTAGGAGAGTCTCGCTCAATCCCTGCAGGGCTCTGTGCCCCTGCTCCCATTTTAATGAGCCCAATTAGTCTACTCACTTCGGACATTCAAACCACAGAATTTCCCTCTGCAAACGCATATGCTGTAATTACTGAGTGTCTTGTAATTGTTGAACGTAATACCATGAGCTGCATTTAATTATTATCCCATAATGCACTAATGGCAAACCTAAATATACAATTCAGAAGATTATGTAATTAGGTGCGATATGTTATATTAACAAATAGAAATGTTTTAAGATTCATGACTGTGCGCTCTATCATGGCTGTATCATATTAAGCACCTCAAATGTATTTTATGTTGCATGAAGAAACTGGCAAATTAGCATAATAGTAATAAATAGAACATTTTATTAATGGAGAAGTAGCGCGTTGATGATTGTTTTCTTATTGCTGGCTCATTAGTCATTTTTCCCACGCGAGCGCTCCGCTCTGTCGGGTGCGGCCGCGCAGTTAAAAATACCAGCCTCGCACATTTAAGCTCTCCTTTAAAATTCATGTCAGGGACCGAAGCCAAAACGTTAGCGTTCAATGATAAATGCTTGGCCCAGTTCCTTGTGCTCTGCGGCGGATTACTCGAAATAATCGCATTTAGGACCTAATAAACTATTATATACTTAGTTCTTTTCCTTCATTAGCTTTTTTTTTTGCTTTGCATTCTTCAATAGGATGGTTACTTTCAAACTTCCTCATGTCTAGAATGGGAGCTGAACATTGGGGTCTATTTCATACCCAAACAGGGAACTGCAATTTTGCTCTGTGAAAAAAAGGTGCCAATCATAACAATTATAAGAACTGTTCCACTGAAAAGCCTTTTGCCCTCGTCTTCCTTCAATTTTCTTAATAAGCACGAAGAGGTTTCAGGGCATCCAAGTAATTTTATGTGTGGGCGTGCATGTGTGTGTGCGTGCGCGTGTGTGTGTGTGTGTGTGAGAGAGAGACTGTGTCTGTGCGAGTGTGTGGGCTTTATGTTTTTTGTCTGGGAGTTGGATCAGACCAAACCCTTGAGCCTCTTGTCACATTTAATTAAGTCTCTGATTCCGCAAGCTGGTCATTTGGCAGGGTCATCCTCATGCTCAGACAGACATTTTGAAAGATGGCCGCCTTGTGCTGCCTGGGTTTCTAAACCAACTGTCTCTCTTGGCCAATGTGAGAGAATCATCACATTCAGCACATTTTATACACGGCTAATTTCTACCGGACAGCGTCCTCGCCAACAAAAACACATCCATTCTGAGATTTCAGTGGAGGACTCTAACCCAGTCCCTACTGATGGTGGGTGGAAAACGAGAGAGACTTTCTCCCACCGAGTGGGATGTTCTCTAAAACACAGCTGAAACACCCTGTGTGGGGTTTCGCCATGTCCTACTCCATGCCCAGAAAGCAGTGTCATTTAAACACATGCACTGTGCCTGCAGACCCCAATGCTGAGAAAATCAATGTGTTTATTCCTAATGCTTTGCAAAGGAAGATGACTAAATTGGGGGTACTTAAAAAACTTAATTTAGGTTTGTTGGCGGTAAAGCACAACGAAGCTGGTTTTTTTTTTTCTTGATTTTCTTTTCTTCGTGCTAATTTTTTTTTTTTTTAAGAAGTAGAAGAAAAGATGAACAGTCATGACCTGGGGATTCCTGGTGTTCAAATTGATTAATAAACTTCCAATCCACTCTGGCTGAGCGTTTTTTATTGTTCCTGAGAATACTGAGCAAATAAAAAAGTTGACTTGTGAAAAAGCATCACATGTTTTCTTGGGCCTGAATCCCTGATTTAAAAGTGAGAACAAAAACCAGAAAATCCTGTTGCCATTCAAGACCTGAGAAAATGGAAGCGTGAACGAAAGTTCAATCACGAGAGGATTCTCAAGCAATTACTACTCTTACCCAATCAGCGCCCTCGGTCTTCTCTATATATGCTTCTGACGTGTTCCTGTCTGCTGTTGCACAGATTCCGCATCACCCACCGCCTCCCCACCACCACCAACTTCTGACTCCGGCCTCTTCAGCATCTACTTCATCCGTGTGACTCTTCTGTCCAACGGGGGATGGCTTCGCCCCTGCCTGCTGCCCAGGCAGATCAGCGCCTCTCCTCGCTTGAGGGTCTTCGAGGACGGAGTCATCGCCAAATCCTGAATTTCTTTCATGTCACTGCATTGTTAATAAATCTGCTTTCCTTAAAATCCGAAGTCTTTGTGATTGAAATGTTAAACTAAACAAATATTTTAGAGATAGAAGTCAAACTTCATGAGTTGTACACCATCCTCAGTTGCATAAAGTCATCTTTTGTGTTTCATGGACAAATGCTCTGTTAGTTTGTGATGGCAAGACAACTTTTTTCCTAGAAGCTCCCCTTGAGAATAATTTAGATTTTCCCTCGACTCAATAAAGCGCACTCCAATCATAAAAAAATTACCAGTGATATCAAGGGCTTTAATTACTTGGTGCAATTTGTGTGCATATTTTAGCTTATCGCCGGATAATGTAATTTTAAAAAAAAATAATTATATTTACTGTACCGCACTATGTAGTATCCTATTTACTCTACTGACTTGCCAAGCAAGAGTATAGGTCTGTACAAATGACTGGATGTAGAATTGTTACACATGTCCAGTGCCACAGTCTGCTCGTTCACTTCATCGTTATCAGCTGGGTTAATTACAGGATGCTGCCACAGGTGACAAATAAGTTGTACATGCATGCTTTGAAATGAGCACTATAGATGCAGAGATCCATTTTAAATAAAGTGACCAGAGGTGGTGTGATGTCATTTGTCTAAAGATACTGGCATTCTTCTGGGATCTGTGCAGGGAAGACGATGAAAGCTTGCCAGACATGTTAAAGCCATTTTATTATAGCATGTTGTCATCGCATTGCACAATGTCTCATCATCTTTCCAGCCAGTGTGGCAACTCTGTTTTTGGCAGCGCTTGCTGTTAATGACGCGTTGCGCTATTACACTCAACCACATCATATCCTACACTATTCAAATGGCAGCAGACCGTAAAGCATTGCCAGGCATATTTTAATATTACATTCAATGTTTTTATTTACTGTATCTCAAAACAAATTCTGAATATTACACTGTGGAACTGGCAGTCTTTTTAAATATTTAAGAGTATTTTGAAATTATGCCCTTTGGGTCATAATGGGTGTTTTTTTTTTAGTGAGCAAGTTGTCTTTCTGCCTCTAACTAAATAATAGGGCATTTGCCAAAGAAACGCAATAGACGGCTATATACAACTGGGGATGCAGTACAAGATATGAATTTTGAGTTCTGTCTCTAGACTGTCTCTTTAAGGGACCAAATTCAGACTGGTTGTCGGGTCAAAATTCAACCAGAGTACAGGTCTACTCTCCTTCAGCCCAGCAAAGCATTTTGATTACTCTCACTTTCTGTTTCCCTCTGTCTCACTCTCTCTCTCTTTCCATTTTTCATTTCAAGTTCCAATTAATTTTATTTGCTTGTCAAAAAATGTATTGCAGTGGCACTAATATATGTACTTTCCCGCAAAAGAAATGTTGCTTGAGATTTGGGAGTGAAAAGGACAAATTTTGAAAATTGGTTTACATAAAATACAGTAATTACATTAGATAAAGCAACGTCTTTTCAGAGATTTTCAGAGCCATCAACAAAGTGAGTTTCTTCCATTGTATGGATCTGTGAATATCCTGAGTTTGAGCAGAGAATTCAATACCACAATTAGCGCTGATTAAAACCACGCATCTCCGGTGCATCCCAGATAGCAAGCTCCTCCGCTCCGGATCTGCCCCGGCTCTGAGCCGGATCAGTTGGAGTCGGCACAGATCCGGAGCGGAGGTGCTTGTTATCTGGGATGTAGTGCACTAGACAAAAAGCAAACGCCATTGGGATCTGGAACAAAACTCTCAGAAATCTTGCTCTCAGTTCGGCAGTAGTTCTCAGGATGGGGGGTGATGATGCAGCATTAGGTGCTCCCGGTGTGGAGCTGTCACCCTCAGGTGACCACTATGTGGACGGTAGTTAGTGGTATCAGTGCCTCAGTCGTTGCAGTGTGCATACAGTGCAGTTGGACCAATTAGCTACAGCTTGAGGATACTGTTCGGCCTTCAAACATCCTGTGGCTTGTTCATGCTGGTTGACACTTAGTAGAGGCATAACGTCTGCATTTGAACTGACAGCCTGTTGGATTTTGAATGGCATTTATACCCAGGACTGCCATGAGCTGCATGTGCACTTCACTTTTGCCGTGATCTATTTGCTACTGCTTCCCTCGGCCCTCATGAGATTGCGATTTTCAACCCATCGCAAGAGATATTAATGCAGGGATGGTAGGAAAAAAGTCATTGTAAAGCTACAATATGGTGTCACAGTACGTATACTTGACATAAGTACGGCAGTGCATGCTGCTGTCACCATTTGATAATTTTCGATTGATCAGACAATGGTTTTTTTTTTTTTTTTGCAGTTTTGTATACACCTATAACAACAATAGCAATATCTCTCTTTCTCTCCATCTCATTGTCTCTTTCTGTCTCTCCGTCTCTTTTTTGAGGACTTCACAGAGTTTTTCGGGGAGTTTTTCTGTGATGTTGAGTCATAAGCCAGGCGAACAGAATTCATCCTGTGTTTATAGTTGCAACATTTCACTCATAACAAAGAACTGTTTGATTTCAAACTTCTCTCAACAACATTGGGAATGTTGAATCACTAAGCTAATGGCATTTTTGATGCCTGTAAGATTTCAGCTTGAACACAAATAATTCTATTGCATTTCTCAAAGCTCAATATTTTGGCGATTGCACAAGGACATTTGCTGAGTAAATGCTTCTTTCATTATGTTTTATATTTTGGAGACGCACGTTGGGAGATATTTTTTTTTTTGAAAATCAATCTATTTCATGGGCGAACAGCGTTAGAGGGAACAAAAAAAAAAAAAAAAAACTTGAACACTGGATCCCCTAAAAGCACATAAAATGGCATCCTGTTGAAATGGAGCTGGAAGACTTTGCGCACTGGTGTGTTCATTAGGGGAGTGTTCATTTCTGCATTAATGTCCCATGCGCTCAGCGTGGGATGGTCATGGGGCTGTGAAGAGGTGCGTCTCGTGCCTGCAGTGTAACCGTCATCCTTCAACTGCCCCTCCCAACGGGAACCAAAATGGGGGTTCGAGGTGGGTGGGGGTTATGGGGAGTGATTTTACTGCTACTGCTTTTGTCATCCCGAAATAGAGACAATTGGAAGTAGTTGTGGTAATGCTGTGCATCCAAAGGACTGCTGTAAGTGCTTTACCCTCTGGCTATTGCTCTGTCAATGCAGGATACCAGGTGTAGACGGAAAAGCTCAGTTTTCTCTCTTTGTTAGAAACCGCTGCTGACCTCTGTCAGCGAGGGAAGGCCATGAAGAGTCCTTCACCGTACCGGAGGGGCAGTGAGGCTGTCCTTTGTGAGCCTCTTCACCTTCATCTGGTTGTCTGGCAGCTGTGTCGTGAGGCACAAGTCCTCACACTCTCTCCTGCTAATGGTTGGCAGGGCTGCACAGTTAAGTGCAGAAAACTGCAGCCAAAAGCAGTAAAACACCGCCTGATATCGTCAAACACTGTGAACATGGGCAAAGACAGCCAAAAACGGTCAGACAGACTCACAATTGCAGTCAGACACAACTAAAGCAGTAAGTGGTCAAACACAGCCAAACACTCTCTCCTCAGTACGCCAGGTCAGACGCAGCAAGATACTGCCAAGTTTGGTGAAACACACACACTGTTAAACAAAACCAAACACAGCAAACACTGGCAAGAGCAATTGAACACAGAAACACCTTCAAAAATAGCCAAGCATAGTGTTAAACTATGTGTTATATAGTGTTAAACAACCGAGCACATTTAGACACAGCTCAACTCTGATTTACAAACACCCAACACAAGTAAACTCTCGGTAACACTTTACGATAAGGGTACATCAATTAATGCAGTAATAAGCGGTAACTACTGATTAATAACTATTGCAATAACTGCAATAACTATTTCATAGCTAAATAATAACATAGATAGCTAAATAAGCATTGGATAACCTTTACTTACCATTTATTAATGCTCTTTGACATCCTTATTATGAGGTTGAAAACATCCCTTAAGTACCCTATAAGTAACCCCTCAAACTATTCAATAATGCATAAATTAATACCCTAGATAACATGAACACTTTTATTAAATGATTAGTAGATCCATTAGTTTACTGCAGTTTACTGTTAATTATGCTTCTTACTGTATTAGCTAATGTTAATTAATTTCCCCTTTTTGTAAGGTAAGTAAAAGGTAATCTCTCTCTCTCTCTCTCTCTCCCTCTCTCTCTCTCTCTATCAATCTATCTACCTAAATATCCCAAGCCATACGAGCCATCTCAGCTCCTCATACATGGAGATCAGTGTCGATTCCCCTCTTCGCCCCTAACCCTCGCTGCAGGGACGGCTGCAGAGCAGAACACAGCCTTGAAACAGATGATTACTGACCTGTTTGCAATAATATTCCTTGATGAACACATTTTCCAATGATATGAGTAATCCATTAGCAGTTAAACAAACAGCTTCCTTTTGTAAGGGACGATTAAATTATAAATGCATTAAAACAGTTTTATTCACTCGCCTAAGCAGGCTTCACAAAAAGTTAATCTCTTCAGGATCTTCCATGTTAAATTTTGGCACATCCTGCCAAATAGATTATCAAACCTGTGCATCATGATTGTTTAAGAGGAAACAAAAAGAAAATGAAGATTGAAAAGCACATAATTACGCTTTATATTTCTTGGCTTACCTCAGCGGAGAGAATTGGCAACACCTGAAACAGTTGAATGTTCACAAAGTTAATGTATTACTAATCAAGGAAAAAGACTGAAAACAAATGGAGACTAATCATGAGTTTAAAGGGATGTTTAAGATCCCCATGTTTTCTGTTCGGTTGGCCAACACCCTCTGAGGATGACACCATCAGTGCCGCGCTCCTTGTTGTGGTTCAGAGGACCGGAGGGAGTAATATTACTTGAATTTCACACACGCGCTCTGTGGACTGTTAACTGGTGAGAGCTAGTGCTCGACTCGTCGCCTCCACCCAGCTGACGTCCGTGTGGAAGACGCCGTTAACGCTGAAGAGCCTGGACGCAAACCCCACATCGTAATTCATCTCCTTTTGCGACCAGTTTTATGTGAGCGTTCCAATCCCCTGCAGTTATGACCAAACTCCATCAAACGGAGGAAAAATGGCCAAAATTGATGAGGGCGTGGCTGCTGTTAAGGGGACAGGGGACAAACAAGGATATTGTTCGAGGCCCTTCTGGGTGATGGTTTGAATTGAATTAGAAATATTGTCCCTGGCTGGGAAACTGCCCTGAACCAGTTATATCTGGTCCATACAGACACTTGCTCCTCAGAGGTCATACTACACTGGGCACCAAAGTACAGGAACAGCTAGAGGAATATCATATCATTGGAATCAGCTACACATAGAACAGAGGGACAGCTGTAGTATTGGGTACAACTACAGGTGACAGTATTAGGCCAGCTACAGGTATAAGGGCAATAACATCAATGATTGAAAATAAAAATACCGGAATAGTTACAATACTGGGTACAGCTATAGATTTGGACACAGGACCGGCTGTGGGAACAGCTACAGTGGCTACTACAAACCAGAATGACAGGTGTAGCCAAGTGCACATATTCACCTGGTTTAATGGTAACAGTGACACTAGGACCCTGATTTACCAAGACCTTTCGCACATGCAAAATCTTTTTGCCGGTGCAAAACCAACAACATTGCCCATGATTGGCCAGGGTACATGCCTTGCACCAATCAATAGCAAGGTTTCTGGTTTTGCACGGGGAAAAAAAGTTTTGCATGTACTAAAGGTGTTAGTAAATCAGGCCCTAAGAGTAGGTGCGGTATTTAGTTTTCTTTTCTGTTCATGTTAAAAGCATCATTACCTCTAGTCACTCATTGTATACATTGTTGCAGAGATATGCTTTCTTTTAACATGAATTTGACCTCACTGTCTCGCCAAAGTTAGTCAAGCAATCCAGCTGTATTTTTACTCATGCATTTTAAGATAGTCTTAGCACAAGACACCAGAGACGTGGGTTTTCCAGCAGGAATCAGAAATCAGAGCAACAACTCCCCATTCCCCAAACCCCCCCCCCCCCCACACACACACACACACACATATACAGGTAGATGAGAGAAACTCCCAGAATAAAGCATTGCAACAAAAACAAACAGAGACACCAAAAAGAAAAGAGAGTAACAACTTCAATCGAAACTAAGTTGGAGCAACAGCAGTGAGAAGGAGAATGCTGAAAATGGCCGCATGCAGCTAAAGGATTGATCCAGCCTGAGCCACAGATGTCACTGCAGGTCAATGGTCTTTCTTTCATTTCGACTCCTTTTACATTTTACAAAGGGACATGGTCACGACATTCTAGCATAACCCAATCATAATCGTCTGGTTCTGAAACCATTGAGACCAAAGGCAAGGTCACATTCAAGTTTAAATGCTTTTTCAAATGCACTGAGCTCATGTGATATAATAAAGCAAGTTTGTTGTGGACAATTTTCAACAAAAGGTTGCAATCCCACCGGATCCTGAGTGGCCAATTAAAAAGTAAGTTTGAGTACGATTGTGAGTTCATGCAGCCATTCCGAGAGAGTGCAGAAAGCTGGCAATTCTCCACCTAAAAACACGCCTGTCAGCCACCACCATGTTTCACAATGTATTCACAATCCTAACCCGTGCAGGACAAATCTGGAGGAAACCCCAAATGGTGCTTGTCCAGAGAGCGACCACTGAGCAGATGACCAGTATGAGGCACTTGAGAAACTAATGAAGCTAACCAAACCTTATTGTATCTCTCCCATATCACTGAGCAGCGGAAACAGAGGATCTCACATGAGCGGGCATGTCATATGAAAGTTGTTAAAGGAGCTGAATAAATTTTGTGTTTGTTGTGAGCTTTAGCAAATTTTATAACTTATGACATGACCAAGAGTATAAGATTCCATTTCTCACATACGGTAACTGAATTGCGTAATTTAATAGAAAAAAAGTGTTATTTCTGGTAGGGCCCATTGTATGTTAACATTGAGCTAACTCCATTGCTCTGCTGACATAGGCAGTCACTGAGTCACAGACATTAGCAGCTGTCCTAGCAATGCTTTGTAAAATCAGTTAGGTAAGTAGCTAGCTTACATTAACTCACAAGTTAACAAATTAATGTTACATAATGGTAATCAAAAAGTATTGTATTCACTGGCTAAGTTACGTGAACTTATTTGTGTGAGTGGCATTTACCTAGCTTGCGGCAGTGCTGAACCATGCCGATTTAACTAACATTAACTTGGTTTTCAGTTTAGCTACACGTCCCTACTGTGCTACACTACACGTCTCTACTGTTAAGGCTGGTGTTTTGAGACGCCAAAAGCAGCGGCCAAAACGAAAGGAAATCCAGCAAAATAAAGACAAACCAACAAAACGAGAGAGAGATTCGCGCTTCCAACAGACAAAGATCTAGTTCGGATACAAAAGGAAGCAAAGTGAGCTCGACAGAACTAAATCTCGGGAACCGAGATAAACAGATTTAGCACCAGACGGTGCCCAGAAAGAGGAAGAAAAGAGAGAAAGATTCCCTTGCTAACTAGCACTTCCTGTTTGCAGCTAATTCCTCAAACAATTCTCTAGCTAGAGACCTTACCGGCTATAGTGCATAGTTACACTGACACTCTAGCAAAGGCGGCGAGGTGGGACTTGGGTTTAAATAGAGCCCAGGCGCCACACACAATTAATGCCAGCTGGCCAAAGAATCGGATTGTGGGCAAAACGATATCCTCCCGGACGAGAGAAACAAAGAAAGCTCGCCAGCCTCCGAAAACCATGACACCTAGGGCCAAATATCAAATGCTGGGCTACGGGAAAAATATTAGCACCTTTTCTGAGTAAGTCAACCCAGCAGCACTGACGTTTATATTATTATTATTATTATTATTATTATTATTAATACCATGCTTGTACACTGCAGCTGAAACGCTTGAACTTGCATTTGAACTGATTTCAGTCTCTGTTGTTTAAAACCTGCCATTTTTGCACATACTGAATTTAGATGAAGCTTCAAGGAGAGAGTGGTTATGTCACACAATTTCTTCTTGACCCTGCCATTACGATAGTTTGTGAATGGCTTCACAGAGAACCAGAACATGCTGCCTCCTGTTTCCAGGTTTTGTAAAAGCTACTCAGTCCGCGAAGAGTCTCCTATTGAACCACTTTCAAAATAGGTGGCACAGATGACACTGGAGGTCTTTGCTCAGTGAGCTAATAATGGTAATAGAACTGCTACCATAGTAGCAATTTAGATGATGAAAGCAACAAATCTCTAAAGACTTGTGTCACAGAGGTATTACTGAGCTTTGAAAAAAAAAAATAGCATTGAAATGTAAATTATTACACATCCTGAATGCTGCTCTATATTGAATGTTTCTCCCCATCCATCCCCCCCTCTCTCTTTCTCTCTCTCTCTCTCTCTCTCTCTCTCTCATTCTACAACTAGATTACCGTAATATTGCAATTAAACTTATTTCCAGGGAATTAATGGTGTTCAGATGTGCTTCACTGTGTTAATGGTCACAAACACCCATGCCAAGCACTGCCATCTGTTTCCATGAATTAAAGGAGGTTGGCAGTCAACTACTGACTCTGGGGTACATGCTGTGTGGAACGCGTGGAAGTTCTCTTTATTTAGTCGGACAAGCTGAGCTTTGAGTTGGGGCTTTTTTCAGCCTAGGGATACATGTAACGGGTGGGGATGTGGTTCAGGTTAGTGTTGGAGGAAATGCGGGATTGAGGAAGGTGTATACATTAGGATTGATGTCAAGTGTAAGGCTATGATATGGTTAGAGTGGGTTTATGTTTTAGAGTTTTGTGTCCTGTATGGTTGAGGGTTGTTTGTCAGGGAGAGAATGAGCACCGTACAGAAATCTTTGGGGATAAGGACAGAGTGCTGTTACTATACTGCGATGAACTTGCACCTTTTTGCCAGTTATTTTAGCAGTACTTTTGCAATCAGTTTATAAAAGAAGTCCCGTGTATGATAACTGTAAACCACAATTAAATGCGCACAGGACTAACAAGGAGACAATGCGTTAATTAAACTGTCAAATTCAGTCAGTTTATAAAAGTGTAGTAATATTAGGGGACGGAGTTGTCATGCAGTTAAGAGAGAGGGCGCAAAATTAAAGGAAAATATACAGTACAAATCAAATGCAGTTTTAGTTTGGGTAGGCT
The DNA here is from genome assembly GCA_029721435.1 of Gymnothorax reevesii. NCBI lineage: Eukaryota > Metazoa > Chordata > Actinopteri > Anguilliformes > Muraenidae > Gymnothorax > Gymnothorax reevesii. The sequence goes on along the minus strand of CM056580.1, from coordinate 37,624,568 downwards.
TTTTCTTCGTGGATTTATTTATCCAAATATCCTTTACAAAAGAGACTGTTCCAAAATGCAGTTTTAGGGAGACTCGGGCCTGAATCCCCTGTGAGGAAACCGAGGACGGTGGCAACCAGGAAACTCTCCCTGATTGGTGATTGTAAGAAACACTGAGCAGAATTGCCTCTGCGGGGCAGCCTATCCACGCCTGAGGTTTAGGTAAGCCCTTTGAAAAGTGGACTACTCTTTCAGAATTTTCTTTTGAAAGACACGAAGTCAGTCATTTATATTCATAATCTCATTGCTTTCTGTTATTAGTGGTCATTGTTACATCGGCGTTAGAATGATCAGGCCAGAACATTCTTAATACATTTCTTAGTCAGTGACTGTAGTCTGTTACAAGATTCCTCAGTTATGAACAGTATAATCATGTTTTTTTTAATCTTACTCCATAAAGGGTTGATGTAAGGGTACTGGTTCATTTTGGTTATAAATACAGGGTCAGTATTTGAAGGATAGGTTTGCCCGGTGCTGGGGGAGGTACATGAGAACAGACAGTTATTGAATGACATAAATTATATATGATTTGTACAAGAGCCAGTATGTCTTTACACGCACAGTATACTTTATGATACTTTATGTTGTAGACTATTTAAAAATTATATGGCTGCAATTTTGTTTTTCTACTGAATCACATGGGGTACACTATTTGCCGGATATGAATCCAGCTATTAGCTGGTTTTATTTGTTTGTTCCGACCATTTTCATAACCTGCAATGCCAACATTTTTCCCCAACACACACTCTTGACAGACTCAAAAATAAACTTTTATTATTACAAGCCTATATTTGATCATAAAATCCTAGTTTTTCCCTTTGGTTTTTTTTGTGTGTGTTATTAAAAATTTGATGACGAGGGATCGTAAAATGGAGGGCTTGGCAAGCCACCCAAGACATGATCCAGCTGCCAGGGAAAGAGACTCTAATCACTACAATGTGTTGCTCATTAAAGGAAATGCTGCTCTGTGTGTGTCTATGTAAGTGTGTGTGTGTTTGCTTGTGTGTGTGTGTATGTGCGTGTTTGGATGTGCCCGTGTGACGTGAGTATGTTGTGTGTATAGGTATGTTTGGGTGAGGGTACGGAGGTTGGTATGTGTGTGTCTGTGTGTGGATTTGTGTGTGAATATTTGCCTGTGTGTGTGTGTGTGTGTGTGTGTGTGTGTGTGAGTGTGTGTGTGTGTGTGTGTGAGAGAGAGTGTGTGTGTGTGTGTGTATGCATGTGTTCCCGTATTTGTGCCACTGCTTGGTGAATGGAAGGCATTAGTGAGTGGAGAATAATAATAGTAATAACATTATCATTATTATTATTATTATTGTCATTATAACCCCATTTCCAAAAAAGTTGGGATGCTGTGTAAAATGTAAATAAAAATAAAATGCAATGATTTTCAAATAATTTGAACTTTACATTTATTTGAAAATAGTACAAAGAGAATAAATTAGATGTTGAAATTGAGATATTTTATTGTTTTTTTTTTTCAAAAATATGTGGTTGTATTATTATGATTATTATTGGTAATATCAGCATCAGTTGTGTGTTTTTTTCTGTTGTGCTGTAAAGCTTGGAATAGTGGCTATTATGATGATGATGTCAGTGGCAATAATAATGTGGAGAATGGCTCTCTGTAGTAAATAACTAGCAGTTTCCCAGCTTATATTTCCATCAGGACACTCACACGGGTCTGCCGAGGAGTACATCTAACAATCATTATTATCATTGGAAGTGCTGCCTTCTACTTTTTGCCAGGAAAAGCTGGTTTCACGTGGTTTGAGTGAGGCCCGCACGCTGCATTAGGGACGACATGACGGATGTCTCGGTGCAGACAAGGTGCGGGGGTACTTTTGTGCGAATTGCGACCGCCTCCATTTGCCTTAATGTGCATTTAGGCTAATTGTTTCCCATCTTCTTCAACTGTCGAGTTGGTGAAAACACGGTGCGGCAATTCAAAAGGAGTCGGCAATGTTTAATTATTGTGTGAATTGTTCTCTTCCATTATGCTGGAGGTACAGAAGTGGAAACAGACATGTCTGGAGTAACATAAATCCATGCTAATGGAAGTAGTGTCTGCTCTCCCTTTTAAAGTTCATGAGGACTAGGTCCCTCCAAGCCGACTCAGTTCCCTCTGTAAAACACTCGGCTCAAGCTATATCTGAATTAAAGGCAAACTAAAAAAGAGGAAAGGGTTAGATATTGACAAGCGGAGTAAAACTCGTCAGCTGCGTGCCGTGTCGTGTTACCCTGGCTGTGCTAGTACGATTAATGAGCTGCTAACTGGGTGGGGGTGTTCGGTCACCACCTCCACCCTCCACCCTCCACCCACAAGCCATAGAAAAATGCAGTGGTTGACTGAACTTAAGCCAGGAACACAAAATGCTGGGAAGAAGAGAGGGGAGAAGAGAGAGAGAATGGGGAGTGTGTGCACGCATGTTGGCGCGTGTGATCTGTGGGAAAGTCGGCTAAATAAGGGGTCAGCATCATAATCCTTCCCCTCCCCCAACACCAACCACAACATTTTTCATTTAGTGAGAACACATATTAGGTAGGATGGGGATGGGTCAGACTGTCCATCCCCTGAGGAATGTGAAGTTCTGATTGGTCACTGAAACCATATATCACAGGCATGTTTCATTCTATCAGGCTTAAAGGGGGAAAAAACCTTTTTTTCTGCAGTGAATAGCATCATGTTTCTTTAGCCTTTCATCAATGTTACAGAATCTCTCAATATGGCAGATGATGCTTTTTTGGTCCTACAGATGTAACAAGGTTTTCTAAAGTCTTTTAATGCTTTATAATGCTTTTTTTGTTTTTATTTATAATGGCACACAGGGGCTTCTCAGAACTATACCTTTGTTGTGTGTGTTTGTATTATTTACCACTTGTTGGGCCATCCAAGCACAAGGGTAAATTGCACACATACGTACTGAACGTACAGTCAAACAAATGTGCATGCATACACACAGGAGCAGCAGTGGCGGCTGGTGCCAAAAATCTTTTTTTTTTTGGGGATGGGGGGGTTGTGGCCATTCACCTTGACGCAGCACACCTGACAGCTGCTTTGATGACAACACAGTCAGTTATTAAAAAAGGAAAATGTAGCCTATAGATTTTATCAGGGTTTGCACCCTCTTTTATTATGAATTGAGGATGCACCCCACATGTCCACAGATCCTCACATTACTTACAGGCTGGTTGTAAAAGCGGTCGTGTTAAAGATAATCCACCAACTAACTGGGATTTTGATGATTTGTAAAGATGCAAACAATAAATGGAACATAGTTAAACATAAAAACAAAAGAAAAAAAAACAAAACGCACAAGTGTTACTGAATGCAGCATAAGCGTCGCGGTGGGTGTGAACATGATTGACAGCCACGATAATTGTCCAATCTCATTAGATCAAAAAATATTAAAACAATACAAATTCGCTGCCAATAAAAGTGGGAGTGTCTGGGGTGCAAAGAACTGCGCCCAGTAAGGAAATCTGAAGAAACCAATGATTCATCAGCCTCGGGTCACGTGCTCACCAAAACTTTGAGAGCTTACATAAGGTGCCGTTTGGCCAGCGTCCCTCAACCAGGAAGTATATGTATACAGAGAAATCGACCAAATACCATCGGAATCGACATTTAGGGGCTATTGACAGGGGCTCACAGACTGAAAAAAACACGTTTATTTCATAATTATTTGCACGATACAACTAAATTATATTTAACATATTTAAGTAAATTTTCATCTCTGGATATTTGAAGAGGGGGCGGCGCCCCAGCGCCCTCTACTGGCCGGCCTCCAACTGACAAGCACACAGAGGGAATTAACACCTACATATGACTACATGCACACTGACATACATACAGCACACACTTAAGCTCAAATTTATTCCCAAGCTTTTACACTTATTTGATATTGAATTTAAGCCATTTTGCACAATGGTGCCCTCAAACGTGCTCGAAAGGCATTTCTGTAAATGACCCATTCGTATGCACAGTATATGAATCACATTGAAAATTATGTAAATGATCATTTATATCCTTATGAATGCGTGCTGTAATGTGAATATAGGCCACTAGATGGCAGTATTTACCATTTTTTGTTAAGCTCAGACTGGAGTCATGTTTAGACATGTCCTGGACATGTCTGGGGCAAGTCTCAGAAAATTAAAGAAAAAAGAGGTCTAAATGTGGGTGGGGTCTGCAAAAGAGTATATAAGGAAAAGAATTGAGACAGTAGAGTAGTAGGAGAAATTGCAAGAAGATGACCAGACCTGCCATTCTGTTCAAGACCTGTGACGTTTCTTTTGTGGATTTCTTTGCCTGTGTTTGAGCATTTTTCTTCATCCAGGACATCACCAAGCCACCCCACCAAAAAGAGACTGTAATTATTTCTGTTTTTTCTTATTTATCAATCTTGGTCTTTAGTTGTAGGTTGTTATTAGTCTTTGTCTTTGTTTAAAAATTAAATGTGTTTTAGTTGTTAAAACTGTGTTTGTCATCCCTTGCTGTTGCTGTTGTGTTATAAATGTAATAACAAATTGGGGCCATAACAGTGCTAATATGACATTCGTTTCGGATAGCAATATCTGTTAAATTAATGTAAAAATGTACCTCCATGTCTGCCTTGTTGCCCTGTGATGCAGTTGTTGCGGCTCACAATGCATGCCATTTCAGTGCGGCTATTTGATCTTATCAGAGACAAACTTACCCAATCCTTTTTATTTTGTTTCCCTTGTTTTTCCCACCCCGAACACAGCTGAACTGTTAAGCCCACCCCAAAGCCACCTGCTTCCATTGACTCAGGAGATACCGAGGCGTGTGATTCCTCTGACTCACGTGACCACTAGCCCTCGCTTGTTTACACTATGCAGTTGCACCGCCATTGGACCTTTCCAACTTGCTCTGACCAGCTCTGCCCCCCTTAGTTACTGTTGCTATGGGCCCCATGCAATGCAGCTAAGTTCCACGTTGAGAACAGCACCGCAGAAGTTTGAGCATCACTCTCTCGTGTGTATTCTGAAAAAATTGCAGTTTGTTTCTGACCGAATGTGTCCAACTTGTGCGGTGAAGTTGTCCAGACTAGAGGCCTTAACTATTTTACACAAGTATATATCCATGAAGTCAAAATTTTTAATGGAGCGGGTGGAGATACTAGAGTCACTGTGAAGTGCTGGCACTCTGCCTACACCACGGGAGCATCACGTAGTCAGCGTACAATTTCCCTCATGCAGCTATATGCTCCCGGCCCGACCAGAAGTGGCTGCTTTGAAGCGATGAGCAAACAAATTTTAATTAGCTTAACCTCAATTATCCCTGGCGAAGGTACACCAATTGTTGCTTCGCTCATGACGACCTCTGGCCATAGCTAGTAATGGTGTGGCTGGCATTCTGACACCTGACCACAGGACTCGCAGACAAACTTCTTAGCTGTGAGCATCCCAGAAGCCCAAACTCCTGAGATGAATGCGGAGGATCTCCACTTTGCAGGGTAACTGAAGTATAATGGAATGGCATGTGAATGTTTTTAAGCTTCACATTTCGCTGTTAGATGAGATACTCTGGGCTCAAGGCCTCCCTACTCTGTCCAGGGGAGGCGGGCAGGGGTCTTGTGGAATCTCAAGAGTTTTCTGTACCGCTGAGATGTTTATAATGTGATATTGAACCAGTGTCAGGAGGTGAGAAACCCAGGGTTCAATCCTTTTAAGTTCCCCGAACAGCAGTGGCAAGGGATGACACATTGTACCCAGAGTCCGGCCATCTCTGCATCTGCTCTCATATAAAACCAAAATGGCAATATTGACAGAGACCAAAATGGACCATAACCCCCAATCACCAGTCCAATATTATGGGGAATATCCATCACAAAACCGTATCGGATCATTGGCAGGTGGCGAATGGTGTGTGACTTGAAAGAGGAAGGGACGGAGAGAGAGATAATAGGAGAGAAAGCGAGTGAGTGAGTGATATGATGTATCTGGGCATAAATATAATACATATGTCAGTACAGATTTTCAAGTTGACCAATCATTTGAAACAAGACTCTAAGGTTGAGGTTGAATGCCCGTTTATTTTATACAAAAGTCAATCCAATGGGAGCTGTGGTGGTAAGCCAATATTATGCAGTTCAAAATGATTCCAGAGGGTAGTAGCTATTGATAATTTATGCTCTACTCACAATCTTGGGTATAATAAGATGTAATCCACTGGATATTAAGCAGTTATGCGCTTATTCTTCTATATCTTGAGAGAACCATTTTCCGTTTTAATTGGGACGCAGCAGAAGACCATTCTAACATGTTACCATCCATTCATTCATGATTCTACAGCTAATGAATCGAGTGATGTCATAATGCTTACAATTTATAACACACGTGATGATGTCATGAGAAATTTACATTTCCTGCCTGGCTATCCAATGGCCTCAGATGAACAGAACAAGTTCACCACGTACGCAGTTAAATCCTTTCTCAAAAGCTTATATTAAATATTTTGAGCCAGCAGGAGCCTATTTAGAATTTAGTACGTTCATCAGTGTGCCAAATGACCCCGTTATTGCTATTGTATATATAGAGGGGTGCAGTTCACTCTCAGTACGCGATGAATGTACCCCAGCGCTGTACTGTGATTTATGATTAATGGAGGTCTAATTTATTTCTAATCCCCCTTAAATCTGTGGAGTGCAGGTCTAATGAGGAGTGAACGGTCACATGAGGAGAAAAAGCCGTAGCAATTACAGTCTGAGCTTCGTGCTTTGCGTGTTCGACACGTACATAACAGCTATGCACTTCTATGTTTGGAACATGTATTCTGTTCTCAGGGTGATACGAGCCTGATTTCGACCCTTGTTGATGCACTGGTAAAAAAAAAAAAGAAAAAATTGGGAGACTGAGGTCGGGAGAGGGGGGGGATTAGCAGGTAGGGGAGTATTACTGACTCCATCATGTTCAATTGTCGTAGAAATTTATGATAAAAAAGAGAAAATGATCATATGATGAATCTGGACAGGAGGGTGATTGGTAGATTTTCATACCTGTGCAGACTGTAATCTCGCCCGGGAGGGAGGCTGGTTCCTCTGAATAGGGGTGTCAAACTCAATTTCCACGGGTCCTCACGTTGTGCGGCTAGCTTTGCACTGTTGCCCCTGTTTAACGGCTCAATTAGTGGGGATGTTATGACAGTCAGATATTCTTCTTCTTCAAAAAAAAAATTCGCTCAAAATGACTGATCACAGCCCTAGGATAAACTGGCACATTTTGCTCCAGAAGTATTTCTCTGCGGTCTAATTTGGGAAATGTGTTGTAAAGGTGTAAAAGTGCACAGCTCATTAACTAATTACTGATCGGGTTTGGAACAAAATTTGGCTTGCAGGCACAAACCTGCACACACCAATGAATTGGCAGTCATGCATGCAAATTCACATAGAAAATTAAGCACGTATAAATATGCCTACACTCGCAAATATGCACACACACACATAAGTTCACTGTCACTTTCTCTCACATATATCAGCATACATACAACCATGAAGATGTACTTGCTCATACAGACATGCATGCAAGTATTGTATGTGTGCGCTTACATAACAGCACACAAAAACACCCATGTTCACACCCATGATTGCATGCAGTCATGCATGTAGTTTTACACCCAATTGCAAAGGCAGACACAGGCATGTATACAGATTTCTTCAGGTCTCCTGAATGACATTTGACCTGTGCCGGGACGGTCTAAGCCAGCTGCGAAAAAAAAAAACCCCACATCATGAGATATGAGCTTCGCCAGAGGAACCTAGTGATCTGTGAAGACAGATGTTTGACAGGCCTCTGAAGGACAGCTGCAGCGGTCCATGAACCAGAGAGAATCAGGACATTTCTATCCTCCTGACGTATTACAGAGGACAAATCCGGTGGTATTCGCCATTATGTTATACACATGTACACACACACACACACACACACACACACACACACTCCCACCTTACTAGCGCACGCACACACTAACTCCATGCAAACAAACACACACACATGCACACACACACACACACACACACACATACATACACACACGCACACTCATGCCTTGCAGACATGCGCACACACACACACACACACACGTGCATGCGCGCACATACACATACACACACGCACACTCACTCCTTGCACATATGCAGACAGACACACACACACACACACAGCCTTCCAGATGCACACAATCTGAGTGAACAGACTGTCGTGGCTGCTAAATAATAAAGAAGAATTAACGAGTGATCGGACCAGTTAGCCTCGCTTGTTAGTAATCTGGATGGGTGATGAAGCCGATATTACCGGAAATAATACTGATAATTAATTACGCCTGTAGATTATACAGAGGTGACCTTTAAAAAAATCTCCTGTGGCCCTCAACTAAGCAGCGTGTTTCTAAGTGAAGTGGCTATTACCCAGAATGCTGTTCACCGTCAGTGGCCTTGAGCTCTGTGGTGAATTGGATTGGGGGTGTTGTGGGGGTGTCAAATGTTTTTCCTGTTCCTGGGATGGCATGATCTAATTCTACAAGAAGTGTGTGGTGCTCAGATTCCTGATTCACTTTGTTGTATTTCCCCAGGTGACGGGGATTTGGTTGCAAAACGAACCACTTAATTAAATCAATAGATGTACAACAATACCGTGTCACCCAAATGCATTCCAGCACTCTCATTTCATAAACAGAGAAAACCGAATGCAGATAAAAAAACATCTTGTTATAGTTGCGGGGGATTTCTTATTGTGTGGGTAGACCTGCTGCACTATTGATAAATCTGCATTATTTATAATCTGGGTAGCCTGGTTTTCCAGGGCCCATGTTTCTGTTATCAGCATGTGATATGAGCCAGGTTTACTGCTTTGTGCAGGAATGCAACAGCTCAGACACAGCATTGATCTAAGTGCGCTCACCCTTCAGCGTGTGCAGGTTTCCAGTCATTTTACTCCTCATTTTTCAGCGAATAAACTACTTGGCTGATAATTTTTATACTTTTTTTTATTTTAAGAAAGAAACCAAACCTGAGTTTTTTTATTATTACGTAATATTTAATTAAAATAATCTTAATAATAAAATAAAATATCTACCATATTGATAAAATAATCTACCACACATGAGCATAATTTTGAGCACTGAGGTGACTTTGTCACCGTGGAGGTGGAAGTAAAAATTCAGGAACAAATTTTTAAAAATTCATTTTGGCAGTGCTTTCCCTTATTCTTCGAATAAAATACATTTTTAGATTTTGCATAATATCCCCAAGTGACTATAAATGTTGCTTTTGTTGTCGGTAGACAACTATAACTCACATTGTTGTAACTTTAGTCACAATGCTAACCCCTTTTTAGTCCAAAAACTATGCCTTTGATCCTCTTGTTTCCTGAAGCAAACAAATAATGACTTCAGGTTTGCCTTAGAACACCGGCACCTTGCCACCAAAAAAGGTTTCATTTCAAAAAGCAAGACTGCATAACAAGCATGCAAATTAGGTAGCAACTGCATATTCTACTTAGCTTGCCAATGTTGCTGGTTATCAAGTTATGTATCTGGCGCCAAAAAAACTTTAGCTAAGATAGTTATCATTAGCTAGCTTTAAAACCAGACAGCCAGCAAACTTACAAGCCAACTAGTCAACTTTGCCACGCCGCCACTGACTTAGCTGGTTTGCTGGCTACCTGGAAATAATCACAGTGTCCTTTTCTCACTGACCTCGCTATTGTTCGTGCATTTATTATGCTCTGGGTTTGCGTTTCAAACGTCAAAACAAAAATGTTTTCACAATCTTATGTGAAACAGGTTAAGTAGAGGCATCAACGTATAACTAGCTAGTAAAAAAAATATAATTTATGACCTGAAGTCGCTAATTTTATTAGTACTTTTGTATTCTTTTTCCTGTGCTTGAAAATAGCTGGGTTCATGCCCCACTTTTATCCCCCTGACAGACAATGTGGGCAATATAGACGTCAGTATATCCGTCTGTCTGTGCATTCATCCATGCGTCTGTCTGTAATCATTTTGTTTCCGAAGCAGAACTCAAATTCCGTTCGATTTTTTTTTTTTTTTTTTACAAAACTTGCTGTGTGTATTAATCAGATCCTAGACTGGTGCCTTTTGAAATTTTGGGATCTCTGATAATTTTACTTATTCTGTGTTTCCATGGAAATGACTTCTGCACTCAACAACCCAAACAGGGATGTCAACTGATTAGTTAAATTAAGAGACTGCGGGGGCTGGGAGGATATGTTATCTTCTGATTACTCTTGTTACATTTGTGGCTGTGGAGTTTATTATCAACCACCTGGAAGTGGTACACTGCAAAAAATGATCAGATAAAAATACTAGATAAAATGAATTACTTATATTAAGACTTAATACACTTATTTCTATCACCATTTTTCTTAGTAAGACAAAAAAAAAATTCTTGTTTTGAGGTCATTTTTACTATCTTGCCAATGGGGCAAGTAAATTTCACTTGTCAAGTCAAATAGTAACTTGTTTTAAGAAAAAAAAACTTAAAGCAAGTTTACCTCATTACCTCAAAACAAGACATTTTTTTTTGTCTTACTAAGAAAAATGGTGATAGAAATAAGTGTGTTCACCAAATGAGACCAAAATAGAGCTTTTTGGAAACCTCAAAGGTGGGCTAGGCGTAGACAGGCAGATAACCATGCAAAAAGTAGCCCACACTCACTGTGAAGTATGATCTTGGATATTTGATGTTGTGGGGCTGTTTTTCATTCAAAGCTACTGGACGTCTTATTAAGAAACATAGTATCATGGACTCCAACGGCGTCTGCCAGGAAGCTTAAAATGGGCCATGGTTGGATCTTTTTGCAGGACAATGATCCAAAGTACACCTCAAAATTCAAAATCTACACAAAAATGGTTAATCAAAACCAGAATAAAGGTTTTGCCAGGGCCATAATAGTCCCCCACCCGAGTCCCCACAGAGAGTATATGGGATGAGCTGCAGAGGGGAGTCTACAAGCAACGACCTTAGAATCAGAGGCATCTGGAGAGATTCAGTTTGGAGGAATAATCTCAGATCCCATGCCATGTGTTCACCAACCTCATCGCGTCATGTAGGAGATGACTCAAAGCTGTTGTCTTGGCAAAGGGAGGCTGCAGAAAATATTAAATAAAAGGGTGCCAGAAGTTGTGGCACACTTATTTTTGAGGAAAATATTTATTTCATGAAGTGAATTCAGTGTCTATTTCAATTATGGTGCTTCAATTATAAAGGTTAGACATTTGTGAAATATTGAATGGAAGATCATGAGGATAAATAAAAGCTTTTTTTTTTGTTGCATCTTGGTTTTTACCAATAATGCTGGTGGACACTGGTCATAGAAATTTAATATTGAAAAGACACAAAAAAAAAAAACTCGCTAAATGAGTGAGAGTGAAGTTGCTTTTATTTAGATAGATTGTTTAATGGAATGTTTCTGCTCTACGGATATTCCAGATTTTCTTAGTCCTCTGTTTACCTCTATGCACCTCATGTTAGCAGTCTAGCTAAATCTAGCCTGCTGTGAGACAACCAATCTTTTTTGCAAGACAGGTCTACAGCTTTTCAAAGATGGCCAATGGCAGGAGATTCAGAGTTGGTTTTTTCCTGTTTCTGTGTCTGATCTGTGTCTGTCAAATTGCAGTTGTCAACATTTGCTGAAACTGAGGCGTCTGACTGACTGAGAATAAATGATAGGTTATTCGCATGTTTGCGTAGTGGCTGTGTTGCTCACAAAACCAGTCTCTATATACTTGACTTGACTTGAAGCGCAGTATATTAGCATTTACTACGGTAAATTAAGACGTGCCCATTTGCATGCATATACCATATAGGTTGACATTGGAGTGTACTGGCTCATAAAATTATTTCTGATTAGAGTACTGGCGGTATGTGTCCGAACCCTATTAACAATTAGCCAAAGGGATTTCAGTTACGATTCCAATAGCAAACTTGTAATGATGTTACCACCAGGCATGAGGAGATTAATTAACTTTATGACTAACTTAATCAAGTTAAGTTAAAATCCTACTAACATAACTAGTTAGCTTTTGAGAAGGGATATTAACTTAATAGATTTTCGCAGATTAATTCGCAGATGAATTTTCAATTCATTTTCAATTAAGTTTTGATTAACTTCATAATTTTTGCAACAATGTTGACCTGATAATGCAGACTACTTATGTATTTTTTTAACGCAATGGTGAGATTTTTTTCCTCATAATAATTATTATGGTTTTACAATGATAAAGAATCTTCACTTACAGCGCCCTCCATAATTATTGGCACCCCTGGTTAAGATGTGTTCTTTAGCTTCTAATAAATTCAGTTTTTTTTCTAAATAATATAGGACCACTATGGAAAAAAAGAGGAAAATCCTACCTTTAAGTGCATTTATTCAGTGGGAAAAAAATCCCACATTGAGAAATAATTCCTTTACATCAAATCATGTGTGCCACAATTATTAGCACCCTGATGTTAATACTTTGTACAATCCCCTTTTGCCAACAAAAAAGCACCTAATCCTCTCCTATAATGTTTCACAAGATGGGAGAATACAGAAAGAGGGATCTTCGACCATTCCTCTTTGCACAATCTCTCTAAATCATCCAGGGACCTGGGTCCTCTTCTCTGCACTTTCTTCTTCAGCTCACTCCCCAGGTTATCAATGGGGTTGAGGTCTGGGGACTGAGATGGCCATGGGAGGAGCTTGATTCTGTGTCTGGTGAACCGTTTCTGTGTAGATTTGGCCACATGTTTAGGGTCATTATCTTACTGAGAGACTTAGTGATGACCCATCTTCAGCTTTCAAACAGAGGCCACCAGATTTTGATTTTAAATGTCCTGGTATTTCAAAGCGTTCGTGATGCCACGCACCCTAACAAGGTTCCCAGGGCCTCTGGAAGACAAACAGGCCCACAGCATCACTGATCCTCCCCCATACTTAACAGTGGGCATGAGGTGCTTTTCTGCATACTCATCTTTTGTGTTTCGCCAGAATATTTAGAGTGTTTGTTGCCAAAAAGCTCTATCTTGGTCTCATCTGACCAAAGCACACGGTCCCAATTGAAGTCTCAGTACCGCTTAGCAACCTCCAGACATTTGCATTTATGACAGTGAGTGAGAAAAGGTTTTTTCCTTGCATGCCTCCCAAACAGCTTGTTGGCATATAGATAGCGCCTGATGGTTGTTTTGGAGACTTTGTGACCCCAAGATGCTACCATTTGTTACAATTCTTTAACAGTGAGCTTTGGAGAACTTTCTATTTCTCTCACCATCCTCCTCACTGTGCGTGGTGGCAAAATAACCTTGAGTGCTCGTCCAGGCTTGTTTACCACTGTTCCAGTTTTTTTAAACTTCTTAATGATTTATCTGACAGTAGATATGGGCAGGTGTAGGCCAGTGGCTATTTTCTTGTAGCCATTGCCTGACTTGTGAAGGTCGACACACATCTGCCTTACTTGAATGGTGTGTTCCTTTGTCTTTATTAAGTTGAAGAGTGGATAAGAGAAATGGCCTCTGTGTCACATCATATTTATGCTCCATGGAAAAAGGAAGTGATGATTTACTAATTAAATGTTCCTAGATACTCTGATCAACTTTGTAAACTACTGTAGAAATGACAGAAATACTTAAATTACATTTAATTCCTTGGAATTGTTAGGGGTGCCAATAATTGTGGAACAGGTTATTTTATGAAAAAAAATTATTTTTTTGTTAGGGATTTTTTTTCCTTAAAATTCACTTGAGTTGAAGGTTACATTTTTCAACAATTTTCAGTGTGAGAGTATATGCTTCTGCAATAAAAATTGAATTTATTTTCAGGCTTTTAACACATGCCAATAATTATGGAGGGCACTGTATATGATATTGTTCTACACTTGTTTTCAAATATATATATAGTGTATTGACAAAACTAGATGAAGTTGAAATAAAACTTTCTTAACTCTGTAGTTGTTAACTCAATCAACATATTTGACAATATTGTCGATGGTATAGAAACAACAAAGTTAACTTTTAACTTAGGTTAATTTTCACAAGTTAAATAGTTGACTGGTTAATTTCCAAATAGACATTAACTTAAATTTTTGTATTAACTTAACTAGTTAATCCTACAAGTTAATGGCCCCATGCCTGGTTACCACCTCAATGCTGTATGGAAGCTCATAGTGGCCAATATTCAAATGAAAATGAAATCCCACTATTGCAGTATAATTTTCCACTTATGAATGGGTTATTTGAGACAATATTAAATTGAAAATGCATTAATCCAATTTCATTTCATTTTCGCTTTCATTTTCACATACACATATGAGAAATCTAAGACTATATTGGAAATGATAACTAGGCTTATGCCGTTGGAGGCGACTGCTGGGGGTATATCCCCGAACGCCTCCAATCCTCCCCAATCCTTGAATAGACCTTGAATAGACTTGCATTTGAACTTAATTTCAGGTCAATCGGACAAATGGTTCTGAAGATATAGCCAAAATGGTAATTTTCCATCACAAAGCGCCACCTGGTGGCAAAATATTGAACCATACAGGTATGATGTCATCATGTGACATGTTGTGAGGTCATGGCCTTGCAGTTGCACATAGTTTCATGTCAATTGGAGAAATAGTTCCAAATATATGGCAAAAATTGTGAATTTTATGTGACAAAGCTCCACCTTGTGTCAAAATTTTGAACCAAACAGGTATATTGTCATCATAGGACACATCCTCAGGTCATGAACTTTCATTTGCACTTGATTTGAGGTCAATCGGACAGATATTTCCTGAGATATGATAAAAACAGTGATTTTTTTCAGTTTTTTGGCCCCTGGTGGCCAATCTAGAAATTGTAAATTGTCCAAAATCAAATCAGTTCTCCCTCTTTATGATACTTACTAATATGCAAAACTTGGAATTTCTAATTTGAATATTACTGCAGTTATCGCGTTACACGTAAATCAGTTTTTGGCCCCTAGATCTAGAGATCGTGAATTGTCAAAAATCGAATCAGTTCTTCCTCTTTATGACACTTACTTATTTGCAAAACTTGAAATTTGTAATTGAAATATTACTGAAGTTATTGTGGAACAGTGATTTTTTCAGTTTTTGGCCCCTGGTGGCCAATCTAGAAATTGTAAATTGTCTTAAATCGAATCAGTTGTTCCTCTTTAGGATACTTACTTATGTGCAAGATTTGAAATTTGTAATTGAAATATTACTGAAGTTATCGCTTTAACACATAGTGTGGCGGCGGCGGTGGCGGTCAGACCAAAAACATAATATAGGGGTGGAGGGCGGGGGATATTGTTAGCTTTTCCACTTGAAGTAAGCAATTACTTTGGCAATACAGTATTATGTAACCCCATAGTCGACAATATTCAAATGAAAATGTAATCTTACTATTGTATTATAATTTTCCACTTACGAATGGGTTATTTGAGACAATATTAAATTGAAAATGCATTAATCCAATTATCACTTTCATTTTCACATACATATATGAGAAATCTATGACTATATTCAAATGATAATTTTTCAAAGTCATGCTCTGCAATACAGTGGACAATATTCAATTGCAATAAGCGAAACAGCACCCCCAGCCTATTGCATTTACATTTACACGTCAACACGCTTTTTTAGGGTCAACATGAAAATGCAAATGCTATTTTCTCACTATTTGAAAATGATATTGAAAACGGCATTCAACATTTAATTTACAAAGACCTAACTTGCTCTACTGAGGAAAATATTCAAATGCAATGAGATAAACAGCTCCCCCCGTCTATTGTATTTACATATACATATACATGTCATCACACTCTTTTAGGGTCAATATGATAATGAAAATGCTGTTTTCTAATCACTTGGAAATAATAATGATATAATAATGATGACGACATTTGACATTTCATTTTCAAAGGCTTATCTTGCAATACATGGGACAATATACAAATGCATTAAGGGAAACAGCACCTCCCAGTCCACTGCATTTTCAAATACAAGTCACCACGGTGTTTTTGGGACACAATGAAAATTAAAATGTGATCTGTTCGCGTCTCATCGAGGCGGGTCTTCCGCTAGGATGTCACTCATTAGGGGCGCAAATGAAAAGCATGTTCCTCATTTGCATACCAACCAATCAGCCTCTGAGTAGCGCTTGTTTGCATGGAGGCTTACTGATAATTTCATGATGGCTAGGCTGCTATGTATTGTGTGCCATCGCGCATTAGGCTACTTTTCCCTTTGGATGTTACCATCTCGGAAGCTAGTATGCTAGCTGACGTTAACTGAATAAAATCTTTGTAAATGATCATCACATTAAAGCAAAATGATTTGATTTTTGCCCCAACTCTATTACCTGAGCTAGCTGTAATATGCATTAACTTATCCGAGGCGCTTCGCAGCAGTGTTGTGCAACTGCAACGCATGAGTGCTGGCAGATTTCATAGATGTTAGTTAGCTTGCTAATGAGTCTAAAAGCTATCGCTTAGGTACAGCCTGCTAGCTATGATGCCTACTGGAGAAGCTCTTACAGCTCTGATTTGTCACTTTCAATGCCATCTCACACACACGACCTCTTTCACCATTGATTAGAAGCTTCTTTTACCTAAAGAACAAATTGACAGTTCAGCCTGAGACATTTAATTTCATAGCTAGTTAAAGAAGCATTATCCTTCCATGCGTTACTCCAGATAAAACGCTTTCCGTCTTCCCACCCGTCCGATGCTAGTTAGGGGAAATGTGTGTCATCATTTTTATACTTATACTTCTATCACTGTGATTCGAAACAGGCTCGAAAGAGCGTGTTAACATGTAAATGTAAATGCAATAGGCTGGGGGTGCTGTTTTGCTTATTGCAATTGAATATTGTCCACTGTATTGCAGAGCATGACTTTGAAAATGAAATTTCAAACAGCTTTTCATTATCATTTGAATATAGTCATAGATTTCCCATATGTGTATGTGAAAATGAAAGTGATAATTGGATTAATGCATTTTCAATTTAATATTATCTCAAATAACCCAGTCATAAGTGGAAAATTATAATGCAATAGTAAGATTACATTTTCATTTGAATATTGTCCCCTATGGGCTTCCATAATACTGTATTGCCAAAGCAATTGCTTACTTAAAGTGGAAAAGCTAACAATATCCCCCGCCCTCCACCCCTAAATTTGGACAATGTTTTTATTGGCACAACCACGTATCAACAGTATTGCCAAAGCAATACTGGATTTGTACTTTCTAAGCCCTTGAGCAGGGCTGCCTAATCCTATTCCTGAACATCAACCAATCTGCAGGTTCTCAATGTAACCTCATCTGCACCTGATTCTTATAATTGGCAGCTCACTTACATCCCTACTTCTCTGATGAAGTCTGTTTTTTGGGGGGGGCTGAAGTAAATACTTACAGGATGGTATATCTCCCAGAGCGGGACTGGGCAGCCCTGCTAAAAGGAAAAGATTGTCCAGTACTGTACCCACGTTGTAGTTGTATCATTCTATTCTATTCTATAGATACAATATATATAATATTATGATATTACAGTACATATACAGTGAGAAGTACCATTATTCATTGGATAGTGATACATTTTCCATTTTGGTTAATAACTCCAGTATTTTGAGTTGGGAAGGATGCAGTGAGAATGAGGGCGTTGTGCTAACTGTCAGCTTAGATTTGGGGGTATTTTTTGTGATATCAGATTGACTGCCCAGAGATGACAGCACCATTTGTGCTTAGCACTGGTTTATTATCGTTTTAATGGAACCTCCCAAAATCATTTATTACAAATCCATTTATTATTTATTTATTAATGTCATTAAAATCACACAAATTTCATGGCACCCCTTATTTAGCACCTAGGGCAACCACCTTTGTACCCTTTGACAAGGTTTCATAACCATGATCTGACACTTGGTTTGCGCCCTCTACAGTTCAGCCCACAGGTTGTCAATCTGAGAAGGCAGCATGATGATATGCTGACCCGAGGTAGTTACACCGAGTAATTAAGCAGACAAGGCATTGACTGTGATACCATGATTTGGAGGAAATTGATTTTTAATTAAATCAGTAGTAGTAATAATAATAATAATAATAATAATAATAATAATGGTTTTATCTCTCTCACATGCACACATGAAAACACAAATATGTTTGCAATACACTCGTACACACTCACTCATGCATACACACAAACATGCAGATGGTGTCTTTCTGAAGTGCAAATTTTAATTTTGTCCCTGATAAAAGAAGTAGGCTTGTGTTTGTGTGTCGGTTCCTCATTACTTGTTGTTAAGATGGGGTGTAGAGGGGTGTGGACTGTGGGGGGTGTTCATTTGTCATTTCAGAATTGCTCTTTTATTATGTAATCACTTGATATAACCTATGATATGACATACAAATTTGATCGCAAAAAGTGGATTAATTTTGCGGCTACAATGTATAAAACTACTCTTGCATCTTGAGTATAGTTAATTGCAGATATTTATTCTATTTTTAATTGTGAGTGAAGTTGTGAATTTCAACTTGCATTGCCATGGCAACAAGATATAAATAACAGAAACAAGAAAGCAAGAATTGAGGCAATTTATCTTAGTTGATATATTTGGATGAACAAATAAGAACATGCTTTTCCAGTGTTTCTTAATGCATATAAGATTATGCAGAAGACTTCCGAGGAATTTTATTATTTGTACTCACACGTCCTCTTCAACGAATTAGATAGTGCACTCTTGGTAACGTCTAGTCATTATTTCATCATAAAGCACTTGATTTAAGCCCCAGGCCCACACTGTCCACACAGAAGATCAAGCAAAAGCCTGGTTAACTGGTACTATTTCAATCCAAATGTTTGGACTTTCACAGATGCTCTCATCCAGACAGCATATTGCACTCCCTCAGTTCATACCCACTAAGCTTTTACACAGTAGATATTAGCTAAAGCAGGTCATCTTAAAAGTCTTATATTCTCTGTTTACATTATGTTCGTACAGTATCTGGGCTTTTAGTTTCTTCTGAGTCAGAGCATGGAAAATCACCTCAAGGGCATTGTTTGGTGTGCTATTCAAAGCAATACCATGTTAAACACAAAATCTAATTCAGGGGTGGGGGTGCAGGGCCTGGAGTTCCGCTGTGGCTCCTGGCTTACCTTAATGCCTAACACTTAATTGCCTAATTAAAACAGTCAATTGCACACTTTTTTTAATCTCACCTGGCTTCTGGGGTCTGAACTGGCTGCTTAATTTTGGATTGGAATAAAATTAGCACCCCTGTTGCTCTGTTGCCCACGCTGGCACTAAGATATATTAAGCTAAGTTATACCAAGCCATTCGATACCACGCGCGATACATCAGCTGGGCAGTCCCAGTTCGATGAGCGGCATTAATTATTCTCATCCCATAAAACGCACATATCACGGACCTCAGCCTCTTAAATTGCATGATACGGGAGAATAGCTGGGGTAATTGATTGTGCTCCCCATGTCCACCAGAACGGCTTGAGTGTTCTTATTAGCCGGATCCGTTTGTTAGCATATGGCTGATTCCAGGGTCATTTTTCAGTTGTAATTTTCTTAAATGACTGGTTACTCTCATTGGGGTTTCTCTAATTCAGTGAAGCTGTAAATCTGTCAGAGAGACGGCAAGCAGCTGCATTTCTCCGTTGCTTTTAAATGGAAATGTACGCTGTTTAATGGGTAGCTTTATGAAGAAAAAGCATCGCTTTCCGGCGCTTTGTACAGGAGAAATAAATCCTCATGAATAGGTCCTAAGGTGTGTACCGACTGTACGTATTTATACAGGGTGCCTTACAAGTGCGTGCAAATTGCCAGTTGCTCTTTGATTCAATCAGCACTGGCTTCATTACAAGTTTACCTGCTTTTTTTTGGCAGCGGCATCTGGTGTATTTTACATTAAAATATGCATTTATAGCCCTAAAACATATAGATGTGTAGCATATTAAAGGGAAAATGGGTGGAAAAATATACTGAATGCAGATGCTTCTGTAACAGTGCAGTGCATGACACAACGATGAGGCCAACATCCTGTCGTGCTCTGCAGCATGTAAAAAATGTCCTATTGACCTTGATCTTAAATCACGACATTGAGAGGACAAATATTGTTCATTATTGGAGTGTGGATCTGTCCCAAAGGCTGCTAAACCTGAAAAAAGTGAGGTCGTCAGATGATACTCTTCACCATACTCTTGACAAGGGGGCAAGACCATGTGTGACATGCACCAATAGGATGGCACCTTTGTCTAATAATGAAACATGTCTATCCTGATGTTGTGGTGTCTTCCAGGGTGGCAATGCTCCTATGCACTGGGCATGAGGGGTCACTGAATGATTTGATGAGCATGAAAACGATGCAAATCATATGCTATGGCCTCAGCAGCTATCGTACCTCAATCCAATTGAGCTCCTATGGGATATATTGGATCAAGCTTTATCACCTCAATAAAATTATCAAATTGGTGAATTCCTTGAGTAGTAACAGTGCTTAGAATCAATGCCAAAGAGCACTGAAGCTTTCTGGTGGGTCACAGTGGATTGATATATTACTAAGGCCCTTTATTTTGGTTTTTCATCTAATTTCTCTCGTCTCAAAAAAACAGAAAACAGTTGTCTCAACATGCAGTTTACTGATGTTATGCGTGATTCTTTGGGGGCAAATGGTATACGTCAACAATGATTCTGGTGGCTACTGCAAGAGGGAAAGTAAGACACAGAGGTTATTTCTGTCAAAAAGATTTAGAAACTGTCTGTATGAGAAATTGAAAAAAAAAATTATTGGCTCTACAGTTTTGCATTGTGAATTTATTTTATAAGAGAAATGAAAGAGAGACCAGATTCATAACTGATCTAAATTTGGAATGACACAAAGAGAGTAATATAAGTTGGGCCACCATGCAATTCAACATTACTGAACCTGCATGGTGTGCAACAGGCCACAAAGCCAGCTGTCGAGGCCTGGCTCTGAACACACAGCTCCACCGTCTGCGCTTTCTGGAAATGCTTCTCATCAATTGTACTCGTTAATCCCGCCTCGGTGGCTGGCTTGGAATGCTTTTTATTTTTTATTTTTTACAACAGATGTCAAAATAAAATGATATAAATTATGGTGTAATTGAACTGATTTAGTGCATTCGTGTGGTAAAGACCGCATGCTGTAAAAAATCTTTTTTTCACCTCCTTTATAGATGAAGTGCTAGTTGAGGTTAGCCGCGTTGGTATTCCGCGCACAGACGCAAATCCACAAGAGTTAAAGATCTGAAGTCTCTTTCGTATTCTTTAATAACAGGAGGCATTAATAATAGATGATAGCTGTATAGCCTTGGGCAGGGGCAAAGGACAAAGAAAAATGAATTATTATAACCTCATTAAACATTTAAGAGGAGGGCCAAATGTCAGAGCGTACATGTGTTATGTTTAAGCTAATGAGTTTTTATATGTTTAGGTGTTCCTGTGCACTGTGCTGCTGTTTAATAATAGACTACCATAGCAGACCAGGCTTAGCCCACCATGTTAGGTTTGTGGCTTATGTGGTTCATTCATCATTCACATCTGTATATTACAATTCCTAGTGCTCCCTTTTACTTGTTGCATTTTATGTGACGACCACCAGTCTTCCACATGGTCTGAAAATGCTGAACCTATCAAATGAAATTTCACTACAAAAAGAAATGAGAATAAACTCATGTTAATCGAGACCTCATTTCTCAGTAGCAGTTTATCGCATCAACAGGCAACTTTTAGGTGTTTAGGTGTTTTTTGGTGTTTTCTATTATCTCATTTTCATCTTACATGCCCTCAAAGATATTTATCCAGAATCAACAAACTTACTTGGACATCATTACCTTTAAATTTTTATAATAAGGACTGTAATTTATTTTGTATATTTTGCCATTTTCCACTGGAAACACATTTTTTAAACTAAATATCTTAAAAATATTTTTTATTTATTCATTAGATCAGAGTTGTTACCTAAACATTATTTTTCCACTGCAGCATATTCAACTTGAACTTATTTGAAATATTTTTATAATTTACGGGGGGTTAACTGGACATTTTTTCTGGTCAATTTTCAGCATTCTAACATTTTTTTTTTTTTTTTGCATTTTTGGGAACATATCTCCATTGAAATATTGCATTTTTTACCTTTAATATATATATATGAAGAGTTTGGTTCCAAAATGCAATATATCCATTTTAGTCATTTTGAGTAAATCAGCTTTTTCTATGTTGGCGCCCATTGCATTTTATAGAAAAACACAAACTTTGACCATGAAAAAATACACCATATAGTATGCATTTCTAATGATGGGTTTTTGCACCATGTGTAAGAAGCGCAGGACTATCGCTTTATGGTATTATCTCAATTTTTGTAATTTTGGCACTTATTGCGTTTTGGAACCAAACTCTTCATATATATATATGTATATATATATATATATATATATATATATATATATATAATTTTCTTTTCTTGCCTCAAGTGTTACCTAAAAAGCATAAAAGCATTTCCTGTTTTTTATTAGTAAAAAAAGTGATATGGTTATATTTCTCACATTTTTTGATCAAAATCATTGTTTAATATATTTTGCCATTTTCCATATCATTCTATGTCCACCTATTTAGTCAACAAGAATATGTGCAGCTCATATTATAGTTTTACAGACGTTTCTGCGTTCCTTTAAGATAAATCAATAAATTCTTCCTATTTTATTTCACCATTTTAAATGTGATAAATGAACATTTCCTTCCCATTTGAAACAGAAGCAATTTATATGTTTAGCAAAAATTCCAATTAAATGTATTAATCAAAATTCATTTCTTAAACCACATTTCATTTCATTTATATTGCTGTAGTGGTTAAATGCTACAATTTTCTCTTTCATGTAGCTTTATGAATGCATTTAACTGCTCTATGAATATTTGGCAAGTAAAACTATATTATATTTTCTATTAATGTGCTTCTGTACTGTGGTTAAATAACATGATTGCTAATTCATCTCAATTCAATTTTCAATTCAGTCCTTCGTATTTTTAAATTATGAATTTTTCCCCTTTTTAAAGGCTGTGGGCTATACTGTGCTCTGCTCAGTTTCCTATTCGCCTGAATAAAAATAAATGGAAGACCCCAGTATTAGAAGTCACAAATCATCCATTTTGAGAAAATCGAGGCAGTAAATAAAAAGAATTTTCCCATCCATACCTCACGGTGTGAGAAAATGTGACACCAGTACTTTAAAAGCTGCCGTATCACTTTGACATTGAGTCTACAAGTGTAAAACTACTGGAGGATGGAGTACCTTTTGTCCAAAAGATATTCCGACACTTGACATTTTTAAGATGGTGACAAAGAGCACTGTCTACCACATTGATCCACAATGTCTCTTATGAGTTCAGATGGTTTGAGATCTTTTGATTGTGGAGACGGTGGCATATGCTTTGGGTAAAGCTTATACTCATAATACCTTGTCAATGGCCCCTTGTGCCCTGTGGGAGTTGGGCTGTTGTCATCCAGGAAGGGCGCACTCTCTTCATGGCAGGAAAACTTCATCACATGACATTAAGTTACTCCCACAGAGTTACTCTGCATTGATCTGTAGCGATTTTTCTGCCAGTAAGGCTACAAATGGTCCCAAACGGTTCCAAGAATATGCGCAGAAAGATCTGCAATTGTCGTGTTTGTCAATGCATTAATTCAGGTTTTACCATCAATTTCTCACCTATTTGTATATATAGATGATGAACAGATTGTTGCATTTAGATAACTCTTTTCTGAGTACTTTTCTAAGTACTGGCGATTTGTGATAAGTGCTCTTCAGAGAAAAGCGACCAGGGAAAGCAGATCTTGGTGAGTTTTTCCGAGGTACTCTGATCTCACTTTATGAAGATTGTGTCGGCAGCTTTATATGGATTGCTTCAAGCATTTTTATTGAAACTTGGTTTTGCTCTCATAAAGTGGGAAGGCCTTGTTACAGGACAAATACTTTCTCTTTATAAGAAAAAAATATTTTTTTATATATGTATATATAATAGATATAACATAAAGGAAGCAGCAAGCGTTGTAATTTGGTTATTACGCTCAAGATGGACTGGACACGCTTATGGAAAACATCAATGTCATTCACAGTACACCACAGAAAATACACTATATGGACAAGAACACTTGAGGGTGGGATCTCCCAGGGGGATAGAAAAACCCAAGTACAGAATGAAGGTCACTCAGACTTTTTAGCCGTTGACCTGAATTATAGGAAGAGTTGAACTTTCCCTCTCATTGGATATTGGAACCCAAACAATGTCATAAAACTGTACCAGCTATATGGATAAAATATCATAAGTATCACATAATGAATAAATATGTATCATAAATATGAGTCAAAATATGCTGAAAGCGATGACGAACCATCCAGTGTTAGGGCTGCAGACATCACCCCAGAGACAGGTAAAGGGTGCAGGGGCATCAAGTTTAGCTTTGTAACACTCTCATCACCCACCCACTGAAGGCAATAATAATCCCAGGTAAGCACATTATAAACACAAACATGAGTTCTAACAAAAAACTGATGACAAGGGCTAGACGGCCTCCTAGTATGAGGATATGGTATGACTAATCCCAGCAGAAAGAGAGAGAGGACAGCAGGGACTGACATGCAGAGCCTGACACTGAAACACTGACAGACATGTCTGACCAGAACTATTAATGCTACATTCATGAGTACATGATGGTGGGGATTTCTGCTTATCCCCAGCAAAGTAAATGGTAAATTTGTTTTAAAAAAAAATTCAGTCTCTCAATTCACCTTCCCTTTTGTGGCCATCAGATGACACCAGGCCTCATTCTCAGGCGTGTAGATAGATTGCACACTTTTGGCAATCACACACAAAACAAAATGTCGGAGAATGGGATATCCATAAAAACAACTGGAACGCATTTATTCCAGTTGCTCCAAAGCTAGGTGGCTCCCAGATGAAAGCGACTCTGGGTATAAAAATGTTTTGCAACTGTTTGGAATCAATTAGAGCATTTTTGAGACATTTCTGACCCTCCCAATGGCTTTAACAGCCATTTTCTTGGGATTTATTTTTGCTTTTTTATCATGCTTAAGGTGGGGGGAAAAGTGCAAGAAGAAAAGTGCTTTTGACACAGATCTTTTGAAAAATATTGGGGTTCTTTCGTCTGCTTGAGATGCTAACACCAGTGATCTTTTTTCCTTCTTTCTCAGAGCGGACGCTGAATGGGCCTGTTATTGTTTGTTCACTTGATCAAAGCCTTGAAGTTGGGTTGTTCTCTTTCAAAGTACATAAATACAGAGCTTTCACACTAATCTTCCTCACCCAGTGTCGAACAATCCCCGCAAACTGCTGCGTGCTTCAATGAGCTTAACGTAACACGACCGCGATGTGTTTCGCTTTTATCTCGCTTTAGTTTTAAGACCACCACCCCCCTACCAAACCTCCCCCCCAGCACTCTACACTGTCCGACACCGCCCTCCTAAAAAACTCTGACTGCACTAGCATGTGAATTAGTGTCCCGCTGGGTTATTTAATTGCAGTTTATGCCTGTCTCTGCGACTGCTGGCTCAGTTTGCTCCTTTCGTCATCGGCACCCTGTGTGTCTGGAACAACCTGCCCTTCAAGAGGTTTCATCTCAAACACATTGTCCTTCTTGGGCAAGCCGATTTCTAATGATGACATTCATCTCTCTTGTGAAGCTCAAAGCCCAGAGTAGAGTGACGCCTGGCACCACAGCATCCAGCATATTGGTGCTGTGGTGCTTCCAGCCAGCTGCTATGGTGCTGGGAATATGTCTCATTCCAAGCCATGCATTCTAGTCACATAAACCACAGTTCTAGGCTGTACTAAATACACTGCATCAGAGTAGTACTGCTTCAGGTTAGAGTAACTAGGCTCAGAAGGTGTGAATCCTCAGAATCAATTGTGCCCCAGGAAGTGGTGCTGGGTGCAGATCATGAATAACCTGACAATGGGGGGTTGGGGGGAAGGGGGGAATGGGGGGAAGTTTGTCTCCAGCACCCCATAGCCTGATCTCAAATTTTGAGTGTGGGAGATGGACGGTAAAAACAGACTTCAGGCTATTACCTCAGATCTCATGTTTTTACTTAAAAAAATGGACATTCTACCCAATACGGAGCATCTGGCAGTCCTACTTTTGGTACGCTGCCTGTATTATCAGTGCTGTTAGCCAGGCCTGCATCATTGTTACTAAAACTCAGGTGGATCTAGTGCCATACTGTGTATTCTGTTTAAGACATGCTGTGTGACTGTTACCATAGGCACCAGAATAACGGTCATAACTGGCTTGAAATGCTCAAAAAATACTGCAAAAAAAAAAAACAAATAAAAATAATAATTTATTAAAATAATATCAATATCAATATTTGTAATAATAATAATAATTATTATTATTTGTCATTATTAATGACAAATACTGTCATAATAATAGAGATGTTATTTAATTATACAGAACTCAAAATGCATATGTGAGAAATATTGCACTTTACTTAAGAGAACCTATTAGGTTTTTCTATATGTCTTGTCCTCTGTAGAAAGTTACAAGGAAGGATGTTCATATTAAACATGACAAAAGTTTCAAAGCGCTAGCAAACCCAGGTGTAGAAGAAAGCCCTGTGTGCAAAAGCGTCAGGTTTCCAACAGTTCTGAACACTCCATTTCCCACATGAAATGTGGAGGTAGATCAGCGATCTTTTGTGACTTTTAATTTCAGAGGTCCTGGGGCCCCAGTTAAGATCAGTGGCTTAATGAATCTGGTTGCCTCCACCAAAAGGCTGAGACTTCTTTGTAGGTGGAACAACTAGCTAGAAAATAACACAAAAAAGAGAGCGAAAGAGATTTCCAGGGTGGGATTGTCTGCCACCAGTGCCAGCTAATTGAGCATCTGGAGAGCAACATCCTTGATCTTCAGGGCCAGTTGGCGGCCCGACATAATTCACAATCAGTAGAGTTTCACAGGAACTAAGTAGTATGTCGTTTAGAGAACTGGTGTGTACGCCGAAGCAGGGTGGTACTGAGATCCCAGAGCAGAAAGGGAGAGAAAGTTGGATGACTGTAGGTCGACAGCGCAGGAAAGGGCGTGCACGCCGTACAGCAACAGCTCCTCCAGTGGTTGAGGTGTCCAACTGATTCTGGCCCTTGCAGGAACTCGAATTGGCCCCAGACCCTGAGAGTGAGGGGACTGATGAGCAGTAAGGCACTCTGTTGGCCTCTACCCCTCAGAAAACAGAGGTAGTGATAGTGGCGGGATCAATACTTAGAGGAATAGATATTTTAGTCTGTTCGCGCGACAAGGAGTCTCGTACGGTGTGTTGCCTGCCTGGTGCCCAGGTAGGAGACCTCCTGGAGTGTGCGGACAAGCTCCTGGCCAGAGCTGGGAGGGATCCAGTTGTCATGGTCCATGTTGGGACAAATGACATAGGTAAGGGCAGGTTTGAGGTTCTGCAAGGCAAATTTGTGGAATTAGATGAGAAGCTTAGGAGCAGATCCTCAATGGTAGTGCTCTCCGGGATTCTACCGGTACCAAGCTGAGGAAAGCAGAATTTTATCTGGAGGTTTAAAATGTGGCTATGAACTTGGTGTAGGAAAGAGGGGTACAGGTTTTTGGGGCACTGGAACTTTTTCTGGAACAGGGGTGACCTGTTCAAGCCTGAGGGGCTGCACCTGAACCGGAGGCGTACCTTTGCACTGGGTCAGCGTATGTTGAGGGCAGCACAAGATTATTTAAACTAGGGACTTGGGGGGCAGGGAGGTTAGTGTTTGTTACACATAGGGAAATGCAGACTGCCCCGATGGAAGCTGACGGCGTTACATGCACTATTGATGATTTACTTTTAAAGCAACAAAGCATAGTGGGGGGCTTGAAGCAGCGGCCGTATGGTAAATCAAGGGGGAAGTGCATTAGTAATAACCTGAAATGTTTTTATTTAAATGCAAGAAGCATAAAAAATACATTTCCAGAGCTTGAGGCTGTTATGATTGGTGAGGGCTATGACATATAGTTGGGATTACAGACACATGGCTTAGTGAGCAGGATGGAGATGAATATAATATAGAAGGCTATAAGCTCTTTAGGAAGGATAGATGTAATAGGCGAGGAGGGGGCGTAGGAATCTATATGAACGAAAACATAAATGTACAGGATTTTCCCGAAATTGAGCATTCCTTGCCTTGTGAAGATATCTGGGTCAGGCTCATTGACAAACACGAGACTGGTTTAAACATAGGATTATGTTATCGACCACCAGCTTTGGACAGTAAAGTCAATGAAATGCTTTTTAGGAGGATTACGCAAGCTCGTAGAGGTGGAGGGACTATTATTATGGGAGATTTAAATTATCCTGGTATCAATTGGGAAATGGTGAAAGAACAGGGTAGGGGGGAGGAAGAATTTCTAGATGTTAAAAATGATAATTTCTTGGTGCAGAATGTTAATAAACCTACAAGAGAGAAGGCAATTCAAGACTTTGTGCTCTGTAATGACCCAGATAGAATTAGCAATGTTGAGGTACTGGAGCCACTTGGGACAAGTGATCACTCTGCTGTTAATTTTGATGTTTCATGGGAAGTGAAAAAGGTGTATTCAAAAACATAAATTTTTAATTTTAGGCGAAAAAACTTTGACAGGATTCGCTCATATCTAAGTGAAATAAAATGGGAGACACTCCTGGACTGTGAGTCCGTAAATGAGATGTGGGAAAGATTTAAGGGGGTTTTACTTTACACCAAAGGTGTCCAAAAGTGAGCTGAAAAAGCAGAATTCTCAGTGGATGACCAAAAGTATTTGTAGGATTTTGAGGTAAAATCTTTATAAGAAGTACATAAAGGATAACAATGAGAACACTGATGCTGAATACCGTAAAATGCGGGCTGTGGCCAAAGAAGAGCAGAGGAATGCTAGAAGACTGTATGAATGACAAATTGCAGAGGGGGCAAAAACTAACCCTAAGCGCTTCTTTCAGTACTGTAGCAGAAAAGGGAAAGTTAAAGAGCAAGTTAAGTGCATAAAGAATAAAAATGGATCGCTGTTATATGATAACAAGGATATTGTGGATGCCTTAAACAGTTACTTTGTTGAGAATTTTACCTCAGAGGGGGTCTGTTAAATGCTCAACATTATTTAGCGGAAATTGAGGTTCGGTATAACGAAGTATTAGACAAGGAGCATAAACTAAAGGCAGATAAGGCGGTGGGTCCTGATGGCTTATATCCTAGAGTGCTCAGGGAAGTTGGTGAGTTCATCTTTAAGCCGCTATCTGCCATCTTCAGACGGTCTTTAGAAACTGGAGAAATACCAAATGATCGGAAACAGGGAAATATAATACCAATATATAAGAAAGGGGACCGTACTGAGCCAGGAAACTACAGGCCAGTGAGTTTAACTTGCATTGCGTGCAAAATATTGGAATCTACCATAAAAGATGAGCTGGACTTTTTTCTTGAATGTAACAATATCTTGAGGGATAGCCAACATGGTTTCTGTCAGGGAAGGTCATGCCTGACAAACCTTCTGGAATTTTTTGAAGAGGCCACCAAGACTTATGACCAGACCAGGGCTTATGACGTCATATACTTGGATTTTCAGAAAGCATTCGATACAGTACCGCATGAGAGACCAATTTTTAAAATGAGCTCCATTGGAGTTACAGGAGGTATTCTAGAGTGCATTCAAAACTGGTTAAAGGACCGAACACAAAGAGTGGTGGTCAGTGGTATCTCATCTGAGCTCGGTATGGTGGGGAGTGGCGTCCCCCAGGGATCGGTTTTGGGACTCCTGCTGTTCCACATCTACATTAATGACCTTGATAGGAATATTGAGAGCAGATTGGTTAAATTTGCAGATGATACTAAATTGGGGGGTTTGGCAAATAGTTTAGGGTCCACTATGGTGATTCAGGATGAGTTGGATAGAATCCAGAATTGGGAAGAAATGTGGCAAATGAAATTTAATGTAGCAAAATGTAAAGTTGTACATGTAGGTAATAAAAACATTAGACGGGATTACGTCATAGGAGGTTTAAAACTGGAATGTGCTGCACACGAGAAAGATCTGGGAGTGATTGTTGACCAAACCCTCAAGGCTCTAGCCACTGTGCCGTAGCAGTTAAAAAAGCCAATCAGATGCTGGGATACATTGCCAAAAGTATTGAGTACAAATCTAAGGAGGTGATGCTTCTTTTGTACAACACAGTCGTCAGACCACATCTGGAGTATTGTGTACAGTTCTGGGGACCATACTTTAAGAACGATATAGAGGCTCTAGAGAAAGTTCAGCGAAGAGTCACGAAGCTTATTCCAGGTATAAAAGATGAAATCTACGAGAAGAGGCTGAAGATCCTAAACGGAGACAAAGGGGTCATTTGATTGAGGTCTTTAAATATGTTAAAGGGATTAACAAAGTGAATTATGTAGGATTCCTTCGACCCAGTGTTGTGAGTTGAACTCGGGGTCCCAAATGGAAGTTGACCAAAGGTAAATTTAGCACTGATATTTGGAAATATTTCTTCACCCAAAGAGTAATTTCAATGTGGAATAGCTTGTCTGATCATATTGTTGAGACAGAGACCTTGGGGGTTTTCAAGAGCAGGCTTGACTTAAAGCTAGATACCATTGAGTCAGTGAGTATCTGAAGGGATATATTCATAATAGTATAAAGAAACTGGCGAGCGTAGTAGGGCTGAACGGCTTGTTCTTGCCATTCATGTTATGTTATGTTATGTTATGTTACAAAGATGCCTACAAATCCACTCAGAAATTGTTCCTGGACAACAAAATCAGTGTTCTGCACTGGCCATCTCTATCACCAGACCTCAGTCCAATCGAAGACCTTGTGGCCTGAACTGAAGAGCATTTGCATAAACAGTCCAAAATGCTTCCAAATTTCTGCCTTACCCTTGTCAAAGAATGCATAAAAAAGACACTATGCAGTTATAGCTTCTTTGCAATCATGTGATCCCGATGAAGCGCAAACGTCAGATGGGGGGGAGGAAGTCAAGAGCGCCAGATGGGAATCGTTGGGAATGAAGGAAAGAGAATACACTAAAGCTTAGCCAAATATGTAAAGTTAAGTAGCTAAATGATTGTAGCATCTCCCTTCACAAAGTGGTCACTGCATACCTGAGCGTTGACTGAACCTGTTTCTCCACGACTTTAAACAGAGGTTTTGAATCTATGTCTCCCGCTGTTTTGCCAAGAGCTTTTTAAATTTCTCGCCTTTACGAGTCACTTAAATTTGGGACTGGAAAGTCGCTCTTGTTTTTCTTCCACTTTGATTGGTTGGTACAGCCGTAAATGGCACAAAACTTTGGCATATTGATAGTGCGTCTCTTTAGAGAAATCACTTCCTGCCCCCCATCTGCAGTTCCCACTGTGGCGTGATGTCATCTGCCAGCAACTTTACTTGCCAGAGGTGGTTGCACCAAGTGTCTAGGATGTCAACAATTATGGAGTCTTAATTTTTGTGAATTCTTTTCTCATTAAATGAATATATCATTTTGGTTCATTCAATTGGGATGTTATTAACTCATTCCTTACGGAATACTTTAATATCAAATTTTTGCGTTTGTACAGAATACTTTTCCCCGAAAATTACACAATATAAAATGTTGAAGTACAGGTGGCCCATGACCACGATAATCAACTGATTTGATGTTTTCATCAGACTGCGAATGGTCAACCACGCAACTGGTGCCGACTTACCGTAGGGAATGGTAGAATTCGCCACGCCGTTGGCAGCGGCTCGCCATAGGGAATGAGTTCAACAACAAAATTTTTCATAACTTGGCATTTTGAGTTCATCTCTGTAATCTCATTTATTTTTTATAGTATATTTAGTGCATTTCAGTTGCAGGTGCCCATAATTCTTGAACCTACTGTATGGATGTTTTGCCATATAAAGAATGATCGTGTAGGTTGCGAACAAAGTTTATATGAAATGTGTGACTACAGCAGCAGTCCCCAGCTTAACCCAGAAAGGGCTGGTGGGCGGAACATACCTAATTCTTCTAATCAGGGTGTTTCTAAAATATTCCAGGGGTTGGATAGCATCAGGTGTGTAACCGCCTGGCTGGAATGAAGGCCCGCACCCACACTGGCCCTCTCTGGATAAGATTGAGATTGCCTTATAGTAATCACGCCAAAACTCGCCTCCCTTTGCATAAAACTGCTTTAGTAATTTTACCACGTGTTGCATTGGTTTTGCTTTTGTTGAAAGAAAATTTATTAAAAATACATTCAAAATATGCAAGTAAATACATTACTTGTTCAATTCATTTAAACCTCTGCAATTAGTGGTACTTACAAAAAAAAAGGAAATCACTTTTGACCTAAATATTTTTCTATACAATTGTACATAATGTGCAAACTCAGGTGTGAGGTAATTCCCTCAGGTGTGTCAGAGCAGCTTATGTTACACTGTAATTATCTTAGGTGTGTCAGGTGCTAATCAGTGCTAAAGGCAGAGTCAGGGGTCAAGGACAAATGCTGCCTGTTATGCATGTTACATGCTCACAGTATGGAGCATTTCCATTTTTTGAGGTCAGAACCACTCTGGGTAACCCATCGACCTCCTGCGATTTGAGCTGTGTTCTGTGGAGCAGTCCGGTGTGTTTTACGCACCAGCAGGCTTAACACACCTCTAGCGTAGCATGTTTTATGCACCTCTAACGTAGCGTGTAAAGAGCATACTCAGACTCCCGCAGGACAGTGCACTGCTGCAGGCGCTTATGTCTTTCTGACAGGTGCACTTGTTTCTAAGCCCGGTTTTTCCTGCCCGCCAACTTCCGCTGAGTGGGGTTTACCCCTGCTACAGCCATGCAAACCGCTACTTCCCACCGCCGTTGTCAAGGCTACGCCGTCCCTCGCTCTGGCTCCAGGCGTTCCAACGTTTAATGCTATAATCCACATAGACTCCAGGCTAAACGCCTGACAATGATAAAAATAGAGTGTCGGATTTCCCCCAGGTCTGGCAGCATAAAGTGTTTGCAGTTTTTGTGATTTTCTCGTGTGGAATGTATGACATTTGAAGGCTAGTATCCCAAACCTGTAATGCAAGGGTTAGTGCTGCGCGCCAACTGAGGGTTTCCCTTTGGCTCAACAGTTCTATTTCAGTGGTGTCACACGGTTCTTGCTGTATTTCTTACAGTAAGCCATTACAATAATAATGGTCAATGAGATAGATCAAATGCAGCGTAAACATTAGATGTACACAAATACGTAAGTTAAAGTACATGCTCTACAAAGTATATTAGCATACGTAAAGTATATGCAAGAAATGAGAATACCTCTGTGGCTTGCGGTATGAAAGTAAGCAAGTTACAGTTTTTTGAAGGAATATCAGTGACAAAATTATATAAATATAAGGCTGCCTAACTGCATTGTCACTCAGCATTTTATGAAAATAATATTGCACCTCAATTCAAGTATTTACGGAACTTTTTTCTTGTTGCATATGCCATCCAATGTATCCATGAATATAAGCCTGCTATAAAAATGAATATGTGAATATGTGTGTGCATTTTCATTTTTTGCTCTAACATGGTGTTCACTGTCTGTAGAATTGTATTTTAGAAGTCTAAAAATTAGTAACTGGATTGATCCAAAAAAATACAACCCATAGGTTAGCTTGGAATTTCAAATCACTGCTGACTCTTTTTCAGAGTAAACAAAATTATGTCTTTCTTGAGGTATGCATGACTGCCAAGCTGAGTTGTGTTTTTTTTTTTTTTTTAAATTTGAATAATGTACATTTTCTATTTCTTCAGTTATAGCTATACAGTTTGCCTCAGCTCATTCTGTTGGTTCATTTTATTCAGGGGAAGAAACAAAGTTCTTCCTGACGGAGATTAAGCAAAAACCTTGAGGGCGGAATATTATCTGTGCTTACATCAGCATACCAGCGATCAGAGCGGCAAACGGAGCCGCCAGAAATCAGATTCTGTTACTCAATAAATCATTAAGCCTCCAAGTGCATTGTGGGTATTCCCTTCCTTCAGTGTTTGAAGAGGCAATCCATACTCCCTCTGACTTTGCACATCTAATTGGAAGAAATAAACCTACTAACAAGAATATGAGAAAATATTCAATGAGAACAGAAATAAAAAGTATTATTTTCCTTGCACAGTGCATTAAAGTAACAACAGTGCCAAGATCTAATCTTGTTTTGTACACACCAGGGAAATTAGGTATGAAAGACCGCATTGGCAGTATCGGAAGATGATTTAAACTGCTCCATTCAGTAATATGCACCTTGGGGATTTGCTCATTGTACTCTCAACTGGTATATAAATTAAAAATGAGCAGTAAGCACTTGAGGATAAAAGTTTTTATGTAAATTAAAGCACACCATTTTCATACCCACCGGGACTGAACAACTCTAACCCAAAAGTTTGCCATGCATCTTTTTCTGAGTCTTCTTGGATCTTGTTGGCTTTTGAGACCTTGTGATCATTGAATTTGGATTGGGCAGTGATGTAATTAATTGCCTCAGTGCTTCCGTACCAATGACCCATTTGATTAATTCCTCTTAAGAAATAATTTTTTTTTTGCTTGTTTATAAAAAAAAATTCTGCAGATGCATTTATAATTAAACCTGTCCTGTATCGTTGATCCAAAGAATAATTTTCTTTTCTTTTAACTAACCATTAATACTTTCATATTTGCTTCCAACTATCTTATTTTAAAGCTATAATGAGAATACTTTATGCTCAAGCTTACTTATCAAACCTTAATGATGAGTCAGGGGTCTGCAGACATTCCAGTCCTCCAGGGTCCAACGACC
This sequence comes from Gymnothorax reevesii, assembly GCA_029721435.1. Classification (NCBI taxonomy): domain Eukaryota; kingdom Metazoa; phylum Chordata; class Actinopteri; order Anguilliformes; family Muraenidae; genus Gymnothorax; species Gymnothorax reevesii. The sequence goes on along the minus strand of CM056580.1, from coordinate 37,589,693 downwards.
ACAGATGAAGATGGTGATTTACAACTGAAGCTGTCAATCATTTTGACTCATGCTCGAGAGGATGGGAAGTCTTTTGGTGTTTAAAACAAATTTTATTCCGAAGCACTTGAGTTTGAACACTTTTAAGCCGAAGACTGCGCCAACAGTGGATCTTAAACTGAGTTCTCCAATTAGCAAAAATTCTGTCTGGCAACCATAGATAATTAAAAGGGCAGAAAAAAAATGGAAATTGAATTTTGCCGTATAATAATTAGCAGCATTGGTAATCCACCAAAGCACGAATGTCTGGATGCTTTGAACAGACCACATGTCATTCTAATTTGTTATATCTCCGGGAACCAGTAGACTCCAGTGCAGAGCTACCAAGGTTTTGAAATCCAGGTGGGAGCCCAACCTACTTGGCAGCTGACAGGATGAAGCCCACTGTGTTCTGCAGTAACTGTGAGGTCATTTGTGAGCAGGGTTAAGGCCACTGTGAGCGAGACTGATGTCAGGGGGTAACAAGCCAGGACCTGGTAAAGCACCATCAAACAGCATTCATAACAACAATAATACCACTGCGCACTGAAGGTGGCTGATGGTTCATGATATATCCAAATCTCTAGTCAAATGGAGGCCAATCTGCATAATGGAAAGCTGCAGTATCAAGTGGGTTTTTGTTTTCACCTTAAATATCTCAACCGCTTTGGTCCCAAGGAACCAAATGAGGTGAGCTGTGTATTGAACTACTTCAATTAATTGTCACTGTTACTGGATCAATTAAATGCCAAGTAATTGCAAAAACCAGTGGACCCTGCGGCCCTACAGGACACGATCAATTAAGTGCCAAATAACTGCATAAAACTATGCACCAAGCTTACAGGGATGCCTGTTGCTTCCCTACAACCAAGGCAAAAGTAATTTGGCACAAGAAGTTCAGTTCAGAAGTTCGGCCGCCATGTTCCGTGAGTCTGCACAGTAGGGGAGGCCGGGTCTAGTTGTTACACGTCCATGTTGTTACATTCTAAATAGTTCCGATAATAAAACACAGACGGCGCTCTAATTTTTCCTGTTGCTCCGCGAAGGTGACCCACGTCTTTACGCGTCAGAAGGACGTACGTCGAAAGTCGCTGGTTAGTGTTATATAAAAAATGCACGAAAAAGTTACTTTCTTAGTGTTTGGGAGATTTTCATTCACATCAAGTGTAATTGAGATTTTCTGGATTATGAGAGAGGAAGACATTAGCCATGTAACACACCCATGTAAAGATTGCACTGGAACATTTCAAAATGTCGGGACAATTGTGAAGGGTTGCTGATGGACTAGTTGATACATCCAAGTTGTTACTGTAAGCACTTGCCCCGAAGCCTGTAACAACTTGGTCTAAATCGAATTACCTCACTAAATGACTTTCTACCTTTTTGTATTTCAGAAAGATGCCTTGAAATTACAAATGAATAACGAAACGTAGCAATGCCATTAGAGAATGACTCAAGAGGTTCCTTACAGTGGCTTTGTGGGATAGTAGTAGTAAGGCATTCCCTTTAACTTGCCTGCTGAAGTGGGAAACACGTCTCACTTAAGCAAATTGTGCAACAAAATTCCCCACAACCTGCAATGAACTACCCCTCCTGTAGTTTGCTACAGGTGACAGGGGTCTATTTTTTCCCAACCAGCATTACGTATGCGCAGAATATAGGGGTTGCTGCAGATCAGTCATGTAGTCTAATAAACTTTCTATCTTTGCAGCGCATATTGATAACAAAACCCTGATGATGTCAATTCTACAGCCATTAGAAGAAAAAGTGTAACAACTAGACCCCTACATCCGTTGAGTTTGAGTTGTTTTTGAAGAATGCTAGATTGAGTGATGTAACCTGTTCCTAATTCATCCACAAGGCATGCCTGTAACGAGAAAGCAGTGCTCCAACATAACCCCATCTGCACAGGGGGAGACTATTAGAGGAAGAAAAAACCCATACTGACAGTACATTTTCTTATCGGCAAAATATGGCAAACTTGGTCGTTTTACAATAAAGTTTCCATTGACTTTAATGGAGAATGGGGCAATTTTTGGATGGTGCAAGTGCGCAACCTCTCTCAAAAAGACCCGGAAATTTGCCTCCGAAGCAAAGTCTAATTGTGGCAGCTTGGTCGTGCCGTATCTATGTACTTTCAGCATTACATTTATATTCAGGCACTCAGCAGGTCACCCTTGTACACTGCCTCCTTCTACAGGAGCTGTGCTCTGATCCCAAGTGGGCTCTCATCAGGACCCCTTGTGCTCTTGAAATTTACTGCAATGTCACTGAGGATCTAGTCTCACTGGAATAAGACAAGGAGAATCCAGTACAAGTCCTATAATCAGGATAGAGTGAGGGACTCTAAGGGCAGTGGGTAGTGTTTCTGTCATTACTCTCATAAGTGACTGCACCACACTGAGGGTGTCATATACCGTCGACCCTCAATGTCAAACATCATTTTCAGAAACTGATTCTCAGCACCTTTAACAAAACGTTTCTTTCATCTGGCTAAAAGACAAAGTAGAGGTAAAGAAGCATGCACGACTCTGAGTTAGAGGAGGGACTGAGTGTGAGCAAGGGAATAAAAAAGCTGAATCATATATGCATGAAATTGTTTTAAAACTCTCCCTGCAGGCTGCCAATTAGCCACCGAAACCCCCCACCTTGCTCACAGCGAGGAGTTAATGAACCTCCATAGAAGATGATCATGATCTGTCCCACCCATATATTTTATTTCCTGCCCACCCCTTCCAAAAATAAACATTAAGAAATCTTCTGTCACCACAGAAGTACTTTTCCTACAAATGCTACCATTATTACTGTGCCTCAACAACAATAATACAATAGTACCAACAACAAAAATATTCATAATAATAATAATAATAATAATAATACAAAGTAACAAGACAGTCAGTCGCCTAGGGGGTCGATGTGTATCCCCAGATCCCCTGGAGGAATCGATCCCAAAATCGACAGGCTTCGTGACCTCACTACACACAAGTCCCAAAACAAATCTGAAATAAATTAGTTGAAATTTGTGGCCTGTAGAGTGCTCACAAGCTAATCTCTACGGAAGCGACAGACGCAGCGGATGCAAAGTGACGATCGCTGATCCATGGTATCCCCAAATTGTTGCATTGGGATACTACAACAACAACAACAACAACAACAGTAATAATACTGATAATAATATGGAGATGCATAATGTTCATGAATAAATGAAATGAGCAATCGAGCCTGCCCCTTTCCAGAGCCAACCGTGGCCAGTAACTCTGCAGGGGTGACATTCACTCGGCTGAGTCTCACCCACAGGTTGTATGTCACAGATCTGGTCGACGGGGATAGCAGTGTTAATCACTCAAACGACCTCTGTAGGGAATCCAGGCACCTGTGGCTACATCACTCTGCAATTGTATGATTGGCTCTCCTCCCCCCAAGGCAGCAGTGTGACACCAAGCCAATGTGTGAAACATCCTCTAATCGGCTGCATCCTCAGAATAAGTGTTAATTAAACACACTGCCAATTACCTACCACCAACCCAACAGTTTACCTATAGACAGTTTTTTTATTATAGAGAGTTGAGAATGCTGTATTAAAAGCTGTTAAGTAAGCAAAATGCTTTCTAAAGAAACATTAGCAACAATCCCCAGATTATATGCATATTCTAGGGTTTCCCTTACGTGCTTGGGAACATATTTTTTTGGAAGTAATTTATTTGGTGGACCCACACACAAGGAGAGGTAGAACCATCTTTGGGTCCTATTCTACCTCTAAAACAGAAAACAAGGAATATATGTAATATATGTATCATTCGGGTATTTTAACCCTCTAGTTACAAAAAAAGCAGTAATGAGCAATTTAAAATGCGCAATACCAAATGGTCCAGCTGGGTATTTAAGGGATAAGTACACACTCATAACAAATTTCTCATTCTGTATACTCAATTTACATAAACAATGGTTGGCACGTAAGTTTTTTTTTTGTTTTTTTCAAGGACGTTTTTCACCGAACTACTACAGACTGTCTTCATTCTCCCCAGCTGACAAAGATTATCATTTCAAATTTCCAAGTTTGGCTAAGATAGAAAATGCTGAACTTGCTTTGCTGTTTGTTTTTTGTCAACAGGTCTATTGTAGTCATGCATCATTTGCGGTTAAGCATTCCAGACTTGCTGACTTAGCCTTCATTTATCATGTTCCTGGCTGTAGATGACTGATACGTAATGTGAATCGTGTCCTATCTGACTTGAGTCTTGCTATTGTTCCTTTGACCTTTGGTATGCACAAGTTCTATGCTGCTTTGGATAAAAGTATCTACCAAACAAAATGTACAAAAGTAATTTTTAAAAAATGCAGAAATTCTCGCCAACATTATCGTCGTTGGTGGAAATAACCGCTGCATACAGATTAAACTGCCTCATACACGATGAAAAGGAAGAGCCCTTTCACATCGCTTTTTGGCTCGGATGATGTTTTATATTTTACAAATCAAAGTATATGAAGACCACAAAAGAAAAATGATCAAGTCCAAATTTAACATTTTTATATTTTTGATATACAATATTTTTCATAATATACACTGACCAAAACTTCCAACGCAACACATACAGTTTTGAAATATTTGGTGTACATAAAATGGGATATTGGTTTTGAGCCATGATACATCAACTACAACTTAAAAGCTCAGAAAATTGTTTTGATTTTGTCGTGAGGGCAGCTCGTTCTGCTAGATTGCACATTGTTTAGAATTTTGCCTATCCCGTCAGGTTGAGTAGAACTCATTGACCAAGCCTTCGAGAATTTGGTCAATAAATAGCCGTAGCAATGGGCAACTTAAATATTCCTTTGCATTATCCTGGGTCAACGTGTGACCATGCCGCGCCTAGGTCAAAATCAGCGAGAACGAGCCGTTGGTCTGCTCACTGGTGGAATGTCGCAAAGACGGGTTGCAAGGAACCTGGGCGTCCACGTGTCGACCATATCACGTCTCTGGAGCCGGTATAATGAAACAGGAAGCACCGGTGATCGACCATGTGCCCCCAGACCACGTGTCACCACTCCTCAGCAGGATCACCATATTCGCCTCCAGCACCTGCGCAATCACTTCCTGCCAGCTACAGTCACTGCTGCTCAGACCAGTGGTCTTCACCAGAATTGTGTTAGCTACCAAACCGTACACAACCGCCTGCGTGAAGCCGACTTGCACAACCGCCGTCCCCGCCGTGGTTTGGTGTTTTGTGACTCCTGCTCGTTGCCGCGTCCGTCTGCGATGGTCAAGGGCACATTTGGGCTGGAATGCTCTCAGGTGGAACAGGGTGCTCTTCTCCGATGAATCGAGGTTCAAGTTGAGTGTGTATGGCGTAGGTGACGTAAACATTATACTGACGCTACCATCCTGCAGCGTGACTGCTGGGTTGGACCCAGTGTGATGGTTTGGGCTGGAATAAGCAGTAGACACAAGACAGACCTCATTTTTATCGATGGAAACCTCAGTGCGGCGCGTTACCATGACGACATCCTTACCCCTGTCGCAGTTCCACTCCTCCATCGCTATCGCCTAACGCTGCAACAGAATAACGCGAGACCACATGTCGCCAGAGTCTGTCAGGACTACCTGAGGTAGAATAATGTTCAGTGTCTTGATTGGCCTGCGTTTTCCCAGATTTAAACCCTATAGAACATTTATGGGATATTCTGGATCACCGGGTGAGAAGGCGTGATCCAGAACCAGCCACAGTCCAACAGTTGCGTCAAGCACTTCAGGAGGAATGAGATCGCATCACACGGGCTGAAATTTGGCATTTGATTGACTCCATGCACCGCAGAATCCAGGCTGTGTGTGACGCCAGAGGAGGCCATACAAGATACTGACTTCGGTGATCCAGAATTGCGCCTTCAACTGATGCAATGAATTGGAAACCAGGAAAAATCTGTTCTTCATACCTGACGCTAAAACTGTGTTTTTGATTAGAATCTTAATATTTTTTATGTATTGTTAAATTTATCGTAAGAAAATGACATGTGTTGCAATAAACCCGAGTGTTGCGTTGGAAGTTTTGGTCAGCATATCATAATAATGTATATTATTATAATATTTCATATTTTTTTGCTTTTTTTTCCATTGCATTGTTTCTAAAATCCTTTAAAATTTTTAATTCACCATTTCTCCACAATGTGAAAGAGTGGTCTTCATATATCTCCTCCAATACCCACAGTTTAATTTTCCTTTTTTCTGCAGTTATAGTCCTATTCATTACTGAGCTATCCAAAAAAAGTGGAAGAAATGAATGCAAAGACATTTATTTGAAATAAAGGAGTTATTCTCAGACAAAAGTTCACATTCCATCCTCGCTGGCAGGGGTTGTACCAATTACTGTGTTCACATCACTAATACATTACGGACATTCTTTGGTGGTTTCGCACGGAATGTCTTAGCATCCAGTAACCTGGTGCACCATATTAAATTTATACAGATAAGACCAAAAAGTGGAATAGCTATCTGATTTTCATGAGGCTGAGTGTTATTTTGCCATTTGAAGATTTAACCTGGACATGCAAAGCTTTCATTATGATGGAGTGCCCGTGCTAATATATTTTACACGGTGTTGTATTGGTAGTAATACATGTTATCAAGAAAAGGGCAGTATATGTGCGTAATTTTGTTCAAGGATTAGGGTCATTTCACCCTATGCAGAAATGAATGAAGGCATGCCACTGAATTCAGCATCTGAAGTGTCAGTGTTATTACAACCGCGGATATGCTCCTCCTGTAATAATAATTTTTCTTCGGCTCATGGAGGAATAATTCTACCAGGCATCTAATTACGGCACATCTCTTTTTATTATTGTTTTAAAATTGGATCCACATGTTGTGAAAACAATTGATTTAAACTCCAGACATATAGCTAATTCTTTTATAGACTTTTTTCCCAAGTATGTAATTTGTCCAAGAGAGCCTTGTAGCTACACCTAGCCCAAAGGCCCGCGTGGAGAACTTTCTGCTGAATTTGGGCTGAAGTCTGGAAACTTCCGCCGGGTGAGTCTTGACACTTATGAACACGCACGGAGACCATTTCGCAAACTGAGCCAGAGTTTGAGATGAAGTCATTTGAAATGCCACAGCGACCAAGCCAGCCCTGAGGATCAGGTGTCAGCTTTCCCAGGGAAAGCAGCCTGATTGAAACAAAAGCACAGACTCGGTTCAGGAGTAGAATTTGTGGCGCGGCCACAGTAAAGAAATGAGAAAATCCTTCGCCTGTTGAGTTCAAATTGGTTTTGCTAATCATAGCTGAATGGAAAGCTTATTAGCACAGGGGTATTGTGAGTGTGTCTGCTCCTGAGTGAGTGTGTGTGCGTGTGTGTGTGTCTGTGCCTGTGTCTGTGTGTGCGTGTGTGTGTGTGTGTGTGTGTGTGTACACACATGCATCTGCTTGTGAGTGTGCTTGTGCAGGTGTGAGTATGTGCTGGTGTGTGTGTGTGTGCGCGTGTGTGTCTGCGTGCGCTGCCAATTTCAGACCTGTTTTCATAATTGTCAGGAAACAAAGGCAATTTATATCCACCCCAAGGGTAGAAGGTAATGGAGTGGATTAAAGCAGCTCTTAGTGAACTGTAAAATAAGAACTTATTATTCAAAAACTAACAACTTATTCCCATTTGAATAATTATATTGTTTCACTTCATATTCAAACCTGCAAATTGGTGTCAGCAACACACTATTATTAACAGCTGCTTTGTTTTTAACAGAGCAGGAGAAAGGTTTAATCAGATTTACCTGTTGATCTGAACAGTGCTACAGGATAACTACTGCTACCTGCTAGAGAGGATCCTGACTCACATTCTCATGGAACACTCTTTTATTTGGCAGATTGAGTCCTTGTACATTACTGAATTATCAAAGATTCAGAAACTCCCCGAAGATGAAGAACAGAGCCTGAACTCCTGGAAAAAAAAAATCAGACACCATTATTTTCAAGTAGCTCGGAATCAATGTTGAATGAGGCAGAGAACGTTGTTTTTGTCATACTGTCTGGCGGGATATTATCAATTACCTGGGCACAGCGGGAGAGAGAAATACTGCCGGGGAGAAGTCAGAACAAATATGAATCTCCCTGTGATGTGGGATTTCAAAACTCTTTGTTTCATTAATGTTTGGGGTCTGGGTGTTTGCTGGAGGGGGATTCACTGCTAGCTGAGCTAGTTTGTCAGCATTGCCTTTGTTGACCTACATTATTTAGAGCTGGTCCTCGGGCCTGAATCACCGAGGGGAATTCGCTCACCCTCTCGTAACTTTGACCTCAGGTTCGAGAATACGCCAAATGGGATGGCTAGTCTGTGCGCTATTGCCACTTTACCTTTCTCTCTCCAATATTGTACTAATATGACCTGCATCAGCCACTCGAGGGCTGTTTTTGCGTACTCCAGTGCCCTGCTCTCAACATAGGGAGGAGAGAGGAAAGCACAAAATGCATCACCACTGACAGCATGAACACAGTAACTGATGAAAACAAATTATGTTAGAAAGCATGTTTAACATTAGAGAATGTGGCTGATATAAAATATTAGCTGCAGGGGGCAGCTTTGTTGCCTAACAAGTTCGTTATGGGTTTAAATCCAGTTTGGGGGCCTTTTCGAGTCGAGCTCACATGTTTTCGTAGGTTTCCTGAGTGCATATTCTTACTGTCTAACAAGATTTGTGATGGCTTAATTGGAGACTGTAAATTGTCTGCCGAAATGACAGAGTAATGTGTATGCCCGCAGTTGAACAGTAACTGCTTAAGGTGCATCTCTGCCTCCGGCCCACCGGATGCTGAGATAGACTCCAGCCTCTTGCAGCCCAGAACAGGAATAAAAGCGTTCGATAATAGACAGATGGACATAATATAAAATGTTACGTTATGTCTCCTTCGCTAAGCCAACTCCAAGACATGAAATACAATCTTCAGAGAAAGAACCGTTTTTCAGTCTAAACATGTCTTTAAAATAAAGAGCCATCTTCCCAGAATGATGTAGCACAGTTGTTCAGAAAATTGACTTTTCTCCCTCGAAGACTGTTTTGCTGCCTTAATTGAATCCCTGGATGTGTAGTTCTATATACAGCCAAGGTCTGGTTAAGAGTGTTTGCCCTTGGTTGCGATGCTGTCTTAAGCTTCTGGAGCAAATTCTTAACCACTAACTGAGGAATTGAGCGAAACATTAAAACTAGTCCAGGCGCATCATCTTCATCAAAGATGGTATTGTGAAGTATTAACCCGTGTGCCCTCGTTGAATTCCCTACGTACACTGATTGTAGCAGCTCACAACATTTTTTTTCTCTCTATTAGAATATCCAATGACATAAAAATAATTTCATTCATTCAATTGATTTTTGTGTACACAAATTGTAATCACTGACTGATTAATTTAAATAATCAGCAGATTAATGAATAAAGAGTTTGTAAAATGCAAATATTGCTAGATAAGTACAATAAAGATGAAAACTGGTCATTTGCCCTATTTATTATTGCTATTTAAATCTACTGCTTATGCCCCTGAGATAGAAGGTTTTGTTAAACTGAAATGCTAACAACACTGCAGAAAGAATTTAATCCATTTAATGTCCCTATCTTGCCTCTGCTTGGATAAAGGTGTCTTTACAGTAGAAACATAATAAAACTGCTGAAAATTGCCTTTTTAATCTGCTAAAACATTATCGCCCTTAGGAAGCATCTTGAGAATAAAGTTTCGTTCCAAATAAACACTTATACATTTCAATAAGCCACTGTAATATCAGACTCAGAATGGAAATTCAAACCATAAATAAGATTTAACTGGATTTTACCAAGTACACACTTAAAAGTATGACACCTTCAGATAAATGCGTTTATCTTGCGTTTGCAGGAAAATAAATTTTTAATGGATTTGAATCGTTGCTCTGTTTGAGACAAAAGATAGTTTTTCCCTGACTGAACAGATTATGTCTCCAGAAACAAAGACACATTAATGGTCTCAGGGAGTCGGCCCTTAACAGATGGAAGGGGGTCCAGAGACTGAGCCATCAGTTCAGTTTCCCAAAATTCAATTTCAGATTACATTCTGGCATGAACAAAAAATCACCTTGGGACTTGACCCGTTTCAATCCTTTTTTGATTTTGGAATATCCAATTTCAGTGGCTTTCTCGTGCATCATTCCGTTGAACACACCATTAGAGGATATGAGCGGGGTGGGGAAGTCGGGATTCATAAAATACATTCTCAAAAGCAGTAAGATTATTGATGCTTCATTTTCTAAACAGTTATTACAATTTTATAAAGTGCCTCAAAAGGGCTGTTGCGATGGCTAATGAGCTCTGTTCCTGTCCTTCCTAAGACAACACCGGGAACTTGACTTCGCCATCTCAAATTTACATAGTGTGTAAAAAAAACACACTTCCAAATCTAATGATGATCATAGAAAATAATTGCATTTCAACCTATTAAATCCCGGCTGAAGTTTTATTTCGTTGATCAGGGCCAGGAGTAGCGCCCTCTATGGACAGGCAAAGCAGTGAGCAACGAAGAGAGAATGGCTCGCATTTAAATACCCTGAAATTATGTTTTGACCGAGAGAAAGCTTGCCAGAATTTTATTCATACATAATAATTTTTGTTCTGGAAAAGAGACCATTTTTATTGAGCTGTCTTTCTGCTGTTAGGCAATGATAGCTCGCAGCAGCAGAGAATAATGCAGCATTGCAGCAGCCAAAGGCATTTTCACTGCTGTGGCAGAGCCGAACAGCAGCTGAAATAGCCTGCCTTCCAAAGGGGTAGACAAGCCTACAAAAAGATAGCACCTGCAACCTCCAAGGAGCTCACGACCTAATGAAAACCCTAAGACACAACAAATCAACTTTGCAATCCTCCTGAAATTCAGCCGCAGACACGCATAGCCTTTGCATGTGGAGCAAATTTACTGAAATACTGCTGCTTTGCATAGCCCAAGAACTGATGAGCCTCTGCGCGGAAAAATCTAATGTTACAAAGAAAAGCAGTGAATGGCTAATGGCACATAGGTTTCAGTAAAAATGTCCCATAGTTTTTCTGTTTTCTTTCTTCTTTTTTTTTGTTGCTTTGTTGCCATGAATACTGCCTATTCGATATAGATCCCCATTTTGTTCTTATGAAACCAGTGTGCACTTGCACTTTCTTCTGTCCTTGGACACATCATTACACAAACAAAGAGCTTTTAGAGAGGGGGGAAAAGGTGGGGAGATGACCCTTTCTGTCCCCATAGCAGCAACAGAGGTTTCATCTCCGGAGTAAATTTTTTTAAAGCACTTGAATAAATATCAGCAAGTCTTTATATTTATTTACATCTCTACTAAATTACAAGTCACTTCATTCGCAATTCGTTTTTTCCCACGAGCCATCACAAAATTACAAGTGTGTATTGGAGATATAGCGAGATACTGTCAAAGAGGATACCGCCTTGAAACCATTTTTTCAGCGTCATGAAGGGACAACATTTTTCTGAGTTTAGATATGTTTCGAAGATGGAAAAAAGCCACTTGAATGATATTGTTGATGTGAGCCTGGAAAGAGAGTTCTGAATCAAGGGTCACTCCATGGTTTTCAACAACAGCTTTGGCAGAAACAGAGAGGCCATCTAAGTTAAGAGAAAACTTAATGAATGAGTCTCTAAGAGATTTGGGACCCAGTACCAATATTTCAGTCTTATCTGGGTTTAGTGAAAGAATATTTTGCGTCATCCAAGCTTTAACAGCTTTAAGACACATCTCTAATCCAGTAACCGGATCATTTTCACCCGGCTTTAAGGATATACAGTATATATAGCTGCGTGTCGTCTGCTCAACAATGGTATTTAACATTAAGTCTAATGATATTTCCAAGGGGAAGCATGTATAGAGAAAAAAGAAAAGGGCCCAGAACAGATCCTTGAGGTATTCCAAAGTTAACCTTGGAATACTCTGAACATTTGTTATTTACCTGAAAGAACTGAGATCTCAGACAGATAAGACTTAAACCATGACAGGGCTAGTCCAGAAATTTTTCTAACCTACAAAAAAGAATATGGTGGTCTACAGTTTCAAAGGCTGCACTTAAATCGAGAAGGACGAGAACAGAGATGCAGCCAGTATCCATAGAGAGAAGCAAATCATTTACTACAACAGTGAGAGCTGTTTCAGTGCTATGATGCTTTCTATAGGCAGACTGAAAACTGTGAAATACCTCATTAGTTTGCAGGAAAGAAGAGAGCTGTTGGGCGACACATTTTTCAAGGATCTTAGATAAAAATGGGAAGTTTGAGATTAGCCTATAATTGGCTAGGACTGTGGGATCCAAATTTGTTTTTTTGAGCAGCGGCTTGATTTCTGCCATCTTAAATGAGGTGGGAACAATACCTGAAATCAGAGAGGAATTAAATATGTGAAGAATTGGGCCACCAAGAATGGGCAGGAGCTCTTTCATTAGCTTTGTGGGGATCGCATTCAAGATACAAGTAGATGATTAGGAAGTAACAACTAATTTGGCTAGTTCACTCGGGGATATAGGAGAAAGGGATTCAAACTGGTTTTTGTGTATTGTGGAAGACATGAGAAACACCATCGCAAACTGGTAGGGAAGCAGTGATCTTCTCTCCAATTCCAATAATTTTGCCACTAAAGAAATTTAAAAACTCATCACTGCTCCAAGACACTGGAATTTTGAGGATTACTTGCAGCATGATTGTTAGTTATCTTGGCTACGGTTTTGATCAAAAATCGAGAATTATTTATTTTTGTTTTCCTGTATGAAATTTGAAAAATAACAGGACCTTACACAAGAGAGAGCATGCTTCTATGCAACAAGACTCTCTTTCCAAGCACCATGGAATACCCGGAGTTTTTGTGGAGCGCCATTTGCATTCTAGTTGAGGAGATTTTTGCTTTCGAGTCCTTGTCAGTGTACCAGTGGCCAGTGGTACCAGTGTATATTTCAGTGGCGCGACTACATTAAGGATACTACGGAGAGTATCAGCAAACTTTTCTGCCGTATTGTCAATAGAGGGGGCTGACTGGGTGCTCAAAATAAGATGGGAAAACCTCAATGAATTTTGTAGAAGCTGTTGCAGTAAAAGTATGATTAGTGTACATCCTAGTTTCTAACAATACAGGGTAGGTTAATTGTAAGCAAAGAAAATGGTCAGAGGAACTGGGATTATGTGAATGTGTGATGGCCGTTGTATAATCAGACACCAAAAGCAGCGGTTGGGATTAAAAGGCAAAAACAGCCGAGAAAGGGGAGACTCAAACAGACTTGTGCTACTAACGGACCTGGCAGTAGAAGGGTAGAAAGCAAACAAGCTCAAAGGTACAAAAAAAAAGGGAAAAATAAAACTAAGATACCCTTTCTCACTATCACTAAACCTCAAATATGCAAGTAAAGTCCCTAACAATTCTCTGTCTCAAAACCTTACCGACTAAAGCGCAAATATAACACTGACACTCTAGCAAAGGACGCAAGGTGAAAATGGAGCATAAATAGAGTCCGGGCAACGCCCCCAATTAATGCCAGCTGGCCCAGGAATCCGATTGGGAGCGAAACGATATCGTCCCGGACGACAGCAACAAAAAGAGCTCTCAATGCTTCCAAACCATGACAGAATGAATCTTCACCTGCCCAATGTTAATGCCAAAGCTTAAGATCAGGTCTAAAGTATGACAATGAAAATAAGTTGGGCCAACAACACTGAGCGAAGCCGACTGTCTCCAAAATGTTAGTGAAGGCAGATGTTCGATAATCATCTGCCCTCTCAAAGTGCAGGTTAAAGTCCCCCAATATAACTATTCTATCATAGCTTAAAACTATGTCTGAAAGGAATTCAGAAAAATCTTGAATAAAGGCAGAGTAAAGGCCAGGGGGCCTGTGGACTGTCACCAGAGCTAACGGCCGATCAGGGACAGGGCTCACACCTGCATCCAGCTCTAAAAAATTCATCACTAGAACCTCAAATGTATCAAATTGATACTGTAGTTTTGGCTAGAAGTGAATGGAGTCACTATAAATAGCAGGAACACCCCCATCTCTCCGGCCCAGGCGGGGGTTTTGCATTTATATAAAACCAGGTGGAGAGGCTTCATTCAAAGAAAAGTTTTCATCTGGTCTCAGCCATGTTTCTGTGAGACACAGTACATCAAGAGAACAATCAGAGATTAATTCGTTCACAAGAGCTGCTTTAGAGTTCAAGGATCTATTATTTAATTGGCCAATTTTGAGAGAAGAATATTTATTTGTAGATGGATTGATACAGTTAGTGTTAATGCATATAAAGTTTTTGTGATGTACTCCACGATTCTTCTTTCTTAGTTCCATTGGAATTCGGGGAACAGACACAATCTCTATACCATTTCACCTAATCAACGGTTTATTAAAGCTAAATGTCAGTAATTTAGATTTTAGCTCTCGGCAGTCAACTACAATAATTTAAATCGTAGGCCAGATTTCTTGACAAAAGAGCGGTGCCCTCTCGAGATGAGTGAACACCGTCCCTCCTCAAAAGACCAGGGCCATTTCTCAATACCAAGAATGCTAAGAAAGGAACTTGCATTCTTGGGAGGAACGTTCTCGCTAGTCGTTATAGGAAGAATGCATTTCCAAGGCTACGAGCATTCAGAATGCTGTCGACAGTTTGAGACGATGTGTTCTCTTTGGTATTACGCAATACGCCTGCCAGAGCCACGACTTCCCTGCCATCATCCTTTTTTTCTCAGTAGGCCTAATGTCATGTGTGGGGGAAGAGACCCCTCTTCCCCCACAGATGACATTAGGCCTACTGAGAAGTGAGCTACTGTGAGCGTGAGCTAGTTAAGGTGCTTAGCTAAGCTACATTCCGCCGGCTGTTGGGGAGTTTCTCTACTATGAAATGTTGGAGAATATTCAACATAAAACATTGTAAAGCAGCCAATATTCCAAATGTACTCGTATAATAGTTCCTCGCCTAAAAATTAACAGAATAGTATTTAGCTAAGAAATAGCAAACGAATACCAACAGATTACATTCAAAGTCAATAAACGTTTCACATGTATTTGCATTGACTTGCATTGCATCTTTGCATTGACTTTGAATGTAAATCTGTCGTGCGAAAAATTTTTTTCGTGTCCGGTGTGAAAGCAGCTTTACCGATGCTAGGATGCATTTCCCGAAATCACAGATGCTCACTCACATAGTTGGACCCATTGACTGTGAATGGACGAACTATGTAAGTTGCTAATTTAGCTTTTGGGAAACGCAACCCTGGCCTTCTCTCTCAGGGGCGTCCCGCTAACGCTTAGATGCCAAAAAGAATTCTGGGATATTCGTGCTGTCAATTTCACACAAGTTACCATCCGATGCATCGTGGGAAATATGGGCATGTCACAGGGTTCTCACGGATCCTTTAAAAGTCTTAAAAGGCATTAAATTCACAAATCTAAAAACAAGGCCTTAATTGGCATTAAAATGTCTTAAATAAATCTTTCAAAAGTCTTAAAAATGTGAACTCGTGATGAATTAGTGAACACACTGAGAAAGCGCCACAAAGAAAAAATGGCAGAATTGGCAGAGGTGGAGGAGGAACTGAAAAAAGCAGTGCCATATCAGTGAACGATATCGGCTTTAAAATTAAATATCGGACATCGGCCATTCTGCTGATATCTGCCGATATACATACCCAAAACCAGTGAAGTTGGCACGTTGTGTAAATTGTAGATAAAAACAGAATACAATGATTAGCAAATCCTTTTCAACTTATATTCATTTGAATACACTGCAAAGACAAGATGTTTAATGTTCAAACTGAGAAACTTTTTTTGTTGTTGAAAATAATCATTAACTTAGAATTTAAAGGCAGCAACACATTGCAAAATAGTTGGCACAGGGGCCTTTTTATCACTGTGTTACATCGCCTTTCCTTTTAACGACACTCAGTAAATGTTTGGGAACTGAGGAGACCAATTTTGAAGTTTTTCAGGTGAAACTCTTGCTTGATGTACAGCTTAAGTTGTTCAACAGTCCGGGGTCTCTGTTGTTGTATATAATGCACCACACATTTTCAATAGGAGACAGGTCTGGACTACAGGCAGGCCAGTCTAGTACCCAGACTCTTTTACTACGGAGCCATGCTGTTATAACACGTGCAGAATGTGGCTTGGCATTGTCTTGCTGGAATAAGCAGGGGCGTCCATGAAAAAGACGTTGCTTGGATGGCAACATATGTTGCTCCAAAAACTGTATGCAGCTTTCAGCATTAATGGAGCCTTCACATATATGTAAGTTGCCCATGCCTTGGGCACTAATACACCCCCATACCATCACAGATGCTGGCTTTTGAACTTTGCGCCTATAACAGTCCGGATGGTTCTTTTCCTCTTCGCTCCAGAGGACACGACGTCCACAGTTTCCAAAAACAATTTGAAATGTGGACTCGTCAGACCACAGAACACTTTTCCACTTTCCATCAGTCCATCTTAGATGAGCTCGGGCCCAGCAAAGCCGGTGGCGTTTCTGGGTGCTGTTGATAAATGGCTTTCACTTGGCATTGTAGAGTTTTAACTTGCACTTGCAGATGTAGCAACGAACTGTAGTTACTGACAGTGGTTTTCTGAAGTGTTCCTGAGCCCGTGTGGCGAAGTACTTTACACACTGATGTTGGTTTTTGATGCAGTACCGCCTGAGGGGTCAAAGGTCACGGGCATTGCTGTACAGTTGTACAATGCACTTCACACATGTTCCTTGTGAATAGAGGTAAAATTGGTTGTGGGTGTTGTCATAAGTCTGTTTTAAGTAGGACAGGCTGCAAGTATCTTATTTTTGTTTTGTTTAAAAACAATTTGAATGAATAAATATGACGTTTTAAATAACGTAAATTGAGGTATTTTTCTTATTTTGCACAAGGAGTGATTACTGATGTTACATCATTTTCAGCTTTGTCTTATGTGTTATGGCCCCAATTTGTTATTACATTTATAACACAACAGCAACAGCAAGGGACGACAAACACAGTTTCAACAACTAAAACACATTTAATTTTTAACAAAGACAAAGACTAATAACAACCTACAACTAAAGACCAAGATTGATAAATAAGAAAAAAAACAGAAATAATTACAGTCCCTTTTTAGTGGGGTGGCTTGGTGATGTCTTGGATGAAGAAAATGCTCAAACACAGTCAAAGAAATCCACAAAAGAAACGTCACAGGTCTTGAACAGAATGGCAGGTCTGGTCATCTTCTTGCAATTTCTCCTCCTACTTTACTGTCTCAATTCTTTTCCTTATATACTCTTTTGCAGACCCCACCCACATTTAGACCTCTTTTTTTTAATTTTCGGGGACTTGCCCCAGACATGTCTGGAAACATGTCCAAACATGACTCCAGTCTGAGCTTAACAAAAAAAGGTAAATACTGCCATCTAGTGGCCTATATTCACATTACACCTCCATTCCAAAAGGGAAAAATTTTGACTCACAAAGGCAAAATTTTTCTTTTCAATACAAAATGGTTAAGTGAACACTTGTCTATATATACATATCATACACATTCAAACACGGGATAAGCAATCAGCAATTACATTGTCTGTACCCTTCACATGCTTAATTTCCAAGTCAAACTCCTGTAAAATCAAACTCCAATTCAACAATCTCAGATTCTTGTTTTTCATCTTACTCAAAAACATTAACGGATTGTGGTCAGTGTACACAATCATTGGCTTTTCCCCTGTACAAACATAAACCTCAAAGTGTTGTAAAGAAAGGACGAGAGCCAACAGTTCCTTCTCTATTGTGGAATAGTTTGTTTGGTGGCGATTGAACTTCCTGGAGAAGTATGCCACGGGATGCTCAATGTCATCAGAGTCACTTCTCTGTAGGAGCACAGATCCACAAGCTTGGTCGCTAGCATCGACCGCGATGGAGAACGGTTTGTTGAAGTCAGGAGATTTGAGCACGGGGAAGTGACACAGCAGAGACTTCAGGTGATCGAAGGCTCTCTGGCATGCATCATCCCAGGTGAACTTTACGCCTTTCTTCAGTTGGTTAGTTAGACTGAGAGCAATGTCAGCAAAGTTCTTGCAGAACTTGCGGTAGTACCCGATCATTCCAAGGAAGCGGCGCAAAGCTTTTTTGTTGTCAGGAACTGGAAAGTCCATGATGGCTTGGACTTTAGCATTTATGGGTGCCACCTTACCCTGGCCTATGACGTAGCCAAGATAGGTGACACTAGCACAACCAAAGTCACTCTTGCTCAGGTTAACAGTCAGGTTAGCCTGGGTCAGGCGCTGGAACAACGTCTCCACATCTTTTAGATGTTCTTCCCAGGAGTCACTCCATGTGATCAGGTCATCGATGTATGCACCCGTGTGTGGCAATCCGGCGATTGTAGACTGTATCATCCTTTGGAACGTGGCTGGGGCATTTTTCATGCCAAAGGGTAGGACTTCATACTGGTACAATCCAGATGGTGTGGCAAAAGCAGAGATGCTCTTGGCCCTCTCAGTTAAAGGCACACACCAATAACCCTTCAATAAATCAATCTTGGTCAGAAACTTTGCTTGCCCTACTCTATCAATACAATCATCAATCCTAGGTATTGGAAACACATCAGTTCTAGTTACAGCATTGACTTTGCGATAATCTGTACAGAATCTAGTACTTCCATCAGGTTTTGGAACTAGCACACAGGGTGAACTCCAATCGGAGTTGGAGGGTCTGATAATATCATGTTTTAACATGTACTCAACCTCTTTCTCAGCAATCTTTCTCTTTTCAGGATTCATCCGGTATGGATGCTGTTTTATTGGTTTGGCATCACCAACATCTACATCATGAGAGGCTATAGTAACTCTCTTTGGAACATCAGGAAACAAATCCTCATATTTCTTGATCAACCTTTCAAACTGATCTCTCTGTGAAGGTTCTAAGTGCTGGAGTTTTACATCAAGATTTTGCAACACTTCAGTGTTTGACAATTTACATGAAAGAACTTCAGCTTTAATTCTTGGTTCATCATCTTGAAACTCCCCCTCATCTTCACACGTTTCGACCATTGGAGAATCTGAAGTGACAGCTGCAACCCTAGCATTTCTGTCATGATAAGGCTTTAGCATGTTAATATGACACAATTGTTTTGGTTTTCTCCTATCTGGAGTCTTCACAATGTAATTGAGATCATTGAGTTTTGTCAGAATTTCATAAGGACCATGAAATCTAGCCTGCAATGGATTGGACTGCAAGGGAAACAACACAAGGACCTTTTCTCCTGGTTTAAACTCACGGCTTCTAGCCTTATGATCATACCAAGTTTTCATTTTTCCCTGACTTGATTTCAAGTTCTCTTTGGCAAGGTCACAAGCTGCACGCAATCTTTCCTTGAACTTGCCAACATAGTCTAACAGACTGATTTGCGGCTCTTCCTCTTGCCATTGTTCACTCAATAATTGCAAAGGTCCTCTCACTTCATGACCAAACACTAGCTCAAATGGACTGAATCCAGTAGACTCCTGCACTGCTTCTCTAGCTGCAAACAACAGCAAATGAACCCCTTCATCCCAGTCTTTCTCATGGTCATAACAATAAGTCCTCATCATTGTCTTGAGAGTGGAATGAAACCGCTCTAAGGCACCCTGACTTTCTGGATGATAGGCACTAGAAAGAATCTGCTTTGCACCTAGTTCATACACAACCTGCTGAAACAATCCTGAAGTGAAATTGCTACCTTGGTCTGACTGAATTTCCCTGGGAAGGCCAAACAACGTGAAGAACTTTATCAAAGCCTTCGAGATTGCAGCTGCCTTGATGTTACGTAGAGGTATGGCTTCAGGGAATCTGGTAGATGCACACATGATTGTCAACAAGTACTGATTTCCAGATCTAGTCTTGGGTAATGGACCAACGCAATCAACAATGACCCTAGAGAATGGCTCCCCAAATGCTGGGATAGGCTGCAATGGAGCTACAGGTGGGTCTAACTGGTGTTTTCCAACTACCTGACAAGTGTGACAGGTTTTGCAAAAGTTGGAAACGTCTTTCCGAAGCCCAGG
Source organism: Gymnothorax reevesii (assembly GCA_029721435.1). NCBI lineage: Eukaryota > Metazoa > Chordata > Actinopteri > Anguilliformes > Muraenidae > Gymnothorax > Gymnothorax reevesii. The sequence goes on along the minus strand of CM056580.1, from coordinate 37,569,662 downwards.
CCAAAAGAAGTGTTTCATGATTTTATCAACAGTCTTGTTAACACCAAGATGACCTCCTAAAGGTAAACTATGAGCCATTGTTAAGATCTCATTCCTGTAGACCTTCGGAACAACAATTTGCCTGACCACTGCCCAATCTGCATTGGCAGGGATATCAGGAGGGCGCCACTTCCGCATCAGCACACCATCCTTGAGATAATACCCAACTGGAACTGCGTCTATTTCTTTATCAGGAAGGGCTCTCCTCTTTAGTACACAAATTTCAGGATCATTAGTTTGCTCCTCAATCAACCGCTCTCTGGACAGAGACAAGTCTCCAGACACATCAGAATCACCAGACCCATCCGGCTGGCTGAATAGAGAACTGATAAAAGTATCTGATAAGTCCTCAAACGGAGAAACCATAGTAGGCCAATCAGAGTCATGAGGCGAACCACCTGAGTCCTGACTATTCAATGTACTGGACGGCACCACATCATCTTCTTCTTTAGCCTTCTTGGCCATAGCACGAGTCACTGCGCAAGAAGGATACAGAGATGGGTCCTCATCCCCATCTTCAGTGCTCGGCTGTGAAGTAAGATGTACAGGGGGAACTACTTTGCCCCCAGCCAGGTCATTGCCTAGCAACAGAGAAACACCCTTTATAGGTAGACTTGACATAAGTCCCACCTTTACCTGTCCTGTAACTAAATCTGACTTCAAGAATATAGAGCGCAGGGGTACAGATACAGTCCTCCCTTCAATACCTTGTACAAGTATGAAATCCCCTGAAGCGGTCTCATCACGTAACTCCAAGGAGTCCATCAACAAAAGTGACTGAGAAGCTCCGGTATCCCTTAGGATATATATGGGGACAGGAGTAGTATGCTCATTCAGAGCCACAAATCCCTCTGACACAAATGGAAGAAATTCCTCCCTCACAAAGTCAGCTGTATTAGGCTTTTTAGCCCCACAAGAAGCAGGCAATTTAGCAGATTGGTTATCCACTACAGGGGTTTCTAACCTTGTTTTCACAAAGGCATTTGGTTTGGTATCCTTTTCTTTTTCTTTCTTAGCTTTTAGGATCCAACAATTAGTTGTAACATGACCAGATTTCTTGCAATAACTGCAAACTAGACCACTTTTGTCACTGTCAGCTTTCACACTTTGATCAGACCTGTTACTGGATTTCTGAGCACCATCACCAGATTTGTCTTTGTCTTTGGGTGAGGAATCTTGGGTATCACCGTAACCCTTTTTCTGAAATTGGGACCATTTATTGTTACTGCTAGACTGAAATTTGGACTTATGAGTGAGAACATATTTATCTGCAAATTTGGCAGCTGATTGCAAGTTCAGTGCTTGCTTCTCATTAAGGTAGGTCTTAACATCATCCTTAACACAGTTCTTGAATTCTTCAACTAACACCATGTCTTTTAGTGAGTTGAAATCATCCTTGACCTCCATAGAAGTACACCAGCGCTCAAAGCAAACCTGCTTTTCATTAGCAAATTCAACATAAGTCTGATTTTCAGATTTCTTCAGACCTCTGAATTTCTGTCGGTAAGCCTCTGGAACCAACTCATAAGCTCTCATAATAACCTTTTTGACAACCTCATAATCAGAGGAATCATCTGCAGACAAAGCCGAATAGGCTTGTTGAGCTTTACCCTTGAGGACAGTTTGCAACATCAGAGGCCAGTGTTCCTTTGGCCACTGGCAACTCTTTGCTACCTTTTCAAAACACTGGAAATAGTTGTCAACATCCTTTTCCGAAAATGGAGGCACCAGTTTTACCTCCTGGCTAGCCCGAAATTTATTTTCAGTTTGAATTTTTATTTTTAGTTGCTCCATTTTGAGTCTTGCTTCTCTATCAAATTTCTCTAATTCAAAATCTCTCTGTCTTGCAAATTTTTCTAACTCAAATTCTCTTTGTTTTTCTTCTCTTGCTAATTTTTCTAACTCAAACTGCCTTTGTTTTTCTTTTTCTTCCCTCTCAAATTCCCTTTCTTTTTCTCTTTCCTCCCTTTCAATCTCTAGCATTTTTAATTTAAGTTCCATTTCTATATTTGGATTTTCCACTGGAAACTGTTCCAGATCTCCTGGTGCAAACACATTTTCATCAATGTAATATTCAACTATCTCTCTAGCCAGTCTTGCTTTTCGCATGGCTGGTTTTACCTCTGTCAACTCCAACTGTCTGCAAATTTCTAGCAGTTCTGTCTTTTTAAAAGACTTCAAAACCCCTACGGTTGGTGATGCCAAGAAATCATCCATTGCTGTTGTCAATATATATCTAGGAAAATTCACAAAAACAATTTCACAATTTGGAATGTTAGATTTTCAATAAATTACTCACACAATGGTCTATCCCGGACGAGCCCCCAATTTGTTATGGCCCCAATTTGTTATTACATTTATAACACAACAGCAACAGCAAGGGACGACAAACACAGTTTCAACAACTAAAACACATTTAATTTTTAACAAAGACAAAGACTAATAACAACCTACAACTAAAGACCAAGATTGATAAATAAGAAAAAAAACAGAAATAATTACAGTCCCTTTTTAGTGGGGTGGCTTGGTGATGTCTTGGATGAAGAAAATGCTCAAACACAGTCAAAGAAATCCACAAAAGAAACGTCACAGGTCTTGAACAGAATGGCAGGTCTGGTCATCTTCTTGCAATTTCTCCTCCTACTTTACTGTCTCAATTCTTTTCCTTATATACTCTTTTGCAGACCCCACCCACATTTAGACCTCTTTTTTTTAATTTTCGGGGACTTGCCCCAGACATGTCTGGAAACATGTCCAAACATGACTCCAGTCTGAGCTTAACAAAAAAAGGTAAATACTGCCATCTAGTGGCCTATATTCACATTACATATGTCTGCATTTGCCAGCAGGCCGACATGATGAAGAGTCTGTAGAATAATTCTGTCTGTTAATTACCCTGCAGAAACTAGATGATCACTGCAATTAGATGTGGGGGAAAAAAATATCGGTATCCGTATCGGATATCGGCCAAATGAGTTGTAAAATATTGGCATATCGGATATCGGCCAAAAATCTAATATCGTCCATCCCTAGTATTAATGTTTTCCAAAAAAACGTTTTCATTTGATCAAAAGGTCATATTTCATGTTCAAATAAACATTTGGGCAAAATTGTCCCGAATCCTATGATGAGGTGTTATTTTTCCATTTGTGTTTATTATGAAGTTGGTCTTAAATTTAATATCAAATGGCATTAAAAAAGTCTTAAAAAGTCTTGAATTTAACTTGCCCTAAGCTGTGGGAACCCTGTGTCAAGAACACTTCCGGGACTGGTAACGTTCTCGTCGAGATGAAAACTATGAATTGAGACAGTACATGGTCCAGTGGGATGACGTTTCTCGAGTTCACAAGAACAGAAGTACAGAGAAGAACGCATATTGAGAAACGGCCCAGGTCTTCACAAAAAGCTCGCCAATTATCCACGAATTCGACATAATTATCTGCGCACCGCTCAGACAACCAGCGATTCAGCGAGTCTAATCTACTGTACATTTCACCACTACATCAGATCAGGTACGGACCAGAGAAATTCTCTGACAGGGACATCTTTAGATCTTGGGCGCAGGCCGAATTAAAACTGTTCTTTGTGATCTCCGATTGTCGTAATTGAATATCATTTGTACAGGGGTAAACTCCTCATTCGACCTAATGTTCTGCAGCGTTTCAAAGCAAGCTTCCAGCTGTAAAAGCTTGCATATGAGATACATTTTTTGCAAATAAAAGAGATGAAACAAAACACATTACATTCAGAGCACCAGACAGGAAAAGAGGTCGGCAAACAAGGGGAAGCAATCACGGTCGTTAACTTACACCCCCATTCCACACAACCGTTCTAGCTACCATTCCCATATCGACCAAGAAATGGGACCGGAACAGGAGAGGTCAGGAGGGAACCTTAATGGAGCCTTATTGGAACGGCACTGGACGTTAACTGAACTCCATCAAAAGGTGGGAACGGTTGGGACGGCAACTAAACACGTTTGATGTGTCTCACTTTTATAACCTCTGTAGATCGTTATGGCAACAGTTACATAAAGCTACTGGATCATTAATAGATTGCTACCAGCATGCTACGGACGCTCTGAAATCTGTAATTAACGGTAGAGGACGGTACACTTGGTACAGCAGCAGTGTGAGATCTGAAAGGAATGTTGCTGGAACGCTAGTGATCGGTACTAGAATGGTAAAGATTGTTATAGACACGCTGTACGGACCTTACATGGTCGGTACATGAACTGTATTAGAACCCCACTGCATGGTTATGGTCGTTAACAGATCTTACTGGAAAGCAAGAATGCCCATTCTCCTAGCGTCTGATCGGTAGAGACAGCCGTCCTGAGGACGGCTTAGAACGGCTGAGAACGGTAGCTAGAACGGTTGGGTGGAATGGGGGTATTACGTTAGCATGATGCCGGCGTAGCCCAAGTCCAAGGTTCACCTCTTGGGCATCTTGCAGAAGCGCAGGCCGTAGAAAAGTGCGAAATCTGCAATTGTATTCCATCGAAGGCAGAAAAACTCTCAGATTTGGTTGACAAGTTTCAAAAACCTAACGTAATATTAAAAGGAAAATAGGATAGAAACGCTCAGCACTACCGAAGACGCATAAGACACGTGCCAAAGTGAAGACAAGATTCGGGAAATTAGCTGCCTGAGCTCATGGCTGGAAGTAAAACATGGCCGGACTTTTACTTTCTGACCTCTGGAATGTCCACCTCTGTTCATGACAGCAGAACAGTGGTACATATCGAGGGTTTGGAGCGCAATAGTGATATGACCAAATTTTGTGATTTTGCGATTTTACCCCCTGTCACAGCTCTCTATCAGTTAATTCTTGAATCACAATAACTATATGTCCACCTGCCTTATTTTTATGCACATTTTCATTTTGTGGTATGTCCAAGAAAATCTGCTTAAATGAATTAAGCATTGATATTTGGATGAATGAACGTGAATTGTTTTACCAAATCGTCTATCTTCCTCTGCGCACAAACTTAACTTCAACCTATCAACATTGTCTTATGTCACATCAAGTCAAACAATTGTTGGAGCAGAGGACCACATGACTTGTCCATTTATGGAAATTTTGGCCGTGTGGCAGTAGCACACCCATGAAAACTTGTGTTCAATATACCTCTGAACCATGCAGTAAAAGAGTGACTGATATAAAAATGATATAAAATACCCAATTTAATAGAATACACGCAGACCTAAAGATCCTGTTTTCTCAAAACTTCTTAAATGGACATAGCTATAACTATTGTGACTCTGACCCCTCGATATGCTTAGGATGCCTATAAGATCTCATAATCTAGTTCTGCATTCTACGCCCCATTTAATGGAAAATAACAATCAGTAACTGTTTCAGTTACAACCAAATTTTTCTATTTCACTGCTCGGGAGTTCAAAATGTTCAGCCACAATCGAATATCAGCAATTAATAATGAAAATTTTGGAGGTTTGTGTCTACTGCCCCAGTGGTTTCTGGCACCTAACATGTCCGAACACAGGAAGCCAGATGTGGAGAGGTTCCAGGTGCGAGTACACTCCAAAATGCCCAGGACCACAGCTGGAAAACTCATCCAAAAAGGCAAAAGAAAAATGTCTGTAAACTCCTTTTTCTGCTAATTTAACATGTGGTGATACATGCTAATCTTGCTGCAGCCGTCTTTCCATGGTGAAATCCTATTTCTGTCCAATGTCTCTTGCCTCCTCTCTCCATCTCTTCAAAGGTTACAAAATAATGATCTGTTCTTTAGATTCCGCTTAAGGGCTTTCCGAAATAGATTTTTTACCCCCTCGCAGGTGACCTGCGGGGACTGGGGTACCTTCATCAGAAAAACAGCATGCGCAGCACTCGGGAGGCCGGCGCCGAGAGTTTATGTAAAGATAAGCTTTTCCAGGGCTCAGCGTTCCCGACAGCAGCAGCATGTAGCCTTTATGTATAGATGGAGTACTGGAGTGTTTCATGAAATCGGCGGAACGCAGCATTTTGTGAAAAATGGAGTATTTCATTGTTTTATGAATGAGGCCAAATAATAGAGCTGATGCAAAGATGGAGATTTTTATTGAATTTATCTTATTAAATTGGCTGAACATAATGCTTGAACAGATTGTGGTTTCCAAGGTTTTTTGGAAAAGGTAAGATGATGAAATGATAATGATGATTATTATTATTATTAGTAGTAGTAGTGGTAGTAGTCATACTAGTGGAGGTAGTACTACTGGTGGTGATAGTAATATAATTAATTAGAGTGATAATATTTATAACAGAATTTACATTTTGGTTATGGAAGAAGCCAAACGGTACAAATGTTAAGGTGACAAAACATGGTGCAGCTGCTCCTCCTGAAATGTGACGAAGATGAATGCTCTGCGGCTTCAGTTAAAAATTCTGAAATTTTCTCCCATAAATGTCCAACTCCATTATTAATATCAGGTAGGTCATTTAAAGAATGGCTCCTCTCAGAGTGACCTATTACAAAGAATATGGCATTTAGGACTGAATGAATGTACGGTGTATTTCGGTATGCTGTGAGAGAGAGAGAGCAAGAGAGAGGAGTGAAGCGAGGCGAAAGCAGGAGTGTAAAGCTATCAACACTAACAAAATGATATTTTAACAAATGGTATGTAATCAGTCCGCCCAAAGTCCGATGATACCTTTGAAAAAAAATGATGCCATAAATACTACAGACATTCTCTGAACTTGTTACACAGGGGATAATGAAATTACAGGTTGGGCTCTTGTGCCCTTAAGCACTGATAATAAGACCCACTGCCCCTTCCCCAAGTGTGGGCGGACGGGAGAAGAGCAGTCAGGTGTGGAAATGCTCTTCTTCACACAAGCCATGCATCGTGTAGGCGTGCATCTTAACCGCACGACCCGCTGGCCATAGACAGACTCCATACTGCTCTCCTGGGTCTCTTTTCTGTTCGCCCTCTCCTTTGCTCTCTCGTGCCCTCTTTCAATCTCTCCTCTATTTGGCTTGAGTAGGGGGATGATGGTGGCACATTGAGTGTATCTCCTATCAAATCTCAGAGCATCTCACTTGTGATTGGTCGTTCTCAGGTCTGAACTACAGCAATGATAATGGTTGACAATTTTGAATTGCTATGACTTGCGGGCTCCTCCTCTCACACACTTTCTCTATTGCCCTCTTTCCCTCTCTCTCTCCCTCTTCGTATCCCCCACTCTCTCCCTCTTCAATCTGCACCTCTTTCTCCTCATCGCAGCCAGATTGTGTCGCACCGAGGATGTTCTGAAGCAGCCGATGGGGTGTTTTGGTCTGGGGCTGATTGAGTTCTACTTCCTGCGACCCTAGCGGCGTCGACACTCTGCGAGGACTTTGTGAAACTCAGTGGGAGGGACAAATTCCACTTGTCTCTGGAGCTTTCATGCTGCCATTTAAAAAAGATAAGAAATAAAGGAAAATAAAGTACAGACACCTGCAGCTTCTCACCTGGAGGGTACCTTCACTCCATCTCCCACTCGCAGTCATCCACTCTTCAGTACAGGAGGGAGGATGTGGTTGCCCTCAAATTCTGGCAGTTACTCGTGTTAGTGCTGAGAGACTTTTATGTTACAGAAACGCTGTCATTTATGAGCAGTTCTGAGGTGACAGGATGGCAGAAACAGTTGTTTTTATACAATGCCAACATTTCTCACCATCCTGTCACCTCAAAGACAGATGCTCACAATGAACAAATAAAGGAAAAATCCCAGCAAACAGCCGTCAACACTGCATAAAACAGTCAGTCCCAACACTTCTCCATGGCATCGTCTGCTATACAAAAAGCCCTCTGACTACATTTAATCCTTTTAAATGCAAGTACATCCCTCATCTTTTTTTAATATTCGACTTCACTTTAGGAATACTTAAGGAAGAAAACACCTCCACACCTGATACAGCCCTGTCCCTCCAGTTAATCCTTGTGTGTCATAAATTTATAATAAACTGAGGGCATATTTTGCTGCTGAAAACTGGCCTCAATGCATACCCCCTCCCCCCCAAAAAGGCACCCAGTCTTGAAACAAACTATCTTCTACAGCAGACAGATTTCTGCCTGCCAAATCAACCACACAGGGGCGCGTTTCCCAAATGCGTAGTGCTAACTAAGTTAGCAACTTACGTAGTTTGTGTATTCACAGTCAATGGGCCCAACTATGTAAGTTAGCATCTTTGATTTTAGGAACCGTGCCCGAGATGTGTTACAGTTTCAGAAAAAAATACTAAACAGAGAGACCCCCCCTCTATGAAGGGGAAGGGGATGGGACAGAGGGAGGGGGGAGAGGGATTCAAGGTTATTCAGCGATGCGCATTTGCACATTCATTGGCTTTTCTCTGAAAACATCTAAAAACACACCTCTTAGACCAGGGTAGGGCTTCTTCTTGTTAAACTCTACTTTTCTGTTATTTCACAGGTTTTGAGTAATGCACCTTGATGGCAGCACTTACATGATTGCATATTTGTGTACCCCTGACGATAGTAGAGCGTGCTTACGATGTTGAATGCACTTCCGTAATCTGCTTTGCCTAAAAGCATTGGAGAAATGAATAAGTTGTAAAATGTAAGAAGACAGGAGAAGTGCGGGAGGGAAAGAGGAGAAGTGAGCATGGGAGAGAGGAAAAGAAATTATAGACCATGATGCTGTAGGCCTAGAAATGCAATTACAGCTAAACTTTCCAACCATAACGGAAATAAAAACTCGGGGAACCATTTTAATATTTCCTTACGAACTATCAATAAAACATTATCAAGTCGTATACATTATTACAATATTAAGTCAGTGGCGAAACTGCGTTTATTAATATCATAGCAAGTAAATACAATATATTACTGAGTCATTATGATTACTCATGTTAATTTTTAATTTTTGCGTTATTGTTCCCAGTAGCACTCTATGTTGGCTTATTTCATGATGATTTCGGCCATATATTGGCAGGCATAAGGCATCTACTGCCGCATCAATAAGTGTGCAGACAGTGACATAATTTTCAACATTTTGGTTCTGCATGTGTCGCCTCAGTGGATTAGGAAAAATATGTATGCCTGCATCAGACGGTTCTGCTTTTTGAATTTCTGCAGTGAGAACAGATGTGCTCTTGGGCTGTGTGTACACTCGTGCTTGTGTCTAACTGAGTTATTTGTGCTATGTATGGTTAAACAAAATGTGAAGGACCAGAACTTAAATACAAGCGCGCAATTGATCACAGTTGTGATGGTCTTGTATGCACGTGAGCTAACGTGTATTATTCTATCTGTACTTGTTGTGATTCTGGTTCTACCTTGCCATGCTCTTGTTCTGATTGCCATGTGTGTATTTTGGATTCTGGCTGTGTCAGACTATTCCTTGAAATGTGTTTTGTGATTTGGTTGCTTTTTCATTCATGCATTGGCTTAGTTTTGTTTTTTCCATGTGTTCCCTATTTCCATAGTTTTACTCCGGTCCATGTTTTGATTTATCCACGTATTGCACTTTGTCTCCCCCTGGTCTGGTCTTTGGTCTTGTCTTTGCTCACAGCCCCAGTAATGCGTGCCACTCCTTCGGGTGATTTAATGGTTTCTGGATTTCAAACTTCCTTCCCAATCTCGTTTACCTTGCTTTTTCTATATAACTAACACATTCTAACAGTTTGTTGTTTTTGTTAATTTACTAACTAAAACTAACATTGTATATAAGACTAACTTAGTAACGAGCACTTGGGATTGAATAGCTGCACTTACTAATTGATTTACAAGCTCTTGGCACTCGCCCTATTCTAGTTTCCGCCTCTTGTCTCTCCCTAATCTTCGCTGCTGCATTTCAGTGGAGTCTCCACACCCGCTCATGCTTTCCTTTCTCTTCGTATCTATGCACGGTAGAACTCTTTGACTGGAGCTGTGTAATTGTCTATAGGATTGTCCCGTAATCCCTATCCGCGTTTTGGCTTCTTCCAATTTCATGTGATCAGGTTCTCCCTAATGTGTTGCTCCCTTGTAATCAGTCTGACTGCTTCCACCTGTGTTCTGTTATCATGTGACCTCCCTGAAGTGTATATTAGGTGTCTCTTCACAGCACTGCTTTGTCAGATCGTTCTCTCATGTTTACTTGTGCCACGTTCATTTCGTCCTGTACCCATTGTGATTATCTTTCTGACTGGACCGTCCTTGATTTACGATTTTTGCCTACTCCCTGTACCTAGCCGCCTTCTTGTTTGCTGAACCCTTTTTGTACGACTCTGATTTTTGTTATTGATGCCCTGGTGACAATTCTGGATTTTGCCCTTTGGTTTCTGGTTTTGGATTCTGAACTCTGTACCGTTCCCTGCTCTGTTGGGGGTTCTCCCCCTTCAGAAATAAAGCCTCCTTTTTTGTATTTTACTGGTTCTCGCTTGTGGTACCTTTCGTAAAATCTCACAGTACTAGGAAACTCTTTTTCTTCTGACAATGCTAAAGACCCTCATCTGAAATGCATTATCATAAGCCTCCACTTAAAGATCCACACCCTGGTTCTGTATGATAACACACATGGACACTTGCCTGGAGGGGGTGTGCCCTGTTTTCTGATTGTTTTCTGAAGCCGAAAAGCTCCATGAAATGCACTCTTTCAAGCTTTGATTGTATCCCCATTGTGTGTTTACTTTTTCAGAAGTTGAACAAGGTGAGTGAAGGAGGACTTGCTGTAAGGGCAATGACACCATGCCTGACATCCTATTCCCAGCACTGACCAGCAGCGCACACTTGTTGTGTCGAGAGGGACATGAGTCCATTGTATTTTGCTGCACTGAGGTTAGCCACTCTGCTGCTGAGTTGTGTTCCTCCTCTATGCCTTGGGCCACCTGCAAGCAATGAACAAGGGCACTGAACCGTCTCACTAGAGACTCATTTTCAAATGCATGCGGATTGCCTACCTGGAAGACGTGATGTCACTGGCGGCCACTCACTCGCTATCGCCATGTCTGCCCAGTAAAGGCTAAGAACAGTAACTACATAAAAATGTAAAAAATAATGGCTTCAAAGTTGGTTTGCTGTTCCAACAAATAGCACATCTATGATAAGTTATACTTAACTGACTTACCACTGTATAATTTCTTTGCAAATAAATTCTGACCTTCATATGATTTCAGGCCCAATACTGCATAGTTCACATTTTGCCCAATATGAAGTTATTGCACTTGGGCATTTTAGGATAGCTGGAATTCCCTCTCACTGGCTTTCCAGTCCACATTCATCGCTTATTGACTGCCAACTATTTCCCTGTGATGAGTTTTAAAAACTATGGAGTTCTTGGGAGGGGGATTGATAATCTTATCTTTTCTCTTGTTCTGTTGCTAAATTTCAAATTTCAAGTGGAGCTGGACATTGGAATTTTAATACTATTTAATTTTGGTGTGCCATAATGTACTTGTGATTTTAACTTGTACAAATTTTTTTTGTTGTTTTGAATTTTTCTTTACTCATTAAACCTTTTAGACAATGTAAATTTTGAAGGCCGAGATATAAAGTACTTGATTTGTTCCAGCTCAGTTTCCTGGTTTCTGCTCTCTTGAGATCTGAACTGAACAGGGGGCATTGCTTATAGTGGGCTGAGTTACAGCAAAATTTCAGACTTTCAGCTTTAAGGTTTTTTGCTGATGGGCCCACTGTAACCACCTCCTATGTATTGCATTGTCTTACATTGATAAAAGGCCAAACTGATATCCGACTGCAACTAACCAAAAAAAAAAAAAAGAGTGAAACAAACTGCCTTGCAGCATTAATGGCAACCAGATAACCAATTAAGGTACACCTGGGTCCAGTTGCAAAAAGTACCTTAAAGCAAATATTTCCCTTAAACTTTGATTTACAATATCATTAGTATAAAATCGGTTGCACAAAACATTTTTAATTTTTATCCAAAAAGTTGTTTCCTGAGGTTTTCTCCTTAACTCGGATTCCATGTTTTAATGAGTTCCATAATGTTTGCTGGGAGTTGCACAAGACATCTTAGTAACCAAAATGGATAATAAGTTCAATCTTACTGACTTTGTACGTGATCTTCATCATTCATACTTCTTTTTTATCAATGTTTCTCACGTAGAGTCTTTTGCGATTTTGCATTCAGTGATCAAAAACTCAGGAAAAACAAATCTTTATGTGGAATACCATTTGGACAGAAAATGTGTGATTTTTTGAAAGATATTCCTTTTTTTCTTGGCATTTTGATTAATTGGCAACTGCCAAATCTTAACCCCAGGAGGGCTGGGCACAAATAACAAGTGTTGGTTTGGATGTAAATTTGCTTTTAGCTCATATTCAATATTTAATTTCAATTCCAATTTGATTTAGTTGAAATCTGAAGTAACAATAACTTCTTCAATGCTTCTTCAACGGAAAAATGGAAGATTCTCCAAGTATGGTGCTTAGGTACATTTGTTTGTATGCCATTCTGTCCACTCAGTAGCACTCACAATATTGTGTCCATCATCATGTCAAACTTTATATTTCCAAATGCAAAAGCAATAACTCAATCACATTTGAAAGGGATCATGTCACACTTGTGATTATTTCTGGGCCAGAAGAAAGGCATGTCGTTGAATTTGGTCACACTGACCTTTGCTATGGTGCCACCTCTGAGCAAACTTTTCATTTTTAAAAATTGCAATAACTTGAAAGTATTGATGGCAATCAGAGGAAACTTTGTGTTAATTCCAACCACATACAGGACCAGTCCCTATTGTGTTGTATGGCCCTAGGTCCTTTCCTGTAACGCCACCGCTAGGCCAGATTTTTAAAAATTAACTGTAACTTGACAGTTTTGATGGGCATTGCATAAAACTACTTTTGTCAGTACCTGGTGCCTACAGGACAAAATCCTATTGTTTTGTGTTTCCTTCTGACATGTTCTGCAGTGCCACCACCAGGTCGAACTATACCATTCCAGATGCAATAACTCAAACACTTATGTTGAGAACTGAGTCACACTTCTTGTGATTCTGTCTGCTATAAAGAGCAGGGTGCTTATCGATATTGGTCACTGAATGACTTTTACTGTAGCGCCACCACCAGGCCTAAACGATTAATTTTTAAAGACTGCAATGACTGGAACACATTTAGTGGGAATTATGACAAATCTGCTTTCAACATTCCTGGTGCATAAAGGAAGAAGTCATTAATTGTTGTGGCTCGATCATGTCTGCTGCAGCACCACAATTTGATCAACTTTTCAAATACAACTCAACAAGTTTTGATTGGAATTATGTCACACTTTTTGTGACCATTTCTGCTGCACAGAGGAGCAGTGTCATTGTTATCACTCCCATCACCATCATCACCACAATTTGCAATGAATATTCTTGGAGCCCATTCTTGGTGTTCTGCTGTTTTTTTTCTCGACCCTATACTGGACTGAATGAATTATGTGGAAAATGCTGTCGTTTCAGGGATATACCTTGCTGTCATTCATCAACAGCATTTTTCTGGTGCAGATATTTCACCAAATTGTCACTGGCAGCGATTTCATTTTTCTGTCTTTCTGCCCATACGTCTTGTGCAAAAACCGGTAGATCAAATTACAAAAAAGTTTCAGAAAAAGTGTGTCGGGTCAAAAAAGATCACCTAACTAAATTTCTGACCTAACTAGGTTAAGGTCAACGTCACTGAAGCGGTGAAAAAAAATGGGCAAGGTACGTTGTGCCTGACGCCACTTGTCAATGTTAATACTCACCCTTACAAAAGACCACTGTAGGAATACCATAAAAAATACCACCAAAAACTATCCGTATTACTGTAGTAATTGTATGGGTTTTTGGAACGCACCATTGAGAGCTTATTATAACCACTGAAATATTGTAGGGCTACCATAGCTAATAAAATAACACTACTGAGAAAACGACGGTAATACAGTAGCTGGTGAAATGTACTATAGAACACTACCCAGATAGCAAGCTCCTCCGCTCCAGGTCTGCTGCGGATCTACGCCGGCTCCAGCTGATCCGGGGCAGATCTGTGGCAGATCCGGAGCGGAGGAGCTTGCTATCTGGGTATGAACTCACAACAGAACTCTATACAATCCTTATAGTGTACTATAGTAACCCTTTAGTTCATTTCCGTAAGGGCAGACTGCAATGATTGACGTACGAATGGTTCTCTACTGGTTGAAATATTTTTGAAAATGTTTAAGTTAAGGTTCATAAACAATCTTAAGTTCCATATAGCTCACCATTCTCCACCAAACCAGAGGCATTTCATCTTGCACTGGAACAGGAGCAATAAAGCAAAGATTCCAGTGACGTACAGATCCCTCTGCAGAGGCGTGACGGTGCGGGGAGTGCCCTGAGCTGTAGCTCTGTAACATATCTTCCATCTAAATGCTGTTAGCATTTACCAACGCGCATCAGAGCAGCACCAGTGCATCACAAGCACCTTTATCTTCCAGAGTCTGTCCCCGTTCACAAGCTCTCCTCGCTTACACAAGCCCTCCTCGTCAGTGTCGAGGGCCACGCGAGATACGACACCAGGCATAACAATACATCACTGACCATCTCTTTCCTTTCCCTGTTAAGGAGGGACTCCTGCATTATTACAAATGCAGAGCAATTCCTTTTATGCTTGTTTAAAAGCTGAAAATGCAGTTACGGAGAATAATGAAACATCCGACCCGGTTCAGTCTTCAGCTTCCGTTTTAATTATTTTGTTATTACGTGCATCAGTAGTCCCTCAGAGGTCATCCCTAAATTGGAATTTGAAAGGAAAGGTAAAAGGGACTGTTGAAATACAGTTATGGCAAAATTGCCTTTAACAATTAAATTAGGAATGAGATTAACGTTATGGCGGGATTCATGAATTATTCAGTCGGCGGGAAGTCCACTGTAAGACACGTCTTGCACCCGGTGGTTTCCCTCGTCTGTTCGAATGCCATACATTTCATCTGCTTCAATATTGATGGATTATTGCATTATAAAACGAAGTAATTAAATCTGCGGATGAAAATGAATCAGGGGGTCAGTATTTCATAACTCTGCGTCATTACAGAACCAGTGTTGCACAATTTCGCCGGGTGAAATATTAAAAGCATAAATCAAAACTCGGTCAAATTTGAAAAAAAAAAAATGGAGCAATCAGAGCGAGCCTTCGCTCGGTCTGTCGTGGGATTTTAACAGATTGCAGTGCCCTTTATGTGATATCCGGCTGTTGCGCATGGAAATATCCGGCCGGTGGGCGCGGCCCTCTTCCCCCTGAGGTGCACTGCGGGATGTAATCAGATTTGTCCAAGGGCTCTGTCTCTTCTTTTCTGTCTCTCTCTCCCTCTTTCTTCCATCCCATCTTTCTTTATGACTCATTGCCCTCTCTCTCTCCTGCCCTCTCTGGCCATCTCTCCTGCATTCCTCTCTCCCTTTCTCTATCTCCAACCCTCCCTTGTTCTCTCTCCTCCTTTTGCCCCAAGGCAGCCCATCTTTTTTCCTTGTCGGCCATGTTGTTTAATCACATTCAGAAATTTCCTCTCCTATCCGCCTGAATCTCATTCATCACCCTCGCAGTGGATGTGAAATGGCAGACTTGGCGGTTTGCGGAATGAGCTTTGGATCTCTTCCACTCTACGCACAGAACAACCTTGTCTTTGCCATCAAGCAGGAACGTGCATTTACCGTATCAGCGCTGATAGCTGAACATTTTGGAGTTTTTGTCCGTAATTGCCTTTCACGCCGCTCAGCGGCCATCTTGGCAACGTCCCCAGGCAGTTATTTTGGGGTGATGAGACCAGGCTCCTATTTAAATGAATGGGGAGAGAGCAATTACTTCACCTTCAATGGTCACAGTGACATAGAAACTGCATGTATAGAATCACCATTCAAATCTGATAAAAACCGCTTAAAGTTTGCTGACTTAGTCCAAAAACAAGATTTGAAATGTAAATATTCCCACACAGGCCACACTTCTAATATGTAGGTGCACAAATTCACACCACCAACTTTCTTTACCGCATGTGGCGACTTGACACTGTCAGCTCATCCTGCTGAACTGAATTTTATACACTTAACGGGTTCATCCCACCAGAGCACTGGGACGAAAAACCGCAATATTGGTTAAAACCACGAATGCTGACATTGTTGTGAATCTGAACTGGATACCTCTGTAAATGATACAATACAGTTGGTTAGATAAGTTTTTTGGCTCAGCTGTATAAAGCAGATGATTGGCTTTTGTTGTGAAGGACTTTTTTTTTATTGGAAATGCCTTAATTGGTTGACTGTTTTCTATACCGTCTCTGTTATGGATCTGTATGGCTCATGACATTTGGCTCTGTTATGGAGTTTTCAACAGATTGTGAGGGTGTATCATCACAAGTTTGGATCTCAAGTGTTGCTGATCAGCAGCATTAAAACAAAAAGGTGCGAAAAGGGCATTAATGCAACATCTGTCATGAAAAGTCAGTCACTATCTCATGAGAACCAATCAGAAATCTCTGCCCCTCTGCAACAACTATGCATAATCAGTGCTCCTGGCAGAAAGAGCATCTCTGTGAGACTCATCCCACGTCCCCGATCATCTGCTGATACCAGAGGATCCATTTTGCCTTTCTGGATTGTTCATCATTGGGCTGATTCCTGTGGGGATAATGACATAGGAATCCGCCTTATATATTCTGAAACAGGGAGGAGATCAGTGTTGTTTCGTGAGTCAGCGGGTGAATCAACACCAGAGCATCCACACAGCTGGACTGAAACACCGCCAGTACGTTGGAGTGTGTTCTATTCATTTGGATTATTTAACTGAAAAACGCCCACAGAGATTTTCTCTTTTTATCTGATGTGAGTAAATTTGAGAAAATTCAGTGGAATTCACTGAATTCATGAGAAGAATAAAATAGTAATAACACTTTGAAAAGAGAAGACTATGGACTATGCAGTCCATATTTATAACAAATAAAAACATGCAACATGCAGAATTCAATTAAAGTAAAAATCTCAAAACTCGTGGTTGGATAGTACCCATTTTGCGTGACAGGTCACATATAAATATATTTCTGAGTTTGCATTATGGGCTACTGCCTCATGGAACTGATCTGTCTTTGACAATCCCACATTATTTGATTGATGACAGCTAGCATCTCACAGTCGCTCCTCTAATAGACAGCACTTCCTGTTTCTCCCTATCCCACAGATGTAATAGAACATAAAAGGGTTTTCAGACCTTCTGCTGTACAATGTCAAATGATATCCAAGGGTTCACTTGGAGTCTATTATGCTGGTGCATCATGAATAGAAATGCATCAATTAAATTATTATTATCACGAACAGAGATCTGGCAAGAATACAGTATATACTTATACTGGCTCATTGAGACACTGATTTGGGGATTTTGACTCTTCACCGCTGCCAGTCAGATCCTTGGCCCACAGAACAATCTATATGCACTCAGGCAGGCAGTATGTGTTAAAGTGTCTGTAATTCCTCAGGGAATAGGGATATGCAATCGCAATTCTAAGCAAAGAATTGGGGCAATGTGTAAAATGTGCATAAAAACAGCAAGCAGTAATTTGAAAATCTCTTTTTAACTTATATTGAAATGAAAAAAGCGTACAGACAAAATAAGTAATACTTAAGTCATAAACTTTTTTTTCTTTTTTTGAAAATAATAGCCATTGTGAAATGTTATGTCTATAACATGTTCTAATGAACTCGAACAGCTCCGTGCTCACCACTGCGAAATATCACCTTGCCCTTTAATAACATTTTGTAGTGGCTTTGAAACTGAGGAAACTAATTATTGGAGTTTCTGAAGTGGGATTTGTTCTCATTCCTGCCTGATATAAGACTTCTGTCAGTCAAAAGTCAGGCATCTTTGTAATATTTTGCACTGCAAAATCAGCCACACGTTTTTTTAATGAGAGACAGGTCCAGCCTGCAAATGATGTGAGGGAGGCTAGTTTTGTTCTCAAATGCACGCATACCCTTTTGTGTCAGTTTTGCCCAGATGTGCAAGTTGTCCAAATTACAGCACTAATGCAGTCTCAGACCGTGACAGCCATTGGCTTTTGAGCCTGATGGCCCTTCTCCTCTTTGGGCCTAAAAACATGACATCCATTATTACCAAAAACAAACAGCATGCACTTGTCAGACCACACCTCTCCTTTCCACTTCCCCATCAGTCCATTTCAGATGACCTCAAGGCCTGAGAAGTTGGCTGTGCATCTGGATGGAGTTAATATATAACTTCCTATTTACACAGTATCTTCACTTGCATTTGATGATCCCACAATAAGCTGTATTCACCGGCACGGGTCTTCTGAAGTATTTTTGAGCCCTTATTTTTCGGTTCATTTCAGTATTGCCTCCTCTCGGTACCTTAGCAGAGCAAATAAAATGATCAATGACTTCTCACATCCAGGACACGAACTCTTTCAGCTACTCCCTTCAGGTAGAAGATACAGACAGATCAGCACCCGTACATCCAGACTCAAAGACAGTTTCTTCCCCACAGCTATCAGAACATTTAACACAAACACTTGAACAGTCACACCATGAACTCTTGAACAGCCGCTGTCATTCATTCACTTATTTATCTACTTTAACGGAAGCACCCGCCCATTATACTGCCTGCACTTTTGCTGCTCTTGTTGTTGGCATTGCTGTCTTTGTTGTTTTAATTTTTCTTATTGCTGTTGTTTTTAATTATTTATATATTGTGTCTGAAGCAGCAAATTTTAAATTTTGTTGTATCGTGGTGTACAATGACAAAAATTAACTAACTAACTAAGCATGTCAGTTCTTCATGCAGCGCCATCTGCTGGTTCCAAGGTCACGCACATCCAACATTGCTTTTGTTCATCCTCTGCACACAGAGATGGCTCCAGTATCTCCGTATTCACAAAATTATTTCTCCATATTATTAACTATCAATGGTGCAATCCCTATATTCCATGCAATTAGGTGTTGAGAGACTTTGGTATTAAAGTTTGACCATTTGCTTGAGCGGCTTTTGGCAAAGTGGTGACCAACAGCCGTGCTGTTAAATAACCGCGCCCAATTGCAGTCACTAATTTTTAAAGCAATCATTATTGAATCCTGTTACCATTTCACCTGTGGCCTGTTCCAAACTGCTGTTTTTCCAGAATTCCACAGTTTTTCCAGTCTTTCCATTCCCTCGTTCCAGTTGTTTTTGAACGTGCTGCAGGCATAACATGCAGAATTTCCAAATATTTACAAAAATCATCACAGCTGATCTGAAGAGATTTTACTTATTTTTGTGTTGATTTATGACTAAATGAAGGACAAAGTAAATTTGCACTTGATTCAATTAATTTTCTTTTGCATTTTGCATGCAATTCTTGCAGAACTGAGGTTTTACACGACAGATGACAGTTCACTCTTAGACTCTTAATAATAGTCTCATTTCAATTTTCTAGAGTACCAGGCCAAAACAACATATTGTAAAATTGCATCGCCATCCAAAAACTTTGAGACAGTACTGCATGAGACAGGAAGTGAGAATGAGGGAGGCAGTTTCACACATTCAAGAGCCATCTTTCAGATAAGGCATGTCCTGGCTCTTTGTGGTCAGACCCCATGGCACTCATTGCGAAGAGTTGAGCGCTCCCTGGAGTCCTGGCTGAATTCCAGTGAAACTTGGCCCTGTTTCCCTAACAACTCATCATCCCCTGATTTAGTCTGTGTGGAACTGTTCCCTCCCTGCACTGAAGTGCGGTAAGATTCTGGCGCAAAATGGCTGCTTTCCTTCACTCAGATGGTTGCTCTACGCTGGTGTTTCCGGTGAGTTTACCCTCCATTACTCCAATTCCCCTTTGAGTCACCACTAGCTGGCAAGAAGAACGCAAAAGATCACCGATGATCAGACCATCTAAGTGGCAGTCTTGCAAGGTACAGCCATGCTTCTCACAACACCCCGAACCCCCCATACCCCCCGTCTCAAACCCAGGATCTGAGGTCACGTAGAGGTTGAGCCCAGGTGAGCAAAAGGTCAGTTGAGGAGATTCTGCGAGACGGAACAAACAACCGAAAGCGCTAAGGCAGCGCTCTGACAGGAGGGAGCCCTCCTGAGCCGCTGCGACGTGGATTCAGTCAGCACTTCTCCTGAACTTTGACTTTATTTATGAGAAAAACGCCGGCGTCAGTCTTGCTTTTTCCCCCTTCGCAAGTGCAGTGAGAAGAAATCAGCCCGTACATCTTGCCACACTCTGGAACACAATGCTGGCCAAGCAAAAACTCACCATTTATACCGGCCTACGTGTCAAACCACCAAATGGTGACTGAAAACAGGCCTTTATTCTGAAATTAGCTTTAAAAATGTGGTAATTATTTCATGCAGAAACTGTTACTTTCGAAACACCAGCACAGTTAAACAAAACAATGCATGATTGTAAAATTAATGAAAGACAGCCAAGACCACAATGTAAAATAAAAAAATTAAGTAAAGTATAAAGGCACTGCACATAGATTTTAGCCATCAGCTTGCAACTTTATAGTTGTATCTCTGCTCTGCAACTCCCCCTTTAGAACTACAGCACGTCTTGACTAGTTATTGCATGTATTGATTTTTTTTGTTCTGTGAGATCTCCTCCTTTTAAAAGTGCTTTTCAATGTTGTCTTGAAATCAGTTTCTTCTTGGGGATAATTTCCCAATCAACCTTTCAGCACTGCTGGCTAACAAAGTACTGAAATCGCTTCCCAGCTACACCTTGTTAAAGGAGCTGTGTCACAATTACTGCGCCTGCTCAGAACTGTGAAAACTGTTCATCTATACCAATGTGAATCTGCACGACTGCGAGTGAAAATCTGATTCAGTCTTTGCCAATCTGGCTCTGTTTTGAATTGTATTTATAGACTTTAATACTCAGGAATTATGCTTTTTATATTAAGGACTTTTCTATAGAAATTCAAAGGGCAAAAGGATACAAAGACTGTGAACTGGTTTGTCAACCGCAACTACTTTGTAAAACATTATACAAGAAGAATAACTTATATAATAATTGCTGTTCGGCAAACCAGTTTAGCCTACCTTATCCCATTTCCTGGAGGAAAGTGATTTAAAACTGATTGGTAAAGTTAAGTGGCTAAATGATTATAGCCTTTCCTTTCACGGAGTGGCCACTGCATACACAAGCATTGTCTGAACCCGCTTCTCCAGACTTTACACTGGGATTTGAGGGACTCGAAAGGAGCACTTGTTTTTTTTTTTTCTCAAGTTGATTGTTTGGCACAGCCATCAACAGCGCAATTTTATTGCATTTTGATAAGGCCTCTTCATGGAGAAATCACTTCCTGCCCCCCATCCGTAGTTCACTGAGACGTGACGTCATCGGCAAACAACCTACACTGCACAAAAATATAAACGCCCCATTTGACACTTTTAAACTTTAATTAGTTTTAAGGGTTTTACAACATATTAAGTCATTCACAATTCATTTTATTGTTCAATATACAACAGATTACTGTTCATTAAATCAAGATAGTGGCATATGGCAATCAGGGATACTCGTGGACACAGTTGGGATCACGATGAGGACGACGAGCGTGTAGGTTCGCTTCTCTCAGGTGGTTCCAGACAATTTGAGGTGCGATAGATCTGTTGTGCAGACCAACTGTTTCATCTGCTGTGCGTGCTGCTGGTCTGAGGCGATCACGCAAGTGGTGAAGTCGGATGTGACGATCTTGTGCTCGTGTGGTCACACGAGGATGACGAGAGTGAGGTTTATTTGCTTTACCGCCAGTCTGCCCAAAACGAACTCTTAAACCGCCAATGGTCCGGTAGTGAACAGTCAGCTGTGCAGCAACTGCTCTGGTGGACATTCCTGCATCCACCATTCCCATGGCTCATTCCTGCATGATCTGTGACATTTGTGGCATGGTGGCTTTTGATGAAATTTGACATTTTGGGGTGGCCTTTTATTGTCCACAGTTTTAGGGAGTGTCTGAGTTCTGTTCACGCTGTTTTAGCAGCGTTTGCGCATGCCACACCTTTGTTGTGGGTGGAATCATCACTGAGCTGGTGCTCACTGGCAGAGATGAACACAAATATTGTATACAAATCAAGACAAATATCCATTTTGCACAATTAAGACATTATCAGCTTGGTTAGGGTAACACATTTCATGTTACATAAATTATGTACATGGGGTATTTATATTTTTATTAAGTGTATATCAGTACAGCATATTCACGTTTTGATTTCACTTAATTGGATATTTTATTTATATTTATTTGCTAGTATAATGTTTCATTAGTTAAAGATTGAGAATACTGGTTTTTAACTCGGTCATAAATTACATTTTGTGGAATATTAATGAGTACCAATGCACACGGTTGGTTTTAGCTCCCTGCCTTCAGTTCCAGGCCTGGACAGGCAGGAATGATCTAGAACAAAGCCATGTCTTCAAACTCACTGCATGCTTGTGTGCCTCTCCATAAACTATTATGACAAAGTGATCCCGTCAAAAACTATCTAAATCTTAGATTCATCTGTGACCACGTTATGCTGTGAAACGGCTAAGCAGATTCAAGGCATTTTTTATAAAAGGACAGTCTTATGGTTTCGAAGATTTACACCCAACACTGACACTACTCTGGAAGTTCCCAAGGATACACTGCACTTGTGATTTGCTCTGTCTTCATTCCTGTGTCCAGTTTGCACCAATCGAGCTTGATTTTGCAACTTGCGCTTCAAAATGGAAATAATTAGTTCACCAATTTATTGTTCCCAATTTAATTAATTTTTTTCTAATTACAAATTTACAGATTCTTTGCATTCTTCACTGTCCTAAATTTACATAAATAATTTCCTATTTGACTTCTTACTATTCACATTGGGGTCTATTCTCCCATTAGCGCGTAAGTCCTTTTTTACGCGCTTCGAGTTAAGCGCTTTTGAGTTACGCGTATTCTCCCCTACCCGCTTCGATCACGCCCACAGCGCTTAACTTCAGAATGTAGGCGGCCTTATGAAAGAGGTGTGACTGATCCAAAAGAGAGGCAGACTCTGTACAAAGCTCATTGATTATGGCTATCAGGAAAACTTGGAAAAAGGATTTTCTGATTAACAATGAAAACGCATTTGTGGTCCATGGAAAACGCAAACCAGACTTTTAATTTGAATATTGTCGGCCTGCTGATAACACCTCGTATCTCCAAACTGATAAGAAACGAAAACTCGTAAGTCCACTATTCTTACATGCAAAATTAAACATTTTTATTTTAAAGTATATTTATCCATTTATATTATTATAATTATTATAATTATTTAATTTAATTTTTTTTATTTTCCTGTGAAGTTTGTCATTGTGAAGATACGAGGTTTTATATGCCGCTGTAATAGTAGGCCGTACCAATTACAAGACGTAATTCAGACATCTCTTTATTTATCCCCCGCCGCGCGATTAGCGCGAAGCGGGGGATATAGCATTGGGCTCCGTCCGTACGGACACATAAAATTGCGGCGGCGGGGGATATGTTAGTAACAAACACTTGTTATTTCTTGCTCTAGCCACCATGGCATTAAAGCTATGCATACAAACAAATTGCCGCGAGAATGAAATAATAAATAAAGAATTTAGCGCTTCTCAATCAGATCATTGAAAATGTGCCCCTCCTACACCAGCCTGTTGGTTCCGTGGAAGACAGGGAAGAAGACAAAGGGAACATTCTAGTAACACAAAGACAATCAAAGACAGTTTATATGATCTCATTTAGAAATTGCGCACTTGAAAACTACTCCGATGTCATGTTTGCAACTAAAGGACATGGAAACGCTTTAACAAGGATTCTTACCCCGCATGCGGTCATCTCCCCGCCCCGAAACCGCCTCAGTAAAGACGGAATTCCATATCCATAGCCTATCATCCTATTTGATTTGAGCGACACATTCACTTGAACTTGTGCCTAATACTTTATTACAATCAATTATCCCATTTACTGATAATGATTCTTCCCATGTCGGCTATTCTTTAAAGGCTAAAATTGATTAACAAATGGATAGTGCTCTGGTATTTGCCAGGGTAGGGCTCAATCTAGAGTAGCCTAGCCTATTTAATAATATCTTTATTCACACATTAAATTACACAGTATTACCAATGGTAAAACATTACTAGGACTCGAGTTAGTTAATACAGATATCCTCAATTAGAAAATCAATCCCCTCACTCGTGAGAATATCACAACTTTTTAGATTATCACGAACATATAGGGCAGTCGCATTTGTTTATAGAACATGGAAGACAATGATGGCGACGTCGAACCAAAGCCGAAAACCAAATTTCACAGATGTTGGTGTATGGCAAGCAAGCAATGAAGGCTGATCCGAGGAATTAAGCTACGAATAGTTCTGGATGTGGCTTCGGTGGGGAGATGTAAGCGCAGTATCCCCGATTTAAAGCATAAATGGAGAGATCTGCGGGGCGCTGTTAAAGCCAGGTTCTCTGCAAACCGGAGAACTGTACACGCTACAGGTGGTGGGCAACCATCATCCCCTGTGCATTTCACTGCACAGGAGGAAGGGATGGCATCTACTCTTTCTGCAGTGGAAGTGCATGGAGAAGAACTTGAAGCGCCAACGAACTGCGTCAGACACCTTGACACAGACGCCTGTGATGTGAATGACATGACCAGCGACTCTCTGAAACGACCCAGATGCCAGGAGCGACAGCGCAGTTCTGACGTTGATGACCACGGGTATGATTTGTTGATAATTGCTGCGGCTGGATAGTTGTTCATCCAGAAGTCGGCAAAGATAGATGATTGCCTCATGCACGGTCCAGGCGAAAGCGCTGGATGCACTCGATGTTTGTTTGTCCCAGGATGTTCAAACGAAGCCGATATATGCGTGTTCGTCTTCGAACTCGGCGCGCTCCTCTACTCTTTCCCAATCACGCAAGAGTGCAAGCAAATGCAGGACTGGCATTTTGGCTTTAGATTTTGAGGGCATGGTAGAATGATGGTCTTATGTATACTCGAATTAATTAATTGTTTTGCGTTTGTAATTTAACTGATTGGAGAAGAGGCTGATACGTAATATCATGTGATGATTTCGTTTGATAAATTATCATGGCTTTGAGAAATGTAGTTTAGAAATAAGGAAGAACAATCGAATATTAAATGTCTCAACCTTTACCATGTTAAATAAAATAAAATGATGTTAAAATTCGGCCTATAACCGACATCAAACGCAATATTCTATTTCGCCTAATGTTGGCGCTTGACCTTAATACAGCCCTCAAAAGCGCTTAACAGAAAAAGCGCGTAAGCCAGGGGGAGAATACGCCTAAGTGTTATTTGCATGAGAAACGCCCGGAAACGCCCCGATTTTGGCCTTGCTCCGCCCCAAGCGCGTAAGTGCCTTCAAGGCGCGTAATGCACAGACTTAAGTCGAGGGGAGTATACGCGTAGGCTGAAAAGCGCGTAGCTACGCGCTTTTTTCGACTTAAGCGCATGGGAGAATAGACCCCATTGTGCATTGTGCCATTTAAGGTTAATTTCATGGCTGCTGATATTTCAATAAAACCTGAAACAAAAACATGAGTATTGTGTCCAGTAGTGTACGTATTAGCAATTAGAAGATTTTGATTAGCCCAGCATGCATGTCTTTAGACGATGGGAAAAAACAGGGTACTCGTAGGTAACCTATGAGAGCGTACAAAATCCACACAGCAAGGCCCAAGCCTACGTCGAAGACGGCTCATGTGGTTCACTTCCCTCAAAAAACAACATCTGCGCACTCGAGTGGGTTTTGTGTTCAACCAATCAGAGAGAAGCTCTGAAATTTCTGAGTCTAAAGGCACATACAGTTGCGGGAGAAAAGCAAAACATGTAAGAGGTCTGCAACGGAGGCCAACCGACACCAGCTTGTTGAAAATGTTCAAAAGCTGGAATTTCTCAAGGTCCCTTCGGTGCTGAAGTTTTCCTGAACACAAGTTCTTTAGCTGCAGAGCAGCGCATTTCAGTTGACACTGCGGTAGTTAGACGTTTGATACAGGGCCGGTTGCTATCATGGTAAAGTCACTTGATTGCCTTTATGTTCTCATCCAGTTGGCTTTTTACTCTTGAGAACTTTTCAAATAAATGGCTGCACCCCATGCAGCACACAAACAGTTCACTTGAGGGATATACAGCAGTTTTTACGGAAAGATTACGACTTAAAATTGAAACAACATCGAGTTGGCTTTTTCCATAAGCACGAATTTTCTCTGTCTTTGATCCAATTCTTATTTTTATATGCAAATCAAATGTTATCATCAATGAGTTTTTTTTTTTTTGGGGAGTTTCTGTTCCTGCCAGAGGAAAGCAAAAAGAAGGATTATTTAACAAGCACAGCATTCTCGTTTGCTTATTTTGCTCAATGCCATGGAACTCAAAACCCAGCTAGAGTGTTCAGACATTGTTGTGCGAGGGAAGCAAACCACATAAGATGTCTGCAAAGACCACAAGGCCCAGGTCAGACTTGAGCTCCCAGTCATTTGGGTGTGAGGTAACAGCCTTCCCATTGTGCCATCATGCCACCCATCCAACTGAAGTGGAGCTAGTACTGCCATCATGTTTTTGTTTCTGACAACAGGCAGTGTATCACTAAGACGCTGCTCAATCTGCATCCTTAAACGCTGCTCCCATCTGCTAGATAAGCACTGAGGAGAGAGGAACACAACGCTTTTATTTTTCAAAAGCCCTTTTCTCTCCCACTCTCAGCACTCCGTCAGTAATAAGACAAAGTCGACAGGAAGCGCACAAGCAGAGATGATTTCGGCGAAGAGACAGTGATTGAAAATAATTGAAAAAGCAGGAACTGTCTTGGATGAAAGGCTCATTCATTTTGTGCCGCTGACAGTAAGTAGCATTAATTAAATGTGCCATGTCATTGCAATCCTAATTTAGCGCGCACCAGATTCTACAACTGGATGGGAGCATTAGAGGTTACTTCCATTTTTCATACACCTAACAGCGATAGCAAAGGGTGACTTTGAAAATAACTTGGTGGAACAAATACTGCCTTTGAAAAACAAAGAGAGGAAACCAATTTTTAACACTGATAACAACTGAGACTAACAGTGCTTGCAATTGCTTTTAGAGCTTCAGTTTGCTACACCTACATAGAGGTTATTGCGAAGATGTGAAAGAATGAAAGCATATTGAATAGTAATAAATACGCGTGCTCTGTTTGGTTCCTTATGTTACGAGACTGAATTGGACTTGTGGCATTGATAAGTTTTTTGGCATATGAATCGCCTCGCCCTTGTCTTTCTAATGTCAAAGTTATGGGTGAAATCCATAGCTCTGCTTTGCTGCATGGATATTTGAGAAAAAAAATCATTATTTCTTTATCACAGTGGAAAATGATAACTAAACTGACTCAGACCTTAAAATTACAAGAGTAACCCTGGAATTTGATAGAAGAACCGTACCTGGTTCAACAAAAATGCTCGCAATGTGAGGCACATCTTAACACTTTTCTATGAAGATATATTTCCAAGATTTTCCTTGTTTAGTTATTCTGTTGTTAAAACAATAGTGTGCACCAACATGCTGCTGTCAAACTTTGTGTGGTAGGGACTAGATTTTTTTTTTTTACTAGCATTTTTCAGTAATGAGTGATCACTTATGAGTGATTCAAACAAATTAAACACAATAATTGCCGTGAAGTGAACTTGTAAACAGGGCTGGAGGCTGGGGGTGAGGGTGTTGGAGTCGAGGCCTAATGAGGTCCCTTTCTCTGACTGAAATTTTTAGGAGGAAGAAAGACACATTTCATTTGTGGTAATTCCTCAAGATGAGCATCATAACGTCATGGATGAGTTTAACATCCAAATGAATCCCCCCCTTCTAAGGTTGCCTTCCTTTCCACACGGAGTTTATTTTGGAGGAAAAGTGCACTTGACCAAAAATAATTCAGACATGATTGATCGTCCAGCAGTTTGTGCTCGCATCTCGCCGTGAGGCCTCTATTGTGGCTCCCTCCCCAAGCGTCAACCGTCGACTCATTCAGATTTCTGTCCTGACCTTAAATTCAGCTGGCTCTTTTTTAACAGAAGCAAACACACTGGATGCATTCTAACATAAACGAATCGCGACAATCACTGCATGAATGAAAATCATATTTGTATTCAAATGTATATTTATGGCAGGACAAGCTAACAGTAGGTTATCCCAATGATCTTGTATGTTGGCTGCGCTCAGCTTTAAAGGGATTTGAATTTCATTTCTCGATTAATATATATTTTTTTAAATATCTGTCCACATGACTGCGACATAATTGCATGATTTATGACCTTTTTTTTTTTTTTTTTTTTACAGTTGACAGAAAGAGACCGCATGAGTGCGCCTCTCAGCACTGTCGCTCAGATGATTGTTCTCATGACAACAAACTCCAGACAGTCCCAGAGGAAACCGAACAGGGCTCGATCCCTTCTGAGGAGCTCGATTACCCCGCGCCGCTCGGTATTCACACCCGCCCGTGTCTTCATTACCGCGCTCTAATAGCGTTTTGTTCGGCCGCGAGCGGGGGGAATCTCTCCCAGTGGCAGAGCTGTTCGCGGCAGAGGCTTTGAGCGTCGTTGTCGCACTCTGGCGACCCCAGCGACCGCAGAGTCAATTACGCCGGGGTATCTATCACACAGCGCATATAAACGGCAGTGCCTGGCTCCCCACGGCCCTCGCGGGCGTGTCATTTAGAGCGCGCCGGGGGTCAATACGTGCGAACCCCCGAGATAATTAAAAAAGAAATGATACCGCCATTCTTTCACTCTCTCTCCTTCTGTGGAGAGATCCACGCGGCAGGGTTCCTGGGTGAAGTCAGCCTCCCCACAATGCCCCAGTCCCTGTGCCGCCATCCTTACCAGATTTCCTCAGCTGATTACCCAGCATGCTTTGCTAAACGTATAATTCACTCACTCAGGAGCAAGGAGGTGAGGAAGCAGGGCTAGAGGCTCAAAAAAGAGCTGAGGCAGAGGCCAAACCCATGGCTGAGTAATTTATGGGTCTTATTAGAGTGATCCGGTGAAGGCCGTGCATAATATAGAGGGTGATAGGGCTCCCCAAGAAGGCGATTGGCAGTGCAGTGGGTTCTTATGGACAGCAACCCCTAATTTTGGCTGTGTGAGCTGGCTGCACCTGTAAGCCTGTGCCAGCAGCAGCCAGCAGAATGTTGGACACTAGCTGCTGGCTTACTCATCAACTTCAACATTTAACATACTCTCTCCTCCTCCCCTGTACATTCAGCACACCTCTCTGTCCTCCTCCCCTGTACATTCAGCTCATCTCTCACCTCCTACCCTGTACATTCAGCTCACCTCTCTGTCCTCCTCCCCTGTACATTCAGCACACCTCTCTCACCTCCTCCCCTGTACATTCAGCTCATCTCTCACCTCCTCCCCTGTCCGTTCAGCTCACTTCTCTCACCTCCTCCCCTGTACATTCAGCTCACCTCTCTCACCTCCTCCCCTGTACATTCAGCACACCTCTCTCACCTCCTCCCCTGTACATTCAGCTCATCTCTCACCTCCTCCCCTGTACATTCAGCACACCTTTCTGTCCTCCTCCCCTGTACATTCAGCTCATCTCTCACCTCCTACCCTGTACATTCAGCTCACCTCTCTGTCCTCCTCCCCTGTACATTCAGCACACCTCTCTCACCTCCTCCCCTGTACATTCAGCTCATCTCTCACCTCCTCCCCTGTACATTCAGCTCACTTCTCTCACCTCCTCCCCTGTACATTCAGCTCACCTCTCTCACCTCCTCCCCTGTACATTCAGCACACCTCTCTCACCTCCTCCCCTGTACATTCAGCTCACCTCTCTCACCTCCTCCCCTGTACATTCAGCACACCTCTCTCACCTCCTCCCCTGTACATTCAGCTCATCTCTCACCTCCTCCCCTGTACATTCAGCTCATCTCTCACCTCCTCCCCTGTACATTCAGCTCACTTCTCTCACCTCCTCCCCTGTACATTCAGCTCACCTCTCTCACCTCCTCCCCTGTACATTCAGCACACCTCTCTCACCTCCTCCCCTGTACATTCAGCTCATCTCCCTCACCTCCTACCCTGTACATTCAGCTCACCTCTCTCACCTCCTCCCCTGTACATTCAGCTCACCTCTCTCACCTCATCCCCTGTACATTCAGCTCATCTCTCACCTCCTCCCCTGCACATTCAGCTCACCTGTCTCACCTCCTCCCCAGTACATTCAGCTCATCACTCACCTCCTACCCTGTACATACAGCTCACCTCTCTCACCTCCTCCCCTGAACATTCAGCACACCTCTCTCACCTACTCCCCTGTACATTCAGCTCACCTCCTGCCCTGTACATTCAGCACACTTCTCTCACCTCCTCCCCTGTACATTCAGCTCACTTCTCTCTCCACCTCCCCATTCAGCTCATCTCTCACCTGCTACCCTGTACATTCAGCTCACCTCTCTCACCTCCTCCCCTGTACATTCAGCTCATCTCTCACCTCCTCCCCTGTACATTCAGCACACTTCTCTCTTCTCCTCCCCTGTACATTCAGCACATCTCTCTCCTCCTCCCCAGTACATTCAGCTCATCTCTCTCACCTCCTACCCTGTACATTCAGCTCACCTCTCTCACCTCCTCCCCTGTACATTCAGCTCACCTCTCTCACCTCCTCCCCTGTACATTCAGCTCATCTATCACCTCCTCCCCTGTACATTCAGCTCATCACTCACCTCCTACCCTGTACATATAGCTCACCTCTCTCACCTCCTCCCCTGTACATTCAGCACACCTCTCTCACCTCCTTCCCTGTACATTCAGCTCACCTCCTGCCCTGTACATTCAGCACACTTCTCTCACCTCCTCCCCTGTACATTCAGCTCACTTCTCTCTCCACCTCCCCATTCAGCTCATCTCTCACCTCCTACCCTGTACATTCACCTCACCTCTCTCCCCTCCTCCCCTGTACATTCAGCTCATCTCTCACCTCCTCCCCTGTACATTCAGCACACTTCTCTCTTCTCCTCCCCTGTACATTCAGCACATCTCTCTCCTCCTCCCCAGTACATTCAGCACACTTCTCTCACCTCCTCCCCAGTACATTCAGCTCATCTCTCTCACCTCCTCCCCTGTACATTCAGCACACCTCTCTCACCTCCTCCCCTGTATATTCAGCTCACCTCCTGCCCTGTACATTCAGCACACTTCTCTCACCTCCTCCCCTGCACATTCAGCTCACTTCTCTCTCCACCTCCCCATTCAGCTCATCTCTCACCTCCTACCCTGTACATTCAGCTCACCTCTCTCACCTCCTCCCCTGTACATTCAGCTCATCTCTCACCTCCTCCCCTGTACATTCAGCACACTTCTCTCTTCTCCTCCCCTGTACATTCAGCACATCTCTCTCCTCCTCCCCAGTACATTCAGCACACTTCTCTCACCTCCTCCCCAGTACATTCAGCTCATCTCTCTCACCTCCTCCCCTGTACATTCAGCACACCTCTCTCACCTCCTCCCCTGTAAATTCAGCACACCTCTCTCCTCCTCCCCAGTTCATTCAGCACACTTGTCTCACCTCCTCCCCTGTACATTCACCTCATCTCTCTCACCTCCTCCCCTGTACATTCAGCATACCTCTCTCACCTCCTCCACTGTACCTTCAGCACACCTCCCTCACCCCCTCCCCTGTCCATCCAGCCCACCTCTCTCACCTCCTCCCCAGTACATTCAGCTCATATCTCTCACCTCCTCCCCTGTACATTCAGCACACCTCTCTCACCTCCTCCCCTGTACATTCAGCACACCTCTCTCCTCCTCCCCAGTACATTCAGCAAACTTGTCTCACCTCCTCCCCTGTACATTCAGCTCATCTCTCTCACCTCCTCCCCTGTACATTCAGCATACCTCTCTCACCTCCACCACTGTACATTCAGCACACCTCTCTCACCTCCTCCACTGTACATTCAGCACACCTCTCTCACCTCCTCCCCAGTACATTCAGCTCATCTCTCTCACCTCCTCCCCTGTACATTCAGCACACCTCTCTCACCTCCTCCCCAGTACATTCAGCTCATCTCTCTCACCTCCTCCCCTGTACATTCAGCACACCTCTCTCACCTCCTCCCCTGTACATTCAGCACACTTCTCTCTCCTCCTCCCCAGTACATTCAGCACACTTCTCTCACCTCCTCCCCAGTACATTCAGCTCATCTCTCTCACCTCCTCCCCTGTACATTCAGCACACCTCTCTCACCTCCTCCCCTGTAAATTCAGCACACCTCTCTCCTCCTCCCCAGTTCATTCAGCACACTTGTCTCACCTCCTCCCCTGTATATTCAGCTCATCTCTCTCACCTCCTTCCCTGTACATTCAGCATACCTCTCTCACCTCCTCCACTGTACATTCAGCACACCTCTCTCACCTCCTCCACTGTACATTCAGCACACCTCTCTCACCTCCTCCCCAGTACATTCAGCTCATATGTCTCACCTCCTCCCCTGTACATTCAGCACACCTCTCTCAACTCCTCCCCTGTACATTCAGCACACCTCTCTCCTCCTCCCCAGTACATTCAGCAAACTTGTCTCACCTCCTCCCCTGTACATTCAGCTCATCTCTCTCACCTCCTCCCCTGTACATTCAGCATACCTCTCTCACCTCCTCCACTGTACATTCAGCACACCTCTCTCACCTCCTCCACTGTACATTCAGCACACTTCTCTCACCTCCTCCCCAGTACATTCAGCTCATCTCTCTCACCTCCTCCCCTGTACATTCAGCACACCTCTCTCACCTCCTCCCCAGTACATTCAGCTCATCTCTCTCACCTCCTTCCCTGTACATTCAGCACACCTCTCTCACCTCCTCCCCTCTACATTCAGCACACCTCTCTCCTCCTCCTCAGTACATTCAGCACACTTGTCTCACCTCCTTCCCTGTACATTCAGCACACCTCTCTGTCCTCCTCCCCTGTACATTCAGCTCATCTCTCACCTCCTACCCTGTACATTCAGCTCACCTCTCTGTCCTCCTCCCCTGTACATTCAGCACACCTCTCTCACCTCCTCCCCTGTACATTCAGCTCATCTCTCACCTCCTCCCCTGTACATTCAGCTCACTTCTCTCACCTCCTCCCCTGTACATTCAGCTCACCTCTCTCACCTCCTCCCCTCTACATTCAGCACACCCCTCTCACCTCCTCCCCTGTACATTCAGCTCATCTCTCACCTCCTCCCCTGTACATTCAGCACACCTTTCTGTCCTCCTCCCCTGTCCATTCAGCTGATCTCTCACCTCCTACCTTGTACATTCAGATCAACTCTTTGTCCTCCTCCCCTGTACATTCAGCACACCTCTCTCACCTCCTCCCCTGTACATTCAGCTCATCTCTCACCTCCTCCCCTGTACATTCAGCTCACTTCTCTCACCTCCTCCCCTGTACATTCAGCTCACCTCTCTCACCTCCTCCCCTGTACATTCAGCACACCTCTCTCACCTCCTCCCCTGTACATTCAGCTCACCTCTCTCACCTCCTCCCCTGTACATTCAGCACACCTCTCTCACCTCCTCCCCTGTACATTCAGCTCATCTCTCACCTCCTCCCCTGTACTTTCACCTCATCTCTCACCTCCTCCCCTGTACATTCAGCTCACTTCTCTCACCTCCTCCCCTGTACATTCAGCTCACCTCTCTCACCTCCTCCCCTGTACATTCAGCACACCTCTCTCACCTCCTCCCCTGTACATTCAGCTCATCTCCCTCACCTCCTACCCTGTACATTCAGCTCACCTCTCTCACCTCCTCCCCTGTACATTCAGCTCACCTCTCTCACCTCATCCCCTGTACATTCAGCTCATCTCTCACCTCCTCCCCTGCACATTCAGCTCACCTGTCTCACCTCCTCCCCAGTACATTCAGCTCATCACTCACCTCCTACCCTGTACATACAGCTCACCTCTCTCACCTCCTCCCCTGAACATTCAGCACACCTCTCTCACCTACTCCCCTGTACATTCAGCTCACCTCCTGCCCTGTACATTCAGCACACTTCTCTCACCTCCTCCCCTGTACATTCAGCTCACTTCTCTCTCCACCTCCCCATTCCGCTCATCTCTCACCTGCTACCCTGTACATTCAGCTCACCTCTCTCACCTCCTCCCCTGTACATTCAGCTCATCTCTCCCCTCCCCCCCTGTACATTCAGCACACCTCTCTCTTCTCCTCCCCTGTACAGTCAGCAACACTCTCCCCTCCTCCCCACTACATTCAGCTCACCTCTCTCACCTCCTACCCTGTACATTCAGCTCACCTCTCTCACCTCCTCCCCTGTACATTCAGCTCACCTCTCTCACCTCATCCCCTGTACATTCAGCTCATCTATCACCTCCTCCCCTGTACATTCAGCTCATCACTCACCTCCTACCCTGTACATATAGCTCACCTCTCTCACCTCCTCCCCTGTACATTCAGCACACCTCTCTCACCTCCTTCCCTGTACATTCAGCTCACCTCCTGCCCTGTACATTCAGCACACTTCTCTCACCTCCTCCCCTGTACATTCAGCTCACTTCTCTCTCCACCTCCCCATTCAGCTCATCTCTCACCTCCTACCCTGTACATTCACCTCACCTCTCTCCCCTCCTCCCCTGTACATTCAGCTCATCTCTCACCTCCTCCCCTGTACATTCAGCACACTTCTCTCTTCTCCTCCCCTGTACATTCAGCACATCTCTCTCCTCCTCCCCAGTACATTCAGCACACTTCTCTCACCTCCTCCCCAGTACATTCAGCTCATCTCTCTCACCTCCTCCCCTGTACATTCAGCACACCTCTCTCACCTCCTCCCCTGTATATTCAGCTCACCTCCTGCCCTGTACATTCAGCACACTTCTCTCACCTCCTCCCCTGCACATTCAGCTCACTTCTCTCTCCACCTCCCCATTCAGCTCATCTCTCACCTCCTACCCTGTACATTCAGCTCACCTCTCTCACCTCCTCCCCTGTACATTCAGCTCATCTCTCACCTCCTCCCCTGTACATTCAGCACACTTCTCTCTTCTCCTCCCCTGTACATTCAGCACATCTCTCTCCTCCTCCCCACTACATTCAGCACACTTCTCTCACCTCCTCCCCAGTACATTCAGCTCATCTCTCTCACCTCCTCCCCTGTACATTCAGCACACCTCTCTCACCTCCTCCCCTGTAAATTCAGCACACCTCTCTCCTCCTCCCCAGTTCATTCAGCACACTTGTCTCACCTCCTCCCCTGTACATTCAGCTCATCTCTCTCACCTCCTCCCCTGTACATTCAGCATACCTCTCTCACCTCCTCCACTGTACATTCAGCACACCTCTCTCACCTCCTCCACTGTACATTCAGCACACCTCTCTCACCTCCTCCCCAGTACATTCAGCTCATATCTCTCACCTCCTCCCCTGTACATTCAGCACACCTCTCTCACCTCCTCCCCTGTACATTCAGCACACCTCTCTCCTCCTCCCCAGTACATTCAGCAAACTTGTCTCACCTCCTCCCCTGTACATTCAGCTCATCTCTCTCACCTCCTCCCCTGTACATTCAGCATACCTCTCTCACCTCCACCACTGTACATTCAGCACACCTCTCTCACCTCCTCCACTGTACATTCAGCACACCTCTCTCACCTCCTCCCCAGTACATTCAGCTCATCTCTCTCACCTCCTCCCCTGTACATTCAGCACACCTCTCTCACCTCCTCCCCAGTACATTCAGCTCATCTCTCTCACCTCCTCCCCTGTACATTCAGCACACCTCTCTCACCTCCTCCCCTGTACATTCAGCACACTTCTCTCTCCTCCTCCCCACTACATTCAGCACACTTCTCTCACCTCCTCCCCAGTACATTCAGCTCATCTCTCTCACCTCCTCCCCTGTACATTCAGCACACCTCTCTCACCTCCTCCCCTGTAAATTCAGCACACCTCTCTCCTCCTCCCCAGTTCATTCAGCACACTTGTCTCACCTCCTCCCCTGTATATTCAGCTCATCTCTCTCACCTCCTTCCCTGTACATTCAGCATACCTCTCTCACCTCCTCCACTGTACATTCAGCACACCTCTCTCACCTCCTCCACTGTACATTCAGCACACCTCTCTCACCTCCTCCCCAGTACATTCAGCTCATATGTCTCACCTCCTCCCCTGTACATTCAGCACACCTCTCTCAACTCCTCCCCTGTACATTCAGCACACCTCTCTCCTCCTCCCCAGTACATTCAGCAAACTTGTCTCACCTCCTCCCCTGTACATTCAGCTCATCTCTCTCACCTCCTCCCCTGTACATTCAGCATACCTCTCTCACCTCCTCCACTGTACATTCAGCACACCTCTCTCACCTCCTCCACTGTACATTCAGCACACTTCTCTCACCTCCTCCCCAGTACATTCAGCTCATCTCTCTCACCTCCTCCCCTGTACATTCAGCACACCTCTCTCACCTCCTCCCCAGTACATTCAGCTCATCTCTCTCACCTCCTTCCCTGTACATTCAGCACACCTCTCTCACCTCCTCCCCTCTACATTCAGCACACCTCTCTCCTGCTCCTCAGTACATTCAGCACACTTGTCTCACCTCCTTCCCTGTACATTCAGCTCATCTCTCTCACCTCCTCCCCTGTACATTCAGCACACCTCTCTCACCTCCTCCACTGTACATTCAGCACACCTCTCTCACCTCCTCCCCTGTACATTCAGCACACTTCTCTCACCTCCTCCCCTGTACATTCAGCACAACTCTCTCACCTCCTCCCCTGTACATTCAGCACAACCCTCTCACCTCCTCCCCTGTACATTCAGCTCACCTGTCTCACCTCCTCCCTTTACATTCAGCTCATCTCTCACCTCCTCCCCTGTACATATACTAAACTATTACACAACATCCTATAACTACAACAAGCTATTGCACAACTCCCCGGACCAACAACAAACATTCACACAACTTTCTACGCCCATGCAAAACACCAACCACAGTAAAGTATCAAGCACCATCTTAGAACTACAACAAGCTACAACACAACATCCTGCAATCGCTACGAATTATTGCAAAATACCACAAAACACCATACAGCACGTAGACGGGGTACTATCAGGACACAGCACAGAGGACAAAATTACATACCCAAACATGCCATTTAAATTAATTTTTTTCTTGAATGTATAAATGGCGTGGATAGTGCAGATAAAGTACACATAAAGTCTAGAAAATATGCACAAAATTAAGCGCTAAAGGGAGAGTCAAGAATGCCCAGACCAGTGGTAAGGATTTGTGGGGGCTGGTGAGCTGAAAATTGAAGAAGCACAAATTATCCCTTGAAAATAATGACTAGTCTTGATGTGTTTTAAATCATTTATTTAAACTGACATTGCGTGAACTCCAAAAACACTTGGGACCATTTCTTGTAGCGAGCACTTCTGAAAAGATAAGAAGAGAACTAATAAATCTTGATTAGTTTGCAATACTTTTTCTTGATTAGGGATTTTTCTAATGATCAGATTAAGCCATCGGTAGCTAAACCCACAGCTTCCCTCTCAATGCAATGTTGAAAAAGATTAAATACAAGATGTATAATACACTTTATAAAAAAGATACATTTCTATATTAACTTTTCAGTTTGCTTTTAGCACATCCTGCACAATCTAATCTTAACCTCACGAATGTTAATTACAACAAAGAAAGTAAAAATTAGTTACCAATATGCGCAAATTAATAATGTTGATTGCAATACAATTTTGTAGCGAAATGACACATTTTTTTTCTCATGATACCTGAATGAGGATAGTTGGCCACACCTGATAATTTTGAGCATTTTTAAAGTTTAGACAATGCTAATTTAAATGAATGATTGAACACCGGTCAAGACCAATCATTAGCTTTTGTGCTTCACCAATTTTTGGCTGGTCAGCCGCTGTTGGCAAACATCTATGTACCGTGATCTCCTGACTGCCGTCCTGTGCGTCTGTATTTAAAAATTTGTAAATCTGGGGGGGTTGGAGGAAAAAGCATGAATGCAGCTTTTATTTCTCTGCATTAACATTTCGGGGAATATTAATATTTGTGCATCGAGTTACCCAGCACCTGCACCACACCGCTGGGAGACAGGAAGTGGGCGGGGGCTGGGGGCTCGGCTTCGAGTCCCCAGTCCTGAAAGGGGCCGAACGATTCTAGTGGGGGCAGAGGCTACACCATTTTCCACCATGCGCTGCATCCCGAGGGAGGGGGGTAGGGAGAAGGCAGAAGATGGCGAGCCGGTCTCACTATGACAGATTCGAGGCCCGCCCTCAACATTGCCAGCTCGTGGAGTAACATTAATCATCCCCGTCAGTCGTGCATGCTGTAAGGCAGCGTGATAAGACCGCTACACAGTCCTGACGCCCCGGAGATATGCGATACGCAATATGTACAGCAGCCCCGCGTAGCGTAAGCTGAAGCATCATTTGCATATGCAAGATGTTACGCAAATATATACAGCCACAGGAATTCAGATGTCTGCGATTAGTGTATTCAGACAGTTAATCATTCTGGCGAATGCTCCACGAAACAACCGCCTCAACGCCCCCAACAACCCCCCACCCCAGATTCCACCCTCCTCCCACCACCCCCCACTATCGACAGCATGTTTCTGGTGAAAAATCTCCAGTCTTCGTTTCAGTCTTAATTTTGTGCACCTCATCATAAAAGAAAAAGCCTAATGACATGAAGTCTTGAGTAGCTGTATGAGCGATGGGATGGAAAATCTGCAGCAAAAGGGTTGGGTAGCCTTGCTGTAGCTTTGAATGAGGTTTGTTCTGCCAGTGTTGAACTGAAAACTAAGCACTAGTCTATTCAGTCATTGTGGGGCACAACCATCCCAAGGCCACAATGCTCAGTTCTAAAAAGGACATATTTTGCAGTTTTTTTTCCTCAAGTTATGATTGTTTTGAAAGTACCAAATGGAGTTTTAGAAACTTTTCAAAAAAAAAAAAAAAAAAAACATTAAAATCTATTATTTCTAGGCCATTTCATTCATCTATTTTTTCTTGAAAAACTAGCTATTCTGCATAGGCATCCCTTCTGTGAAATGAACTCTGCTCTGATTGGCCAGTGAATAGAGCCTCCAACCGATTTGTCAAAGGATAGTGACCAAGTTAGAACCCCCCAATTAGTAGCATCATCTCCACCTGATTAAATACCTAGCCATTACACTACATAGAGAGTACGCCAAGGTTAAATCTGCAGGCCGAGCAACTACGAGGATGGTAGTTTCATTTACAAAAAAACATGGCAGGCAGTCACCAAGAAAGTTTAACTACGCTTGGAATTCAATGTCTAACATGATGAATGGCCGGTTGCTCATATTTGTGTAAGAGCAGCCTTCAACTTACGTTCCATTTATTGTGAATAGCTGTGCTATTCTTCTGCAACTGAATTTTAAATAAAATGGTCTATCCTATGGTTCTATCCATTTCTTGTACATTGCCTCAGGTTAAACAACCAATGGTTTCTAAATATACTTTTGATTTAGTAGCTAGCTAATAAACTACGCAATGATTATCCATCCATTCTCTATACCCGCTTCTCCCTCACTACGGTCACAGGGGGAGCTGGAGCCTATCCCCGCAGACTATGAGCGAAAGGAAGGCACCCACCCTGGATAGCTCGCCAATCCATTGAAGGGCGCACACACCATTCACTTTCATACCTATAAGCAATTCAGAGTCTCGACTTAGCCTGATGTTCATGTCTTTGGACTGTGGGAGGAAACTGGAGTACCCAGAGGAAACCCTCACAAACATGGGGAGAACATGCAAACTCCATAGAGAAAAGCCCCAAGGCAGATTTAAACCAATGACCTTCTTGCTGTGAGGTGGCAATGTTAACCACTGCGCCGCCCACACAATGATTATGAAAGGGTAATTCCTGCACGCTGAGCACCCTTGAGCGTAGCTGGCACATCGCTAGATAGCCATTCAAGTTTAATTGATGTTACACTTGGAATTCAGTTTAAATATTAACAGAAATCAGAAAAACCTAACTATTCATCCGCAGATTTTCCTTGAAAATTAATCAAAGTCATGCACTAGTTCTTTGTATCTTCTGACACGGGCAGAAAGTGAAGACATTTAATTATATAATGGTCGTTGTGGTCTACGACTGGACACGTTGTTTTTACAGGAATAAAAGTCTGCCTTTTTCAGTGGATTTTTCCTGTGTCTGTATATGACCATATAAACATGTC
The DNA here is from genome assembly GCA_029721435.1 of Gymnothorax reevesii. NCBI lineage: Eukaryota > Metazoa > Chordata > Actinopteri > Anguilliformes > Muraenidae > Gymnothorax > Gymnothorax reevesii. Next base: position 37,529,463 of record CM056580.1, on the reverse strand, counting down.
CATCACACTATGATATCATACTGTAGCCAGAGATGAAAATACTGTTGGAAATACGGTAGTGTGTAGTGATGATTACACACCACCACTTTCATCTAACAGGGGTCCTAATATATCACTTCTCAATAATTTTTTGGTGAAAATATATTTAAAACTACTATTGTAGGCAGTGAGAACCAAAAAAAAAAATGATTCCAATGAGTATATACTGAGGTCAACATATGGGTAATAAACAAAAACACTGAAAACATCAAGTTTTTATAACAACTGACAACTGTTGCAAATTTTACTGTTTTTGTGCTCTTGCATAGCCTGCATGTATGTTTAAAGGCTTATTCCATGACTATTGATGCCAAAAAATGTGTTTAAACTGGTTTGAGGCAACATTATTCTGCAAAATTTACCCTGACTTTGAACAGTGTCACAGTGTTCGCCACAAGGGCACGGCAGAAGGAGCTCTCTGAGATTGTTCATAGGTGCATTGTCATCTCACATGATGCTGAAGACTTTAAATGTTGTCATGGCACTGTATGAAACAGTATTCGGTTTCTGATTTATCTTCATTTTATTGAGTGGATAATCATCACCGCACACAGCTGTAAAATTTTTTTGCCCACAGGAGTACTTTCATATAAACTACATTTCCATAATTTTTTAAAACTTTGGCCATGTTTAAGATGAACATCATTCATTCACACTAATTATAAGACAAAAATAGGAATTATGAGGCAAAATACAAAGAACTGTAATAGGTCTCCTTTAAAAGATTGTGAGACTTATCTTGGAGCACTCCAGGACCACAATAACGCTCTGGTTGAGAGTGACCAAAACCCTGGGCCCACACAGAGTGGAACATACCAGAACTGAGCCTTGATCACCAGAAAGTGACCACAGACACAGAACTGACAGACTGACCCTGATATCAGATCTTTCAATAATGAGTTTCTAGACAGACCATCACAGCATAGTCCAATGGTCCTCTCTCATGACTAGTCATCAGACACAGAAACAGAAAGTTTGTCAGGAAGTGGCCAAATCACAGAAAAAACAGCCATTAAAAAAAACCAGCATAGTGAAGTTCACAACAAACCGTTTTTGTTATTTGCAACTTGCCTAACAAGTGTCCACTTACCTGTGGTCTAACTTGCAGCCACAGTTATTTTTTGCTGTTGTGGTTTGATATTCTTTGATGTTTGATATATGTTTGATATAATGCATGTGATCAGATTTGACAAGCTCCCTTCACAACTTGAACATTTTTGCCGCACCTGAAATTTAGGCTCCAATTATTTGTCCCGTTTGGTACTCTTAATCGGCGTAGTCCTTTTAATAAAACCTCCTTTGAGCAGAATATGTAATTGAGATTCGAAAACTTCAAAATTAAAGCCATTTGTCCTGGGACGCTTCAGTGTAAAGAATACAGAAAGAATCAATAATAAAGAATAAAGTCACGTTCCAATATAGATAAAGAATAAAGTCACGTTCCAATAAAGAATTACTGATAAAGAATCTGTATTCAGAGTCCAAAAAAATCTGTTCCACAACTAACTTAGGTTAGAGATGACTGTTGATGATTGGACACCCACATGGGAGGGAGGAGCCTGACTTCAACATCTATAAATAAAATACCATATTATTTTGAAAATGCAAGTCCTATGTAGTCTCTGCTGCTGAAACGGAGCATTGCTCAGGCATGCTGAGCCATTGTTTGTCCGCTGGCTTGGTTTTATAGCAGTAATTAGCACTGTTGTGATGAACCAGTTGGCAACGTGATTTACAATTATAAACACCACCCCCTCCTCTCCGGTAAGCAAACAACTATAGCACATTTATTTACCCATTTGAAACAGCAATTTCTCAACCACTTAATAGTAGGGGTCTAGGAAGGGCGTAAAACATTTCTGGTTTTCAAAAGCTTGTCGAATACTCCTTGAGTTCCATGCCCATTATTTTAATTCAAATTTCAAAATGTTTCTGTGATAATCAATCACAGCACTTGCTTTTTTTTGTTGAACACTGTTGTTATGCGCCACTCACACATACTAGCGCACGCAGTAAGCATGAAAAATTTCAGTCGCTATGCATGACAGTTAATAAAGACAATCAGTCTGAACCGCTGTCATTGTTAGAAGGCATCCCCAGGCACTCGGAGGCATTCAACATCGCGCTTCTTTCAACAATCACCAGTCGCCTCTCGGTAAACGAATAAAAGGAACAAAACAGCGACAACAATTACTGTAGACAAACAAGCGGCATTTTTACTGTTTTCCATTTTTTATTATTATCATTATTCATAGTTGCTCAGACACGTGTATATACAAATACAGACCTTTCAGATTTTTTTTTAAATGTTTATATACTTGAAAAAGCTGGTCACTGCGGTACTGGTAAGCGAAAGCTGGGTGGTGGGGGGGGGTTTGGGTAATACATTGATTGATTGATGTGGTCTCCGCACAGAACGAGAGGCTCTTGGTACGAATGGAGGGGAGGCAGTATCGGGAATTTGTTGGGCGAGTGTAGGGGGGGGGGGCACAATGATTGATTGATAAGATGTATGTGCACAGAATGGGACGTAAGACTCTCGGTACAGATGGGGGGAGGGGAAGGGAGGGGGACTGCGGACGGAGCAAGGCCTCTTGGGTAATCTCACACACTCCGGAATCTAGTACAGCTGCTCACACTACAGCAGCCGGTCTCAGTCTACTCTGCACAGATTTGTTTAATGATAGGCAAGCTCTAGGAGAAAGCTTAGTACAACCTCAGCACTGTCAAAGAGAGAGAGAGAGAGAGAGACAGACACACACATACACAAACAAGCAGTACATATACACACTAACCCACACGCACACACCCTAGCTTACATGGGGTCACTCACACACCTCACACGCAGACAGATACACGCACGCACACACACAAATGCGCACACAGATTTACACAGTAACAAAGATGTACACGCAAACAAGGCACACTCAGATAGGAAAATATGCAGCATTCTGCAGCAAGCTTTTGGAGTTTAGGAGTGAGTTCATTTCTACCGTTTAAATGAACAGCGCCACTTCCGAATACCCCTCACCCACATAAGAAATGTAAAATAATAAAGCCGGTTATATGTACTGTTTTTGTTTTTGTGACATTAAGTAACCCAGCAGGTAACTGGTAACCTAGCAGGTAACATTTAACCAAGCAGGTAAGGAGTAACCCAACAGGTAACATTTAACCAAGCAGGTAAGAGTAACCTAGCAGGTGACAAGTGACACAGCAGGTAATAAGTAACCCAGCAGGTAACAAGTAACCCAGCTGATAACAAGTAACACAGCGATCCTTTCTGCTTTCTGATACTGACACACACGACATGGTGAAACACCTCAAATTTCTTTTAAAAGGAAAACATTTTGTTAAAATTAAAACGAACAAACAAAAAAAAAACATTACCAAATCACCAACAGACTTTTTTTCTTTTAATTCTGCATCATGTCCATGCGCATGCCAAACATGAAACCGGCGGAATCCTTCGATTGAAGCTGTCTGTGGGGTTCATCTCCACGAGTCAACGTGCGTCCGCACAGGTCCTGTCATTAGTCCCATCAATACTCACGATACGAAAAACAAAAGTACACCAAAAAAACGTCCACGTTTCCTCTTGCGAAAGCCCCCAGAGAAGGTGATGGTGGTCCAGAGTGTGTGTGTGAGGTGGGGGATGGGGGGCTTCAGTGGGCGGACCATGTCCTGGAGTAGCCCCGCCCTGCTCCGCCCCCCTTGGCACCACATTTTTAATGAGTCCACTGCCGTTAACAGAATGCCGCAGTTCTGAGATTTTTTCCGATCTCCGCTATGCAGCGAGGATGACTTTACAGATGAGTAAGCTCCAAATATCCATCAACAGATTCTACCTTGTACCTTTGTTATATAAAAGACGTAAGAATCAAATGAATACTTTAATATCAAACAGTATTTACAACAAAAGGTTTTCAGCTAATAATACAGTTTTAACAATGAGGGGTCAGGTTTTTTTTTTTTTTTTGACCTCCAGAAAGGTACAAAAACCAAGTACTATCGATCTAACACTACCTGTTATATTATAGACTACTGTAGGATACACGGTATCCATTAAATGTGTGGATCCTTATTTCCCTGCTAAAAAAGTGTACAAATAATGATGATAATCATAATAATAATACCAATAATTTTATTAACAACAATAAGAATAGTGGGGATGACTTGGTAAAAACCCAGAACCTGAAACAGCTGAGCAGGCGTCCTTACTTTTCCAAAACTTTCAGAGCGCTGCGTTTTTCATGCTCGTAAAGCCACTGCTCTGGAACTGCATCACCGTTCTAGACCCAAACTTCCTCACACAGACCCACATAAACCAGCACTGAGGCCATAGACAAAAGAATAAGAAAAATAAAAACGGTAATAAAATGTGAACCGGAGAAGTTACTCTGTGAATTACCACATGTCGGCCACAAGGGGCACTGTTACACATCATTCAGGTGTGAGTCGGTGTTTTGATGCTAGATTTTTGGAGATAAGCTAACAAAAAAAAAAAGTTATGGTCTCAGAGATGATAGTATGACAGGCAATATAAATCATAAACAGGAAAAAGTGCTTACCCCACCCCCCATTATAGAGGTGTTCATGAAGTTTGTTCTGATCACTGATCAACTGATCACTGAGTGCCTTATCAACTAAGAAAAAGTGGGGTCACTGCAGCCAAAAATCTCCACAGAGAACCCCCTCCTCCAGACACTCAACACATTTTTGATTCCAGAAAAACTTCGCCAGCCAGGCAGAGGATCTCATGTCAGTCACTGTGAGGTCCGCGAGATGCTCGACCTCTTAAGATGTCTGACTACATAAAATGTGAATAGAGCGTTCGTGAGTGAATATTCTAATGACGAAGTAGCGTCCACTAATGGTAAAAGAAAGCAGTGGAGTTTTAGAAACACCGAAAAAAAACACTCCAAAAACTAAACTCTTCAAAGGGTAACACTAGTAGCACCAAAAACACTAGTATCCACCATTGACCCATTCCTCCCTGTTTCCTACCAACACCCGGTTCCGCCCGGCAACCTGTAACAACAGCACAGATCCGCTCACCCGCTGACAACCAAAATACTTATTTCCATTTCTTTATTTTATTCCGTTTTTTTATTTCTCTGCCCACCGAGTCTCATTGTGACCGAAAGGTAACTCATCACAAAAAAACTACAGAGGATTTTATTGCCGTAATCAGTCCAGTTATGGTTTTATTATGACATAGAAAAACGATGTTTGTGCGACAGTTATTCAGGCAGTAGCCTGTAGACACAGGGACACTGCCTGTGAAATCTTCACAGCGCACAGAGCACCTGTTTTCACAGGTGATAGGGCAGATTACCACAGGACAGTGAAGCACTGTATCCATAGCAACAGCACACAGGAGAATGATCCGCAGGTTGTTGTTAAGGTTAGAGGGAAAATAAAAAGAGGATTTTGAAGGTAACAAGCAGAATAACTGCACTGCTCTCTCGACTGGATGTGCCTGAAACGACTCTTTAACACGAGCGCGTCTTTTAACTGACACCATTTACTTCTGAGCACAAGCAACAGCAGAGGAAGCCACGAAAAACTACTGTTCAATCTGGGACTTCACCTGGTCCCCTTCAACACTGTTATCTTTAAAAAAAGAAAAAAAAAAAACTACTGCTGAAACCTGGGACTTCTCCTGGTCCCCTTCATCATGGATTATTAAAAAAATGACTCTCAGAAAAACTATTGAGAGAAACCGCCAAACATTTTTCAGGGAAAGGAAGTAAACCAATGGAAATGCAAAACAATAATAAAAGAAAGTCTGAACACATATTTTCCCGGTGTAACGCGATCATCGCCGTTGGCGACCCCTAATGCAATTTAAAAAAAAGCGGAGACGGAGAACGCGGAGCAGACACGCTTCCTGGAAACCCGGCCTTCTCGCCGCGGTATAATCCCGCCGGAGAGACTCGAGCAGGGAATGCGTGATGGCGGAAAATAAGAAAATAGTCTCGCTGATCCTTTTTTTTTTTTTTTTTGCACCTGACAAAATACTCTAGAATGCAGTCTTTTTTTTGTCTATTTTATAAGGACTCACACAAAAGAGCGATTACAAATTAAATCTCCTCCAATAAACCACACGCTGTTTGTTTGCTCCACATTAATATAGTTTCAAAAATACTTATCTCCTCTTTTTACAATAACCTCACTAAAGTATGCACCGGTGTGGGAGGGAGAGAGAAACAGAGAGCTTAGTTCTCTCTTCCTGTTCTGCCCGTTCCTTTCCTTTAGCCTCTACCCCCCTTCTCCACCCAAACAACTACCAGGAAGAAGTGTCTTACCCAGAAGCCATTGGGTGAGTTTTCATAAGTACTGTAAGGTCTCAGAGAAGAGCCACATAAATGATGCCAGCCTCTCGCACACTGATTGGCTGGTTACCATTGAACCATTTGTCTAGTCTTGTCTTCCTCCCCCTCACAAAAACACAGAATCAACGAGACAGACTAACATCCCTTCTTTCCACAAAGGTATCTATTAACACAGCTAGAATTTGGAAACCCAAATGCATTGTAGGCAGGGAAAGGGAAAATTCAGGTCTTTTCTCCCCCTGAGCAAACTTTCAAATCAAGGGTGATAATGAGTGGGGAGAGTCAGACCAGTATGTGTAAGTTTGTGTGTGTGTGTGTGTGTGTGTGTGTGTGTGTGTGTGTGTGAATATGAGTTGGTTGTTCCGCCTGGAAAAGGGAGGAGTAATGCAGAGGCGATGGAGACTGAGCTCACGAAAAAACAAACACTGAAAGTATAAAAACGATTTTGGCATCTCAGGGGAAAGTTTCGCAGGAGCTGGCTCCACCCTCAGCATTATGGTGGTCCAATCACATGGCTGAGAAAGACCACTTTAAATATTTGCAAAAAAAAGTGTTCTTAGGGAGTCAGGCGCCCCCCCCCCTCCCCCCCCTCTCCCGCGTGGCGCACACGGGGCTCTCTTCTGCAAGCGGCGTCAGCGCTACAAAGCCAGCAGGGCGGCGAGGCAGAGCAGGAGGGTGGTCAGTAGGGGGGTCAGACTCTGGGAGCCGCCAGAGTTCCCGTCGCCTCGGGAGGGCTCGGCTGACTCGTGACTCGTATCATCTGGAGGAGTGAGGGGCAAAGAAGCACATGGTCAGAAAATGTAAAATTTACAACAGAGGTGCACGAACATTAGCTACGTCACGCGCTGAACACAGCAACGACACACTGACATACAGCACTGTGCAAAAGTTTTAGGGCCTGATTTTCCCTCCAATATAAAATACAAACAAGGGCTCTACAACTGCTTTAGCCCTGAGAAAAGGATTGGCTTTTTTCCCACTCCAGAATGTGGGTATTGTAATGGGTACGTGCTAGTTATAAGAAGGTTATTTCAACTTCAATACTGAAACCCCTTCCCCTGGGTCTCTGGTGTAGATTCAAGAGGAAGGTGCATGTGAAATTTACATTTTCATTCGGCCTCATGAAGGCACTAGCCCTTATTTTGAGGACATCGATAAAACATTTTATCAATTTATCATTTACTATATTCAGTTCTTTGGTGCATTTGTGCTAAAATAAAAGAACAGATGGCTGCGGGGTGTTCACCATGGGAATATCAGCTAAGGCTGCACAAAAATGCAATTCCAGAATCTAAAACTAGAGGCACTCCTAGAGGACAAACCTCTGCAAAGGCACCACAGTCCATATCTTGGTGAGTGGGAGCAAAGTTCATTTATCACGTGTCATAGGATTTTGTTTGACTGATCGCGGTGAAAATTGATTTATTGGTTTCTGGGTTTCAACCTTCTTTCATTATCTTGTGTTCTTCCTTCCTCTCTCTCTTTTGCTATCTACTAACACATACTAATAGTTTGTTGTTTTTTACTAACTTACTAACATGCACTCGGGATTGTATAGCTGCACATACTAATTGACTAACGATCTCTCAGCAGTCGCCCAATTCTAGTCTCCGCCTCCTTGCCCATCCCTAATCATCTCTGCTGTGATTTTCTGTGGATCTCAACATTTACTTTGCGCTTTCCTTTCTTTTTACTCTGCACTTTAGTACTCCGTGACCAGAGCTGTTTGTCTGTTCACAGATTGTCTTTGTTAACCCTGTCTGCGTTTTGGCGATTGCCAAACTCATGTCATTAGTTATTCCTCATGTGTCTCTCCTTGGTTGTGATTCAATTGATTGCACCTGCCCTCCTTGATCATGTGTTACCCGGAAATGTATTTAAGAGGTCTGTATGTTGCACTTCCTTTGTCAGATCGTTCTTCCTCGTTTCCTGTGCCACGTTTGTTTTCGCCTTGGTTCATAGTAATTTAGCTTTCTGACTGGACCGCCTTGACTTCGAGTTTTGCCTATTCCCTGTACTGTACCGCATTCTTGTTTTTCGACCTCTTTTTGCCCGACTACGATTTTGTGATTGGTGCCCTGGTTTGACTATGGATTACGCCCATTGGAATTTGATTTTGGATTGCGGACATTGTATTGTTGCCAGCTCTGTTGGGGGGTTACCCCCTTCAGAAATAAAAGCCTCCTTTTTGCATTCTACTGGTTTTCGCGATTGGTTCATTTCGTAAAACCCAACAGCAAGAATCATTGCGTCACAAACACTTGCACTAAATGAACCATAAAGAATTATAAACAAAGATGACTTTTGAAAAAACTGCAACAAATCGATATGATGTGACCGGCTGTATGCTAAGAATTAGGTGCGTGGTCGTGTCTAACAGTTTTGTGAGAGCATTGGCTGGTATGCTGCTCTAAGCATATTGCCCACTGCTCCTCTGACTGGCTCGCTCACTGGACGCCTTCTCTCCAGGTAATTCCACACAGCCTTGATGCTGCTGAGATCAGAGCCCTGCGGAGGCTATACCATCTGTTACAAGCATTAACCAAATAGAAACAGACCTCCGTAACATCGATTTTTTTTTTTTAAATTAATATTCTGAAATCTCAAATGTGCTCTTTTCTACAGAAGCATGAATAAAAATGAAATAATAAAATGAACACCATATTTACATTTAAAGACCTTTGAGTACCTATTTGCACAGTACTGTATGTATATAAATATTGTAAGTCATCACGTACAGTACATACAAACACCTACGAAAACATGTTGATAACGTGTAAGAGCATCACACTGTACACACACACACACACACACACTCACAATAACAGAGCATCTCTCATGCCCTAAACTGAAGCTCCCACTGCTGCAGATAGAGGCTGGTAGTTAAGCATCTTCGCTTAAATCAGACATTATTCCCCAATTTCCTCCCTCAAGAATCCAGCAATGACCGTAAATTTTGTGCGTTACCGTTTTTTAAACACATTAAGGATTTCTTTGTAGTGACTCTAGCTGACCTTATTTGACCGTAAATTTCAGAAAACAACAAATCACTGCGACTGAAGCTCTTACTCTTTCATTTTAAAATTTCTTCAATGCATATCCTACTCCAATCCAATCAGGGAGTAAATGGCAGCTACACTAAAGGACACTGTTCAGAGACCATGCTTGCAGGGCTCAGGGTATAGAGCAGAATCTGAGTGGCACACATAGCCAGAGCCACCCTGTGCATAAGCTGCCAGGATTTTACCCCCGGGAGGGGCGAGTCGTCCCAGAGGGAGAAGAGTTAGCCCCACAGGGGAGCAGAGCAGACAGGTGTGAAAACCACAGAGGAAAAAGATGAAGGCCCATGGGAGGGAGAAGGGATGCTAACCCACTTACTCACTGATGGGGCTCAGGCAGTCAGGCATGCGTCAGCCAGACTAAGAGAATAGACCACCCATCGAGTCCCAGGCATTCTCAAAATACACCAGCAAACCCTGCATCATGCCAAGCTCAGCAATTACACCACATTTCAGCAATTACCCAATGCTCTGATAGAGAATAACTTCACATTAGAGCTTATATTTGAAGGGTGGGGGAGAGGAGAGGTAATAACACATGATTCCTATTAGTAAAGGGCTAATATACTCTATAGGAACATTAGCACACTGACGATAACATCATATTGATCCCCGTTTGCCAATTGCCTTCCAGCAAATGTGAACATGTAAGGTATACAATTAGGTATATCAAAGTGATCTCCGTGAGACCACCCTTTTCGAGCACGAATCACCAATGCAGGCAACACAGTAACTTTCACGGTCCTTTAAAGACAATTTCCCTCATTTTTCTGCTGTTTGCTAATCTGACAGGGACCGTGTCTAAATCTAACAGCTCGGCTGTTAAAATGAATTAGCCCAATCTTTTGAGACAATCTACAGCCGGATTTGAAATCCATTTGAATCGGCCGTGTAAATTTGACAGGCTTAACGATCAGAGGCTTTTTTCTTTTATCCCCCGCCTCTCCTGCAGCAGGTGGGAGCTCGAGAGACAGAACAACCGGAATAGTCCAAAAGACACGTTCCGCAGAGATGGGAGTCAGAGACACAGAGACGGACGTGAGAGATGGAAGGAGAAAGGTCAGGCGCATGCAGTCAGGAAAAGAGGAAACAAACGTGGGGCGATCGGGTGTGAGATGCAGGAAGTGAAGCAATATTTCTCTGGCATTCTCATGCGCACTCCTGCGTTAGTGATCACATGACGCTCTGATGTTTCTATGTCTCTTATCAGGGGTTGAGATGAGGGGTTAATGCACTTGACTGATAAGCAATGTGACCATATCAGAGGTGCAGTGAGCCGCAGCAAAGCCAAACTCTGACATGAGGATCATGCTACTGTACAAGGGAAAAGAGCTGAGCTGCAACAAATAAAATGGGGAACAGGTGCGTGTGCTTGTGTGTTTTTGCGTGTTTACATGCATATTTGTGTATGCGTGTTTGTGTGGGTGTATGTGTGTGTGCTCGCATGCGTGTGTGTGTTTGTGTGCGCGCGCTTGTTTGCGTAGATGTGTCTTTTTGTGAGTGAGTATTTATTTTAAGTAAGTTAAGTGTGTTAATTTACTTTTCATTTGTATTGTGAAGTGTACATGTATGTGACTTTCTGCCCCCACACAGGAAATGTTCCTGTGTTTTTACTTGGGTAAAGACAAATGGCAATAAAGATTGAATTTGTACATGTGTGTATGTGTGTGTGCATGTGTGGATGTGTGTGTGTGTGTGTGTGTATGTGCGCGTTTGTGTGTGTCTGTGTATGTGTGAGTGTTTGTGCATGTATGCATGTGTTTGTGTGTATGTGAGTATGTGCGTGCGTGTGTGTGTGTGTGTGTGTGTGTGTGTGCATGTGTGAATGTGTGTGCGCTCATCGTCCAGGAGTGTGTGTATTTGCATGTGCGCATATACACGTGTGGGTGAGTGTTGCGAGTGAGTCTAGGCGTTCTGTGTGTGTGTGTGTGTGTGTGTGCGTGTGTGTGTGTGTGTGTGTGTGTGTGTGTGTGTATGTCGGAGTATGCACGCACATGTACGTGCACCTTTGTGAAGGATAAACATAAAAACACCAGCACTCGTAACATTTTGAAAAGTGAGGATTTTTCTCAGTCATACTAACCTCTTGGTTCTAATGAATTGTCTACTTTGTCGTTAACGTCAAAAACACGATCGTGACCGCCTATAGTTTTCACACAGCTGTCTAAAACAGAAATAGAGACGATAAGCCAAACAGGTTAGTGACATCTGTGACCCGCCCCTCTAAAGAAAACCATTGCTCAGAGCTTATGACACCACTGCAATCCACCTTTACACAAGTCAAAGACACAGCAGCAAACAGCCAGAAATGTACAGTATCAAGGCAGTCAAGAAATAATGAAAACTCGACACAGTGTACTGCTCAGCTAACCAAACATTCACTTGATCTATTCTTATCAGTAAACATGTCAATAATGAAGAAAACAAAACAAATTTTCTATCAAAATGAGCAGAAAAAAGCATGCCGTATTCGCCTAAATTACTTTCATGGGACGAGACTTACTTGATGTTCGGACGAAAACTTTCAGTTTCAAACAGGTTTTTCTCCCGTTCTCCGCGATCGTTGAGGCTAAGATATATGACAGACCGACAGACAAACAGCAGAACAAACAGAGAGAGAGAGGGGAATAATTCATCGTTAGCAAGACGCAGCAAAAAAAAAAATTGAGCCAAATGTCCAAAAACGTCAAAAGTGAGACAACAGAATCAATATATAGACACAGAGTCCCCCCCACCCCCAGCACACTGTGACTATGAGCAGATACTGTTGATACAAAATTTGACATCAATACCGGAGAAGTAATAAGAGTTTGATCAGTTCCTTTGGCAGCGAACGGGGCCTCTTCCTTTGCAGCCTATTTTGTGGGGATCTCAGTATGGGGGAGGGCCCCAGTTACACCAGCGACGCTGTTCAAACTCCAAACAAATACAGCGGATTTATTTTCACCATAGTGGGGTGCGCTGCCTTAAAAGTTGTCAACATAATTTATGTCTATATTTGTGCATTCCATTTCGTTACACTTTGTTGTGTCTATGAGAGACACGGGCACATACTTCTGTCTGATTGTCTGATTTGTTTTTGGCAGAGAGGAGACAATCTAACAGAGCGATTTGTCTGAACTAGGGCGCGGTGAAAAGTGCGCGACGGCAAGGCAGGGTTTCACTCAATCTTCAACCGACCCCCCGCTAGAAGTTTACTCATTCAAAATCAGCCGCAGAAGACATAAAGAATGTTTTCTAGATGTGGCCGCATACACAAAATTTGGCGAGACTGCGAAGCACTTGGGGCGAGGCATTAAAATCAGCTAAACATGTGGAAACCGCAAAGGATCGAAGCACGCTAGCATGTTGGCGGAAAAATGATGGCTAACGGTTGATAGGCGAGTCTTTGTACAGTACCCCCTCCCCCTATCATACCCCGTACTGAGGCCTCCCCCTCGCACTGCATCATTTGAATACCCCTCTGTCAACATATGCAGTCTTTAGAACATTCCGGCGTGTTCCTGGCTCACAGACCCGTATCCATCACTTTCTGCTCAACGCGGCGCGGGCCGCTGCCACGGCCCGTCCCAGCTGCGGGCTCTTTGTCTTCCCGTCTGACAGGATTCATGGCTCGGAAACTGAGCTCCCCCGAACCCACCCCCCCAGTGCTCCGGTCACCTCCCTGCGCTCTACTCTGTCGCTCCAATTATAGCATCACAGCCCCTATTGTCTGTTCCAGCACTGTAGCCTGCTGCCTGCCACTGGCCCCCTTCCTGTACACGCGCATTTGATAGGACGTATAAAGTTTTTGTATTAAAACTCACAAGTGCCCTTTCGGCTCCAGATATGAAGCACAGGGCTGAAGATGGGTCAAATTCTCCCTCTTGGACCTCTAATTTTTTTTTTTTAATTTAACCCTTATTTAACCAGGGAAGTCCCGTTGAGATTGAGATCTCTTTTTCAAGGGAGCCCTGGGGGAAGAGGTGGGGGAGGGACAGAGGAATTGCACAGCCAATTAGATCAGGGGATGATTAGGCGGCAGATCGAAAGAGCCAGGTTGGGACTTTAGCCATGACACCGGGGAACCCCCTACTCTTATCGAAGAGTGTCATAGGATCTTTAATGACCACTGTGAGTCAGGACCTCAGTTTAACGTCTCATCCGAAAGACTATTCACTGATTCCACACAGTCTAAACCTTGATAGCGACATCAAAGTCCCATTAGACTGAAATCAATGCACTGGGAGTCTAAATGGAGCTCCATGCACGTTTGAGCGTACACAGACGCACACGCATAGGCATACACATGTACACCCACATATATGAACAGTATATCCATCCACAAACAAACTCAAACACACTCGCACACAAAAATATACACACGTGCTCAAACACGCGCACATACGAACTCAAAGGCCTTTGTGTTCCTGCGCAAATCACATGATTGATCATGATAGAAACAGCAGCCAAGCGTCCAGTGAAGATAATCATGGTCCATGTTTTGCCTGGACAATGGCCAACTCCCTGCTATGAGCGTCAGAACATTCAATTATAATTAATATTATAAAAAAATGAAAATATACTTTGAATGAGCTACAAAGAGAGGTGCCATAGTCTCATTTTGCCAGAGTATAGAAAACACAAATAAAAAAGAAATAAAAGGCTGGAGGATACCATCATGTTGTTTAATGGATAATTAAGGATCTTATCATCCTTCCGTAATTAGCAGTTTGTAATTCTTTTGAATGTAATCCCCAGAGATCCATCGGCACATGGTGCTGTGTTTGGGTGTGTGTGTGTGTGTGTGTGTGTGTGTTTGTGCGTGCGCGCGCACGTGCATGTGTCTGCCTCTGAGTGTGCATGTATATCTGTATATGTACCTTAAATTTTCCCGAGGTTTATCTTAGTTTGTGCTTTAGGCAAGAAAAGCTTATTACTGGCTGACCAGATTGTCAAGCAAGGTGAGAAGGAATAGGTCTGAGCAGAAAAATAATTAAGGATAAAACAAGAACTCATACACCAGGGCTATGGCTATATGGCTGAAGCGAAGAATAATGTCTCTAAGGTACAAACAGAACCCAGGGACTGCATTTAATGCAATTAATGCTGCAGCCTCACACCACTTGGTATGAGTTTAATAGGTATGAACTCCCAGGGTTTGTCTTCAGACATTACAGGTCTTTAAACCAATTTATATATTTCCAAAAGTACTCGACTATTGCTGGTACTTCACCATGGAAATAACTGAAACAAACTGTTGATAATATCCCCAAAGACCACGAAGAAGATTAATAAAAAATAAAAAAAAACCTGCCACCGTGCGAAAGTCCCTCATTGATTCGGTCTCAAATCCAATGCGCCTGTTTACAGAATCTCGAAGTTCAGGCCAAATTGAGCGCAATGCCTTATTTGCGCGCAAGACTTCGGTTTCAATTGGCGGGAAGAGTCGTCTCTCTCTCACGTCCCCTAACATTCACACCTGCTATTCAACATCGCATTCGCGCTTGAACATGCTGTCCGTTGCCAGCGCCCTGAAGGCCAACGGCATTCGCAGAACACCCCAGAAACTAGAGCAGGTGTTTTTAGACTTCGGATTGTCCCTGAGCGCTGCGAGGAGCTTTAAATACACCGCGTGCCAAACGCAATTTAAAGATGACAATTAACAACGCTGCCGGGCATCCTCGCACTGAGGAAGAGTGGGAACTGAATTAAATTCTTAAAGCAAATTAAGGTCTTAAAATTGTCTTAAAAAGCTCGGGCATCGCGACCCGTTTTCTAAGAGATTACATTTTTTTACCCGCGGCTGCTCACCTTGAGTGACTTAGCAAAGGAAGAGATGAGGGAGGAAGGGTTGAAATAAAAAGTTCATTTTATGAAGTCACTGCTGAAACCTCTGCCAGTACAGCAGCAATTACAGGGAAGGTCTTTGTCTCTCTAGTGCCCCGAGTGGTGAAAAAGTAATTACTGCTGAGGACATTCACCGAAGACGACAGCTCAAAATAATACATTTCGCGTCTATTCCTTATTGTTCCAACATAAACCGATCAGCCATAACATTGTGACCATTAACAGTTGAGGTGAATTACAATGATTATCTTGTTACAATGACACCTGTCAGTGGGTGGTATACATCATACAGTAAGTGAATATTTTGTCAGTGAAGTCGATGTGTTGGAAACAGGAAAAATGGAATAAGAGCAACTCTGATGGAGGGCAAATTGTGATGTATAGACGAATGGGTCAGAGCATCTCCAAAACTGCAGCTTTCATGTGGTGTTTCCAGTCTGCAAGTGGTCAGTAACAACCAAAAGTTGTCCGCAGGACAGGCGATGAATCAGCGGCAGATTCGATAAGGTTCACTGATACATGTGGAGAGCGAAGGCTGGCTCTTGTGGTCTTATCCAACAGAAGCGTGACAGTTGCACAAATTGCTGAAAGAGTTTGTGCGGGTTCTGATAGAAAGGTATCAAAACACACAGTGCATTGCAGATCATTGTGTGTGGGGATGCATAGCTGCAAACTGGTCCCATGCTGACCCCTGTCCACCGCCGAAAGCACCTACAATGGGCACATGAGCATCAGAACTGGACCACAGAGCAAAAGAAGGAGGTGGTCCGGTCTGATGAATCACATTTTCTCTCACATCATGTGGATGGCCAGGGGTTTGTGCATCGCTTACCTGAGGAAGACATGGTACCAGGATGCGCTATGGGAAAAAGGCAAGCCAGCAGAGGCCGTGTGATGCTTTAGGCAATGTTCTGCAGGAAAACTTTGGGTCCTGTCATTCACGTGGATGTTCCTTTAACATGTACTGCCTACCTAAACACTGTCACAGACCAAGAAAACACTCCCCTGGAGACAGTATTCTTAAATGGCAGTGGCCTCTTTCAGCAGTTTAATGTGCCCTGCCACACTGCAAAACTGCTTCAGGAATGGTTTGAGGAGCAAAAATAAGTTCAAGGTGTTGAATTGGCCTCCAAATTCCTCACATCTCAATCCAGTCGAGCATCTGTGGGATGTGCCGGACAAACACGTCTGATCCATGGAGGCCCCACCTCACAACTCACGGACGTAAAGGATCTGCTGCTAATGTGTCAGTGCCAGATACCACAGCGCACCTTCAGAGGTCTAGTGGAGTCCATGCCTCAACGAGTCAGGGCTGTTTTAGAGCAAAAATGGGACCAACACAGTGTTAAGGTGCTCATAATGTTATTGCTGATCTGTGTATATGTGTGGCATCCTGGGTAAACTCTTAACATGGTGAGATTTTGACTATTTTTTTTTACATGTTAGTACTTCTGGAAATGTAAGACTCGCCCCTGTTTAGATTGTTCAGAATTACTGCGATATCTCAATCAAAGTACGAAGATTTTAAGGTCCCATTGAGTCTACAAGTTGAAAGTGAGAAAAACTTCCATAGAGATTCCATCCCATTCCTTTGAAAAGTTTAAGAGAAAACATACCAACAGTGAGCCTGTTTCTTTTAGAAAAGATTGTCATTATAGTAATAATGTATTAACACGGTAAAGACGGCACCAGGATACTGTGCGCAGAAGCTGGTGGAGGGAGGGCAGTACTCCGGGAAATGTTCAGCTGGGAAACCTTGGGTCCAGCAATTCAAGTGGACATCAGGTTGATGGAGTTGTTCTGGTAGCAGAAGGGGATCTATATAAGATTTGGCAGGCGGATTTAACCCCATAATGCCCCCTGTATCATATATGATACACCGAATTTGAAGGACCATGTCCACTTGGTAAGATGCAACACAACCACGACTGCTCTATAATTTGAAATTTCGAGCGTTGAGTTCTGGAGGGGTGTTGATTTTTGGCTGTATCAGATATGAAACTCCTGGAATTAGAGAAAGCTCTGTTCAGCAATGTATATTTTGCTGTCACAAAACCAAATGATGAAAAGTGGATCTGAATACTACCGGGTCATATTTTTCCTATAACGATGTCTGTGTCTGGGCATTATAGGGTTAATGTTGTGGCTTATCAATTTATAATGAAGTATGCACATTGTTGACTATCTTCACCCAGGGAAAGGTTTTAGTTGAACATTTGTGCCCATTGTTTATCAGGCTCATAGGACTCCGAGGCCAGCACACAAACCTGTGGGGAGCAGTAACCAAGAGGGCCAATTTTACACTCAAGTTAAACGTAAAGGCATGACTTAAAAATCATTGGGGGGGTCAAGTGGGGTCTTTCCCAGAATACCCCTCTTCCTACAAGCTTTCCTTCTTTTTGCTTTCATTACAAAAGTGGTTGCCCAGCAGTATGGGTCTCCATTCAGATTGGCTGAACCTCCAGCTGGTAGCAATCAGGTCCAAGCCCGTGGTACATCTTCAATGCTCCACGAGAGATGAAGGGTTAATTTTACTACATCCATAAATGTTCCCCCCTTACCAAATCAACCAGTTTGTCAGGACTTAAAAAAGTTCCCCACAAGCAATTTAGTTTGCCTGATTCGAAACAGCACTCGCCCGCCGCGCAGAAGAAACACATCGGGATCACTTCCCCTCACGACGGCCAAAAGCACTTCACTGCTGCTGCCAGCCAACATGCCAACTACAGCTCTAAGGAGACCACTTGGCACGCACACAAACGAGGAAAACCCGGAGCGACGTGCGTGTGGCGACAGAAAACGCTATGCAAAATGACAGGGAAAAACACAGTAAAAGTGCTAAATTACAGGGAGAAGCAGCGGAGTGAAATTACGGCAAACACCGAGTATAACTGTGAGGCAACAGGATGGATCTAATAAAGTCAAAGTGAGAAATGTGAGAGAGAGAAAGAAGTAACATTAGACGAAATTTATGAAAGAGCAAGCTGCACGGTAACCCTGATAGTGGAGTGAACTCAAATGTTTTGTGGAAACCAATCACCTCAAAAAAAATTGTAGGAAAACTTAATTGCATTGAGTGGAATGAACTGATCCCTCTCTTAACCAGCGTAGCATATCTGCTACATGAGGTAAAAGGGTTAACAGCCTGGACACCCTGTTGGTTTTGTTTCTTATTGCCAAATAAACATTTGAGAATAACTTGAATGGGCCGTCACTTTAACTTTTTCATTACCATTGTTACCCAATGTAGCAGATTTGCAAAGGTAGGCCAAATGTGTCAAAATTTTTTTGTCTACTGTTTTTCAAATAATGACCCACAATAAACATTTTTGCATCGGGAAATAATTTTAACGCAATTGGAAATGGGTTTGGTTAATAGAGGGTTAAACAAAATAAGGTAAACTTAAATTTTACGTGTTTTTAAGTGCTGTGAACCCAACATTATTAACTTGGCAAACTCAATTTTTTTGAGGTAATCGGTTTCCACAAAGCATTTGAGTTCATCGCACTTGGCAGGATTTACATTGTGTGAGTAATAAGGTACAGAAAAAGGGAAGCGGGGATGAGAAAGAGAGAGAGAGAAAGAGAGGGAGGAGAGAGAGTGAGTAAGAGCAGATAGAAGAAGAGTGGAATTATGAAAGAGCAGACTGTGAGTAACAGGGTACAGAACAAGGGAAGCAGAGAGGGGAGAGAGAGAGAGAGAGAGAGAGAGAGAGAGAGAGAGAGGGCGAGAGCGAGACGGAGGAGACGAGTGGAGAGATATGAGTACGGTTGAAGGGTTAGGTCACGGCTCACAGCTGTGGCGCATCATGGGACAGAAAAACCTCTCCTCTCTTTCGTGGGTCGCGTCCTGAAATTTAGACTCAATTTTCTAGAAGTCTCTGAACGTGTCTGGGGAGGAATCCAGAAGGCTGAAGGAGAACCAGGAAAAGGGAGGATGAAACATCATCTCGATGAGCCCAGTCCTCTCATCGTGTTCAGCAGAGACCTGTTGTTCCAGCGTTGGGGGAACTGACTAAGCTGCTAAGTCCTTTTCTCATTAGCAACAGCAGGACGGCCGCACTTTCTGAAGTCAAGCAAATCGATACTCCTGCTTCAGAGGACCGTTTTGATCTTGCTTTCCCTTCTAAGAAAACAGGAGGTGATGATTAGTTTCTGGGTGGTTCAAAAAATCTTTTGTGGGTTTTCTTTTTTTTTTTGCTTATGTTTTCTCTTTCCGGCAATGCGTGTCGCGTTACTTACCTCAGCAGCCATTGAGTAAAGGCAGGCAGAGAGATGGACCTTCTTTATTGTAAACTGGCTCCTGACCCGGCCATTCTCATGGCTGATATTTCCTTTAGCCTTGAGGAAGAGAGGAAGACTCTCTAACGAACGCGCAGGACACACAAACACACGCTCGCAAGCAAAACACACACACATGCTGGCACACTGACAGAAGCTCATATGCTAACACACACGCACTCGCACTCAAACTATGACACATGCTTGCGCATGAACACACACACACACACAGACTTGTATGTTATGCACGCTCAGTTACATGAACACAAAAACTCACACACAGCAAAGGGAGAAGCGTGACACAAAATGACAGACTGGTAGAAATGAACTCACATTGAATAGAGGAGAAAAATGGAAATAAACCATTCTGCAGTGCTATTCCTGCCAGCACTAAATGCATGCATCCAGACCACAGGTTTAACCCGACTCATCTGCCATAAAAATATACAAACCATTTTCCCTACTCTTTCTGTCACACACAAATTTACATTTATTCTACAAATTGCTAAATGGGCACAGATGATGGGTATTGGGATACAGACCAGTCAGGTCAGTAAAACGCATCTGTGGTTTTTCCCTCGAGCTACTCAGTCCTCTTCACTTCTTTCACTCTCTGTATCTCACAAACACACACACACACACACACACACTGCATCTTCACAATAAGGCCCTTTTGATATTTAGCATCGGACCCTTCTCCAGATTAGCATCAGACTGCAGATTCTCTATATTAGAAAAATGTGCAGCCTCAGGCGTTTTTCAGGATCCAGGGTTCACTGAAGCCGTCACAGCACGCTGCCCTTTGACCCCTCCCCAGAGAGGAGGGGGGCGGGGCGTAGCCCGCAGCCAGGTCCAGCAGCTCCGCGCGACACTGTTCGCGCAGCCCGCGCCGATCGCTCACAGATGTGCGGCGCATTATGCAGCTTCCTGTTTCTTCCCAAAGGGCCCTGACCGAGGCGTCTATGCAATCGCCCGCGGAGAAAGTACACACAGAGAGGAGGGAAGAAAAGGGAAGGAGTTAAAAGTGAGAGAGGAGAGAGAAATGAGAAGGGAAAAAGAGAGGGAAAGAGTGGTAGAGAGGAGAGAGGGATATGGGAAAGGACAGAGAAAGAGAAAAGACAGCGAATGAAAAGAAGAGAGACGATGTGTGGAAAGAGAGAGATGGAGCAGAAGAGAGAGATAAAGAGAGAGGCAGAGGCAGCAGGGGCCCAGATAAGAAATCACACAGCGTCCTTTTGATGGACAATTTTCCTTTTTGGGCTGTAAAAAAAACCCTGGCTGTCAAAAAATAAATAAACAAGTAAGAATTATGAGCTGAAGTTGATTTTATCTGCGCCCTCCTCGCCTGGGTTAACCCGTTCCAGCCGCTCGGACGGACGAAAGAGGCCATGGCCTCTGCCTTGTAATTTCATGAAAGACAACAAATCAAAGCTCCCGTCATGTGATCCCCAGGGGAGGCAAATGCAGGAAGCTGTTGATACATAGGAGCTCTCCTACAAGGGATTATCGGCCATCTTCATCTTTATCCAAAGGCCAGATATAAAAATCAATCAAGTCTACTGCTCCTCTTCTCTCTGTCCTCCTGTGGGCAGCAGCTCTACTGCACAGAAATAAAACGTGAGAACAGAGGAATCCCTCCTTTTCTCATGAGCATCACCTACACCCCCCTCCCCAACAGACCACAGACTAATCACACACCCCGAATACCAACGCAGCCTTTCTCATGTGCAGCAGGGGCAAAAGACCTCAAAGCAGGGATCTAAAACTGAAATCCAGGAGGGCCGCTGCGTTTGTAGCTTTCTGATGTGTTGCTGAGCTTAAGTGCTTAATTGAAGTCACTGACACCCCAGCCTCCCCGCGGACTAAACGCGCCGCATTCGTACGCGAACATGGAGACTTAGTGTTTCTCATGCCCTCAGAACAAGCCTGGATTTGCCCCGCGGGCCTGGTGAGGTACGAGGGGACGGTGTGAGTCGCCGAGCGCTCCGACCGGCCGCTCATTCAAATGGCTGGGGGCTCGTAGCGCCACCGCTGCTCCATCTCAGCTGGTTTGTTTTTGTCGTTTTAAACCCCCGAGAGTGTTCGGGAGAGGTTTGTTTTTCTGTTTCGCTGCAGATTGAAAAACACCATTTGCTGATGGGAGTTTCAAGCGGTTGAGTCATGGACTTGAGTCACCCCTGAAGCGCAGGATGGAGCCACATGATGTCAAGTGGCACTCGGCAGTTGAGCTCCAACGCTTTTCGGACATCACTGAGACCACTGGTGCTGTTCAGGGACATTTCTGACCCAATGGCCCCACCCGCTGATCGATCTTGTTGATTTGCATCGTGGATCTCTTTAGAGTCCCTGAGGCTGGTGCACAGGATCTGCTTGCAATTACAAAAGCCAGTTAGCCTGACATCTCTGCTAGCTCTAAATTACATTTGCGTAAATTACACACCCCATCCCAAGATTATAGTCACAGTCAGTAACACTGTAAACATGGCAGTTGTTGTTCCTTTTGAAAATGCATAGGTAAAGCAGTATGAGCAGATGAACTGACAAGTTAATGTCAGGGCGTCATGTCTAAATGACTGAGGAAAGAAAGCGTTGGTGGCCCCCCATGGTTGCAGTAATAGATACGGCACCCAATGATCATGACTTTTGAGCCGTGGCCTATTTAAAGGTGCATTCAGCAATTTTTGCAATTCTGGCTATCTTCGCATTCACACCCCCATCCCCCCTCCGTGCCTTCTCACCCCCCTCCCCGTCCAACAAATCATGAATGTGCACCATAGAATGCATATCCGCACTCATGCATCACTGCACAGGTCACGGAGAGTTCCAACTCTTTACCTCCCTCTCGTAGTTTACAACTAATAGCCCTGTGTAACAGGCAATATGTTTTCTAAATAAAAATCTGGCAATGATTATTGCAGTTTACTGTGGTTGCGAATAGCATGATAAGTGATTTTAGCCAAGTCTAGTGAGAGTGCCATTGATAAGTTGCGTCATACTTGCGATAGAAAGCTGAATCTGGATAACATTAGCTCTCAGCTAACATTAACTGACAAGGTTATCCAGCAAATACAATGCAAGCTGCTAGCCTCCGCACAGTCTTTCTCAACTATGGGGGAAGAGAGACAAAGTTTGTTAGCCTTAATTTTTATTTTTTCTAGGACAATCACTTAGCTATTACAACTACATTGATTAGCACAGCACTGTTTTATAATTTAATATGTAGTGAAATTGGCAAGGATATTTAGCTAGCTAACTGACAACACACATTGTTAACCTAATTTTGCATATAAGGTAACATTAGCTAATACGCAAACAAACATTGGATGGAGCAGACGTTAGCAAACTAAAGCCTAGCAAAAGAAATGATTGGCAGGTAAAAAAACCTGCTAGCTTGGAGAGCATCTCCTTGGCCAATACATACTTTAATGCACTTTTTTCTTCAACAGTCTTTATAAGTTTAAGCTGTTTCAAAGCATATGCCATTTTTGGCTTTGGCAGATCAGTAGTTTTGCCATCAACCGTCAGTGCTAGGTTGGAGAAGTCATAATACAAGCAAGCTATGGACGCACAATCTGATTGACAAGTACAGAGGCCCGCTTCTTTGTTGACCCCTTTAGTAAATGGCTTTCATATTCAGACCAAATAGGCCGTCAGAGAGAAAATTTTACTTCAAATCTTAAAGGGCCCAGAGGGAACATGGATATCAGACCAATGCCTCAGTCAATCTTTTTATGTGGCAGAGTGTAGAGACCAAGAGTGTTGAGACCATTGCATATTTTAAAAGAAAATTATCATTGTATACACCTTTAAGTACAGACTGAAACGCTCTGCTAATTAAAGCATGTGTTTATCAAGAAAAACAAGATTTTTACTTCAGGCTTTGACCCAAACACAACTGTGAAGTTAGCCATCGTGTTCCTCTATAATTTGATATTTTATGGTTGGCAATTTCATGTTGCCTCTCTGAGTTACTTGTCCTTATATCCCAAGTCAACTCATCCCGACTTTTTGGCCAAAATCTTTGAAATGTCATGGATCCTCATAGAATCTGGCAAAAGAAGCACCTAAGAGTCGTCTCTCGCCACTTTACTCACAGTCCGCACTTCACAGGTAAATCCTTTTCAGGGTTGAATCACAAAATTAGCTGTCACACTTTCAAATCTATCATGCAAAATGACAGTCACTGCCATCACATAATACAATGAAAGTGGAGTGCCCGTGCCAAGAGACTGATGGCTTCTCATGGTCTTGTAGAGGACTCATTGGACTTACTGTTAAAGCTAAATAGTATTAAGGTACATCACTGAGCACAGTAGTACTGAGGGACATCTCTGTGCACAATAATACTAAGGGACATCTATGAGCACAATAGTATTAAGGGACATTTCTGTGCACAATAATACTAAGGGACATCTCTGAGCACAATAGTATTCAGGAACATCTCAGAGCTCAACAATATTAAGGGACATCTGAGAGCACAATGGTATTAAGGGACATCTCTGAGCACAATAGTATTAAGGGACATCTCTGAGCACAACAGTATTAAGGGACATCTCTGAGCACAATAGTATTAAGGGACATCTCTGAGCACAATAGTATGAAGGGACATCTCCGAGCACAACAGTATTAAGGGACATCTCTGAGCACAACAGTATTAAGGAACATCTCTGAGTACAACAGTATTAAGGGACATCTCTGAGCACAACAGTATTAAGGGACATCTCTGAGTACAACAGTGTTAAGGGACATGTCTGAGCACAATACTATTAAGGGACATCTCTGAGTACAATAGTGTTAAGGGACATGTCTGAGCACAACAGTATTAAGGGACATCTCTGAGCACAATAGTATTAAGGGACATCTCTGAGCACAATACTATTAAGGGACATCTCTGAATACAATAGTATTAAGGGACATCTCTGAGCACAATAGTATTAAGGGACATCTCTGAGCACAACAGTATTAAGGGACATCTCTGAGCACAACAGTATTAAGGGACATCTCTGAGCACAATAGTATTAAGGGACATCTCTGAGCACAATAGTATGAAGGGACATGTCTGAGCACAATACTATTAAGGGACATCTCCGAGCACAACAGTATTAAGGGACATCTCTGAGCACAACAGTATTAAGGAACATCTCCGAGCACAACAGTATTAAGGGACATCTCTGAGCACAACAGTATTAAGGAACATCTCCGAGTACAACAGTATTAAGGGACATCTCTGAGTACAACAGTGTTAAGGGACATGTCTGAGCACAATACTATTAAGGGACATCTCTGAGTACAATAGTGTTAAGGGACATGTCTGAGCACAATACTATTAAGGGACATCTCTGAGTACAATAGTATTAAGGGACATCTCTGAGCACAATACTATTAAGGGACATCTCTGAATACAATAGTATTAAGGGACATCTCTGAGCACAATAGTATTAAGGGACATCTCTGAGCACAACAGTATTAAGGGACATCTCTGAGCACAATAGTATTAAGGGACATCTCTGAGCACAATAGTATGAAGGGACATCTCCGAGCACAACAGTATTAAGGGACATCTCTGAGCAAAACAGTATTAAGGAACATCTCTGAGTACAACAGTATTAAGGGACATCTCTGAGCACAATACTATTAAGGGACATCTCTGAGTACAACAGTGTTAAGGGACATGTCTGAGCACAATACTATTAAGGGACATCTCTGAGTACAATAGTGTTAAGGGACATGTCTGAGCACAACAGTATTAAGGGACATCTCTGAGCACAATAGTATTAAGGGACATCTCTGAGCACAATACTATTAAGGGACATCTCTGAATACAATAGTGTTAAGGGACATGTCTGAGCACAACAGTATTAAGGGACATCTCTGAGCACAATAGTATTAAGGGACACCTCTGAGCACAACAGTATTTAGGGACATCTCTGAGCACAATAGTATTAAGGGACATTTCTGAGTACAACAGTATTAAGGGACACCTCTGAGTACAACAGTATTAAGGGACACCTCTGAGTACAACAGTATTAAGGGACACCTCTGAGTACAACAGTATTAAGGGACACCTCTGAGTACAACAGTATTAAGGGACATCTCTGAGCACAATATTATTGAGGGACATCTCTGAGCACAACAGTATTAAGGGACATCTCTGAGCACAATTGTATTAAGGGACATCTCTGAGCACAATTGTATTAAAGGACATCTCTGAGCACAACAGTATTAAGGGACATCTCAGAGCACAATTGTATTAAGGGACATCTCTGAGCACAATTGTATTAAAGGACATCTCTGAGCACAATAGTATTAAGGGACATCACTTAGAAAAATAGTATTAAGGGAAATCTCAGAGCACAATAGTATTAAGGGACATCTCTGAGCACAATAGTATTAAGGGACATCACTTAGCAAAATAGTATTAAGGGACATCACTTAGCAAAATAGTATTAAGGGAAATCTCAGAGCACAATAGTATTAAGGGACATCTCTGAGTACAATAGTATTAAGGGACATCACTTAGCAAAATAGTATTAAGGGACATCTCTGAGCACAATAGTATTAAGGGACATCTCTGAGCACAACAGTTTTAAGGAAGATCTCACAGCGCAATCACATAAAAGGAGATCTCTGACCATACTTATATTAAGTTACATCTAAGAGTGCATGAGTATTAAGGGACACATCTGAGTACATTATAAAATTATTGCTATCATTGCTTTTACCTGAATTTCAATTTTTTTACCTGACTCAGAAAGTGGGTGGAATGATTCATATGTAAATACAGTAAATACAGCTCTCACACCCTGAACCAGCCCTCTGCTCGGACTCGGTGTGGGTTGCCTGGTTTTAATTTGTTTCATCATTCCCAGGATGCATCAGATGTTCTGAGCACTCATTCCGGGATTCTACACAGCTCTTGTGCCAAAACACAACTACGCAAACAACCAGTTGTTAAATAGGGGTCACCTTGCCCCCCCCCCCCCCAAGCCACAAGCCACCCCCAACTCCACATCCCACCCGTCCCTCTGTCATCACAGCTCCCCCTCCCATCCCAACGAGGAAATAAAATAAAAATGTAATCACACAGTTTCTAGCCATTTTCAGGGTGAAGAGGCATGAATTGGACAGTTTCAAACAGCTCTCCACACACAGACACACACACAAACACAAAACACACACACACACACATTTCTGATTATCCTAAATTTCAATTACAGTTTAGTTCATTTAAAGAATAGAACTTTGAGAATTTGTTGTCTTTGATTTCCTGTTTTATAAATGTTGTTTTGTTTTCTATTTTTGAATTAATTAGTAAGTTGCATATTTTGCATATTTTCATTGACTGATTTCAATAATTTCATTTCATTATTTAAAAGGGACGTACGCACACACACACACACACACACACACATTCTCTCTCTCTCACACACACACACACACACACACACACACACACACACACAACATACGGTACAAAAGCAGGAAATCCCTTGTGGTTGTCAGGCTAAGTACCTTTAACTTTGGCGCATTCATAGAGCCGCCGATGAAGAGCATTTTGGCTCCAGTGAATATTCTAATCTCACCACACTGCAATCCTGAGCAGTTTGTCACCCAGCGTCCCTCAGTCAATACGCACAAAAAGGCCTTTTCAGAACACATTTCAGCTTTTAAGAAACTATTACATTGTGTAAATATTCTCTGTAAATGCACACTATACCTGTTTGTAAACAGCAATGTTACACATCTTATTTCTTATTCTTTAATGAAGTGAATTTGTCACAGTGTCAGTTAAAAGGCTCATACAAATAATACACTGAATTGAACGAAACATCGCAGGATCTCAATGAAAGAGGTCACTGCGTTCCTGTGCATGTTCCCCTCATATTCTACAGAGTGTGTATGTGCATGTTTGTAGGTGGGTGTGTGCGCACATTTGGTTGTTTGTTTGTGTGTCTGTGTGTGATTGTGTGAGTCCAAGCAAATATATTTATATGTTCATTAGGGTGCGTTTGCGTGTGTGTGTTTTGGTGAGTGTGTACATGTGTATGCGATTTACATACATACTGCCGGATATCTGTATGTGATAAGGAGTGAATAGAAGCACTTTCAGACCGAATCACTTGCATGTGGACTATCGCCTCTTTCCTCCCAGTCCACAGAGTATAAGCGCTATCACAGAGCGCCACGCCGCTCGGCAGCATTATCGCCGCACTCGGATTAAAACTTTATTTCCCATGAGTGTTAGCCGCTAGGGAGCTCTTAACAGATACAAAACATTGGCTTTTCTAAACCAACACACAAATCAGCTCGTGTTTCAGGCCTGTCTGTTTCTCGAGAGGCGGCAAAACAGCGTCCTTAAAGATTTTTTTTTTTATCCGTTTATTTTTTCACATATTTTATCAGCTTAGCAGAAGGCCGTATCCCTGCCAGAGCAGCTGCGCTATACTGCGCTATGCTCTCCAGCTCTGTTATACATAGTGTGCGTTCGGCAGCTGCGTTTGCACAGAGCCCAGGATGACGTCCTCGCTCGGGGGAAGGACAGCAAGACCCAACAGGGGCTGAAACTCAAGTTCGCCGGTTACCCAGATTTCCCCAAACTACCATCTCTGTCTCGCATAGCCAAGAGGAGAAATTTCCTTGTTATTTTTACCTTGCGCTTTCAGAAAATAAAGGTATGAAAAAGAGCCTAAAAGGAACAAATGCCTGTCACCGAAGTGGTACTCGATAGGTGCTAAAATTGTACCTCCGGCCAGTAATGCATAACTCAAGTTTTATCCTTGTAAAAGGTACTTAGTAGTTACCAAATTGTTGTACTTTTAGGGTACTTTTGGGAAATTTGTTCCATAAAGAATAAAAATGTGTCTCCGCTGTACCGTTATTTCTGCGAGTGTGAACTCATTACACATTAAATGTGAAAGGTTTATTCCCTAAGAAAGAAAGCTGCCCTCTCCAGTAGTTTTTAATACATTTATCAGCGAGAACCATTAGTTTGCTAGCATTACCTTCAGCACCAACATGTTTTCTTTTCTAAAAAAAAAAAAAAAAAAAAAAAAAACAATTTTGTACCAAGCCCATTTACCACATCTTTCCAGAAAGGTGACCTAATCCTTTTTCTTTCCGAGAAAGGGCACGTGTTCGCGCGCTTGAGCAGGGTAAGGACTGTGGGTTTGCACACAGCGACTCACATCAGGGTTAGCTGGCTCAAATGCACCTAATTCACTCTGCTCTGCCCAGCATGTATCGCTTACACCGGCGGTAAAAACACCGGTTCAGGTGACTGTTTACAAAAGAGTTTCCGCTGGCAGACTAAAATCGCTGAAGCTACATTTTGCCACAAAGCCTCCTAACAGGAAAGATGATCGGTGGCCAGATGATTTCACCAGCTTATTGTTATTTTTTTTTCACTTTGTCTGCCAAGACTTGAAAGTAACAGGATCACTTTTTGGCACCAGGGAGCCCAATGTTTTCTCAGCGCGGAATTAAAGACTCGTCTTCAAGCCACCTACCATGAAAATTTACATATGAACTGAGCCAGTTAAGCAGTTGCAAGAGAAACACAGATTTCCAAAGCTGCCATTTAAAATATTATGAATCGCACCATCACGGACCTTGACAGCTAAGAACTGGGGTTTTCTCCTTCCCAAACATCCAGCATAAATCAAAGTGTAAAATAAACTAATTAAAGGGCCGTAGACCTCTCTTTTCAAACAGGATAGAAAAAATACTACTTGAGTGAGTTAAGCACCGGATGCATGGTGCTGATCTAACAGACGATGGCCTGCTAAGGCTGATGCCAGCCCCATAACTCAGTTATCCCTTTGAGCTAAAGACCAAGGTCGCCAGTCCTGCCACATTACACCAATCTAATGCAGACTCTAAAGACCATGAAGAAGACCTTCTCCAGGTCTTAGTTCCATTGCTGAACTCTACTTCTGCCTGGGTTCATGAATATGACGTCACATCGATTGCCTGCGCGTGTTCAATTGGAGTTGTGCTCGAATACATTCTAAGGTCTCATGGATTGTGGCCCTGACTTATTTTGCCATATCTTAGGCCTATTTATAGCAACTCGTGGGCAGAATTACTATTCCCATTTAACCCACTCATGCATGAATTATGATAAACTCAGTCAGGATTTTTTTACTAATATGCAGCAGTGCCCAAAATTGCAGGCATATATAGAGAAAAAACACTTATAAACAGCTGTATACTGTAGTGATCTCCATGCATGAAAGGGTTAAATATTCCATGGAGGTACTTTGTGCATTATTTTAAATATTTTACGTAGTTTTGATTCGCTTCATGCTTTTTAAATCTCACAGACATCAAAAGTTTGAAATGCGTAAACTGACTGTGATGTCAAACCGCGATGCCAAACTTGAGCTCTACCCACCGCCCCACGGTGCTCCAACTCTGGTAGCAAAATTACGTGACATGACTTGGCTAGCAAGCACGACGGATCGGTTGCAACACAGATAGTTTGCATTGTATGCGGGTGGCAATCGAACTAAGCCCAGGTTGCTTCCTAAGGAGTGATGTCTCATCCTGTGACAGACACTGACATGCTAACTCGGGTGCCTCCACAATGACCCGTGTAGTGTGAACAGGAAACCTACGCAGCCGGTGTACTCACAGATGTAGTAATATTCCCGGCCGGGCCTGAACTCGAACCCCAGGGAGAAGGGGGTGAAGAGCTGGAACTTCTCAGAGAATTTGAGCGGCCCGTTCGGAGAATGAGGCCGGTTGCACTCCCAACGCTTGAAGCCCTTGGAGGTGTGGTCGCAGGCGCTGTACCCGTCGTAATTCACCATGTACAGGACGTACCGCTCCGTCCTCTCCTGCGGGACCGTGTCATCGTAGTGCGGGCAGAAGACGTCCAGGTAGTCATTGATGCACACATCGATGTGGTAGTCTCCACGGTGAAACCTGAAACACAGGGAAACAGAAACGATTAAAGGAGCTGCTTTCATTCCAGCTGCCAAATAAGCAGTAAAAATAAAAACACAACGATAAATGATGTAACTAATAACACTGTTTATAGGGCTGTTATCGAATTAATCCTTTCTTTGTTTTCCATTTCAGGTAAAGGATATTTTAATGAGTCCGTCGGAAGATAACATTCTTTGATTTTATGATGTAATTTAGGGATTTGATGGTGAATATCCGAGCTTTGCGGATAACAGTCCAGTCTTATAAATCCATCATTAAAATCCTCTGTTTCAGTTCAGACATCTCCAGATGTTGATTACTTGCCCTCCAAAGACTTTAAGCCTGAGAAAGGAAGTGAGAGGTAAAAACAGTCTCACAACAGGCGCGGTCATGTTGGGAAATAATTTCAGTCTAACAATCTTTTTTCTTTTTTTCATTATACCATTCCAATGAGCAAAATATCTGTATGACTCAATAATTTCAAAGTGTGTCTCCAAAAAGCAAGTCGCAGAAAAAACAGGACTTTCTTGCTCCAAAAAACTCCCCAAAAAACAGACACGTTAGAAAAGCAACTGAGCTCTTGATAAAAAGCAGTGCCGGAGGACAGATGTAAGTGTTTTTTTACTGTCAAATTCAGCACATTCACAAACTCACAGAGCAAAACAGTACGCACTCAATCTTGTGGATAATTTTTTTCTATTAAACAGCTTAATCATTTTCGTGTCCTTTTTCAACTGCACGCTGTGTGCTAATTTGAACTGCGTCCCCGAATGGCTCCACACACACGAGCCATATTTACCGAGAGCACTTGTAATCAGACTGAAGCTCAGTCAGAATGAAAAGTCCACATGTAAAAACCTTGATCTGGATGTAATACCGGGATCAGACCGAACATCTAAGCTGTTTGAACGAAGTGGCGCCGCTCGCTTGATAATCTGTTTCATGGCCACGAAAAAGCTCCATCGAATTGCCTCTGCACTCAAACCCTTCTGCACATGCTCGGTCCGCCCCAGCACAGTGTTGACGGTTTTATTCACGCATGAACAAACATGGCGGCATCCATCAAAAGCTGGTTAGCAACCAAGGACACGTTTCTTTTATAAGTCTAGAAAGAATTAAAAATAATTTTATTTATTAATCTCAATATAGCTCGGCCTCATCCAGGTGTGAAATAACTTACCATGCCGACAAGACAAACCACAACACTGTCAAAACAGAAATTTTGGTTACAGGGAAATGTGCATGGCAGATCTATTCTGACTGTAGCCTACATTTCAGACATAATACAGACACAATCTGTCCAATTACTTTCACGGAAATGGTACATTCAGATTCATTCATTTGAGTACTAGCAGTCTGATAGAAAAAAGTGTGCATGTAAATGTAGCTGCTGTGTACTGAACAGCATCCCTAATGCTCACATTACACACTGCGTACTGAAAAGTGTCCTTGATTCTCACTATGCTGTACACACTGAGTACTGAACAGTATCCCTGATGCACACATTACACAAGGTGTACAGAGAAGCGTCTTTGATTTTCACTATACACACTGCGTATTGAACAGCGTCCCTGATGCTCACATTACACACTGTGTATTGAAGAGCATCCCAATGTGCCACATCACAGAGCAACTGAGTGTGAACTCATCAATTAATAAAAACCTAAATATCATCCCTAAACATCTACAAGGGCGGCCAACAGTCCTGAAACAGTGACCAGACATTGCAAAACTGGCATACTTACACATGCAAATAAATTAGTAAAAAGCATGTAAAAACATGTGCACGTACATACACACACTCACAGATAGTGTCAACAACAGAGTATTAGGACTACAAATTAATTTGAGTCAGACCTTCACCTCTTTAAAGACAAGACCTGACAAAAGTGAGATCAGTAACTTCTAACTTCTAATACCCCCCTTTCAGAAACAACGGAAACTAATGCACGTGCTAAAACCATAGAAAAAGAAAAAAATGCCAGCACTTTTCTGTAAATAAGAGAATATTCCCTTCTGTTGTCAGCTCAGCTATACTGCCTACAGCACTGAGGAGTTAGAGGGACAAGCATTGCCATTCCACAGAATACCTCTCTCCCTCTACCTCTCCATCTCACTCCATCCCTCTCCCTCTCACACCATCCCACTCTTCCTCTAAATCTCACTCCCTCCCTCTCTCCCTTTTTCTCTCACTCATCCCTCACTCCCCCTCATGCTCTCATCTTCCTCTCCTCTATGTTTCACACTCATGCTGTCCTTCACCCTCAGCACTGCTGCATTGCTCTACCCCCCCCCCCCCCCCTTCTCTCTCCCCAGAGTAAACAGAGCAAGGGACAGCCAGTGGATTATGACAGAAATGCTGTTGGTTTTCAGCTCTCTGTGCGCTCTGAGAGGGCATGGCAGCAGACAGGCCGGTACGAGTGAAGACAGCGAGAGGCTCAGAAACACAGTAACAGGGCCGTACGCAACAACACACTGTCCATCAAGGATTTCTCATAAAATAAACTCAATGCTACTAGTCCGTAGTCTCGCTGTTTTTGAAAACTGACTGTGTCATAGCCTCGTGTATTTGAAGGCAGTTTTTCTAGCATGTCTTTGACAGTTTTTGTACCGCAGTCTCAGGGTGTTTGAAAACTGCTTCTGAGAGGACGGCGCCAGTCCATCAGCGTGTGAAATAAACATTTTTACGAGGACCGCGCCGCAGCCTCGGCCTTTTGCATTTGCCACAGAATGCAGCGATAGAGTAATTACTGCTCTCCGAGCCAAATGAAACACTCAACGGTGATGTATCACTGGCAACAACATAAAAACAAGTCACGACCCAAGTGAACAATTGGCCTAATTAAGTTGTTATATCTCAGAGGCTTGAGAAAAAAAAATCTTCGCATAAACAAGACAGTTTACTGACAGAGACAAACACAAAGACTGAGACATACACACCCACACACCCACATACACGCCAGCATCCAAGGTTACAAACAAACCTACGCACACAGCGACCCTCTTGATTATAAACCACTCAAACATGCACGGACACACACACACGCACACAAACACACACACACACAAAAAGTAACACACAATACAAAAAACTCAAGCTAGAAACATGAAAATTGTACTGGTGCATTAAGAGTCTCGACATTGAGAGAACAGCGAGTGTGCGTGGGATTTCATATATAACTTGCATGCACAGTGCTCATTCAGGCATATGCAATGCATAATTATACAGACCACACACAGCGCACCCCTCTCAGCAGCGGAGTTTGTGAGGGCGGGGCAGGGCGGGGCAGCATACAGACAGCCAGTGAACACAAGCGGGCAGTCAGGTTCACCAAACCATATGGCAGCAGGCGGAAAGGGGAGGTGCCAGTCCCATTTAAAGGCGCAATGGTTCATGGCACCGTCTGGCAGCGAAACAAAACTGACAGCTGGGCGATACCACGGCGACGGGAAGAAAGGTCACGAGGCAGATTTGAGTCGTCCCGAATCCTGCAGCTGCAGCAGGCCCGATTTAGCCCGGAACCTTCTATTCCAGCCCGGACGGGACATCCTACGTCCTGCCTTTCCCAGCGTCCCCGAGCACGTAACCTTCCGTCTGAGAATTAGCGCGACGTGAACTTCCAAAAACGTAAGCGCGGGATAATGATCTTGTGAATAACCTGCTAATTAAGCTACCATATGGCGGCCGTGTGTTGCAAATGTAATTAAAGTGATAAATAACCGCCCTCTCGTACCCTTCCCGGGTGACCCATATTTGGGAGCGTTGGCCATGCAGTCAAAAGCAGAAATCAGGAAATGATGCTTTTCGTTCTCCCTTTCATCCTAATCTTTCTCCGCGCACGCAGCTGTCTTCCGTCATATTAAATTGCCACGACTGTGCGGCAGAAGGTATTTGATAGGAATGTCTCCTGCATTAAATGATCTCTTCTTTTGAAGTACCAGAATCATAGATTATGGGATTTTATAAACAGAGACATAAGTTAATCAGAGCAAGTGCTTAGCCAAGACAAACAAGCGACACAAATTTCAGGCAGGTAAAATGTTTAAACCATATTTATGACTGCTGGTGCTTAAGCGAAATGAATACAGAAATACACAAGAGACTGTACAGCAATAAAGTGAGTCTTAATATATTAAGCAGAGCTAAGCCTGGCCATGACCAAACATGCAGCCGTCATTACAGAGAGCTCTCTGGGTGGCCAGTTATGGGAGAAAAAAATGCCATAAACAATAATGCAGGGCCCTCTAGTTCTAAATATATGATGCCTAATAGTATATATAAATTCATTGGTCAAACAGTTTAGTTTGCGTGATCTATACCCACTGTTCATACAACTACAAAATAAGGCTCATACACAGCAGCTTATGACATTTGAAGTCACTGTGGATGAATACAATGTTTATGTGTGTGTTTTGAGTAGAAGGGCTTAAGTTCTCGTAGCTTGGGGACCCTTTTTCAGTTGTGGTCGACATTTGAGGAATTAAACAGGACCCTCTTCCTTCCTTTTGCCCCCCTCCCCAAACAAAGGTCGCCACAAATCATACGGAGCACCCCCCGAAAAAGGTAAAAAAAAAAGTTTTACAGCCCGATTAAAAACACTCTGGTGCTTGTAATTTCAAGAGAGGATTGGGGGTGGGTGGGAAAATGGAGGGGTGTGTATAATGTGGAAATCGTTGGCAGGCTAATTGGCTAATTATTGTAATTACACATCTTTGCCGTGTTACAGCTGTTCCTCTGGAGCCGTGGGTGTAACACCACCCCAGCATCTTAAAAAAAAAAACACCTCAGCACCCTCGACAGTCCCCCACTACCTGCTAAAGCCCTAAATGGCCCTGATTGACGCAGCCCCACCAGCAGCACCCGAGACCACCCCTCTCTCCCAATCATTTTTAAAGACAGCTTCCTGAATGGGCAGCTGGCTCCTGATTGGCTCGTCTCCACTGGGAGCACTCCTGCAGCCCAGAGGAACCTTATTAAGCCCTACATAGCAGATCAGTGTGGCAACTCGCCCAGTGTGTGCGTGTATGGGAGAGCCAAAGAGAGCAGGAACGGGAGAGAAAGACAGAAAAAAAGAATGAGCGATAAGGAGAAAGAGATTGGTGGAGGGGGTGAGGGGGGCGGAGCATGGCCGTACCCTTCCTCAGAATGCTGGAAAATTGAGGCAGGCCTTCTGTGCATCAACACTAGGCCTTATAAATGCATTCCTGTATTCAAGATAAGTATTTATAGATACTGCACACATACACGCATATGTATGGGGTGTCACTGTGAACACCATATATACAGCGTGAGCGTGTGTTTGTGTACACAGAGTTTAATCCCCTCCCAGCATAACACTTAACACAGGCTCGCACTCCCTCAGGACTGCGCCTTATTGCGAATGCTTATGTCCTTCAGACAGGTGCACTTCTGTGTAAGCCTAGTCTTTCCTGCATTGACTGAGTGAAGCACACGTCGGCAAAGTTATCAACATGACTATACTGACACTCTCTCTCTCTCTCTCTCTCTCTCTCTCTCAGCAATGTACCAATATCCATGTCTGAAGGAATTTTTTTAAAGACCAATAAGGATCATATTCCGGGACTTTTCGGTGTCTCGTTTCATCTTGTTCTGCAAGGAATTTGAGGGATTTTTCCAGTGCATACGCACAGGGGCATGTAGATCATTGCATTCGGTCCGTCTGTCATATTGATGCCCTGCTTTTAAGCAACATTCCGCCGTTTGGCTGGACGGAGTGGACATCATCCGCCAGTCAATATGGCCGTTAGCTGAGGAAGTGACTTCTACTATGAGTAAATACAGCAGACTGCTAGCATGCTAACATACGACTTGTCACGGCTCATAATTGCGGGTATACGACTGTCCATGATTAGTAAAGTATGCTCGCAGGTAACTATACATGGCTAATAATGATTGCTTGCATACTAAACTGCATAATTAGTTGAGATTGCTTGCATGCATCTATGCAAGGCTAATAATGGTTGCAAGCATACCACTGCACATTAGTAAATACAGCTTGCATGCAATAGGATGTAGCTGATAATAACTGCGAGTGTACTACTGCGCTAGATTGCTAGCATACTGGTATACACGGCTAATAGGGATTACTTTCAAACTAATGTGCATGATTTGTAAAAACTGCTTGCATAGGACTGCACATGGCAAAGAATGATTGCTAGCGTACTACTGTGATACATCAGTAAAGATTGCTAGCATAAAACTTCATATGGCCAATAATGCTTGCATGCATACCACTCTGCATGACTAGCAAAGATCGCAAACATATGAGTGCATATGACTAATAATACTTGCTCATATACTACAGTACATTACTAGTAAAGATCAATATTGCACCACAGTACATGGCTAAAAATACTGCTAGCGATACTGTACGTGCCTAGCACTGCAGCACACGGCTAATGAAGCCCATCTGAGGTAAGGTTTTGAAAGCGTTCAACCCGCCCTGAAGAGGCAATCCTCGACTCACTCTCTGTAACAGCCCCTCATTAGAGGGCGCTAGAGAAAAGAAAGGCTCTCCTGGACTCACATTTTCTGTGCTGCACCTGTCAACGGGTCGATTCATTTTAATTTTCGCTCCTGATTAGCCCCATCTCGTCATCCCCTCATGCACCCCAGGTATGGTTTTCCACGAGCATTATTTGAAAATCAATACACACAAACGGAGCATTGATACCTGAAACCAGAATGTTCTCAGAGGGTTACGTCATATTATGAGGCGCAGGATCCAAATTGGCTGCAGGCACTGTTTTTCTCTCTCTCCCACGCATTTACAGGAACGATGCCTCGGGTTTCCACGAATGCTTTCTCACTCATATCCTGCATGACACAAGCAGACGTCTGGCTGCCAAGTGACTTTGCGAAACGCGATACTCCCGAGTATGCGACGGCGACTGTGCCCACGTACGGGAACTGTGACCAGTTTTAGATTTAAAAAGATGCTCTTCACACAGATGAGGCTTACGCAACTGAATAACAAGAATCTCGCAGAATTTGCTTTTCAAGATATTTTCTGAGGTACATAGCATTACACGAGGTTAAGGGGACGCGTCACAATTACACTTTTTGGTTTTAAGTGAAGTTCCTTTAGACTGCAAGAGGGGGACAGTCCTGGAGCCTCTCCCTGGTTTTGGGCCGCGATGTAAACAGAGTCGTGCCCTCGGGAAACCTAGCCTTCTAACCCAGCGGGATGCAGCATTCCAGAATATACATTAGAGCAGGAATTGGCACACCCAAGATTGGGAGGGAAAAGGATAGGAGGTGGAAGGAGAAATGGAGATAAAGACCCAATTCTGCTAGGGAGCACTAAAGAACATTTTCACACCAGCACTTCAAAAGAAGAAAATTCACTAAATGAACTGAAAAGTAAACAACACAATAACATGGCAGAAGATACTGACAAAGCTTGTAACATGGCAGAAGATACTGACAAAGCTTGTAACATGGCAGAAGATACTGACAAAGCTTGTAATTTTCAAGAGGCATGACAGCTAATTACTGTAGATAAATATGCAGGTTTTTACTTATATTCAAGAAGCAACAAGTTTTGGGTCACAAATTTGTTAAAAAAATAAAAAAAGAGAGAGATAAGACCAAGGGTGTGACACGGGGTTTAATTGAGATGGAAAGTCCAGCAGTCAGAAAACAGAAGCGTTGCAAAGTTAGCACCCTCAGGCCGCTGATTTCACTGAGAGGCTCTGTGCCTCCTGATATAATAATCACATGGAGTGAAGCAGTAGAGATGACCTTTACTCACTGAACCAGAATATTCCAGAATATTCTCTCCTGGTTTAAATCAGGAGGCACACAGGAGAGAGCCGCAGAACATGCCCGGAGAACACCATCCCCTCCCTCCCTTACCGCCATGAAGCTTTCCTCCATAAGCACATTTTACTGTAGCGGGGGAAGGGGGGGTGGGTTATATCATTTAAAGAAATAACATGGTTCCCCTATGAGCTTTCATCACCATCAGTGTAAAAATGCTAATCTGAGCGGGCAGGACCCTCCAGCTGCTGGTACCCAGGGGGCTCGTCCAGGCAACAAATCGGTCTTAAGCGGGGGAAAATCCCCATCGCTAACGCGGTCACGCTGCGCTAACGGGGCCGGCTCACCCTGCTGACGGCAGCGGCGAGACACATTCGCACATTTACATCGGCGGCGTCGCGAGAGGAAAGCTGAGAACAGTGCAGTTCCCACGAGTTATTCCCCAGATATTTCACCTATCTCTCGCATTTTGAATATCTTTAACCACCCCTTAGCCCCTCGCCGCCCGAACCAACCGTCCCACTCACGTCCCCCCGTTCCTCCCCACCCCCCAGAGAGAGCGAGTAATCCCAGTTGGGCCACTCTGAATTAAAGGGGAGAGATTTGTGAAACAGTATCTCTGTAGTCAGTCTGCTTCATCAAACGAGCGCCGGCTAAACAAGACATCCCACCTGCTGCTCGGCGCTCACCCGCCATATGAGAAACACATGCCTGCAGTAAAGTTAAACAGCGTCCCGGGGCAGGTAATATCTGTAACCCTATATGTGAGGGCCCGGGCCCTTTTCCCGGGGCCATTAGCCAGGAAGATGTGGTTATGAGTGAGCGTTTGTGCTAAGCACTATCCCAAATATTACTGCCATGTTTTAACCCTGAGGGTTACAGACACAGGTCTGGACTCTGCCAAATTCTAATTGGATGGTGGATGCACCCGTCCACCGAGTGTCGCTCCCAGCACCCTACCCGCCATGGTGACAGAGGTAAGATCATTCCATCATAAAGAGGAGCGCAACGTCATGGCTTATGCTACGTTCCTCTTTTTATAAATCTTTTTATTTATCTTCAAGTCTCGCACATTATCTTACACTCATTCTCACCTCCCTCCACTCTCTCTCACAAATACACACACCCTCCCACAGACAAAAGCACACATACTCTCTCACACTGTCCCTCTCTCATTTCTCAGACCCACAAAGGAATTTTCAGAATTTGGGCAGAGCGTGACCTCATCACCACAGAGTCACAGTTCTGCATGCTCTTGGGAGCCAGTTCTCACAAATCGTGTGTGTATGTGAGTGTATGTGTGTGTGTGTGTGTGTGTGTGTGTGTGTGTGTGTGTGTGTGTGTGTGTGTGTGTGTGTGTGTGTGTGTGTGTGTGTGTGTGCGCGCGTGTGTCTGTGTTCCCTTCTCCTGTGCGGGACACAGCGTTGGGTAGATACATTTTGCAGGACCTCACAGCCCCTCTCTTGATGACAGAAGTCAGCACAAAGCAGCCTCTCAGCAGCACTGGAGGGGTTAATGAGGCGCATCAGTCAGAGCTGCACACAGTCAGCAATTCAGAGGGAGCCGCCCATAACCGCTGCATCCTACACATCATCTGTCTGTGCTGATCTGTCCCTCTGAGATGTTCACACATGCTTACATACACACACACACACACACACACACACACACACACACACACACACACACATGCATACACACTCACAAACATATGCAAACACACGCACACATGCACATGCACATACACATACACACACACACACACACACACACACACACACACACACACACCAATCAACACACCAAAACACTCACGCATAAACATACATGCACACACACGCACCCACACACACACACACACACACACACACACACACACAGAAACACACAGAAGCATGGGGAGGGATAGCTCTCAACAAGCCCCCAGGAGTTTGTCCTGATGTATAATTTCACCGGGTCAGACAGGGCTCCAGATCATGTGACCCATTGAGATGGATGTGAATCAAACAGTCATCACTGTGGGGAGCAGCACACAGGAAGGGTTCGGGACCCAGACGCCTCCACACCGGGCGGGGCTCTGTGACCACGAGCAGAAATCCACACAGTAAACTATCCCTCCTCTCCTTCACACCATTTATATCATCCAGAAATCCCGTCGCTCAGACACAATATCAAATATTAAAGTCAATTTAGTCCTCACAGAAAGCAGCATGGAATAAAAACCACAAAAGTGCTTCTATCATAGTGAACTAGATTATGTTCCTCTGTAACACTCGGCTTTGAAAGCTTTACACTCCTTCATAATGTAGGATCACAAATATGTGATATGAAAGCTCCAGACTGAAAAATCTAATGCTGATGCAATAGCCCAGGAAAAAAAACAACCTTCACTTAACGCAGATGCCAGTGGCACTGAGCCAATCA
Organism: Gymnothorax reevesii; assembly: GCA_029721435.1. Classification (NCBI taxonomy): domain Eukaryota; kingdom Metazoa; phylum Chordata; class Actinopteri; order Anguilliformes; family Muraenidae; genus Gymnothorax; species Gymnothorax reevesii. Next base: position 37,488,781 of record CM056580.1, on the reverse strand, counting down.
AAATAATATTGATAAAACATTCCAAGGATGTAAGTGGTAAGCAGAATTTTGCAGAGAAAAAAATTCCAAAAAATATTATTGCAAAAGGTTAAGCAAACACATCTCTAGGTAGTACTTTCTTTCCTGCTGAGCCCTTTGTGATGTCACAGCTCATTGTGATGTCATCAGGGAATGTTAACATGCAAAGGCAGAACTGGCAACCATCTGTGAAAGCCTGAACACAGATGGGTGCAGCTCATTTGCCTGCTGACATGGTTTAAATTTGTCAGAGTACTTGCTTTGACAAGAAATTGACATTTATCACTTGCACAGTGTGTCAAAAACCTCCCAGAATTCCTGACAGAAAATAAACTAAGCAAGAAAAAAGTAATAATCAAAGGAAAACAAAAATCTTTGCAGATAAGTCACCAGACTACCCAAAGGCCTTTGGACAGAACAGTCTCAGTGCTAACTTCTCCCAACAGCGTGCGTAATACAGCCAGCGCACTGAGAGGGGGTGGGGATGTCAGGCTTATCACGTCTTTTTTGAAGCTTCACTCCAGGCACACTGGAGGAACACTGGTGCAACATTCGCACAGCGTTGGCACAATGCTGGATAGATATTGGCACAATGGTATAGGTCCCCCATGCACACTGCTATTGCTGGTGTGGCCGCTCATAAATCCAGGGGACTGGGCTGTCCTGCTGTTTAAACAGAGGAGATTCATTAGCAGCAGCAGGAAACTGAAAAATGACTGACACTCAGGTCAGTGTCACAGACGGGCTGTGCAGGGAAACACCTCTGTCACATGATGGAGGGAAGAGAGCTCCTAATTAGTCTGAATGACATCATCAGCAATGTTCTGGAGTGGGAGGGGTTAGCATCTCAATTTGTGTGCCCCTGAGTGAGGTGTACCTCTTGTATGTGGTGCACCCCTTTTCCACAGTGTACCCCCTAAAGCCTATCTCAGGCAACCGGGAGAGAGAGAGAGAGAGAGAGAGAGAGAGAGAGAGAGAGAGAGAGAGAGAGAGAGAGAGAGAGAGAGAGAGAGAGAGGCTAAGGCTGAGAGGGTCCATTTGTTTACGGCACCAGAGATAACGAATTAATTCAGGAGCGCTACAGCTGATTGGCTCTGCAGTGACTACAAGCCCCCCACCCTCTGACCTACGCACACACAGAGCAGGAACATGCAAACACACACACACACACACACACACACACACACACACACGCGCACACACACACACACACACACACACACACACACACACACACAAGCCTGCACACCCATATACAACACACAGAGCAGGAACACACACCCCCATGCACACACACACACACACACACACACACACACAAACAGACCGCACATGACAGCATGCTTCAAGGCAGTGGTGTCGTTCTAATGGTCCTGCCACAATAAGAACAGACCTGACACACCACTGTGGGGGCCATAAACGCCATCTTAAAAACACACACACAAGGTGGAGTGACCAACTGCAGAACTGTGCACCGCAGAGCAACACTAACATAACATCACAGAGACAAACAGGAGAAACTAACACAGAGCTTTTAACCAATGGCATTCAATGAGCATTGACATCACCTTAATTCTGCTCCAATCAGAGCCGCGCAGGGAGCATCTGAGTGATGTTCACCCTCCATCTCCCCTCCCACAGCCGGCTTCACCCAAACGACCCAACAGATCACACCTGGGACTGCTGTGACTCTGTACTGCTTGCCTGTCCTGGCTGAATACAGCAGCGCTGCTGTAAAATGCTGCAGGAGTGTCTCTTAAAAAGGCACAGTGCCACAGGGGCACCGGCATCAGCCTGACTCTAAGGCCTCTCTCACAGATCACATGGATGCTCCAGTTCTGTTAAAAAATCACACCTTTAGGGGATATTTTTCTGTTTTTACCTGCAAGAGGAGAAACAGTAACCGTTTCCACCAGGGGGAATTCTCTCTCTCTCTCTGTCTCTCTCTCATACACACACACACACACACACACACACACACACACACAAGCCTGCACACCCATATACAACACACAGAGCAGGAACACACACCCCCATGCACACACACACACACACACACACACACACACAAACAGACCGCACATGACAGCATGCTTCAAGGCAGTGGTGTCGTTCTAATGGTCCTGCCACAATAAGAACAGACCTGACACACCACTGTGGGGGCCATAAACGCCATCTTAAAAACACACACACAAGGTGGAGTGACCAACTGCAGAACTGTGCACCGCAGAGCAACACTAACACAACATCACAGAGACAAACAGGAGAAACTAACACAGAGCTTTTAACCAATGGCATTCAATGAGCATTGACATCACCTTAATTCTGCTCCAATCAGAGCCGCGCAGGGAGCATCTGAGTGATGTTCACCCTCCATCTCCCCTCCCACAGCCGGCTTCACCCAAACGACCCAACAGATCACACCTGGGACTGCTGTGACTCTGTACTGCTTGCCTGTCCTGGCTGAATACAGCAGCGCTGCTGTAAAATGCTGCAGGAGTGTCTCTTAAAAAGGCACAGTGCCACAGGGGCACCGGCATCAGCCTGACTCTAAGGCCTCTCTCACAGATCACATGGATGCTCCAGTTCTGTTAAAAAATCACACCTTTAGGGGATATTTTTCTGTTTTTACCTGCAAGAGGAGAAACAGTCACCGTTTCCACCAGGGGGAATTCTCTCTCTCTCTCTGTCTCTCTCTCACACACACACACACACACACACACACACACACACACACTACGTTCCCGCTATATTGTCACACAGCTGTCCATATGTGCCATTTTCTGCTGGGCTATAACCTAACGCTGTTATCTCTGCCATCAACGGTATGAGTTTCACTGCTGACTCAGCACATCTCAGCCGCTCTGGATCCTCCTGCCCGGGAGAGACAGCACCACACACAGCAGAACACACACACACACACACACACACGCCACACACACACACACACACGCCACACACACGCCACACACACGCCACACACACTGCACACCGGGCCTTACACCACATTTACACCTATCTGGGGAGATGCTACTACTGAGCGCCTCAGGAGAAATCCGTCAGGACCTCATTCACTCAGCTGCCTCCTTTAATTGCGATGGAGCAATGTGTGTGTGTGTGTGTGTGAGTGCGTTTGTTTTGTGTGTGTGAATTGGTGAGTGTGTGTAAGTGTGTGTGTGAGCGAATGAGAATTCCCACACGTGGAAACACCAACTGTTTCCTCCTCTTGCAGGTAAAAACGGAAGAATATCCCCTAAAGGAGTCATTACATAACAGAACTGGAACAATCGAGAGACAGAGGCCAAGATTAGCCTGCAAATACCAGCACTACTCCAGAGCATTGAACTCACTGCTTGGAAAAACCACAATGACACACACAGTCCTCTCCTGCCGCCATTGACCCAGAATTCCCCGGGGCTACCCAGCGCATCCCCGCAATTCCCTCATAAAACGCAACATTTAATATTTTATATTCAATATCTGCTGAGAGATATCTCCCTGTAGCTCTCGCCATTCCCAATATGTTGTCCCGAGCTAGCTGACCGATCAGAGCCAGGCTGTTTCAGGTCAGTACACGGAGAAATACGCAGGTCGATAAACTGTTATATCTGGCAACCCGTGAGTCACGAATGTTCTACAGAACTGCAGACGTCTCATGAAGAGCAGGCAGAAGGCAGCACAACATTTATAAACCCATTACTACTGTTGATACAACAGCTTTTTCAGATCAGTGCCGCAAAATAAATATTTATGTTCCGAGTATTTTTTTTCCTGTGTTTTGACAGGACCGCACAAGGCCAAATTCTGCTATTACCACTCCGGTCAAGTGAGTTTAATTCCTAAGAATTTAATTCCCGGCTAACATGCTACCTGTATTTATTTGATTTAATAGTTTGCTTTATAAGGTCAATGCACACTAATGAACTATGCTGTAAATTGTCCAGAATTAGCCAGGAGGGCAAATATTCGTCCGTAAACATTGAGTCACATGATATGGCAGTGGGAGGAAATGGAAATGGGAGGAAATGGCCCAGAGGACACCCAAATGAACACGGGCAGAACATGCAAACTCCGCACTGAAAGGCCCTTTCTGAAGTTCGACCCCACGTTCCTCTTGCTGCGATGCGTCAGCGCTATTCACGCTGCCACCGTGCTGCCAAATATGAGCGACGACAGCATTAATACAATAAAAAGTGTTTCACTTAACGGCTCCTATGGTGGCACATGATGCATGAAATATAACATTTTGGCGACCTCTGTGTCTAACATGAGTTCCTTTAAAATGAAATGGAGAGCAGGATCTGAATTTCACGGCGCTGGTATCACTCCTTCCCGGGTTGTTTAATGAGGTGATTTGTTTCCTAACTGAAGCGATTTGTTTGCGGGGAGGATGACCTCGAACACGCGGCGGGTGGAGGCGCTGTGATTTCTCTCTTAGTTATCGTCTGGATTTGTGTTCATTATGTTTCCACGGGGCCTGGAGGCAACTTGCAAATTGGCTGTTTGGAGGCCGGATGGAGACAAGGGATGTTTCATTACACTGCGTTTTCCTGCAGAACGTACATCCCGCAGCCCGCAGTCCTGCCACAAGCCTCACCTGCCCTCTACCCAACAACCCAAAATCACACAGCCTTTAGTGCTCAGGTGGAGGTCTAGATCTATTACCAACTCCAGCTGCCATCCACCTTACCACGCATCTACCAAAAATTACCCAGCATACAGCGCTATGGTGGAAGTCTAGGCCATACACCAACTCCACCCGCCCTCCGCCTAACTACCCAACTACCCAATATTACCTAGTCTACAAAGCTCAGGTGATGGACTAGTCCTGTTACAAACCTCACCTGCCCCGCATCCAACCACCCAAATACCTAAAATTCAGGTTCAGTCCTGCCACAAACCCCGCCCTCCACCCAAACACCCAAGGACCCGAAATTACCCAGGCTACAGAGCTGTGGCGGAAATCTAGTCCTGCCATTAACCCCACCTACCCTCCACTGAATTTCCCAAAATCACCCAGCCTACAGAGCAGTAGTGGAGGCCTAATACAGACACCTACCCCACCTGCCCTCCATCCTATCACCCAACTACCCAAAATTACCCAGCATACAAAGCTCATGTAGAGCAGGGCACTGGCAAATACCTGCCTGTCTTTTGCACCTACCTCAGCATCCCCTTGAGAATCACTCACCCAAAGCAGCCTGTCCTGCCCCTGAGCACAGACCATCACCTGCTCAAATGCACTCATTCACTGACCGGAGTAAAAACGGAGTAAAATCTTGACAACAGGACACCACTGTTATTTCATCTCCAGCAGTGTGAGAAGCGGTTGCAGGGACAGACGGACAAACGGACATGGCTTTGGATTGGATATGAATCTCCCCCAGCTAACTTTTATCAAATGTAACACCTAAGGCATGCCTCACTCTCCTCAGTCAGGGTTCATTCCTCACCTACAGCTGCAGAGGGTAAAAACCTGTTTCAAAAATGCACATTTAACAGAGGCGACTGCCACAGGGCTGAGGCGTCCCACTGAAGAGAGGCCAGAGGAGTCAGAGGTGATTCCTTCCTTGAGCGAGGGATGTATTAAAACTATGAGCCAATTATCCCATCATGAAAAAATTGACACCATACTGAAAGCACCAAACCAAAAGGGCGGTTAATGTCCGGGCCGGGTCTGAGAGTGCGGCTGAGGTCCCGCTTGGGGATTTTTTAGGTTTCTAAATCGCCGGCAAGCCTCCGTAGCGCAAGGAGCAGCACAGCGTGACTGGAGCCCAGGAGAGCGAACGAGAACAGGGCTTCGCTCAACTGAAATCTGCATTAATTACAGCCTCCAGCAGACTTCGGAGAGGGAGAAACAACCCATGGGTCACGAGTCCGACTCCCACCAGCTCCCCCAAACCCCCCTTCAGTTTAATCCCTCTGAAATAAACACAGCCTCACTCCCCGTCCGTCCGGGAAAATAATGAACCTCTCTTTCTCCCTCTCTCTACTGCTTTCTTTCCTTTTTAATGGAACCAAATGTCTCCCGTCTGAAATATTTACCTTCGATCGTTGCAGGCAAATCACCCCGCAGTTTTAAGCTCGGAATGGACCCTGCAAATTATTTCTACAGCTAGCCAAACACCGCCCCTCTAAACACACAGACAAACATGCGCGCGCACACACACACACACACACACACTCACACACACACGCGCTTACAAAACTGGAGTTTCATTCAGTGGAAAATAAACAGACATGATACCCTGGACACCAGCCTTGTAGCTCTGAATGGCTCTCCAGCAGATTCAGCTCAATTCAGAGAATGAAGATGAATGTGGACTCGGGATTCAGGAGAATTATAATGAATGTGGATTCAGGATTCAGATTTGACTCAGATCCAGGAAAGCCTAACTGGGACATGGGTGACATTATTTTGGGGCGGATGAGTACATGCCCTCGTCACACAATGACAGCAATAACCAGTGGCTCTAACAGGCAGCGCCTGAGAATGAGCAGCGCCTGCCAGCACGTAGAGCAACATCAGCTGTTCCTTAAATTCCACATCACATTCCCTGCCTCCCTCTTCCTCCCAGACCAGCTTGCAGGGCCTGGGCTTCCCCAAATCCCCCCACCCCAATCCTGAGGCCTCCCTGGGGGCCAGATGAGCAGGTGCGCCCTTGGGGCTCCGCGGTGCTCACTCATGCCCATGTGGAGCCTCTGTGAGGTGTGCTGGTATTTGCAGTAACTAAGCACTTAATTGATCGATTAAAGCAGTCCATTACACAGTTAATTCGCTCCACCTGGGTTCCCGGGTCTGTGATGGCGGCTGATTTTAAATGGAGACTCAGCGAGTAGCAGTCCCTGCTGTTCGCCAAGGGCAAGAGCAAATGCCACCACTGCAGCCACTGACAGGGGTATTTAAGGGGTAGAAAGGGCACTTTGCCAAAGCGAGCTCTGGCACAGGGGGGTATGGGGGGCTGGAGTTGGTGTTAGGGGTAGAACTGGAGTACTGAGGGGGTACAAAGACATAATGACGACCCTCTCTAGGGTGACGAGGCCATTTAAGAATTTAAGAAACATCCTGCTTTGTCTCCTCAGCTCGCCAGCCACATATCTGCATTATTGGCTGAAGCAGCCCACAAGAAACTGCACACACTCATGCACCCCCCCCCGGAATATGCTGGTGGTACAGCCCAGGTACTCCAGTGAGTGCTCTGGTTGGCATTCCACCTGAGCCTGTTTATTTTATTGCCTTTTACAGGGGGGAGGTGGGGGTGTTGCAGATGAATGGTCGCACTGCAGGTTTGGCAGTTATGACAATCTTTTACGTGAGCGTTTTTCATAAAAGCCTGGCTGCCTCCCTACATTTCCGTTTCTAACGTCACGCCAACGCTTACAAACATTTCCCTCGAAAGAGTGGGAGAGACCGAGGGAGAGAGAGAAAAACAGGAGAGTGAGGGAGGGAGGGCGTGAGAAAGATAAAAAGAGTGGTAGAGAGGGGAGGGACAGAAAAAGAGGAGAAAGAGGCCTGTGTCCTGTGGACGAATGCACGTACCGCACGCTCCATCTCTACCCCCAAACTGCCTCGCTACCTCGGCCCCAGAGACTGACAGCACTGCATTAATCTCCAGGGAACACCTACTGTAACCCCTGTTATTTTACATTATTATAAAAAAAACAACGCCTACGATGTCTGTTCGGCCAATTCCAAAGGCCTCTCTGCCGGCTGCTGGGAGAACAATTCAGTTTATAATTACTATGCGCGTGATCGATGAGCGAAGAAGGAAAAAGATTAATGGATACGAGCTGGCCGAAAAAAAAACATGGCAAAACGAAGGAGCGCTTAACGACTAAATAATAACAGCCCTGTCAGCCGGACAACGGAAAGGCATATTTAACATCTGCGCTTTCACGCTCCATTTCCTTCAAAATAAAGAAATTGTTGCATAGATAAACAGATGAATAAAAAAAAAGCAGACAGAGCAATGCTATAAACGAACAAATTTCCTTGGGTGAAATGCACGCCTTATCTGGGGAATGCTTTCCCAAATTAGCACAGCTTCTTGATATTGTGCGTAGTATCCACCCCCCCCCCCGTCTTCTTTTTAAGTCATGGATAATCCAGCAGAAATAACATGAACACCCTACCAGCACTGGTTTCCTGCATTCCTCCAACCCCTTCCCCCTACCCGTCCCCACACACGCACGCACACACAAACACACACACACACCTTTCACCCCCAAGCCCCCAAAGGTAAAACACATTTAGACCCTCTCTTCATCACAGAGCACATGATCATAAATCTGTTGGGTGACACAGGGTGAACTCCCTCCCACCCTCCTCACCATTGGCCCATTTCTCCCCTTGTTCTACACTGCTCTCCATCCACAGGGTATCTGTAGCCAAATTAAACACCTCAGAACCCTGGATCCACAGGGTTTTCCCACAAACACAATGGAGGTCAGAGGACCTCAGTAACCTTACTGCTCTTTCTCAGCCCCGCCCTGCCCAAGAGCCACTACCCAGGCCATTTCCTGTCCTTCTCTCCCCACTTCCCCGCTCCACGCTCTCCCATGATCAGGGACTGGCAGCTTTGGGGCACCAAAAGGCCCAAAATAAACCTTAGACAATGAAATGGGTCCTTTAGCGCAAATATACACTCCTGGGCAAAGAAAATGGTCAGGAAATTAGCAAGAATTAAACAAATAATGCCAGATAAAGTAACTTTTGTATAGGATAGCTTTTTTTTAACGTGTTTAAGCCTTGTGGGTAACCTTGCTGACAGCTTTTCACAGAAAAGAAGAGTCAATGTCACTCCGCTCAATGTTGATGACTTCAAACAGCAGATGAGTAGATCAAGAACATTTCCTGGTTATTTTGTGTTTAATGTGTGAGCAAAAAGTCTCTCTAGGGGTCAAATGTTGACTCTAACCTCTTTATGCTTAAATGTGGTAAAGATGCCAATCGGGCTCATTTTATTTCCCAGGAGTGCATGAGCTCAGTCTGCAGGGAACTCTTCCCGACTGACGGCACTAACATTCAAACCTCCAGCAAAGAGGCAGAGCTCACGCATGTTTTCCATTCGAATGTTTGTTTTCCTAAAAACAGTAACTTCACCATGTCTGCACTGTTTACAGCTGCAGTCGCTGCCGCACGGTTCACCGCCACGGCTATTTTCGCTAATCAGCAGGTGTACATAATAAAGTGGTCACTGAGGGTATGTACGCACACGAGCGATTTAAACAAGCGGAAAGGGAAAGCAAAACTGGGGAGGGAGAACCTCAGACAGGCCTACAGCGCCTGATAAATGCTCAGGTTCGTTAAGTTAATTAGCCACGCATGGGAGAGCTTCACAAAGACCTGACGCAACAGTAAAACATTCAGGGTTTTTTTTTTTTTTTTTTTAATGACCCCCCTGGCTACTGAAGGACAAAGCTCCCAGTGTTGTGAAGCACATGCTCTTCTCAGGGTCAAAAAGACCTCTCTGGAACCACCTCGGGGAAGAATTCCTGCAGCCTTATCTCTAGAGGAGATTCACACAGGTCTTAATGAACTATGCAACATTTCGAAGGGTTGGGGGGGTGATGCTCGACAGTGGGGGGTGCAGATGGATGGGGAGTAGGTGCACAGTGGCCACAGTGTTCTTCAGCACCAAGGGCAATTAGAAGAGGCTGCTGTTAGCAAGTAAGAGCCAGGCTCCATTAGCAAGGAGCTAGTTAGCTAGGCTTTCATTTTGCCCTATAAGGGATGCTCCCGTTGCCATTGCTAGAACTGCTCATGTTAATATGACTATTGCAATGTGTCTCCTGGTGCAAATGTGCTAATGCTAAAGCTAATATGACCAACATTCTGCTCTTTGACTGTGAGAATCAGGATCGGGTCTGTGACCTAACCGCACGAGCACAGTGTTGGCCTCTCTGCGAGTATGAGTACATTTGTACGAGTGCGCAGACAGAGTGAATTTATTGTGCAAGTTATGCTCTGTTCCCAAGTAAATAACCAGACGTTCTGAGAATTATATCTTTTTCTCTCGTTCTTAAAGCCAAACTTTCCTATTTTAAACTCCAAGTCCCAAAGGCCCTTTCACAATCTTGGCAACAAGGGTCTGACACTTGAATTCGTCTGGTTGTAATCATCGGCATATAAGCATGCTTTCCAGGGCAGCCATTTTCTTTTGTTCCATGAATAGTTCTGTGCCTGTTTGTCAGACCCACAGCCAACACTTCCTACAAACACAAACCTCACACTTCCAACAGACACAGACCTCACCCTCCCCACAGACCAAAACTTTGCATATACAAACCACACTCAACTGCAGTTTGAGCCTGTGAGATCGTAAAAGAGCCGATGATAATTATGACTGTTCTCTGGAAGCAGTTAGTCTCATTTCCACTGCAATTTAAAGGTAAATGTTTTGATTTTTTTTTTTTTATCTAATCATTGGATCAATGTAGAAGCTCCCACACCGATTGATCCTCACTAAGGTAAAGCACACTACCTACCAGCCTCAAGGCTCAATGGGAAGAGACCACGTGACCTGTGAGTAAAGAGGTCATGTGACCTCGGTCAGGTGGGAGAGTCGGACAGCAGCTGTGCTGGAGTCAGGCTCACAAAAAGCTGTTCAGATAAAAGGGGACTATATCAGATTTAAGCCCTGAAAGATGATTAATGCCAGTGGGGAGCATCACTTGCACCCCCCCCGCCTCCCCCCTCCACCCCCCTTCCAGACTGTTCTACCCAGGAGACCTGAGAGAGGGTAACAAACCACTGGGAGGGGGGCAGATAAGGGAAAATCGTTCTCTTCTGAAATAATTACTCCACATAAAAAAGAATAATTTCAGTTAATAAGCCCTGCTATTGCAGCAGTTAACGCTTGCTATTTTAATTTTTTTTTTTTTTTTTTTACATTAAATACCAAAGAAAGGACAAGAAAAGAACAATTTGTTCTGTTAGTTGCCCTGGTGACTGAGACATGAAATTAAAATTGAACAATTGAATCTATGGGAAGAGATAGAGAGTGGGAAGTGGGGATGAGGCAAGGAGAGGGGGAGGACAGAGAGGGAGGGAGGGAGGGGGAGAGGCATATGGGGGAGAGAGGAGGCGGAGTGATGGATGGAGGGGAGAGGATGAACGAGAGGGGGAGGGAGAGAGGGAGAGAGTGATGGCAGGAGCCGAGTGAGGGAGGGAGAGAAAGGGGTGGAGCAACGCAGAGAGCGTGATGGAATGATGAAGGGAGGGCAGGAGTGAGTGAGAGAGAGAGAAAGATGAGGGAAAGAGGGGAGAGATTGAAAGCAGATGAAAGAAGAGCCCCCATGGTGACAGGAGAGAGAGGGAGGGGAGGAGGTGGGATGGAGAATGGATGAACAGATCACCTCCCCTCCATGTAGGAGAGACAGGAGTTTGCCCTCCCCCAGTGCAGCACTGGAGCGAGACCCTCTGTCTGCGATCGAGATTCATCATCAAACAATAATCACTCTTCATGTATTTGCATATGTACATTGTGTTGACATGTTTATGACTCACAACACTGTGGCATGCATACACTGTAATGTGTTCTTGAAAAGCTTTGGCAACATCCATATACTTACACTGTTTGCATATATATTCAGTTATCCTGTGCCAATAACTCCATAAAACCTACATTCCCATATGCGGGTTTGTCAAACGTGTTGCTGTATGCAAACCTGTGGAACGTTAGGCCTATTTTAAATTCTAGTGGAGACGCCAAGGTTTACCAGAATCCCAAATATGGCCCGCTGAATTACAAGGAAATGCATGCAAAATGACGAAAAACTTCTAGATAATTCCCATTTGATATGATCCTGTGGCCATAAAAACATGGCGTTTATGGGTTTGAATATTTCTCTCAATACAAGTGTGATGTAGCCTCAGCGAAGCGCTGTAATCTGCAAATACAGAATATGTATGTGACACTCTCCTACAATATGGGAAAAAAATACTTTTTCTGACTTTGAACCAACTTAAGTGAAAAATTACAGTTTAAGGGGATAAGCCATTTTGAACCTGCATTTGGATAAAGGGAGGAATGCGAGAGAGAGATGGACAGATAAAAGGAGAGGGATGACACAGCGGGTATAGCGCACCTTTACTGAAAGCAGGTGTAGAGAGGAGAGTCCACTCTCCCTCTCTGTGCGAAGGCCTTTGCTCCGGCAGCGTCTGACAGATCATTCATCTACATACTTATTCCCCACTTTGCTTAGTCAAACTGCTCTGCCACACAAAGGGGCTCGACGGGAACCATTATGGGCTTCAGACAGCGGCGCGCCCACGCACGAGGGCCACAGGCCGCCGAACACCCACGCCGCGCAGACGTTACGCGGTAATTAACCCCGCGCCTCACCTCCCTGATCGCCGCTCAGAGCCGGCCTGATCCCAGGTCAGACACGGCTGTTGAACGGGTAAAAAAGAAAAAAAAAAAAAAACAGAGAAAGTACGAGATCAGCAGGATTCCACAGCACCCTTCAGCTATGAGGGAACACTTGTGGAATTACATCACGTCTACTCGAGTCGGCAATGGCTCGAACACACGCAGACATGGATGCATAAACACACTGGCTCATACATACACATGCACGCACACACATACATACACTTGCTTTGCGGGAGGTCAGCAATGCCAACTGCATAAATCACTGATTAGTAACCCGCATTTCGGGGTAACAGGTGAAGCCTAATTGGACTAAGAGCCTGACCAGGCTGCTCATAACCTTACAGCACTAAGAGCCTGACCAGGCTGCTCATAACCTTACAGCACTAAGAGCCTGACCAGGCAACTCATAACTTTACATGACTGTAACCTATAACCTGACAGTAAAGATTAATCAAATGTCTTTCAACTTATTCAGTGCAATAGTTATTCAAGTAACGGCAATGTCACAGAGTCACTACCACAATGCAAACAATTCAAATTCAACTCAAACCGTGAATAACCCGCAATAAATTTGGCAGCAGAGCAAAAGATCCTACAATTAACTAACAAATTTGAAGGCTTCTGTTTGAATTACCAACTTCTGGGTGGTTTGAACTTGACCTTCATACAGGGGAACAGGATTACGAATTCCCTGGTTTCATTAAAATTCTGGCGCCAAACATACAAGTCAAACACTGCCACTCTTTTGAGCTTTTGGAACCAAAGCCTGGGCAGATTATCACCTTCAGGGGCACCAGCTGTAGTTTACAGGGGCTTTGTATCTCTTTCTGCCGATCCATCTCATGCCTCTCGAGCCAAAACCGACGACAAATACCGCCGTATGAAGGGTAACAGCTGAGCAATCTCTCTGACGGGAAGTGTTTGCTCTGCTTAGTGAACACGACGGATTTCAATTCTGCTCCGCATTTCTTCCTTCTTCTTCTTCTTCCGTTTCTCATCTGGGGGCGAAGTCCATTCGGGTGTTCATAACACAGAAGATGGGCGTGGGTTCTGGGCGTAAAACCAACCTCTAATTCCCAATTTCAAACATTTCTAATTTTGTTTGCATATTCGTTTAGATTCTTTTCAGTGCTGAATTTGGGAAACCAGACGTTCCTTCTCTTTCCGTTCGAACAGACAGCCTGCGAAAACTGATGTCGATTCCAAAAATATCCATAATGGGCTTTCTGTGTGAGTGCGTTTGTGAGTTAGGGCGTGTGCATGCGTGTGTGTGTATGTGTGCGTGGGTGTGAGTGTGTGTGCGCGCGCGTGTGTGTGTGTGTGTGTCTGTGTGTGTACGCACACGTGTGACCTGTGGACAGGCACTATGCCCAAGGCTGCAGTGAATCACTGGCTCTTGATGCACACAGTGAGACAAAGAGTGAGTGAATTAACAGGCAGCTTGAATTGTTGTCCTGAAAAATCTGTCAAGTTTTCCTTCCAGCCAAAAACCACAGCAAGTAGACAAATGAGAGCCTGTGAGAGAGATACAGAGAGAGAGAGAGAGAGAGAGAGAGAGAGTGAGAGTGAGAGAGAGAGAGAGAGAGAGAGAGAGAGAGAGAGTGAGACAGAGAGAGAGAGAGGGGGGATTGGCGGTAGAGAGGTGAGGAAAGCAGTTTGCTGAATGAAAGTAAGGCAGTGTGTCATGGTGTGAGTAGTACTGATAATCAAGGCCTTTCACACAGTGTGATCAGGGTGAAGGAATCAAGGTCCAATAACCCTTCTCAGGGTCCCATGTACATTTATGATACAAACATGCAATTAGAAACATAACTGCATCAGCTTAACATGACCTTAGACCAGATACACAAATGAATGATTTTGCTTAGATGACTGCATCAGCTGAACATATCTTTAAAGCAGTTACCCATATCTGCATGAAAAAAAGAACACACAATGATGTCCATCCAGTTAAGCATGTACCAACACACGCATGCATACACACATCCAGGAACACACGCAGACACACTGACGTACGTCTTCACAGACTCAGAAGCCCACACGCGGTACGTGGGTGATATTTTGACTCCCGTGCCTAACAATGAAATTACCCAGTGAGCCGAACACTTAATGCGATTGAACCGGGCAGGAGAGGTTAAACGTCGGCACTAACAAGAGAAACGTTGACGTTAATGACAGAATTAATCACCACGTTTATTCAATAGAGAACGCCGGGGGTTCGGGTCGGCATATGGGACTCAGCGCTAATGGCTACGGTAGCGCACGCCTGGGGGAAACGCAACATATGTCAGAGTGACGGGTGCACAGTTAAGGTGCAAGTAATGTCACCAAAGAGCCATTATCAGCTCCGCCCCGCATCTCTTCAAAACTTGCTCTCCTCCGTTCCGTACCTCATGGTATTGACTCAATGGCAGGAGAGCTAGCAGTAGGCCTCGGTGGTCCTCTAGTCCAAACTGATAAACCATGCATGTTTACTCAGTTTCCACCTTATACTGCATAGTCTGTTGTCAGAACAATCACTGAAGATTAAAAATGGTAAGAATTAACATGTTAAGTGCTCAATTTATTGTCAGAGAGAATAACATTTTGTGATACTTGAGTGTGTCTGTTCGCGAGTGTGAGCATGAGAGAGCACGTGTGTGTATAAGTGCGTGTGTCGGTGAGGGCTGTGTGTGTATGTGTGTATTAGTGCGTGTTCACGTTTTTTTTACCTATTGTGGAGTTTTTCAAGTATAAAAACTGACCTTGGCCTGACCAGTAGTCCTTTTGGGGACCAAAGCCTGGTCCTAATATGGGAAACATCATTTCTGAGGTCATTGTTGAGATTCGGGGTCAGATGTGAATTCAGGCTCGGTTAAGGTTAGGCATGATTCGGTCAAGGTTATGGATAGGGTTAAGGTTAAGCTGTCCATAATGAATAGAAGTCTACGTAGTAGAAAGCTACGCAAACTTGCCTGTGTATGCCTGTGCGTGTGTGTGTGAGTGTGTGCGTGTGCGTGCATGTGCGAGTGTGTGTTTGTGTGTTTTACGAGAGGACCAGGATCCCAGTGACAGGAGGCTCGCGGTACAGTCCCCAGCGTGGGGGAGGGGAGGTGTTTTTTTGGAGACAGGCCGTACTGCACAGTGACGGAGATGAGGAGCCGGGCCGGTTGAACAATGGGCCAGTATGCGGCCGTCCTCAATCCCATCCTCTGGAGCACCACCAGCGGGCAGAGACACGGCCCTTTGTGAGTCCATAACCAGCAGCTCTCCGGCAGCTGGCCCCACATCTGGACTCACAAACACAATGTGTCTGTGAAAAACCCTGGAACCAAAAAACCGCCACGAAACAGAACCGCCCAGCCTCTCCGAGCATCCCTTCGCCCTGCTCTCCGTCACTTCAGCATCACGGGTGATTTGACAGGCCCGTTTGTGATCGTCTCTCGCTCGCTGCATGCAACTTGACAGAAAATCTTTAAAGTATACGACAGAGGAGAGGAGAGAAGATACAAGCGAGGGGCTATCAGTATCTCTCAATCGCCGCCTCTCACTTCTCGCCCTACTGTCTCTGCCTGCCAGTGCTCAGAGCTACAGCGATAGCGGGGAGATGGTGGATGGTGACGGGATGGGGACACTTCACAGGGAGCTGGGGGTTAGGGGGGTCAGGAGGGGGAGTGAAGCCTAACGGGGGTGGAGGAGGGGAGAGGCCCACATAGAGAAGCTAAGAGTGCCGCATGATGCATTCCAGGTGCTAACAGGCTTGTGAGAGCCTCTCTTAAGCTCTAAAGACCAGGAGTACCTGCTGCTAATGGCACAGAGTGTGGAGTGACTAACACCAGCCAGCACTGAGATACACAGCGCTGACGCACAACTGTTGGCGTGCGTGCGTGTTCATGTGCGTGTGAGTAAGTGTGAGTGAGCACGCGTAAAAGCCTTACCCCAATAACAACACAAAGAAAAATAAAACCTGAAGGATTAAATGCATTATAGGTGTTAGAGGCAAAAAGGCCAAGGATATTCCCTGAGAATGTAGCCCACACTAAATTGCAAGCAATGATTACCCACAAGCAGTTCTAGCTATCTGATCTCACAGAGGCATTAGCTATGCTATTTGTTATGCTAATCATAATAACCCTGGAAGTACAATAACCTGCTAACCATGCTAACCTGCAAATCACAGTAACCCATTTACAAAAGTCACCTGCTAACCATACAAACCTCCTAATGACAGTTACCCATGAACGACGCTAACCAGCTATCAGTCACCAAATAACTATGTAAGCCTGCTAATCAGTCACCCACTAAATACAGTAGCCTGCAAACTGTTTTAACCCTCACCTATTAACCATAGTTCTGATAATCATGAGGCCCATCGCTGCTAACAGTCATAGCATGTTTGCACTGCAACCTCAACAGCTCGGCTGAATTGTCAGATAACAATAAATTGGTACAAAAATAAAGTGCACCCAGCCAATTCTTTTCATTCCTGATTCTATTTACATGACACAAACACCCCCACACACACACAGGCACACACACACACACACACACGCGCACGCACGCACGCACGCACACACACACACACACACAGAGCACAAGGCATTACATGGCCCCATGATTCACCGACCAACCACACACGTAGCCATGCTTTTGTTCTCTGAAAACCGCATTTGGAAAGAAGCCCAATTCCCATAGCTTAAAAAAAAAACCTTTGCAATTACGATGCAGAGAAACCTTCCACCTGCTTCTAGAAGAACCCCCCCCCCCATACCCCCGCCCCCACCCACCCCACCCACCCAACACACCATAGGGCTGCTTGGAGAACCCCCTGCTACCTTTGATAGTTTCCACCCCAACAACCCCCCCCCCCCCCACCCCCCCTACGGCCAAAGCGCTGAGGGACCCCATGAGAAGGTCCTCCAAATTTACAGCTGATCCAAAACAAATGGCTTGTAGGAGGAATAGGCAGCAGGGGTAAGTGGGGGACGCGCCGGCCGCACCATATTGCTGCATTACCACCAATTTCCCATTAAATAATCCCATTGGCTGTGCCCAGGGACCCCAATAATGTTAGTAATGAGAGGGGCACGACAGAAAAAAAAAAACAATAACTCAATCCAAACACCGGAAAAGTAAGCCAAAGACGCATTAAAGTGGGAAAGATAATAAAATAAAATTACTCTTGCCAAAAAAGAGGGATGATCATAAAGAAAATTGCAGGGCCCTAATTTGTTCATTGCCCTTAATAAGCAGGAGAACCTCACTCATCCAATTCAATTACAGTCTCCTGCTGCTCTCCTGAGAGCCAATTACCACAGAAAGCAGCCGTTACCTGCCCCAGCTACACTCCTCCCTCGAGATTTTCGCATTTACTTCAGTCACTTACACTTTACATACAGTATATCCGGCTTAAAGAAGATTACTTAACAAATTTATGTAGACTGGTTGTTCACAGCATCATTAAGTAAATGGAACGTGCGTCAAGTGGCAGTACAAGTCACATAGTATCATAAATGATTGCACGCCTCCAAAGCACTTCAATTTTTAAAAGTTTAAAAGGATGATTAATGTTTTTGAGGGCACATTTGCATGGCACAGCAATGAATTGTGGGTGTTGTTTTCACTCTCTCTGATTGGCTTGCAATGACTCCATAGGGAGGAGAAGCATCATTGGCCTCGGTACAATTTTGACCCATAAACTCATCTCCGATTGCTTTTGGATGTCTCCGGTGTCACAAGGTCGAATCGCATAATGGTTCTGCATCACGGTGCACAGAGCCATCAGTGACCACGTGCGATGACCAATGATTGGCTTGTTGATCGAGACTCGACAGTTTAGAGGGCCACTTGTGTTTATACTGTCCCTCTCATACCCCACAGCAGTGTGTAACTGTACTTTAAGTCAAACACATACATAAATATATTCTATTTATAAAGCACAGCTGCTGTCTTTGCTCTTTATTTGACGCTGAAGTTCCTCTGCACAAAAAAAATCTACTTGTGACTCTAATTCAAGAGTTTTTTTTTCCCAACCAAGTGATGAATTTATGTCACTATAGTCAGGACGGTTGACGCTCGCAAAGCCATTCAGTCTAATTTATCTCTGTTATTATGATATGCACTTGAAACATTCTGTGCTCAATGTTCCAATGATGAGATGAGATGCTTTTTTTTACAGTTGTAAGCACAATCTAACAATGTGTGCACACATAGTAATTACACGGTGTCTACCTCAGTAGTTACAATGTAATTACCCAGCTGTAAAGGCAATTTAATGTAAAGTGAGACCATTTCCTGTTTCTACCACTCTTTCCCTCCGCTCCGCTCCTGGTGGCTAACACATACAGTATAAACACAAACACAAATACCCTGTATGTGGGGGCTAACACAGCTATCACCTGTCCCTTTACACACACACAGGCCCTTTAAAATACATAAACACATACATCGATGAGCCAAAACATTAAAACCACTCTCAGATGAAGCAAATGACATTAGACATTAGGCATTTCTAAGGACTGCCAAAGATAAACTATTAGAGAGTTCCCCAGGACTGTTGCATCTGTGAGGGCTTTTTTTTTTCTCTTCCCCCCGCCCCCAAAAGGACAAGATGGAGGACCCCATCAATGGAGCCATGTGCTTGTTTTAGGACGTTGGTTTCATAATTATGACTGACTTTGAAAGAAGACATGCAAATTTGGACTGTGGCTGAAAGAGTAAGGAGAAGGAGAGCTATGAGAGTTGGCAGTACTTCACATCAAGGCTGAAGGAAGAACACAAAGGAGACAGGTACGCAAACTAACTTTGAGGTTGAAGGGTAATGTTGCTATTGTTTAACCTGGACTCTATTTCCCGTGTTATGAGAGACTAATTAATAGGGGTAACACATTTTGAATTTGGAGCGGTACAGATGGAGATCACTGCAGGCAGCTATGAAATGGGCTGGCTCTTGAGTTCGACCAATGCACATACACTTACATCACTCACAGTTCCTCTGGTGCTGTGAAAGTTCTGATAAGTTAAGAAGTCCCTCTTAACAGAGGTCTCAGAACCAGGACCATTCTCAGTTCCTGTGGTACAAATACAATATAGTGAGAGGTTCTTAGAACTAAGATCTAAGAACTGTGAAATTGTTCCTCCAGTCCAAAAATGCCTATTAATTATCTTGTAACAACAGCGCATGCCGTGGTCAGCAAAAAGCTTAGATAGTAAACGAACAGTCAGTTCTTACAGTTCACATGTTGGATGTTGGAGAAAAGGGACCTGACCGACCATGGGACCAAATGGGATCAAATCTTTATGGCCAGCTGAGTGGGTCAGAGCATGTCCGAAGCAGCAAGGCTTCTGGAGCGCTCCTAGTCAGCAGTAGTGAGTACCGACAGAAAGCGGTCTGAGAAAGGTCAAACCATGATGAACCAGTGTCAGACTCTTCATTGATGCATAAAGGGTTATCCCGTCTAGTCGAACCCGACAGAAGGGCTACTGTGGCACAAGTCACAGACAATTTTAATGATGCTTATGAGGAATGTGTGACAAGACTCAACGCATCGCACCTTACTGTGTAAAAAGCTTTTTAGCTGCAGACCACTCGGCTTGACCATTCTAACCCCAGTCCATTATCGAAAGCATCAACAATGGGCATGTAAGCATCAGTACTGGACCTTGGAGGAATTGAAGGTCACCTGGTCCAGTGAAGACTGTTTTCTTTCATGTCAAGTGCTTCGGCCTTGAACGTGTGCACCATTTACCTCGGAAAAGATGACATGAGAATGCACTGTTGGAAAAAGACAAGCTGCTGGAGAGAGTGTGATGCTCTGGGAAGCCCCAGGGTCCGGGAACTCAAGGGGACGACACATTGACAGAGCTGATTTGGTGGCAGGAGTGGGACCAACATAACATTAGGTATGTAGATTTCATGTTGCGGCTGATTGGTCAACAAAGTCAGAAATACAGGCAGTTATAAAGGCGCAGTGACAGGAATGATAACTAATGATAACTAGGGCAAACATTCAGGCACGTAATAGAATTTAGACAGTCTTTTAAAAGTTAATAAATAAAACTGGAGAGTTAGATTAAAAGCTCCACTGTGGACAGTTTGATTAGCCGTCTCCCTTCTCCCCGTTTTAAAACCTAATTAATAGTCTCCATTTCACCCCATGGGACCACAGAGTGCAAATGCAGGGGTAATAAGGTAAAACGAGCGCTGGAATGATCGCGAGCGCTAATTGGAATCTGATTTGCCGGGTTAATAAAATAATAATTAGACAGAAAGCGTCTGGCCGGGGTTTAACTGGCAGGCAGGCTGGGCTTATGTTTATGTATAAATACCTCAGACCTAGGGACACTGGGCTAAATGGATTGCCGCCGAGTTGCTGCTATACTTCTCCATTTCTCTTCTCCCACCGGAGTGAAGCTATGATTTGCGCTAATTAGCCAGGCTCAGCGTCAGGACGTGGATAGGAGAGGACCGCCGACAAAGACAGACCAGCCCAGCATAAAGGACACCTCGAAGTGGGAGGCTGTCATTCTTACTGCAAATCCAGTGTTTTATTTATTTTCATTTTTTACTTTATTTTTATTTGTGACTTCTGCGGCCCGCTGTGAAACTTAACATCCCCCGTTCTTTGCTCAGTATTAAAATCACAGTTAATATATAGGAAGACTCACAATCAACTTCATTTTGAAACCGTACATCCAGCCACCTTCTGCAGTTTAAACTGACTCATACTCGTCAATAACAGGTGCATATAAGCATTATCAGGGCCGCAGTCCAGGCAGTAGACGTTTATTTTATGTCATAATATTTTCCCTGCATGGGGGCTGCCCGTGTGTGCATTATCCTGGCGTAAACTCGGCGCCGGCTCACTCACTCACTCAGTTACGCCGCTTTATCGCTGCATCAGAGTTGCAGCCAATCAATTTCAGCGTAGGAGCAGATGGGAGGAGAACCACAGGGCACAGGGGCAGCGAGTTCCTCGCGGAGATGTGCACTCCCACGCGCGCGAAGTTTAGCGCTGAGGGCGTGCGCGGAGTTTAGCAGTGCGGGCACGCACCTCCCTCTTGTCTGCTCTCGGCAGACGGCTGCAGTCATTCAGAAACTCAATTTTCTGACTCTGCCAAAGAGCCTGCCAGCTTCAGTCCAATCCCCACACACAAAATCACCACCAATAATCACTAAAATACACCCTCTAGAAGCCAAAAGAATAGGAATGACACCAATGAGAATAGACTACACTGAGCAAGTGCACGATTCATCAACCAGGCGTCCTTAGTTCTGACAAACAAACGATTAACAAACTGTTCTCAACTTTCATAAAAGGGAGGGCCAGTCTTACTGCAGCAAAACACTGACAAATGAAATGCACGACTCTGGAGAATACGCAAAAACTCAGGAAAAAAAAGCTGGTCAGACCAAGTTCAGATAAAAGTAGTTAATTCCAGAGGGTAAATCATACATTTGATACCAGATGACTCTCACACTCCCTCACGGGATGAAACAAGACACTTAATTTTCAAATTACAACCGCGCACACAACCTGAATTGAGTCAGACCGTCATTCAGGTTAGACTGGATTAGCGCACCCAGGAGTCTGAACCCGGTGTGACCTCCCCGTGACCCCAGTGTGACCTCACTCACCTGCTGAGAGACGGGAACAGAGAAGTTAAAAACAGGAGGAGGGAGAGAGGTCATTGTGTGCAGCCAAGGTCAGGAGCAGGTCATTACCCAGAACCCTTCAATCTGAAGATGTTTCTCTCCCATTAGCCTCCTCGCTGAGAGGAATCTGATTTGCCACAGGCTCCCGAGCACACGATCTCTCCCTCAGGACACACTCAGGGCAGTTTTACCCTCTTTCCTGCCTTATATAGCCTACGCCTGAGTCACTTCTCTCAGCTGACGCGATTTGTCAAAGGGAATTGGTTTCTTCTCAGAAGGAAGGCAGGCTTATTGCTCTAAACTGCTCTGTTGTTGGGCTGATCGAAAAACCGGCCATGCCAGGATATGATTCCCAAACCCAAAGCTTCTTCGACGGCCAGTGTGGGCGCCAGCATTAGGGGTAGCCGAGCGACGCCAGCGGGATGCATCCAGGGGCCTGAAATGTGACGTTACAGTCAGAATGCGAGCAGTGCTAGCGTACTCCAGTGTGCCCCGATCGGATTGTGCAAGTATGATGGAGTATTTCAATATTACAGATGTGAGGGGTGATATCAAATCAGGACTACGACTCCCATAATTACAAGCACTTGTGACCGATGACAAGCCTTCTCCCATTTGCAATGGCACCTAACTTTCACTTCAGCTTAAGTGAAACGTAAATAAACCCAAACAAGCATGAAACACTCAGATACCCAGCCACGGGATGGCTGATATCTGGCCTGGAAATAAAACGCAGCAGAGTGACAGACAGAAAGATTGGACCAACAAAATTATGAAAAGGCACACCAACGCACAAAGAGGTATCCACATATTACATTTCTTTGAGAAATATTAAACAATTTAGGGGTTTGAGCCTGGAATAGAAGAATGACAGATGGAGAGGCTCACGGACAGACAAGTAGAAGGACAACATTCATTCCTGTATCCCCATCCACTTCCTAGAAGGGAATAATAAACTTGATAAGCCAAACATATTCAACCTTAAATTTGAAAAGAAGTCAGACTGCTCTACTCTAGAGTCCTACTACAGCATCACCTCTGCCCCTTCAAACCACTGTTTACCGCCTCTGCACTTCCCCCTACCTTCCTCCTCTCTTCTCTTTGTTAATTTCCTCTTCCTGGGGCCAGATTTGGTGCCAGTAACAGAAGAATAAATTGAAAAGTGCAGCCAGGCAAAGTGCATTTCATGCACCGCTACCGTCGGTGGCAGGGGGGGGGTAACAAAGTGCTCGGCTAATTAGTTTACAGTGTTTAATCAGCTACACACGGCTGTGTGATCCCCTCCTGTGCGAATACACACAATCGTAAATACACACACACACACACACCACACTCATACATCGATACAAGCGTAAACCCAAGCACTCACACGCAAAAGCCGAGAGCACAAATTCATCATTGATCTATAAAATTATTCCCCTCCAGATGAACGAGTGCAATTGCTTGTTTGTGACTTCATCTGGGCAAGCTTTTGTTTTTTTTTTTTTTTGAATTGCATTTGCTTTATTCAGGCAATGTGCAAACAATGAAAAATGGGCAGTGTGCAAATACAGTCAATATATACTCATATTCTGGAAATACTATTTTCCATGATATTTACTCCTAAATAAAAAAATGGCTCTATATTGGCTAAAATCGCAGTGTCCATTTATGTTAACGGCACTGTGTTTTGACTACTTTATCGCCAGCTGAAAAATAACCGCATGACTCTCCAGTGCATCAGATCTTCAAGTGCTTTGAAAACACACCTTTTGCTCTCCTGAAAGTTGTTTTTAATTATCACTCGGTGTAAAGCACAGTAAATAAGCAAAAAAAAAAAAAAAAAAAAAAAAAAGAAAAACAGCCTCATCTTCCACAGACAGGAAGGCTACTTCATTGCTCTTCAG